>BLBF01000002.1:742534-760474 GCA_015471245.1 Laticauda colubrina | reverse complement strand
TTCCTTCCTTCCTTCCTTCCTTCCTTCCTTCCTTCCTTCCTTCCTTCCTTCTGTCTTTCCCTCCCTCCCATCTATCTGTCTGTCTGTCTGTCTGTCTATCTACCTACCTCCCTTCTTTCCTTCCTTCCTCCCAAATTCCATCTTAGATTCTTGTGCCAAACTTTTTGTGTGTGTTGCCTTATATTCTTGTTGCAGTCTTTGCTTACTCAGTAGGAAGCAATCATTCAATTATCCCCAGTGAAAATAATCTGCTCTCAGAAGAATTCCCTTGCAATCAGTCTTTCTTCAAAAGATGGCCCCTTCATTCCTCCTGACTGAGGATAGCATCCCTGCAAACATGCTTTTTCCAGGAGGCAACTGGACTTTCTTGGTTTTTCTCTGAAGACGTTTTGTTTCTCATCCAAGAAACTTCTTCAGCTCTGACTGGATGGTGGGGAATAGAAGAATTTATATTCCTTGCAGACAGAGCTGGTCATTTGTATCTTTTTAGAAAATCATTGAGGCCACTTGGAGGTTTGTCTGTGTTCTCAGGATCACCTGAGTAGTGCAAGCGGGTGTGGAGCCTTCTTGGAACTGTTCCACACCCATTTGCACTTCTCAGGTGATCCTGAGGACACAGATAAACCTCCAAGTAGCCTCAACAACCCTCTAAAAGGATGCAAATGACCAACTGTTTGCAAAGAATATAAATCCTTCCATTTCTCCACCATCCTGTTAGAGCTGAAGAAGCTACTTGAATGAGAAGTGAAATGTCTTCAAAGAAAATCCAGAAAATCCAGTTGCCTCTTGAAAAAAAGCACTTTTGGGACAACCATGACCTGGATGACTAAGAACCTCTGCAGATATCTTTTCTGGTCATTCCTCCTCTCTTCTCTAGCTCATCCTCCTGTGAACTCCTGTTTGTTTTCCCTCTTTGCATATTCAGTGTTTGTTCATTCATAATATATATATGTTCCTCAGACATCTGTTCCTGTGTAAATATCTCTGTTTCTAATTCTTTTCTTTACAAAAAAAAAAAAAAAAAAGCTTTTACTTTGCATTCCAAATACAGGTTGTCCTCGACTTACAACAGTTCATTTAGTGACCATTCAATGTTACAACTGCAGTGAAAAAAGAGACTTATGACCATTTTTCACACTTAATGATCATTGAAGTCTCCCCATGGTCACATGATCAAAATTTGGATGCTTGGCAACTGACTCATATTTATGATGGATGCAGAGTCCCAGGGTCACAAGATCCTTTTTTGTGACCTTCGGACAAAGCCAAGTCAATGGGGAAGCCAGATTCACTTATCAAACATGTTACTGTGATGACCTGGGAAACAGCACACACGTAATAAATTCCCAAACATAAATAAATTTTCTTTCATGCCTCCAACTTGGCCCCACTGTTCAATTGTTTGCAGTTGGAGATTAAATTCTTTCCAAAATAGTCTCCAAAAGAAAGAATTACAGTCCAAATTCAAAGAACAGATAACAGAAAAATAAAAAACCAAAACAAACCGAACTGAAGGAATTTCCATGACAGACCAGGATAATTAATTACAAACTTCAAATAGATAACAAGGCACAGTCCATTGGAAGAACCCCAACCAAGATAAACCTCAGCCAGAAATAGAACACAATTTGCTTGTAGCAATGCTGTGTTTTAAATGATTCTCCTTTATACTATTCCTTCCCAGCTGCAGCCAATGAAGGGATCATGGCTGCTTCCTCTCCTGTAAGCCATGTTGTTCCCTTCTTTGTTCCTCCCTGCATATCCTAGGATAAAGATGGGATGGGTCTCGTTCTTCCTCTGACTGCCCAGCCTGCCTCTGTCCTTCCCTAGCCTCCTCCACAACCTCCGGAGCCACACTTCTATGCCCTGTTGGCTGTTCCTCCTCTCCCTTGGAGTCAGTCTCCAACAGGGGCATGACAGTTACTAATTTAACACCAGCAGTGATTCACTTGTGTGGCAAGAAAGGTCGTAAAACAAGGCAAAATTCACTTATTGAATATACAGTGGTGGGATTCAACCAGTTCCCACCACTTTAGGAGAACCGGTTGTTAACTTTCTGAGCTGTTTGGTGAACTGGTTATTGGATGAAATCATTTGGGCAGAGAACCGGTTGTTCAATTATTTGAATCTCACCACTGCAAATACCTCACTTAACAACAACAGAAATGTTGGGCTCAATTATTGTCATAAGTCAAAGACCACCTGTACTCTTTTTCGGTCAAGCTTCCCATTGCATATTCATTTTTTCTCAATACGAGAGCTACATCTAATTTTATTTTTATTTTCTAGGCACAGGTCTCATTAAAAAAAATGTGTCCCTGTTTAGGAAGAAAACTGTGAATGAGATCATGTGCTTATTTTTAGATAAATAAAGTAACCATCACTCACCTCTCCTCTTAAGAGCACAAGACTCCTTTTGTTGAAACACCAGGGGACAGGTTGAAGGATGGGAAAAAGGCAAGAATTTTGCACACACACATACACACACACAGAAAAAGACACAATTCCTGTCTAAACAACAGCGATGCCTATCCTCACAATGCTTTTCAAGCAAATAATCTGTGCTTCTTGGATTCAGGTGGTTCCTAACTTACCACTATCTGCTTCGTGATCATTTAAAGTAATGATGGCACTGAAAAAAGTGACTTAGGGCCAATTTTCACACTTATGAGCGTTGCAGCATTCCCATGATCAAGATTCAGACACTTGGCAACCGACAATTTATAGAATTGCAGAATTGTAGAATTGTAGAATCATAGAACTAAGAACTATAGAATCATAGAATCATGAAATCATAAAACAATAAAGCCATAAACCATAGAATCCTAGAACCATAGAAAACTAGAATCATAGAACCATGGAGTTAAGGAATCATGGAATTGTAGATCCATAGAACTATAGAATCAGGGAATCATACAATCATAGAATTAGGCAATCATAGAACCATAGAATAATAGAACAATACAACCAAAGAATCATAGAACAATAGAACCACAGAACCATATAATCATGGAATTGTAGAACAATAAAATCATGGAATCATAGAATAATAGAACCATAGAATCAGAAGAATAGAACTAAAGAACCATGGAAACATAGAATCATGGTCTCATAGAACCACAGAATCATAGAATCCCAGAACAAGAGAACCATGGAATAGAATCATGGAATCATAGAAGAATAAAACCATAGAATTATGGAACTGTAGAACTGTAGAACCGTAGAATCATAGTGCTAGAAGGGATCTTGGAGGCTGTCATGCCCTGGGTAGAGTTGGACTCTGAGGGAGAGGAGGAACAGCTAGCAGGGAGTGGAAGTGTGGCTCCGGAGGTTGTGGAAGAGAGTGGGGAAGGGCAGAGGCTGGGTGGGCAGTCAGAAGAGGACCCAGGCCCATTCCCTCTGCATCCAAGGACATGCAAGGAGGAACGGAGAAGGCAACAACCTGGCTTGCAAGAGAGGAAGCAGCAATGATCATCTTAATTGGTTGCAGCTGGGGTGCGTATATAAGAGAGATGGTTAAAACACAGGTTGCCAGAAGCAAAGCATGTTTTATTTTGGTCTGAAGTTATCTTGGTTGGCATCCTTCCAATGGACTGTGCCTTGTTATCTCCTTGAATTTGGTAAATACTTCTCCCATTCCATTGTGGAAATTCCATCATTGTAGTTTGTTTGGTTTTTTTATTTCACCTCTATCTGCTCATTAAATTCGCATTGTTTTGCTTTCTTTTGAAGACTATTTTTGATGTCCAACTGAGTATTATTGAACAGTGGGGCCAAGTTGGAGGCATCAAAGGACATTTATTTATGTTTTGGATTTTGTTATGTTTGTGTTACACTCTGGTTCATCACAGAGGCCTTCTAATCCTACCCCCTGCCCATTGAAGGAGTCCTTATACCATCTCAGACAAATAGCTGTCCAATCTTTTCTGAAGCTTCAAGCGATGGTGCACCCATATGTCCGGAACACAAGCGATTCCAGTGATTAATTCTTCTCCCTGTCAGAAAATTTCTCATTTCTAGGTTGGCTCTCTCTTTGATGAACTTCCATGTGTTGTTTCTTGTTCTGCCCTCTGGTGCTGTGGAGGATAGGTGGAAACCCCCCCCCCCCTTCCCATCCTTCAAATCATTCTCCTCCTTCTGCAAATTTCCCTCTGGCAGAGCCTTCTCATTAGCCTGCCTGGCTATTTAATTAAGAAGCTCAGACATTTTTTTCTTAAAACTGTGTGATGTTGAGACTCTTTTTAAACCCCACCAGGATGCGGGTTGTAGTTTCTCCCCAGTCAGAGTTGATCTCCACTTCCTGAGGAGACTGCTTAATAGAGAGCGAGCAGAGAGAGTTTTGTTAATGAATCAGGCTGCATTAAGATGCCTCTTAGGCTCCATTTTATTTACTATAATTAAGTGAATGGTCTGTGGGCGCGCAAAATCAGGCAGAAAAGGGACATTTCTATTCTCCCATCTTTTAATGAGTGGCAACACTATTTACACTTTATGCACTTTCCATATTTTTCTCAGGCAAATAGCAAGCGGAGAAGGTTGGAAATAATTATTAAACAAAAGCCACAAATGCATTCCAGGTTTTTTTAAATCGGAGTAATACAATGCATTTTTTTTTTACTGTAATATGATTTATATAGTGGGGATTCTTGATGCTTCTCTGAACTTGGCTATTTTCTGACAGATCCAACTAGGGAACACCATCAAACTCATATTTACAAACTCACCTTGGATTTTATTTGGGTCTCTTATTTTTATCTTGCACAAAATGATAGGGTCCCACCCCAAAAAACTTACAGGCAAAGGGATATACTAGATGCAAATCACCCCATTAAAACAAACAAATTACCTTTAAATTAAAATGATTCAAACTTTCTCCAGCTCCCCCCATTTTTTAAGGGTGAAGAAAGTCACACCTCCCACTTTTGACAGCTATGGAGTTGGCCAGATTGCTAGGAACAGAGCTGCTGTTGATACCTGATTTGCAAAGCAGTTTGGTGTTAAAATGAAAATTGAATGAGGGTGTTGGGTTATATAGCTTTTAGAAGAGAATATTTGTCACTTAGGGTTGAACTTGGTGCTCTCTGAGTTTGGTGATTTTCTTTCAAAAGATTTCATTTAACAAACTATGTAAAGTCAGTGATAGAAGGGAGTGGGTTTGTATGATGGAAGAGGAGCAGAACTGTGGGGTCTTTGGTGCTCTCTGAACTTGTTTATTTTCTTGCAGATGTTGCATTATCAAAATAGATACCATCATCAGGGCTAGATGGGAGTGGGGTTTAGGAAGAGGAATATAATAGAGGAAGAGTTGGGAGGGACCTTGGAGGTCTTCTAGTCTAATGCTCTGCTTAGGCAGGAAACCTTATACCATTTCAGACAAATGGTTATCCAATCTCTTCTTAGAAACTTCCAATGTTGGAGCATTCACAACTTCTGGAGGCACTGATTAATTGTTCTCACTGTCAGGAAATTTCTCCTTAGATGCTTCTCTCCTTAGTTTCCACCCATTGCTTCCTGTCCTGCCCTCAGGTACTTTGGAGAATAGCTTGACTCCCTCTTTGTTGTGGTAGTCCCTGAGATATTGTAACACTGCTATCATGACACTCCTAGTTCTTCTTTTCATCACACTAGACATACCCAGTTCCTGCAACCATTTTGCATATATTTTGGCCTCCAGTCCCCTAATCCTCTTTGTTGCTCTTCTCTGCACTCTTTCTAAAGTCTCAACATCTTTTTTACATCATGATGACCAAAACTGTATCTTTCAAGTGTGGCCTTATGGAGGAGGAGGAGGAGGAGGAGGAGGGGGGGGAGGAGGAGGAGGAGGAGGAGGAGGAGGAGGGGGATTCAAATTTTTTAACAACTGGTTCTCTGGGCATGGCTTAGGTAGTGGGTGTGGCTGAGGTAGTCATATGACTGGGTGGACATGGCTTGGTGGTCATGTTATTGGCTGGGCATGGCCAACTCAATATCACTCACATCAAGGCACGCATCTCCTCGCCTGGCCTCTCATAACTGTGGGGATGCTGCAACAGTCATAAGTGTGAAAAATGGTCATAAGTCACATTTTTTCAGTGCCATTTTAACTTTGGTCACTCCACACAAGCAAAATACCAGCAAAGGAGGAAAAAAAAAAACTCCAGAGAAGTTTCAGAGTCAGGAAGTCTAGCCCTTACAAGAATGTAATAAGGGTTAATGGAGAGGCAGTTTCTGTAAGCAACACCAGAATGTTTCCTTCCTGCCTTCCTTACAGGATTAGGCCAGTAATATTTTCTAAAAACTGGTTCTCTGAACTGCTTGGAATGTCAACAGCAGGTTCTAGCGAATAGGTACGAACTGGTAGAAACCTACCCCTGAGGAGGAGGAGGAGGTGGTGTCCTTGATGCTCTCTGGACTTAGTTGTTTGCTTATAGGCAAACATTTTGTGACCCAACTAAGTAACATCATCAATCTAGCTAGTTGGTTAATGAAATGTATGCAAGAAAACAGCCAAACTCAAAGACCTCCAAGACCCTACTATTTGGTTGGGTACAGCTATTAATTATAGAAGATATATGGTTATTTTTACTGCTATTAATGTTTTAGATTGATCACCTTAGTAAATAACTGTAATAACTCTTAATATACACTGCTCAAAAGAATAAAGGGAACACTTAAACAACACAATGTAACTCCAAGTCAATCACACTTCTGTGAAATCAAACTATCCACTAAGGTAGCAACACTGACTGACAATCAATTCCACATGCTGTTGTGCAAATGGAATAGACAACAGGTGGAAAGCATAGGCAGTTAGCAAGACATCCCCAATAAAGGAGGGGTTCTGCAGGTGGTGACCACAGACCACTTCTCAGTTCCTATGCTTTCTGGCTGATGGTTTGGTCACTTTTGAATGCTGGCGGTGCTTTCACTCTAGTGGTAGCATGAGACGGAGTCTACAACCCACACAAGTGGCTCAGGTAGTGCAGCTCATCCAGGATGGCACATCAATGCGAGCTGTGGCAAGAAGGTTTGCTGTGTCTGTCAGCATAGTGTCCAGAGCATGGAGGCACTACCAGGAGACAGGCCAGTCCATCAGGAGACGTGGAGGAGGCCGTAGGAGGGCAACAACCCAGCATCAGGACTGCTACCTCCACCTTTGTTCAAGGAGGGACAGGAGGAGCACTGCAAAATGACCTCCAACGGGCCACAAATGTGCATGTGGCTGCTCAAATGATCAGAAACAGACTCCATGAGAGTGGTATGAGGGCCCGACGTCCACAAGTGGGGGTTGTGCTTACAGCCCAACACCATGCAGGATGTTTGGCATTTGCCAGAGAACACCAAGATTGGCAAATTTGCCACTGGCGCCCTGTGCTCTTCACAGATGAAAGCAGGTTCACACTGAGCACATGTGACAGACGTGACAGGGTCTGGAGACACCGTGGAGAATGTTCTGCTGCCTGCAACATCCTCCAGAATGACCGGTTTGGCAGTGGGTCAGTAATGGTGTGGGGTGGCATTTCTTTAGAGGGCCGCACAACCCTCCATGTGCTTGCCAGAATTAGCCTGACTGCCATTAGGTACCGAGATGACCCCTTGTGAGACCATATGCTGGTATGGTTGGCCCTGGGTTCCTCCTCGTGCAAGATAATGTTAGACCTCATGTGGCTGGAGTGTGTCAGCAGTTCCTGCAAGACAAAGGCATTGATGTGATGGACTGGCCCGCCCATTCCCCAGACCTGAATCCAGTTGAGCACATCTGGGACATCATGTCTCGCTCCATCCACCAATGCCACATTGCACCACAGACTGTCCAGGAGTTGGGAGATGCTTTAGTCCAGGTATGGGAGAAGATCCCTCAGGAGACCATCTGCCACCTCATCAGGAGCATGCCCAGGCATTGTAGGGAGGTCATATAGGCATGTGGAGGCCACACACACTACTGAGCCTCATTTTGACTTGTTTTAAGGATATTACATCAAAGTTGGATCAGCCTGTAGTGTTTTTTTCACTTTAATTTTGAGTGTAATTCCAAATCCAGACCTCCATGGGTTGCTAAATTTGATTTCCATTGATAATTTTTGTGTGATTTTGTTATCAGCACATTCAACTATGTAACGAACAAAGTATTTAATAAGAATATTTCATTCATTCAGATCTAGGTTGTCTTATTTTTGTGTTCCCTTTATTTTTTTGAGCAGTGTAATAAAAGGAGTGAATCTTATATTCTGTGATTTACCTTACTGGTAATTTACTGTATTTACTTCCCTTTCTTTTTGTTTGTTTTGTCTTATTTAAAAAGAAATTGCTGGTCGTTGACCTCATCAATATTACTGATTATAAAGGAAGCTCTATTAGACTCTTGGAAGCATAAAGACTTCCTTCTCAGAAAGTGGTGGAACAGAAGATAGTCCTCGATTTACCTGTTTTGGGGGGGAACTGGAATTTCCATGAGTCAGCCAGGAGAGGTTGTTAATTAAGTCATGTCTGATTTTACAATAGTTTTCACCATTGTTGTTACACTGCAGTTGTAAAATGAATTGTGTTGTGTTTAAGTCAATCTGGCTTGCCCTCTTGATTTTGCTTATGGGAAAAAACTTGGGAAGGTATGGCAATCATGTGACTCCAGGATTCTGCATTCATCATAAACTGTTGCCAAGGGCCTGGATTTTGTTGATATGACCGTGGCCCAGTCACATGTGAGGACTAGATATGTCACTTTTTTTTCAATGACATTGCAGTAATATCACTTGTAATAGCACTCAGATTTATATACCACTTCAGAGTGCTTTACAGCCCTTTCTAAGTAGTTTACAAGAGTCAGCCCATTTGCCCGCAATAATCCAGGGCCTCATTTTACTCACCTTGGAAGGATGGAAGGCTGAGCCAACCTTGAGATGGTGAGGATCAAACTCCTGGCAGTCGGCAGAATTAGCCTGCAATACTCCATTCTAGCCACTGCAGCTGTTCTATACTTGAGTAATGAAATGTCTGCAAGAAAACAACTAAGGTCAGAGAGCACCAAGGATCTTCCTCCTTCTCCTCCTCCTCCTCCTCTTCCTCCCCTCCAAATCCCACTTCCTCCTTGCAGTGATGCTTCTGTAATTTCAAATGCATCAAGCATCAGGGAAATCAGAAGATTCAAGCAGTTCAAGTGATTGCAGAAATTTATTGCAAGCTTAAGCTCTCTACAAGAATCTGACCAACTAACAGGCAAGGGAAGTGAGCAGGAGATAAGAGAAGCATTGAAGGCAGGCTGGATGTAAATCTCCCATGGGCAGGAAGGGATTTGTGACTTGTGACACTTTTGACCTGACCCTCAAGAGCTTGGGAGCTTTCTTTCAAAGGTTTCATTAACAAAGTATGTAAGGTCATATCCTACAAAATGGCCCCTAAACTAATAGTTGTAAAGAATACCTGTATCTTGGCTACCTCGTTATATTTAAGAAGTCAGTTCAACTCCTGTCTGTTCACAGCATGGATATTCTTTAGGGAAAGTTGGATCCTTGGCAAGGATTCTTGCTAGCATTGATCTAATCTCTGATGGGTGTTTTTTTTTTCTTTTTTTTTTCAAATCCCTTCCCAGAGATCTCCATGGATCACTGAGAATAAGAGAATAACAGAGTTGGAAAGGACCTTGGAAGTCTTCTAGTCCAACCCCCCTTTCAAACAGGACACCCTATACTGTTACAAATGGCTGTCCAATCTCTTCTTAAAAGCCTCCAGTGATGGAGCATCCACAACTTCTGGAGGGAAGTTGTTCCACTGGTTGATTGTTCTTACTCTCAGAAAATTTCTTCTTAGTTCTAGGTTCTCTCCTTGATTAGTTTCCATCTGTTGTTTCTTGTCTTGCCTTCAGATGCTTTGGAAAATAATTTGACCTCCTCTTCTCTGTGACATTTCCTCAAATACTGGAAGACTGTGATTTTGTCACCCTTAGTCCTTCTCTTCATAAGACTAGACATACCAATTCCTGCAACCATTCAAACTTCTCTTCTTCTTTGGTTTAGTTTATAAAATCTGGACTGAATAAGGAAGAACAGTTTGGCTGCTCTGGAAATGTCACATCTATTTTTCCTGTTAATAGCCAAAGGAGGTAAAAGGATGTGACATGCAAATTCCTGACATTGTGACATTGTGAAGTGAGTCAAGCATGAAGGAACAGAGATAGGTCGAGACTAGAGCTCAATGAGAAGATTATTGTTTGGGTGCTTTGTCCTCTTTCTGCAAAGTCCAAGTGGAAGAAGAGATTTGGAAGAATGTCTTGAAGGAGATGAAGTTGAATTCTGAAGGAGATAGCCAACTGAAAGAAGGAACATATCTATGCAAAGCAGGAGGAAAAAGAGAAAGAAGAATGACTTAGCACTGTCCATCTTAGACACTGGATTTTTAATACCTTTACTTGCATCAGTTATATACAGTTCGAGGAAGGATGGAGATTTAAGGCATATCTCTAACAATGTTGTTAGTTGTGAAGTCATGTTTTACCCATTGTGACCATAAGGACAATGTTCCTCCAGGCCTTCCTGTCCTCTACCATCTTCTGGAGTCCATTTAAGCTCACACTGACTGCTTCAATGACTCCATCAAGCCACCTCCTTCTCTGCCATCCCCTTCTTCTTTTGCCCTCAATCATTCCCAGCATTAGGCTCTTCTCCAGTGAGTTCCTTCTCATTAGGTGGCCAAAGTCTTTGAGTTTCATCTTCAGGATCTGGCCTTGTAAAGAGCATCCAGGGTTGATCTCCTCTAGGACTGACCAGTTGGATCGCCTTGCAGTTCAAGGGACTCGCAGGATTTTTCTCCAGCACCATAGTTCAAAGACCTCCATTCTTTGGCACTCAGCCTTCCTTATCATCCAACTTTCACAGCCATACATTACGACTGGGAAAACCATAGCTTTGACTATACACACAATTTATTTGGCAGAATGATGTTTCTGCTTTTTTCCCCATCTATCAATAGAAGAAAATATTCATAGCTCAATGTTGATCTGTAGGCTCCTTGGTGTTATCACCTTAGTTGTTTGCTTGAAGATGTTTCATTATCCAATTAACTAACATTATCAGTGCAAGAAAGAGGTAAGATCTGTAAAGAAGAAGAGGAGTAGGAGGACTGTGAGGTCTTTGTTGCTCTCTAGCTTGGTGGTTTTCTTGCAGACATTTCATTAGCAAACTAGGTAACATTATCAGTGCTAGAAAATAGGGTTTGTGGAGGGGGAGGGGAAGAAGGAGGAGAAGGAGGAGAGATATGCCCCTCCCTTGTCACTTTGGACATTGTTTCATCTTCTTTCTATTTCAAGAAAAATTGCAGAATTCTTCTTTTCCAGAATTCTTTTGGCCTGAAAATCTGGAGACATCAACCTGATTTCCTCTCAAACCACATAGATTTAAGCTCCTTGAATCTTGCATCATAACCCTGATTTACAGTGATTTTTTTTTAAAGCTGATTGTAGCATTCGGGATGTCTTTCTTGGTAACATTTGATGTTTTTCTAGCCAGGGATGGAGAGAAAGGAATGTTCCTCCCATCTAAAAGTAGTTGTTTGGAAATGTCAGCAGGGTATCATCTGTATATTTGAATTGAGTCCTTACTATGATGGACAGATTCTGTTTGAAAAGTATAGAGACCAAAGCTTCTTAAAGAAAAATCAGAAAGTTCAGTTGGGCAGGGTCCTCATGGAGGCTCTGGGAGGGGGAGGCCATTTTCGCCCTTCCAGAGACCTGAGGGAAGCCTCCGGATTCTGGGGAAGGTGAAAAATGACTCTCCAGGAAGTTCTAGTAGGCCAGGCCCACCATAGCCATACCCACCCAGCAACTGGGTAGCAAACTGGTTGTTGGGATTTTGGAATAACATCCCTGAGTGATCCCCTTTTGCGACCCTCTGGCAAGCAAAGTCAACAGGAAAGGCAGAGTCACTGTCAACTCATAAAATATTTCTATGGTCGTTTAGAGTTGCCAACAGAAAGGGACGGGGAAGCATGCATTCCATAAGTGTTTTCAAAGATAGTAACTAGGTGACTGAAGTTTCTGCCTTGCAAAATTCTAACTGGAGAACATGATTGATTATTCTTGGCTATGGATGTGTCCCATTGGAGAATATGAATTATGATACACCCAGGCGGTGGGGGGAAACCAGGCTCAAGGGTGACAATGAATAATGTTTTGCAGAGTTGACTACACCCAGGCAGTGCTGGCATGTTTACTCCTCATAAATCTTCTTTAAGTTCTGGAAATCCAGCTAGAGACTCATGATTTAAATGGGGGTAACTACTAGAGCCCTGACAGTCACTTCACAACTGTGTTACTAACTTAACAACTACAGCAACTCACTTAACAACCATGGCAAGCCAGTTGTAAAATGGGGCAAAATTAACTGGGTCTATGAATTTCAGATTAGGACAACTTACAACAGCCAATTCACTGTGAGACAACTCGCCACAGGACAAGAGGTACATTAATATCGAATAAATAGTTGAATAGAATCACAAAAGAAAGGATGCCAAAGGGTGGACAAAATAAAATGTGAATGACAAAAATTGAATTTTTTTTTAGTTACTTGAAAGAATCAAATTGAATAGCTGAGTTGTCCCACCGCAGGTTGGCCACGGTGATTTGTTTTATTCTGAAATTTAGTGAACAGAAGTTTTGCTTAGCAATGAATGAATGAATGAATTATTTATTAGCCAAGTGTGATTGGACACACAAGGTATTTGTCTTGGTGCAAATGCTCTCAGTGTACATAAAAGAAATCGTCAAGAGTCAAGAATCATCAGGTACAACACTTAATAATAGTCATAGGGTACAATCAGTAATCAAAACATACTAGGAAACCATCAATATAGATTGTAAGGATACAAGTGACAAAGTTACAGTCATACAGTCACAAGTGGGAGGGAATGGGTGATAAGGAGTGATGACAAGATTTATAGTAATAGTAGTGCAGACTTTGTAAATAGTTGGACAATGTTGAAGGAATTATTTGTTTAGCAGAGTGATTGAATTCGGGGGAAAAACTCTTGTGATAAGTTGTTCTGGTGTGCAATGCTCTACAGCATCATTTTGAGGGAAGGAGTTGAAACAGTTTATGTCCAGGAAGTGAGGGGTTTGTAAATATTTTCACAGCCCTCTTTTTGACTCGTGCAATATACAGGTCCTCGATGGAAGGCAGGTTGGTAGTAATTGTTTTTTTTCTGCAGTCCTAATTATCCTCTGAAGTCTGCATCTTTGTTGGGTTGCAGAACCAAACCAGATAGTTATAGAGGTGCAGATGACAGACTCAATAATTCCTCTGTAGAGCTGTATTAACAGTATTTATGTTTATAATACTCTCAATATAATTTATATATTAAAAATGCATTCAAAGAGATTCCACCTGCAGAAACTCACTGATAAATCATGGTTTCTATCGTGGTTTCCAAGATTCTGTACTTTATTCCAAAATATTTGCATTCAAATACCCATTGAAGTCTGTGTGATTCACACATCCTTGGCTGTGTTTGGTTGCCAGGGATTTGATATTAATCTTGGAAATGGACACATTTTTAAAATATAGAACATTCCCTTAGTGCATGGACATGTTCAGCAGCAGAAGTTTTACATGCTTCTCTCTAGCTACAAATATCCTCTTGCTGAACAAGGTTCTCTCATACTTAAAAGAAAATAAATCAGCCCTTAGGAAGATTTAGGATAAGCATCTATGGCAGCAAAAGTACGGAATTCAAATTAAGAGAAGCGTGGGGGGGAAATCAAGCCATTTAATTACAACTAATCCTTGAGTTATAACTGGTTGCTTAGTGGCTGCATTTGAAGTTACTACAGACCTCCTTAATGTGATTGTGTTTATGTCCAGTTCTCCAGGACTGGTCAGAACCTGCTGAATACCACCTCTGATCATAATTCCAGGTGGTAATTAGTATAAAAGTTTAGTCAATGGAGGTTTCCTTATGAGCATCTTCATGTTTCTATTTTCTCTTTTTCAGAATACAGAAAAAGTCCTCGTCCCTTCAGTCACATTGATTGTTGGCTGTGGGGTGTCCTCCTTGACTCTCCTTCTCCTGATCATCATTTATATCTCAGTCTGGAGGTAAGAATTGGATTTTTCTGCATCAAGTATTTCAACTTCCTTTTCTCTCTGAAAAATAAAGTTTGGGGGTCTCCGGAAAAATTAGACAGATGTGTTGTGACCTGTCGCCCACCGGCCCCTCCAGCAACCGAATCATAGGAGGAGGAGGAGATGTGGGAATCAGGGTCAGCATCAAGCTAACTTGGGAGCTCCAAGGGAGGAGAGGAAATGGAGCTGGCACAGAGAGAGGGAGGGAGGGAGAGAGAGAGAGATGGAGCCTGGGCCATCCATCATCCTTCAGATGGAGAGTGAACAGTCCCCAGGTCCGGAGGTGGCTGTTGAAGAACAGGACGAACAGCTGGGTGCATTGCCTGACGTGCGGATGTGCAGAAGGTAGAGGAGAGGAGAGCAGTGGAACTCTATGGGCTGGTCTTTGGGACAGAAGAGCCACCGCTGCTAGCAAAGCCTCATCCTAGCTCTGGGGATAAAAGGCAGGGGACGGAGAAGAATAGATGTGGCAGACAATTATTCATCTTCCAGACAGACAGACTTGTTAGCCTGTGCTGAGAGACAAGTTTTGTGCCAGGGCTGCCGGCACTCCTAATTAAAGGAATATTTTGAGTTCATTTCAGAGAGTTTGTCATGTTTGGGGAGCTGGGTCAGAACAAGATGGTCTTGGTGACTGTGGTGGTAGCAAGTAAGCCAAGCTAGAAAGCAACAGATCTTTAGGCTGGAGGTCCTTCAGCCTACTATAGTTGGACCTCAGGTCTGCCAGCTGCTAGACCTTAGCACTGAAAAATCAGATTCTTTTTCTTTTCATAAAGTTTGTTAATTTTTTATAACTTTAAAAACAAACAAAAATTGTCAATATCTTGCCATTAACAGTTTGTGCCATTCATCTTATACTATTATTTTGTGCCTTATTCACAAATATATACAATTTATGTGAATGTAAGCATTTAACCTATATGTTGCTTATCATTAATTTTTTCATCATCCATCTATCTTAGGTCAATCCATTTTTCCCAAATCCTATAATACTCGGACTCCTCCTTCTCTTGTAATATCAGAGTTAATTTATCCATCTCAGCACAAATCATTATTTTTTGGATAGTCAGTTCATCTGATGGTATACATGTATGTTTCCAACACTGGGCATATGCAATTCTAGCTCCTGTTAAAATATGTAATACTATATATTTTGTATTTCTCCTATATTTCTTTTGAAATATCCCCAGTAAGAATAGTTCTGGTTCTAATTCTATATGTTCATGAGTGATCTCTTGCAACCATTTTTTTAATTTTTAGCCAATATTTTTGATTCTCCGGGCAGGACCCCCACATGTAAGTTTCATGGAAAGGATCACCGAATGACCAGATGACTGCTAAGGAATATAAATCCTTCCATTTCCCACTGTTCAGCCAGAACTGAAGAAGCTTCTTACATGAGAAGTGAAACATTTTCAAGGGGGAAGAAAACCCAAGAATTTCCAGTTGCCTTTTGGAAAAAGCCCCTTTGAGATGTCCATAGCACATCCTTCCCCCAAATTTCATCCTCCCAAGGATCCTGGGAATTGAGTTAAACTGAGAGATGAGATTGTCTCCAAGCCTCCCAATGCTCCAGCTACGGTTGGATCCCGGATCCTAGTCTCGTGCCCTGACCACTACACCACACTGCCTGTCCTATTGAAGTTTGACATGCTTTCTTTTCCTTCTGCTCCCTTGTTCCCTTCCTGCAGGTATATCCGCTCCGAACGATCGGTCATCTTGATCAATTTCTGCCTCTCCATTGTATCTTCCAATGCTCTCATCCTCATCGGACAAACTCAAACCCGGAACAAGGTAACTCTTAAGCCAGCTCCCCAAATCTGGAATTAAAACCTTCGCGGTCCATTCTTTGGTGAGTGATTTTGGAGTCCAAAACTAGGACAAGCAGAAAGACGTACGTTATCCATCTCTTTGTTGGAGAATGTAGGAAGCATGCTAAGGGTTTTGACATGCCTGCATGCACCCATACAAAGGCATCTGAGAAGATGGCTTTTAATCGTTCTTTGTTATCTCTTGCCGTGAAGCACGAGGCAAGGACAGGACTGGTTTGTCAGGGTTGAATGAATTCCATCTCTCCAGTTGCAAAGGAGAAAATGACCTAAATGGAGCCATGAAAAGAATATCTCACTTATTTTGTGAGATAGATAAGAGATATTATGAGATATAAGAGACACTATATTAAGATACCTCTTTCCCAGGTTCTTGAGAAAGATTTGATAGGTGGACAAAAATGCCAAATCTGGCATTAATTAGATTTGTAATGAGATTTTAAGAGATATTGGATAACCATTTGCCTGAAATGATGTAGGGTTTCCTGCCTGAGCAGTGGGTTTGACTAGAAGACCACCAAGGTCCCTTGTCTGTTCTCTATTCTATTCTATTCTGTTCTTTTCTTTTCTATTCATTTCCAATTCTATTCTATTCTATTTTGATTATATTCATTTCTGAATCTATTCTATTCTATTCTATTCCTTTCTGATTCTATTCTACTCTGTTCTGCATTCTATTCTATTCCATTCGATTCTATTCGATTCTATTCGATTCTATTCGATTCTATTCGATTCTATTCGATTCTATTCGATTCTATTCGATTCTATTCGATTCTATTCTCTATTCTATCCATTTCTGATTTTATTCATTTCTGATTCTCCTCTATTCTACTCTCTACTCTACTCTACTCTACTCCACTCCACTCCACTCCACTCCATTCCTCCCTTTCTCCCTCTCCCTCCCTCTTTCTCTCTCTCTCTCTCTCTCTTTCCATACATTGTAGATTGTCACAGGTATTGGTATGCGGGTTTTGGCATGTTCAGGTCTTTTCCCTTGGAAGATTGAGAGTATCTTGGCGATGTTTCAATGAGGTCCCACTCACCATATTCAGGCTGGTGCTTTCGGCTTCGTGATTGTGTGAGCCTGAAGATGGTGAGTGGGACCTCATCGAAACATCACCAAGATACTCTCAATCTTACAAGGGAAAAGACCCGAACACGCCAAAAACTGCATATGTGTGTGTGTGTGTGTGTGTGTGTGTGTGTGTGTGTGTTCTGCTTGATTCATGCTTGTGTGGTGTTTCTAATATCTTCTGTCTGTTTTGTGGTGGGTTTTTTTTGTCTTGATTGACTGGTAATATTGTGTTCCTGTATTGGAGGCTTTCAGTGCGGCTTGGCTCTGAGTAAACGGACGGCTATCATTTGTTAGGAAGCTAGGTTTCATCTGGGTGCCTGGTTGGGGTGTGTTTGAGCTGGAGGTATCAGGGGAGATCTGTTTGTGCCCAGGTGTTTGCCTGGCTTGTGGTGTGGAGGCAAACATCTGGGCACAAACAGACCCCCCCCTGATACCTCCAGCTCAAACACACCCCAACCAGGCACCCACCCAGCTTCCTAACAAATGATAGCCATCCTTTTATTCGGAGTCAAGCTGCATTAAAAGCCTCCAATACAGGAACACAATGTTGCCAGCCAATCAAGACAAAAAAAACCACAAAACAGACAGAAGATATAAGAAACACCAATCAAACAGAACACAGCAAACTCCAAGACGAATAAACAAAGACCAAAATTCCCAACCAATCAGGATGAAGAAAAAAACATTCTGGCACAGCAGAAGACTAGCCCCAAATTTAACACAGAAACAGCTGTGAAAGTCTGACTCATAGACAAACTCAATACAGAAGCCTGATGATGGCAGATGAGATTCTGCTGAAACGTTGCTTCAACTTTAAAAGCACTACAATGACGTGGGATAATACCCAAAGGAACCTGAACAGCATATATATACATATACATATGCATATGCATATGCATATGCATATACATATACATATACATATACATATACATATACATATACATAT
>BLBF01000002.1:715487-736568 GCA_015471245.1 Laticauda colubrina | reverse complement strand
TGGGATAATACCCGAAGGAAGCTGAACAGCACACATGTAAGTACCCGCAAATATATATCATTTGTCAAGCATGCATGAGGAAAAAATCAAATATAACTATGAACCTAACATATAAGCATATAATTATAGGCCAGTATAAGTATGTGCATAATAAATGAGTACTAATAAATGGATAAATGGAAATAGTAGGACAGGGGTGGTAGGCACGCTGATGCACTTATGCATGCCCCCTTTAAGGACCTCCTAGGAATGGGGTAGGGTCCACAGTAAACTGATTGAGGTTAAAGCTGTGAGGGGTTGAGGCTGTGACAATGGCGCCAGGTAGGGCATTACAGGCATTGACTACTCTAGTGCTGAAGTCGTGTTTTCTGCAGTCGAGTTTGTAGCGGTTTACTTTGAGTTTGTATCAGTTGTTTGCCCATGTATTATTGTGGTTGAAGCTGAAGAAGTCATTGGCAGGCAAGATATTATAGCAGACAATTTTGTGAATTATGCTTAGATCGGACCATAGGTGGCATAGTTCTAAGTTGTCCAGTTCCACAAGTTCAAGTCCTGTGGCATAAGGTATTCTACTGCGAGCTGAGGAGTGGCATACTCTTCTTTAAACTCTTTGTCTAAAATGGTATAAAGTTTCCTGCTTGAGCAGCTTTTCAAGAAAAGATTGGGCAACCATTTGTCTGGAATGGTTTAAGGATTGCTGCCTTGGGCAGGGAGTTGGGCTAGTAGATGACCTCCCTCCCAGCCCTATGAGTCTATGAATAGATGATCTGCTTTTCTGTAGAGCCCTTTGTTTTTTTCCTCGGCCCATCCTGAACCCAGCTGATGGCCTTGAGTAAACTTTAGTTCATATACACTAAGTCGGGCAAAATGATAAATTTGGTTGTCTATTGATTCAAGTGGTTTTTTCAAGCAATTTAGATATGAAGGAGGAGGGGGAGGATGAAGAGGAGATGATTGTAGGGTCTTTGGTGCTCTCTGAGCTTGGTGGTTTTCTTGCAGACATTTCATTACCAAATTAGGTAAAATCATCATATATGCTAATCATACATAAGTGCTGGTCTTCATATCATTTAGACTTCCTGTTCAATCTCCCAGCTCACTACTGTCTTTCTTCAAATGTGGCCCTGAGCATTGGATGCAATATGCCATATATGCAATCTGATTTGGACCTTTCCCTTCTGTTCCGTCCAGAAAAACGCAAGGTAGACTGGGTTCCAACAGTAAAAGTCTTTATTTGCAACAGTAAAGATAAACGGAACAGTCTGGCTCTAGCCGCGGCAGCCTTTATATACGGCTTGCCTGCCGGTTTGTAGCCAATGACATTGATTTGATCTAACCACCTTTTGGCGGTTCCTTTGGATTGGTTCCTAGTGAACCAATCCCTATGCTGGCTTTCTTAGCCAATCAGATTAGCGAATTTGGAGTAAACTATTTTCAAACAGAACACCCCTCCCCTCTTGGTTTAGTCCTATGTGGTGACGTAGTCACGCAGGTAGGTGGGGCTTCTTCTGACTCTACTGGACTTGCGCGGTTCATTTTTGCTGGAGATTTCAACCGGTTCGGATGGGGTTGCTGTCTCTCCGGCTCTTCTCCATGGAACCGCCTGGAAGGGTGAGTCAGCCATTTTGCTACCGCTTGAATTTCTCAGGCCGGTGGGTTCGCCGCTCCCTCCTGGTTTCTTCGGGCAGGTCGAGCTGGCTTGGCTGGCCCCTTCGACTGGATTTTTCCCGCAAGTTTCATCTAACCGTAAGTTTCTTTTTTGCTCTTTTTGTTTGTTAAGATGTTCTGGGTTTATTTTAAAAGGTTCTTTATTGTTTTCTTGTATTTCCCCCCCTTCTTTGGTTTGATTTTCATCGTTTTTTATTATTTGTGGTTGTGAGTTTGTATTTCTTTCAATGTTTCGGGAATGAAGCTGGTCTATGTGCTGCTTCCATTCCCTGCCATCATCTACTAGTAGGTAGGACCGGGGGCCTGTTATTTGTGTGATTGTGCCTGGAAGCCATAAGGGGTCCCCGGTGAATTTTTTTGCATAGACTAGGTCGCCAATTTCAAATGTTCGGAAATGGCCGGAGGAGTCAGGGGGTCTTTCCAACATATAATTTGGGTGCAACCTGTCTAATTGCGACCTAAGTTTTCTTCCCATTAATAATTCCGCCGGGCTTTTGTTGGTTACAGTACTGGATGTGATATGTTGGAGGATGAGTAGGCGGTTAATTTTATCCTGGACATCCCCAATGTCCATTCTCTCTAAACCCTCTTTGGTAAACCTGACCATTTTCTCCGCTCTACCATTTGCAGCTGAGTGGGCCGGCGCGGTTAGTGCATGGAGTATACCTAGGGAGGCTAGGTATTGTTCAAATTGGATGGCGGTTAATTGTGGCCCGTTGTCAGACACTACGACATCCAGCAATCCATGGGTTGTGAAGAGTTTGTTAAGTTGTTTAATGACTGCCTCGGTTGTCATAGATGACATTACTACAACTTACAGCCAATTTGAGTATGCATCTACAACAATTATAAAGGTATGCCCCCTAGTAGGACCCGCGAAATCAATGTGGATCCAAGACCAGGGACCTCGTGGAGTCTCCCAGTCCCTTATGGGTGCTTGTGGTGGGGAAGGCCTGGTTTTTTGACATTTATTACAAGTAGTAACCCAATATTCGATGTCTTTATCGATACCAGGCCACCAGACATAGCTTCTAGCAAGGCTTTTCATTTTTACAATACCAGGGTAGCCTTCGTGAAGCATACCCAGCACTCTAGTTTGTAATTCAATTCACCCCACAATAAACAACCTTTTTGAATTGAAAGTTCGGTTTGTCTGGTCCGGAAAGGTTTAAAGTTTTCAGTTTTTTGGTTTTCCGGCCAGCCTTTACCTACCCAGTTAAATATGCGGGCAGTCACTGGGTCCTTTGCGGTGGCTCTGGCGACATTGTTTGCAGATATTGGTAGTTTGGGGCATGTCTCTATCTGCAGGGTAGTCATTGTTGGCGCCGGGTCTTCCTCCATCATTGTCAACGGTGCTCTGCTTAATGAGTCTGCATGGGAGATTTGCTTCCCAGGTCGATGCGTTAATGTGTAAGAGTATGCTGTTAGGAATTCTCACCATCTTGTCATTCGCGGGGATAAAATGTTTGGTGTAGGCTTGTTTCCCGCCAGAATACCAAGTAACGGTTTATGGTCCGTTACGATCAAAAATGTTCTTCCATAGAGATATTCGTGGAAGCGTTTCACTCCGGCGACGATTGCCAGGGCTTCTCTGTCCAGTTGACTATAGTTACGTTCTGTTTTAGACAGAGTCTTTGAGTAATAAGCAATGGGTGCCTCTCTCCCATTGGGCAATTGGTGGCTCAGGATGGCACTGACTCCAAACGGTGAGGCGTCGCAGGTTACCATCAATGGAAGTGTGTAACTAAACTGGATAAGAATGGTGTTTGATGTTAATAATTTTTTTATTTTCTGGAAAGCTTTTTGCTTTCTATGACCCCAAGTCCAATTAGTTTTCTTATCCAGCAAATGGTGTAATGGTTCCGCTATTGTTGCTTTGTGGGGGAGGAATACATTATAGAAATTTATTAGACCCAAAAATGCCTGCAATTCCGTTTTGTTTTTTGGCTGTGGTGCGTCTTTAATGGCTTTGACTTTTTTTTCAGTAGGGTGTATACCCTCTCCGTCTATTAAGTAGCCCAGAAATTCGACGTGATCAGTCATTCAGCAGCACTTTTCTTTTTTAACTTTCAGGCCAGATTCTCTGAATTTTGTTAGTACATTTCTTAGTCTTTTTTCTAGTTGGGTCGTATCTTTAGCCGAAATCAGGACATCATCAAAATATGGTACGACCCCTTTTATTCCATTTAATAGGCATTCCATTAGGCTTTGGGACACGCCTGGGGCCACACTCACTCCAAACTGGAGTCTGTTGCACTTGAATGCCCCTTTGTGAGTCACTATTGTCTGTGTCTCGGCCGTTGAGGGGTCTACTGGAAGCTGTTGGTAAGCTTGTGATAGATCTAGTTTAGCAACAATTTTTCCTCCCCTGAGTGAGTGTAGCAAATGTTGTACAACTGGCACCGGGTATGCACTTTGTTGCAGCGCATGGTTCAGGGTAGCCTTGTAGTCTCCGCAGATGCGTACCGACCCGTCAGGTTTAACCGGTGTTACTATTGGCGTCTCCCATTTAGCATGGTCAACAGGTTCCAAAACCCCTTGGTCAATTAATTTATTCAATTGTTCCTCTATTTTTGCTTTTAATGCAAAGGGAACTCATCTGGCCTTTAATCTTCTAGGGGCCACCTGGGGGTCTAAGCTAAAGGAAATTGGGGTCCCCCGATACCTACCTAGGGAGCCATCAAAAACCTCCTGGAACTCGTGGATCAGGTTTTCTTCCCAGTCGGTTGCGGCCACCCGGTCTACTCCGGTCATTCCGATGCCCAATGGTGCAAATCATTCAAAGCCCAGGAAGCTGGGTTGGTCCCGGTTGACTATTGTCAGCAGCAGGACTTCAACATGCTGCTTGTAGACGACTCGGAAATGTCCTAGACCTACCACAGGGATTTGATTTCCTTAGTAGTCCTTCAGGGTTAATTTTTGTTTCTGGAGCTCTTTTAGCTTAATATTTGGGACCAGTTGTTTGATTGTGTCCCATGACACCATTGACAGGAAAGACCCTGAATCGACCTCCATCTCGCAGGGGCTGCCTTCGATTTTTATGATTATCTTAACTTTTTTCCCGCTTTCCGTCTAAGCGCTTCCGATAGTGAAAGTTTGATGGGTCTTTTCTCGGTTACTGGCTCATTTATTTCGCTGCCATTTTTTCTCGGTTTGTTTCGATTCGGCTTGTGGGGGAGAGTTACTGTGTC
Source organism: Laticauda colubrina (assembly GCA_015471245.1). Taxonomy (NCBI): domain Eukaryota; kingdom Metazoa; phylum Chordata; class Lepidosauria; order Squamata; family Elapidae; genus Laticauda; species Laticauda colubrina. The sequence continues at coordinate 731,709 of BLBF01000002.1, read as the reverse complement.
TGTTAGGGCTGTAATTTTTTCGATTCCTACAGACCTTCTCGATGTGTCCCCTTTTCTTACAAGCTCTGCAGATGGCATCAAGGAATCTGCAGTCGGCTCGAGGGTGGTTTCCTCCGCAACTGGCACATTCCCGCCAGTTTCTTTTTTCGCGCCTTTTTTTGTTGGCGTATAGGCGGTGGACCTCATCTTCTTCCTCTCCGGATTCTGATGTCTCGTCAAAATCTTCATGGTGTGTGGTGGCAGGAAATTGTTTCTTCCCTCTAGTTAGGCTCGCTTCATTGTTGTTCGCGTTCATTTGTTTCATTGTGGCCGCTGACTTTTTCATGGCTTCTGCGGCTGTTGCTTCTGCGATTGCTTCGGCTATGGTTATGTTGGGTTTATTTAGCAGCTTGCTTTGTAAATTAGAGTCTCTTAAGCCCAATATTACTCAATCTCGCATCGCTTCATCTAAGTTCAGGAACTCACATGCTCCCCCCAGTTGTCGGAGGGCTGCCACAAAATCAGCGATGGTCTCGCCTTCTTTTTGGTCCCTTAGGTAGAATTCATGCTGTTTGATGAGATTTGATACCACTGGTGCGTAATGAGCCTTCAACATTCGTTGGAGTTCGGGCCAGGTCATTTGTTTACGTCTCTGGGCTTCACTAATGCCTTGGCCATTTTGAAAATCATTGGTCCGCAATGCGTTAAGAAGACAGCCCTCTTACGCTGGTCTGAGATCTCTTCCATCTCGTTACTTTCCAAGTACATTTGGAAACGGTCTACGTAGGATTCCCAATCCTCTTCATTGGGGTTGAAGGGTGCGGGCGGTGCATTATTTCCGGCCATCGCTTTCAGCCTGGGTTTCAATTCGCCACGTGCACAGTCTCGCGTTTTAGGACGATCCCATCCTCGTTGCCAGTGTTCCGTCCAGAAAAACGCGAGGTAGACCGGGTTCCAACAGTAAAAGTCTTTATTTGCAACAGTAAAGATAAATGGAACAGTTTGGCTCTAGCTGCGGCAGCCTTTATATACGGCTTGCCTGCCGGTTTGTAGCCAATGACATTGGTTTGATTTAACCTCCTTTTGGCAGTTCCTTTGGATTGGTTCCTAGTGAACCAATCCCTATGCTGGCTTTCTTAGCCAATCAGATTAGCGAATTTGGAGTCAACTATTTTCATACAGAACACCTTCCTTTCCCAAAGTAAGAGTTTGCATTTAATTTTTAGCAGCAACAAATCACCCTGCTTGGTTCATTAGTAAGAGAGCTAATTACCACTCATATGTCTGCCACCCAACCAGTTTTTCCCCCCTGTGGTGTTCAATTTGAATAGTAGGTCTATCCATCTTAGTATCTCTTCCACCAAAATAGATAATTCATGCAAGATTTTTTCATTAAGAGAACATCTACAACATGCCTTTTTTATCAGCATCTGTTCGTCAAAGATAACAATACATTAAATTTTCTGGCATTGTTTCTCATTTTTTAAATATTGAATCTTTAGATCATTCCATTTTGCTTTTTACATTGGGGGCAAATATACATGTCTATAAATTGCATTGCATTTTTTTTTAATGCTACCATTTTTTTAAAAAAAAATCTAAGATACCTTTTTTTAACTTATACTCATAATTTCTGTAATATGTGCATCTGGAATGCTTTTTTTTTTTTTTTTAAGGAATCAGAATAGATAGGACATATATACTCTAAACCAGCCCTATCTGCATATCCCATGATATCTGGTCAGATGTGGTTAAAAGTTCTCCATAGGACCAAGAACCTGGGCAATTCTCCTGCAGAAAGATTACAAAGTTCAACAGCCATTTTGAAAAGTACATAATAAAACTGGAAAATTTGTAGAAGAAAAAACCAAATTTCAGCTTCAGGGTAAAATCAATATGAGAATGTTATGGCTTCATTCATTCATTCATTCAATCAGTCAATTTACAAGCCACCAACTCTCAAATAATTGTGGTTGGCACATCTCCTTATTTCTATTTTTTCATCTCTATCTTTCATCTCTCTATTTCTTTATCTATCTCACTTCAACTCTCTATATCTATTTCTCTATTAACTGTCTTTATCTCTCTATATCTGTATCTATCTGTCTCTACCTTCTATCTCTGTCTTTCTCTATCTTATTTATCCATTTCTACCTCTTTATTTCTCTTTATATATTTCTCTTGTCTATCTCAACCTCTATCTCTATCTCTGCCCTTCTCTATCATCTAACTTTACTTTTCTCTCTATTTTTCTCTCTCTCCTCTCTGTCTATCTCTATCTTTTTATCTCTATCTCTGCCTTTCTCTATCATCTATCTTTATTTTTCAATCTCTTCTATTTCAATCTCTTTATCTCTGTTGCTGTCTCTCTGTAATCTCTCTCTCAATTTCTCATCTCTCTATATCTATATTTCTATTATCTCTATCTCTCTATCTTCTTTTTTATTTCTATCCTATCACTATATTAAAGATACAACTGATCAGAAGAACAAATAATTCAAAATGAGGCCTAAATATAGGAAACCAAAATGACCAAAAGCATGGCAGAAGGACAACAGAGACTCCCACAGTCACCCTGCTTCCAAGGCCTGGGAGAACAACTATATCTCAAGAAGTTTCTTGAGCAATAAAAGGGTGGGAGCCACATACATCTCGGGGATGGTGTGGGGATGGACATTCATTCCAGAAGACAGGAATTCAGCTAAGTTGGAATACTTCCTTGATCCTGGGAGATAACATTCTTCAACAAATGTGACCCAGTGAATAGCTACTGGAATGCTGGATCATACCAGACAGTAGAGATGATTAGAGATAGGTGGTTCTCTCAGTCCCCATGCCTTGATAACCAGGATCTTGAAGTATACCCAGAAGCCAACTAGTAATCACATATCCTGGGTGAGTCAGAGCTTGTAGATTGGTCTCCAAGGGCAATCCCAAGTAGCCTTGTCACTAAGAGAAGCTGACATGACATCATGGACCCAAGCACAGGTCACCTCCTGGAGGGGAGGATGTTCTGCTTTCAATCACCCTAGGCCAGTGATGTCAAACCATCTAATCATGTCAAAAATTCAGAAATTTTCTATTTTGACTCTGCTGGCAAAATACACACTCACCGGATAAAAGAGACCACCCTGGTTTTCGTCTCTGGACCATCTGGAAGTCGTGTGAGAAGGCCCTGCTCCTGTGAGGCTCCGGAGCTTCCAAAACTCATGCAAGATTGATTTTTATAGGCCTTATCATGTTTGGAGACTGTGAGAAAGCAGGTTTCTCTTGTGTACCTTCCAGAGGGTCCAGAGGCCTGGCTTTTCACCAAAATTGACATGGCGCATCACCTGTGACATGTCATAGGTTCACCATCTCTGAGAACATCTGGTTGACCACTGTAATGTTGAACTAGGATGGGTCTTGGGTTAAACATCAGGACCGGGTTTGCATTGTTCTGACCTTAAAGTCTTATATGGTTACAATTATACCTTTTCTCTTGATTTTATTCCTTGGTATGGAGAGGTCCAGGGCGGGCTACATCTTCCACTCATTTTATTTGGGCCAATGTTTCTTCTCCCCATGTTTTTGGTGGCATCTAAGCCAGCATTGGCAGCAGTGTTGGCAGTTACTATATTCTGCATTTAGCAAGAGCCAAGAAGGGAATCTAGCAAATTGATCCAAGTTAAGTTTAGTTTAGTTTATTGTCATTGCACCTCGTACAATGAAATTAAATGCCTTCTTCAATGCATATCATACATAAGAAAACTAGAAAAAATAAAACACAAATACACATTCTTCACATTCTATACATTGAATAGAAAACCCCTGCTATTGCATTAATATTGCACTATACAGTAGAATTCAATAGAGTTACTGCCCTGGAATAGAAGCTGTTTTTCAGCCTATTTGTCCTTGTTTTAATTGTCTGTACCATCTGCCAGATGGTAATAGTTAAAAAAAAAAAAAAAGGTGCCCAGGATGAGATGGATCTTTAAGGATGTTTTGAACATTCTTAAGGCAGCAGGAGCTCTAAAGCTCTTCCAAAGAGGAGAGAGAGCAATCAATGAACCTCTGGGCAATGACATTCACCCTCTGGAGCACTGTCCTATCTGCCCCGGTGCAATTGGCAAACCATACAGAAGTGCAGTAAGTTAAGATACTCTCTATGGTGCAGCAAGAGAAGGTCACAGCAGTTTTCCATTCAGTTGTTGTTTTCTGAGAAGTCTCAGGTAGTTCTGCATGAGAATTACTGGATGGTAGTTCCTCAACATGAGAGCCACCCATTCAACTCCCAAAATGACTCAGCCACCTTGTCCTTGCTGAAAATTGTAGGAAGAGAAGCCCACACACCTACAAGTCATCCAGGCTGATGTAAAGACTGTTTTTCAGTTGTCCTATATTTTTAGAGTGTTTTTACAATGCAGTCATTCTCACTCCTGTTTACAATAAAACACTTTATAGGGGATAAAAACTTGGATAAACTGTTAAAAGAATTAGAAAGCAGGAGATAGGCAACATCTTTTGTCTGTAACAGAGTCCTTTGGCAGTTCCAAGAAGATTCCACAGCCATGACTCTGAAGGCACAATGGCTCTCAGAAAGAGTGCAAAGAAATGCAATCCTTTCATTCCCCCCCCCCCACACCTTCCTGTCAGAACCTATCCTTCTATCCCCCCACCATCCAGTCCCAACTGATGAAGCTTTTTGGATGAGAAGCAAAACTGCTACTGCTGCTACTACTACTACTACTACTACTACTACTACTACTACTACTACCTCTTCCTCGTCCTCTTCCTCCTCTTCTTCTCCTGCTTCTCCTCCCCTTCTACCTCTTCCTCCCCTCCTCCCTTCTCCTCCCTCTCCCCCTCCTCCTTTTCTCCTTCTTCAAAAAAAGTCCAGTTGCCTTTTGAGATAAAAGTCAACAGAATTCAAGGGAGGTTGGATTTTATTTGTGGCTTTGCAGAGATTCTAGGCTGATCCCTCTTTTGACTCTGCTCCCAGCTTCTGCCACTCCTTCCCCTACATTTTCCTAGCTTGTCCTACTTTTGCATGCCAGTACAATTCCTCTTCATTATTAAACATTTGTACATAATGCTGCTGTATGTGTGTGTGTGTGTGTAAAACTTGATTTATGTTTATTTGTTCCTGTACATTTTCTCTGCTTTTCAAAGACTCCACTAACAAAGATGCACTTTCCATGTGCAGGTTCCAAATGAGTCCCCATCTTTCCATTTTCAAATCCCTTTGAAGATGAAAGGAGCATAGAAAAAGAGACATATTGTTGATGTCAATCACGAGAAAGTATGGGGGAAGTTTCCCCCATATATACTCTTAGCTGCTAAATCATGCTTGGTCAAGCATTAATGGTCTGCTTCAGAGGACAGGAAGAAAGACTTCACTTCTAACAGCAGAAGAAAAAGCAGTGAGATGGGTTAGGAAATCTCATGAAATACTACATAATAGTAGATGGAGCTCTCTTCTCCCATCTGTTTATTCTTGATCCTTACCAACTTTAAACAGCATAAAAATTGCAAAATCCAGCACTTGTTGGGAAAGGTCTCAGTTATACTTTTAAGGAAAAGTCTAATTGTCTATGGAGATTCTCAGTCATCTATTCATAGTTGTCCCAGAGGTGCTTTTTTCAAGAGGCAACTGGACTTTCTTGTTCTTTTCTTTGAAGATGTTTCGCTTCTCATCCAAGAAGCTTCTTCAGCTCTGACTGGATAGTGGGGAACAGAAGGATTAATATTCCTTGCAGACAGCTGGTCCTTTGCATTTTAAGGAAAAGCTTTATTATTAAAAATCCATTGACAACATTTCATGAGGAATAGTACAGTTTTACTAAGGAACGACAGTAAGAAAGCACCTGAAGCTTGAAACAATTTGAACATTTCAGTTTTGCCATCTTCTTTAGAGTTTCAGTCAAATGTTCAAAAAATATGGCATCTATAAATGTATATGTATGTAAAAAGTGAATGTTATAGTATGTAGATTTTATTTGTAGTTAGTCCCTCAGTTAAGTCTCTTAACTAAGACCTGTCACAAACACAGGTCTTCTAAGGAATAGAGAGACAGTTTGGTCTAGTGGTTAAAGCTGCAGGCTACAAAGTGGAACTTAAGTTATAATCCTGTTTTAGGCATGAAAGTCAGCTGGGTGATTTTGGCTCAATCACCAAGAGACGGTGAGTTCTAGTCCCACCTTAACCATGAAAATCAGCTGGGTGACTTTGGGTCAATCACCAGGAAATTGTGAGATATACATCCACTTTAGGCATGAAAGCCAGCTGGGTGACATTGACCCAATCTCTGGGAGACTCTGAGTTCTAGTCCTGCCTTAGGTGTGCAAGCCAGCTGGGTGATGTTGGGCCAATAACCAGGAGATGGAGAGTTCCAGTCCCATCTTAGATGTAGAAGGCATCTGGGGGACTTTGGGCCAATCACCAGAAGAAAATGATTTATATTCCCGCATTATGCATGAAAGCCACCTGGGTGATTTTCCACTCTCACTTTAGGCATAAAAATTGGCTGGTTAACTTTGGGATAATCATTCTCTCTCAGCCCAACTCACTTCAAAGAATTGTTGCTGTGGGGAAAACAGGAGGGAAGGAAATGTGCTGGATATATTGCTGCCTTGTTGGGTTATTTGCAAAAATAATAAAGGTAGAATATAAAAAATCCCACAAACAAATAAGTATATTGTCATGGTGGTGGTGCAGTAGTTAGAGTGTAATATTGCAGGCTATTTCTGTTGTCTGCTGATTGCCAGCAGTTCAGCAGTTCAAGTCCGACTGGCTCAAGGTTAACTCAGACTTCCATCCTTCTGAGATGGCTAAAATGAGGACCCAGATTGTTGGTGACAAGAGGCTGACTCTGTAAACCACTTAGAGATAGCTGTAAAAGCACTGTGAAACAGTATATAAGTCAAAGTACTACTGCTACTACTATATTTGCTGCCTGTAGAATCCTCCATAAAAGAGCCTCAGAGTTCTTGATATCTACAGAACATACTTTCTATGTCATCTGAAACTGATGATTTCAAGACTCCCCATCTCCTGGTGATTGGCCCAACATCACCCAGTTGGCTTTCATGCCTACAATGGATTTTATAGCTCACCATTTCCTGGTAATTGACTCAAAGTCATCCAATTATAGAATTGTTCTCTGAATTCTTTTGCATAACTGGAAGTGTCCTACTTTGGCCTTTTAGTCTTAATTTACAGAAGTTATTATTCTCCTGCAAAACCAGATGTGGTTGAACCTATTCTATTGCTTCTACCACTTCTGGTTAATTAATTAATCAGCAGAACAGTAGTTGTGGGTGCTCCGTCACTGGAGGTTTTTAAAAAAGAGACTGGAAAACCATTTTACCAAGAATGGTATAGGGCAGGGATGGCGAATCTTTTTGGTACTGAACTCCCAAACTGGAATGTGCATGCATGTGTGCATGGGAGCATCAGAAAACCAAAGAACCAGCTGGCCGGTGTGTACATGCTTGTTTTTTGGCCATTTTGGGGCTGTTTTCAGGCCATTTTTCAAGCCATTTTTGGCATGGAAATGGCCCACAAAATTGCCCAGAAAATAGCTATTTTGGGGGGTATTTCAGGGATGTTTTCTTTTGGGGGGTATTTCAGGGATGTTTTCAGGCCATTTTTGGGGCATTTTGGCATGAAAAATTGCTTGAAAACTGCCCAGAAAATGGCCCAGAAAACAGCCCAAAAACGCACTGTTTTTTGGTCATTTTTCTGGCCCTTTTCTAGCACTTCAGCACTCGTGAAGACCAGCTGGCTGGCACACCAGAAACCAAAAGGGCAGTTGGTGATGGTGCACGTATCCACTGAGAGGGCTCTCCATGCCACCTCTGCCACGCATGCCATAGGTTCATCATCACAGGGAAAGGGCTTCCTACTTGAGCAAGAATTGGACTAGAAGACCTCTGAGGCCCCTTCCAGCTCTGTTATTCTGGCTCTTCCCCTTAGTCTCCTGCTCCTCTTTCTGCTGACTTCTCTCTCCCTTTGGATCTCCTTTTCCAGGTGATCTGTACCTTGGTGGCAGCTTTTCTCCACTTTTTCTTCCTCTCCTCCTTCTGCTGGGTGCTGACCGAAGCTTGGCAATCGTACATGGCCGTAACAGGAAGACTACGGAACCGGATCATCCGTAAACGTTTCCTGTGTCTCGGATGGGGTAAGCGTCCCTTGCTCAAACGGTTGTGAAAGTGTTGATCTATGTTCACAATGTAGCCTATGCATAAATGTGAATAGGAATGTGATCTAAATAGGGGTGGACTTCAAACATTTTAGCAATGGGGTCTCTGCCCACTTTCAGGGCTCCAACATCCACCCTCATTCAAATCATGAGTCTCTAGCCACATCTCTCAGATGTAAAATAAAATTTATTAGGAGTGAACATGCCGGTGCTACCTGGGTGTAGCCGACTCTGAGACACATCATTCATTTCTCCTTTGACCCTGGTCTTCCCCCCAATCCCTGGATGTATTTTCTCCAATGGGACACATCCATAGCCAAGAGTCATCAAACATGCTCTCCAGTAATAATCTTGTGTGCCAGAAGCTTCAGTCTCCTAGAAGTTATCTATGAAGCATTTAAGGAATGCAGTACTTCCCCCACTCCCTTTCTGCTGGCAACTCTAAAAGACCAGACAAATATTTTTGAGTTGATACCCAATTGCTGGGTGGGCGTGGCCCTGGTGGATGTGGCCTAGTTGGCCTCCTGCCCCGTGGCAGGGGGGAAGGTTGTTTGTGCCCTTCCCGGGCTCCAGAAGCATTTCTCAAGCCTCCGGGTGGGCGAAAACAGAGAAGAGAAGAGCAACAAAGAGGATCGGGGACTGGTGGCTAGAAGATATGAAGAACAGTTGCAGGAACTGGGTAGTCTAATGAAGAGAAGGACTTGGGGAGACATGAGAGCAGTGTTGTCATATCTGAGAGGTTTCCACAAAGAAGGGGGAGCCAAATTATTCTCCAAAGCACCTTTAGGCAGGACAAGAGGCAATGGATGGAAGCTAATCAAGCAACCTAGAACTAAGGAGAAATTTCCCGACAGTGAGATTGTCTTGCCTTCAGAAGTTGTGAATGTTCTATCACTAGAAGTTTTTGTGAAGAGACAGCCATTCGCCTTGAATGATATTATAGGGTGAGCAGTGGGTTGGATTACAAGACCTCCAAAGTCTCTTCAAACTCTGTTATTCTTGGGAAGGCTAGGAAACTAGAGATGGTGAAAGCAAATAGCTCAGGGATAAGTGAATCAATCATTTAATGAAGAAGAAAATTGATGCTCCTCCTAGACATTTTGAACAAATTGGATACAGATATGTTTAGCCTTGAGAAGAAATTGTTAATTGGGTTACAATATCAACCCCTTAAATGGATGTCAAAGGCTGTCTTTAGCGAAGGATAAACACAGCTACAAAATAATTCTAAGAACAGTAACCACAAAATTGATAATTGGCACTTACTGAGCAGAGATCACCATGGCACAACTGAAGTTCTCTCCAGACAGATTTCAAGTCAAGTCCTGCATTCTATTTTGAGGTCTACCTTCTTAGAAAAGAAGACTTGAATTCCTCTTAGCCGTAGCCCCCATATATTTTATATGGACCAATGTTCACCATCTACCTCCCCACTCTTTGATTCAAATAAGACTGATATGGAGAAATATGGATTTGGGTATTTTAGAGGAGATGGCTATGGTGGGAAGGATTAAGTTTAGATTTAGATTAACAGAGTCGGAAGGGACTTTGTAGGTCATCTAATCCAACTTTCCACCCAAGCAGGAGACCCTACACCATTGCTGACAAATGGCAGTCCAATCTCTTTTTGAAAGCCTCCAGCGATGAAGCTCCCACAACTTCTAAAGGCAACTTCTGTCCCATGGGTTGATTGTTCTCATTGTCAGAAAATTTCTCCTTATTTCCAGGTTGAATCTTTCCTTGTTCAGTTTCCATCAATAATTCCTTGTCTGGCCTTCGGGTGCTTTGGAAAATAGCTTGATCTTTTCCTCTCTGTGGCAGCCCCTCAAATATTGGAAGACTGCTCTCCTGTCTCCCCTGGTCCGTCTCTTCACGAGACTAGCCAAGCCCAGTTCCTGCAACCATTATTCTGCTATACTCTCCTGAATGAAAGGATACTACAAATTTTGTTGTTGTTTATTATGGTTTGAGGAGAAAATCTTGAGGGAAAAAAAACCAGGAAATTCCTTTCCACTGCAATCATTACTGGGACAATCACGACTGATTTTTTACATTCTGCTTGGTCTAACACACAATCCAGCCAAATCAATGTTCTTCTCTCTCTAGAGAGTCTCATTGTTTACCGCTGCCTGGTTTTATTGAATAAAAGGATTTTAATATATTTACTCTTGGTCTTACCTCATGTAATCCTGGTTTAACTGTCATCTAATATCCTTCAAAGCTCAACTGGGAAGACGATTGCCAAATTCAACCAGGGCAGTTGATATGCCTCTGGCCAAAACCCTTTTATTTAAAAACCTGCTGACAAAGAACTGTATTGTGTCGGAAGGAAGAAATTAAAGGCCTCCAACAAGAAAAATGGCCATTTTTACAACCAAAAAAAGCACCTTTGGACAACCGAAATAACACTTGCAGAACCTGCTTCTAAATAAGATTGGGCTTCTAGACAAGTTTCCATTCTCCTACAGGTAGTCCTCGACTTACAACAGTTCATTAAAGCCCATGTCCCACTGCCCAATGGATGCAAAAAGGACACAGCGGACGAGCAAAATGTTCCATCCGTTGTTATCTGATCTCAAAAGGGGCAAAAATTTGCAAAACCGGAGCAGATAACATGGACGCGGGGAGGACGCAGGGCAGATGGAAAGCGGATGCGGAACGGAAGCCCAGCGGATGGAAGCGGATGAGAGCGGATGGCGCATCCTCTAGGCTTCCGGGGGACCTCAGCAAAGCGGACGTGGAACGGATACAGCGGAACCACAACGGACGCCGAACGGATGAAGCGGATGCACAGCGGATGCACAGCGGAAGCCTAATGGATGCCTGGCGTTAATTGCGCATGAGGGAGGATGCATTGCATCAGCCCCGCGGATATAACGGAAGCAGCTCGGAAGCAGGTCGCCATTCAGAGGAAAGACCTGCTTCCAGACACATCGACTGCCTTGCCTGCCCTGCCTGCATGTCTGCCTGCCAGCCTTGCTGCCAGCCTTGCTACCAGCCTTGCTGCCAGCCTTGCTACCAGCCTTGCTGCCAGCCTCCCTGCCAGCCTTGCTGCCAGTCTGCCTGCCAGCCTTGGTGCCTGCCTCCCTGCCAGCCTTGGTGCCTGCCTTGGTGCCAGCCTTACTGCCAGCCTTGGTGCCTGCCTGCCTACCTGCCATCCTTCCTGCAAACCTTGGTGCCTGCCTCCCTGCCAGCCTTCCTGCCAGCCTTGGTTCCTGCCAGCCTCCCTGCCAACCAGCAACCCCACAACCATGCGGAAGCACAGCAAGCCTCAGCCATCTGCTGCCAGCCCTGGCAAGAGGGACAGGGCTACCATCCCGCCCCATGGCCCTCACTCTGGTTCTCCTGGGGCTTCTGCAGCATGGGCTCGCTCTTCTGGGGCTGGCGGTTCTGCTGCTTCTGCTGCTGGAGGAGCTGATGACAAGCACTCCAACACCAGCCACCTCCACAGCACCTGGACCCTTCACCCCTGAGACTGAGCGACCAAGAGGAGTGCCAGAGACTCATTTTTGTCTTATAGCTTGTTGTTAATAAAGTCTATTTTTGATTCTCACACTTGCTTCATTTCTTTTTTTTAATAAAGTCTTGCTGGAAACTTTTAGAAATGGTTTAAGCCTTTGCATGCTTGTGGGATGGGTTGAGATAGCTGTGGAATGGGTTGAGATAGCTGTGGGATAGCCAGGGATACCTGTGGGATGGGTAATAGCTGTGGGATAGATAAACCTCCAGTGCAAGCATAGTGGGACTGTATGGTCCACCCTCCCAGGTACCACACCTACGGCCCTTTATTATCAATAACAATGTAATAATTATCCACACATGTCAACATAAACACAACTCTTTATTAAACGCCCTGTTCATTGTAGGACAACCAAACATACATGGCCCAATCTCATCCGTGTGATGAGACAGGCTGAAGGAAGCATCCATTAAGCATCTACCATCCTGTCTTGCCACTCCATTGCTCCAGCTGGGGAGTTGCACCAGTGTCTCAGGAGGTTGCGCTGCTTCTTCACTTCATGTGAGGCTCTGTTGGGGCCTTGCACATCCTCAGTGTTGATCAGGTTTCTCCCTTGCCTCCATTCCCCAGGCTTCATGTCCCCATTGCCTTGCTGGAGGTCCACGAGCCTGTTCTGTAAGACTGGGTAGTGGGTGCACATGAGATTGTGCAGGATGCAGCAAGCTTCCATGATCCTCCTCACGGTCTCTGGGCAATGCTGCATGGTGGTGAGAAGTACCTGGAACCTGTTGGCCAGGATGCCAAAGGCGTTCTCCACCACCTGCCTTGCCCTGGACAGCCTGTAGTTGAAGATCCTCTCTTCATGGGTGAGGAGTCTGGAAGTGTAGGGTTTCATGAGGTAGGTTGTGAGGGAGAAGGCGTCATCCCCCACGATGAAGTAGGGCACATCTTGTGTGTCGTTGGGCAGGGGTTCTGGATCTGGGAAGCCCACGATGAGGTTGCCTTCCAGCTCCTCCTTGAGGTGACTGGCTTTGTATACCTGGGCATCTGAAGATGAGCCGTTGCCTGAAGCATCGATGTACATGAACTTGTAGTCAGCATCGACCATGGCGAAGAGGATGATGCTGAAGAAGCCCTTGGAGTTGAAATAAGTGGACCCTGACTTGGCTGGAGATTTGCAGGCCACGTGCTTGCCATCTATGGCTCCAACGGTGTGTGGGAAGTTCCACTTCTGATACCACTGCTCTGCAACTTTCTTCCATCCTTCTTCAGTGGAAGGGTACTGGAGGAGCTCCTCCTTGTATTCTTCGATGATTGCCTGCACCACTTCTCTGACCATAATGCTGATGGTGTTGGATGGCACCCTCCAGCCGTACTGCATGCTCCTGTAGGAGGTCCCTGATGCCAGGTGGCGCAGAGTGAGTGCCACCTTGAGCCCAGGTTCCAGGCTGGGCCGGAAGTTGGGGTTTGCCTTGGTCAACCTGGGTGTCAGCCGCTGAACAACTTCGTCAAACATGGCTGGAGGCATCCTCATGAAGTTCTGGAACGCCCGAGGGTCTTCGCTCCTGAGCTCCACCATCAGCTTGTTGTACTGTCCGTCCTCCGTTCTACTGGCGAACCATCTTTGGACCCAGACTCTTTTTGGCTGCCTCTTTTTCTTCTCGCAGTAGAGTTCACAGAGCCTGCAGATGGCTTCGCACTGTTGCAGAACGATGGTGGCTGCCGAAAGGACTTTGTCACAATCCACGGTGGACATTACTGGATGCTGTGGAAGAGGAAGAGCCAGATGAAGGCTGCAGAGTTCTGCACCGTTGGGCTGCTGTTCTGAAAGTGAGATGCAGGCGAGTTGCTCCCCCTTTTTATAGGCAGTATAGGTTTTCCGCTAGGCATCCTCTAGGCATCCTCTAGGCATCGTCTAGACATCCTTAATATCTGAGATAGGTCCCCTCTGCGAACGTTTTTTCCATTTTAAATGCTTTGTTTCCATGCTGCATCCGCTAGGTATCTGTTCTGCATCCATTCTGCGTCCGTTCCGCTTCCTCCCTGCGTCCGGGTGGATGCGAGTTGCGCGGATGCGTAGCGGATGCCTAGCAGATATAGCGGATGCATAACGGATACGTAACGGATGCCTAGCGGATGCGTAGCGGATGCAGAACGGACGAACTGGATACATTTTCTGCGCAAAAGTTTTGGGCAGCCCAAAACTTTTGGAGCGGATGAAACGTCCATAAACGGATGCTGGACGGATAGAGAGGAAGCCAAATGGAGGCAGTGAGTACATCGCGTTTTCGAACGGATGGCAAGATTTTTGGTCCGTTTTACATCCTCTTTGCATCCGTTGGTTCAGTGTGACATGGGCTTTAGTGACCATTTCAAGTTACAACCACACTGAGAAAAATGGCCTATGATCATTTTTCACACTTACAACCCTATAGTCATGTGATCAAAATTCAGATGCTGGTAAACTGATATTTACAATGGTTGCCATTTTGCAACTTTCTGGCAAGTGAAGTCCATGGGGCAGCCAAATTCACTTTACAACTGTGTTACTAACTAAGCAACTGCAGTGATTCACTTAACAATGGTTACAAAAAGGTCGTAAAATGGGGAAACATCCACTTAACAACTGTCTCGCTTGGATACATAAATTTGAGGCTCCGTTGTGGTCGTATGTCAAGGGCTACCTATATTTATTTATTATTTCTTATTTCAACATCCTTAGCTAACAGACTAAGATCGTACCTGGTTATTTGTCTTACATGAGATACCTTTCAAATGTCAGAGCTTTGAGTCCAGTCGGGAAGTTTTTGAAACAAAAAATGCCCTGAAAGGAGAAGCTAATGGTAAATGTCCACGGGGAAACTAAAAATATTTTCACCAGAAAAGAAGACCTGGATCTCAAAGGTTGAACTGTGGAATCCTTGGTGCTCTCTGAAATTGGTTGCTTGCTTGCAGATGTTTCTTTCCGAACCTGGGTAGCATCATCAGTACTAGAAGGCAGTGGGGTTTGCAGAAAGGAGGAGGAGGAGGAGGAGGAGGAGGAGGAGGAGGACTGTGGGTTCCTTGGTGCTCTCTGAGCTTGGTTGCTTTTTTGCAGATGTTTCATTATCAAACTAGGTATCATCATCGTAAAGTTTGCAGAGAGGAAGAGTAGGAGGAGTGGGGAGAAGGACTGTGAAGTCTTTGGTGGTCTCTGAGCTTGCTTGTTTTCTTGCAGACATCTCATTACCCAATGAGATAACATCACCAGTGCTAGGGAGTGGGTTTTGAAGAGTGGAGGAGGAGGAAAAGGAAGACTATGGAGTCCTTAGTGCTCTCTGAGCTGGGTTGTTTGCTTGAAGTGTGGGTGTTTCAGTCTTTGCGTTTAGGTTGTGTAGTACTGCTGTCATGGGTGCTTTTGCTAATTCTGGCTCTTCCTAATTTCACAAAAAAAAAAATGGAAAGCTTTAAGCATAGTTTCAACTTGAAGACTGTGGGAATCCTAAGCCAAGCCAAGTCCAACAAACATTAGGGAATTCCTGGAAGTTTGGCACACAGACAAATCAGCCATCCGGAGACATATAAGGATAAACCACATTTACACACCATTCGAAGGAGACAGTAAAGAAAATCCAAGAAGGAGGCAAACAACAAGGACACACAATCTCCAGCAGCTAACATCCAGATAACCAGAGATGAAGCAGAAAATCAATAAATCACCCTAATCAAGAGCCTATCAAGAGGGAAAAAAATATACTCCTGCAAACACTGGCAAAACAAGATAGTGTACAAATTTCTTATGTGTCCAATCACATTTGGCCAATAAAAGAATTCTATTCTGTTCTGTTCTGTTCTGTCCTGTTCCGTTCTGTTCTATATGAACAGAGAGCAAACACCACTCTCACCAGCACTGATGCTGTTACATAGCTAGGTAATGAAACATTGGCAAGCAAACAACCAAACTCAGAGAACACGAAGGACTCTACAACTCAAAAAACCCTCCATGGACGTGTCCCACAGTATTCTCAGGATAACAACAACAACAATAACAACAACAACAAAATCAATAATTTTACCAAAAGTCTCAAGCTCTTTTTTTACTTACTTCCCTCTGTAAATTCTTTGAATTATCCCAAAGCTGATTGCTCTAGGAATAAACTAATTATAGTGGGAAGCAACATGTTTTTTTGTCATTTAAAGCAGCTTTCCCAATTCAACACAAACCTATTCTCAAAATAATTATAATTCCTGCAATCTCTCAGACAGTGCAAATCAGTGTTGTGTTGAATGAAAATCCCACAGATCATAATCCTAACATCTGTTTGTGTTTTGTAACTGCTGTGTTTGTTTGTTTTTTTTATAATGGAGGAGTTTAATGTTTTTCAATGGTTTTATGTTGTAAGCCACCCAAAGTCGTTGGATATGAAATGGGCAGCAAATACATTTTATAAATAAAATGAAATGAAATGAAATAAAAATAAAATAATTATAAAATAAACTGGTGAAGTGAAATGAAATAAATAAAAAATAAAATAAAATAAACTAGTGAAGTGAAGTGAAATGAAATGAAATAAATATTAAAATATTAAAATATTAAAATATTAAAATATTAAAATATT
>BLBF01000002.1:701980-715477 GCA_015471245.1 Laticauda colubrina | reverse complement strand
TAAAATATTAAAATATTAAAATATTAAAATATTAAAATATTAAAATAAAAAAATAAAAAAATAAAAAAATAAAAAAATAAAAAAAATGAAGTGAAATGAAATATAGAATAAAATTAAATAAAATTAAATTAAAAATGAAGTGAAATGAAATAAAAATAAAATAATAAAGTAAAATTACAACAATTTGGTGATCGTTTGAAGTGTCAACAGCACTAAAAATATGACTTGTGACCATTTTTCATACTTATGACCATTGAGGCATTTCCCCCCTCCATGGTCATGTGATCAAAAATTTTCAGTCGCTTGGCAACTGATTCCTGTTTATGACAGTCGTAGTGTCCCTGGGTCACATGACTCCCCCAAAGTCCATGGGAGAAACCAGATTCACTTAACAACTGAGTTCCTGACTTAACAATGGCAGTGATTCACTTAACAGCTGTGGCAAGAAAGATCATAAAATGGGGGCAAAAACCACTTTAAAAATGTCAAGTTTAGCAACATAAATGTTGGACTCCCAATATTGGTCGTAACATCCATCCATACATGTATACCAAGAAAGGGAAAATGGATTTAGAGGAGGTGATAAGGGAATTAACAGATAATCAAAGTTGGAAGGGACATTATAGGTCATCTAGTCCAACCCCCCACCCAAGCGGGAGAACCTACACCATTTCTGACAAGAGGAAGTCCAGTCTCTTCTTGAAAGCCTCCAGGGATGAAGCTCTCACAACTTCCGAACGCAACTTCTGTTCCAGAGGTTGATTGTTCTTACTGTCAGAAAGTTCCTCCTTATTTCCAAATTAAATCTCTCCTTGTTCAATTTCCATCCACTATTCCTTGTCTGGCCTTTGGGTGATTTAGAAAATAGCTTGACCCCCTTCCTCCTCCTCTCTGGGGCAGCCCCTCAAATATTGGAAGGTTATCCTGTCTCCCCTGATCCTTCTCTTTACCAGACTAGCCAGGCCCAGTTCCTGCAACCATTCATCTCATGTTTTAGCCTCCAGTCCCCTCATCATCCCAGTTGCTCTTCTCTGCATTTTTTCCAGAGTCTCAACATCTTTTTTGAAATGTGGTAACCAAAACTGGTTGCAATACTCTAGGTGGGGAATACGAGTACTCTTGTTCTCAAGGAAAATTCTTGTCTGCTTCAACAAATCTTGGTGCAACTATTTTTTTTTTTTAATCATATCTCATGACATTTTCACTGATTCTCTTTAGGTCTCCCTGCCTTGGTGGTTGCAATCTCTGTGGGATTTACTAAAGCCAAGGGCTACGGCACCGGGAACTAGTGAGTAAGCAATTCCTCCTTTCTCTTTTTGAACAGCAATAGGAGTAATTCAGATTTCATACCAGGTATCATTGCCATTGAGGAATAATTATTTATTTCTATTTATTTATCTGATTTGTCGATCACTTACAAGATAATAGGTATAAGTATAAGCATGAGCCAGAATACAGGAAATAGGTACGAATAAATGGGGACAATAGGACAGGGACAGTAGGCACGATGGCGCACCTATGCATGCCCCTTACAGACCTCTTAGGAATGGATATTCTCTTCCTTCTTTTCCTTCCTTCCTTCCTTCCTCCCACTCCCTCCCTCCCTTTTCTCTCCTCCTTCCATGCTTTTTTCTCCTTCCTTCCTTCCTTCCTTCCTTCCCCTTCCCTTTTCTTCTTCTTTCTCCCTTCCTCCCTCCCTTTTCTTTCATTTCTTCCTTCCCTTTTCTTCTTCCTTCCCCCTTTCTTCCTTCTTTCCTTCCTTCTTTTATTTTTTTATTTTAATTATTTATTTGATTTGTCAATTGCTCACAAGATATTAAGTGTAAGTATAAACATGAATAAGAATACAGGAAATTGGTACAAATAAATGGGGACAATAGGACAGGGATGGTGCACTTATGCACGCTCCTTACAGACCTCTTAGGAATGGGGTGAGGTCAGTAGTCAATAGTTTGAAGTTAAAGGAGTGGGGGTTAAGGATGTAACAACAGAGTCAGGTAGAGTATTCCAGACATTGACTACTCTGTTGCTGAAGTCATATTTTCTGCGATCTAGTTTGAAGCGGTTTACATTGAGTTTGTATCTGTTGTGTTACTCTTGTATTGTTGTGGTTGAAGCTGTAGTCATTGACTGGTAGGACATTGTTTTTATTTATTTTATTTGGTTTGTCAACTGCTTACAAAGATAATAGGTATAGGTTAAAACCTAGTTATGAATACATGGATACATATAAGAAAAATAAAAGAAACAATAGGAAAGGGATGATAAGCACGTTGGTGCGCTTATGCGTATCAACTGTAGCAGATAATTTTATGTACTACACTTAAGTCCAACCGTAGGCAGTGTATTTCTAGTTTGTCCAAACCCCAAATTTCAAGCCTGGTGGTGTAGGGTATTCTGTTGCGATCAGAAGAGTATCGTGCTCTTCTCGTGAAATACTTCTGGACTTGCTCAATTGTATTAATGTCTGATATACAGTGCAGATTCCAGACAGATGAGCTGTATTCAAGTATTGGTCTAGCAAAAGTTTTGAATGCTTATATGTATCACTTATTCTCCAGCCAGTCTTCTCTGTGTTGCATCTTAGGAGAAAAACTGGTGAGTTCCATTGTTTTTCTTTGCATGAGCTAAATACTCCTTTTCTTCTTCCTTGCCTAGCTGTTGGCTATCTTTGGAAGGAGGCCTGCTCTACGCCTTTGTGGGACCAGCGGCCGCTGTGGTTTTGGTATATGACATCCCCCCTTCTGAATATTTCCCCTCTCTTATCTATGTCTTGCACATTTCTGAAGAAGTTACAAAGCCCATGTTCTAGGATCTTTGCTTTCCTCTCAAGATGAACTATGGAGTACTACATGAACTATGGAGATGAACTACACTCACGGAGTGTAGAAGTCCTTAAATTAAGGTCATTTTTTAAAAATTCTGGATTAATCCAGAATGGGAAGTGCCATGGGTAAATTTGAAAACTTTGTTGTGTTGTGTTTTGCTTTTAAGTTGGGTGGGTTAAGAACAGAAAGAGAGCAGAGAAGAGCAACAAAGATGATTAAGGGACTGGAGGCTAAACCATACAATGAACAGATGCAGGAATTGGGAATGTCTGTTCTAACAAAGAGAAGGACTAGTGATGAGAGAAGGAAGCAGATTTCCAATATTTGAAGAGTTTTCATAGAGAAGAAGGAGGATCAACCTATAGTCCAAACCAAGGACAATATTGTCAAGGAGAGATGTAAGGAGAGATTTTCTGACAGTGAGGATAATTGATCAGTAGAATGGATCACCTTCAGAAGTTGTGGGAGCTCTATCACTGGATGTTTTTAAGAAAAGGCTGGACAGCTATTCGTATAAGGTTTCCTGCTTGAGCAGGAGGTTAGGCTAGAAGACCTCCATGGTCCCTTCCAACTCTGTTATTCTGTTATCTGAATTCACCCAACAGAAGCAAAAACCTTTTTAAATCTCAGCAATCCGCTAATGAGAAGGAATATTTTTTTTTATGGATGGGATTTTTTTTAGAATTTAGAATGATGGATACACGTTTTGGGAATAATCAAAACATTTGTCATTAAGTCTGTCCCTTTTCAACCACAAAACCAAATTGTACCATATCTCTAGCTTAATGCCAAGTACTAATCATTGGGGCATTTTTTTTAAAAAAATAAGATGGTTGAAAGGAGCTACAAAGATCACCAACTGTGATTTTCAGCAATCCATCATATATATATATACCACTCACACATCATCACAAAATCTCCAGAACTGTAAAGCCTACAAATTTGAAATTTAGCATGAATATTTCTCTTGGCTTCTAGATGTGCACTAAGAAAGGATTTTTCGAAATGACTATCAGAGCATTAGTATTTTGTATATTATTATTATTAATGCATTCTGATGCAAAGGAGTTCTACTCCCCCTCCCCATCTGAAAAGAAATCTGTTCCAAATGCAAAACACAAGCAGAGGAGAGCAGTTTCATTTTCAGTTTTAGTTTCAGAGCAGCAACCAGCTTTAGTACAGAATACTTGAGCTAAGCCAAGCCCTGGCTTCTTGCTGTCTCCTTCTTGCTCACACAGCAAATACTGTTTCAGTTTCTAAACAGCCCTCAACTCTCTCGCACACCGACGGGATGCTAGCTAGATTAATACCAATGGATGCTGGCGGGCATAGACAGATTTTTCTTTCTCTTTATTTTCCTCCCCAAAAAACTAAGCCTGATCACGTAGTTTTGTAGCAAAGCATGTGTATAGAGCTAATTTTACATAAAATTTAATGAAACTAGGACAAAGTTTAATTGATCCCTTTAAAGCAATTGCAGAAGAGAGCGGCCCTGAACATTATTGCTTATGTTAATTAAATAGAGCCTCCAGGGTCAGTGGCAATATACCTTTAACTAACTGCTAAAGGGAGAGAAATATCTGTTGAGAAAATTAAACGGGGGTATAAATGAGAGGCCTATATTATTGGGAAATGATTTCCCTGGAATGCAAGAGAAGAAATGAGCTGTAATTTTATTTTCGTTGCTAGACTTTGGTCATGGGTCTAACAGCTCTTCTATGTGAAGCTACAAACAGGCCAAATTGAAAGGGTTCCAGCTATTGTACAACTAGTAAAATAAATGAATGTAAATAACATAAAGACTATCAAGGAGTTCCTGAAGACTTCTTCTGAGCAATGTGCTTAGAGTAGCTCTTTCTTAGGACAGGGATGTCCAAATTGTGGCAATTTTAAGAGTTCTGGGACTTACCAAATTTATAGAGGATACTAAGCTGGCAGGAAGAGCCAACGCCCTAGATAATAGGCTCAAGATCCAGATGGAACTTGACAGACTTGAACCCTGGTCCCTATCTAACATAATGAAATTCAGCGTAGAGAAAAGTAAAGCCTTGCACTTAGCAAGAAAAGCCAAAAGGACACATATACACTAGGTGAAACCAGACTCAATAGCAGGAACTGTGAGGGGGATCTTGGAGTCTTAGTGGACAATCAGCAAAATATAAGCCAGCAGTGTGCAGCAGCAGCCAAAAAAGCTAATGCAGTCCTAAGTTGTATTAACAGAGGGATACAATCAAGATCAAGGGAAGTACTAATACCACTCTATAAAGCCTTGGTAAGACCACACCTAGAGTACTGCACCCAGTATTGGTCACCACACTATAAAAAAGATGTTGAAGCTCTAGAAAAAGTACAGAGAAGAGCAACCAGGATGATGAGGGGACTGTAGACTAAAACATATGAAGAGCAGTTACAGGAACTCAGCTTGGCTAGTCTAGTGAAGAGAAGGACCAGGGGAGACATGATAGCAGTCTTCCAATATTTGAGGGGCTGCCACAGAGAAGAAGGGGTCAAGCTATTTTCCAAAGCACCTGAAGGCCAGAAAAGGAATAATGGATGGAAACTGAACAAAGAGAGATTTAACCTGAAAATAAAGGAGAAACTTTCTGACAGTGAAAGCAATCAACCAATGGAACAGAAGTTGCCCTGGGAAGTTGTGGGAGCTTCATCATTTCTACTTTCAAGTAGAAATTGCACTGCCATTTGTCAGAAATGGTGTAGGGTCGACTGCTTAGGCGGTGGGTTGGACTAGATGACTTACTAGATCCCTTCCAACTCTGATTATCTGTATCTAATTCACCTGCCAGCCAATATGCAGATTATAACCAAGTATAGCAAGGAGACCTCTGTATCTAGTTAA
Organism: Laticauda colubrina; assembly: GCA_015471245.1. Taxonomy (NCBI): domain Eukaryota; kingdom Metazoa; phylum Chordata; class Lepidosauria; order Squamata; family Elapidae; genus Laticauda; species Laticauda colubrina. The sequence goes on along the minus strand of BLBF01000002.1, from coordinate 709,792 downwards.
TATTACCAAATAAACCTGTTTTCTAGGTTTTAGCATGAACCCCGATCCCTAAAATACTCAAATTGAGTTGTGACTGTACCCTAAACTAACCAAGATCAAAATTAAACCATCTTTGCATCTTGGGTGAAGGCATCTGCTTGGACATCAGCTGGCCAGGTTCAGCTACTGAGCCCTTCAATGAAGAGGACACCTCCATTTTGATATGAGATAGTTGTCAGGCTTCCAAGTGATAGATCCACTGCAAGCAAAAACTCCCAAGGCAGGTAGATTCCTCAAAGAATAACTTTATTATGGAAATATATTGGCACATATCTGGTGAAAACCAACTCTGAAGGACCACTTAGTTTTCACTTAAGTCAAAGTAAAAGTATTTTCCTCAACCCCTAACTGTCACATGGCCCATGGTAACATCACTCTTCTTTCCTCTGGCCAGGTGTGAGAACATCCTTGCTTCCCAAGAGAAAGTATTTTATTTTGACTACACAACCCCAGCTATCTCTAACCCCCTCCCCCCAGTCACTATCCCTCAGCTCCAGTGTGGCAATACTGAAGCTCCAAGATGGCTTCAGTCAGACCAGCTTCAGGGTTGGCAATGGTTTTGCTTGTTTACTTGGTAATATGAGCAAGTTACAGATATATTCTCCTTGCTATACTTGTTTATAATATACATATTGGGTGGCTAGGGGATTCTGGGAGTTGAAGTTAACAAGTCTTCCAGTTGCTTCCCTGTCCTAAAACATGAGTGAAGTTAGGTAAAGGTAAAGGTTCCCATTGCACATACGTGCTTGTCGTTTCTGGCTCTAGGGGACGGTGTTCATCTCCGTTACAAAGCCAAAGAGCCAGCGCTATCTGAAGACGTTTCAGTGGTCATGCGGCTGGCATGACTAAATGCTAAAGGTGCACAGAATGCTATTACCTTCTCACCAAAGGTGGTCGGGGTGGGATTCAAAAATTTTAACAACTGATTCTGTCAGCATGGCTAAGTTGGTGGGCGTGGCTTAATAGTCATGTGACTGATTGGGTGTGGCCAACTCAACGTCACTCACATCAAGGCACGCATCTCCTCGCCTGGCCTCTCATAACTGTGGGATGCTGCAACAGTCGTAAGTGTGAAAAATGGTCATAAGTCACTTTTTTCAGTGCCATTGTAACTTTGAATGGTCCCTCTACACAAGCAAAGTACCAGCAAAGGAGGGGGAAAATGTTCCAGAGACGTTCCAGGGACAGGAAGTCTAGTCCTGCCAATAATATAATAAGGGTTAACAGAGAGGCAGTTTCTGTAAGCAACCCCAGAATGTTTCCTTCCTGCCTTCCTTACAGGATTAGGCCAGTAATTTCTTCCAACAACCGGTTCTCTGAACTGCTTAGAATGTTAACAACCGATTCTAGTGAATAGGTGCAAACCTGTAGAATCCCACCCCTGAAGGTAGTCCCTATTTTTCTGCTTGCATTTTTACATGCTTTCAAACTGCTAGGTTGGCAGAAGCTGAGACAAGTAATGGGAGCTCACTCCATTACGCAGCGCTAGGGATTCAAACCACCAAACTGCTGACCTTTCTGATCAACAATTTAGTATCTTAGCCCCTGAGCCACCTTGAGTGAAGTTAGCCAGATACAAAAAATCTTCCTTTATTCAAAGAAATATACAACTCCTACAAACAAATAAACAAACACACACATACACACACAAATACAAACACTCAAGTGTTCATCTGCCAATTAATATGCTTTGGAACTCTCCTAAAAAAAACAAGCATTGGTTGGGCTCTGATGTTTGTTATCATCAAACTTTCATCATAGGAAACAATGCTGAGATTCAAAAATGGTTCAGATCCATTGACTTAGCTACAAACCCAGCTGGGACTCTCAGATGTCTTCCTCTCCAGCAGTGCTAGGCTAAGCAGCTGGGGAAGTTCTGGAGGACTGTATGCATCAAACCTGTCCAGGTTTCCAAGTCAACCTTTCTGTTGTTTCTCTTCCAACAGGTAAACATGGTTATTGGCATTCTGGTGTTTAACAAACTTGTATCCAAAGATGGAATAACAGATAAGAAACTGAAGGAACGGGCAGGGTAGGCGTCCTATCAATCCTTCCTTCTAAGAAAATAAGCAGAAAAGTATATTTTTAATGTAGATATCTTGCAAAGTCACTTTCGATAACCAGGCAGGAATGTTATGGCAAGAGAGAAACGGTGGTTTGGGGAAAGAAAACCTTAAACCAGCTCTCTGAGCATCTTCTTTTGACTTGTGGCATGGAAGGAGCATGGAGTGACACCACTCAGCAAAAGGGGCATAAATACAACAGAAATCTCTTATATAAAAGGTCTCCAACCTTGGCAACTTTAAGACTTCAAGGTTGGGGACCCCTGTCTTATACTGTATGGAGACTTTCATGGTTGAAAGGTACTTTTTTTTCCAAGAGGCAACTGGACTTTTTGGTTTTTCTTTGAAGACATTTCACTTCTCATCCAAAGAAGTGCCTTCAACTCTGACCGGATGGTGGGGAAATGGGAGGATTTGTTTGTTCACCCCAAGGATAAAACACCCAGACACAAACAGAGCAATGTGGTATATGCAGAACAATGTAATGAGCCATGTGCCGATTTATACATAGGGGAAACAAAACAACCACTTCACAAATGCATGGCACAATGTAGGAAAACAAACCCATTAGAAAAAGATTGAGCAGTCCATCTGCATTTCAAAGACAAAGGCAGCTCTTTTGAAGACAGCAAAGTCCACATTTTGGACAGAGAGGGTGGATGGTTTGAAAGAGTGGTCAAAGAGGCCATCTATGTCAATATTTAGCAGACCTCTGTCGACAAAGGAGGAGGGATATGACATCATATATCTCATTTCTACAACACAATCCTTTCAGAAGTTCCAAGAAAGCTCCACAATACCCATTTGCACTACTCAGGTGATCCTGAGGGCACAGAATAAACCTTCATGTGGCCTCAATGACTCTCTAAAAGAATGAAAATGACAAGCTGTCTGCAAGGAGTAGCAATCCTTCCATTCCCGACCACCCAGTCAAAGCTGAAGAAGCTTCTTGGATGAGAAGCGAAATGTCTTCAAAGAAAAACCAAAAAGTCCAGTTGCTTCTTGAAAAAAGCACCTTTGGGCTCTTAAACTATACTGAGCATCAAGAATATATAACTCAGGGACAACGATGTGCTTCTGGCTGAAGATATTATGAGTCGCCCACATTTAAAGTGAAAGATAATGGTATCTTTCCATTTCACTATTTAGAGAAACCAGATTAAAGGTCTATTTTCACCCTTGTTTCTGAGGGATCTTTGGCTTGTGCACAAAGAGAGATCTACAATCAATCCAACTTTGAGATATTCTAACCTAATTGTGACTCTCCTTCTGAAAGGTGCCCAATGAACCATCAAAGTTGGCCAGAATACCATTTCTGGTTTCGTAGAGGATGATATTTAGGGCAGAAGAATGGGTTCTTCTGCCCTAAGATCCTTGGTGTCCTTGGTGTCCACTGAGCTTGGTGGTTTTCTTGCAGACATTTCATTATCAAACCAAGGCATTGATGATGTTCCCTTGTTTGGTCATCAAATGTCTGCAACAGAAACCATCATGCTCAGAAATCTCCAAGGATTCCGCAATTCAAATCTGAGCTACAAATATTCCCTTCTATTAATCTTGTGTTTTGATGGAACTGTAGTTGGAGAAGTTCTGCTTGCTCTACTCAATTCCAGATCATTGAAAGGCCAGCAGTAGACCAGTTTTTCTCAATTTTCGCTATTCTGCATGGACTTCAACTCCCAGAATTCCATTATCAGCATGGCTAGCTGTGAAATTCTGGGAGTTGAAGTCCACACATTTTAGAATGGCCAAGATTGAGTAACACTGAATGACATATAGGACATATCATTCAACAGATATGGAGAGAGGATGTACAGAGTTAGGGTTCCCTGTAGGTTGCAAACATTGTGTTGCAGCAAATATGTTTGAGATATCACACACACAGAGAGAGAGGGAGAGAGAGAGAAAAACACATACCATTTCACATCCTGAGACTTTTAAGCACAAAAATGGATCTTAAGGATTTCCCAAGGTGAACCAAACCACCTGACGTTTCTTTCCTGGAACAAACTCAAAATCTGGAAAGTTTCTTTTCAACATGATTCCTGAATCATTGGTGTTATTCAGGTCAGGTCGATTCCATGTTCCATTTAATGCTTCTGCAACGATGCACACATGCCACAATCTTAATATAAATTTGCAAATCCTTTTATATCATATGGGGAGACAAGAGAAACAGGAACTAAAGCAGATTTTCTTGTGCAGATTCAACTTGGGTTATCTCAGGCACATGCCAGAGCCAACCCATTGTTTTCAAAGGCTCATAGTTTCTAGAATTGCTTTATAGGCAATGCTGTCCTATTAAAACATCTGCAAAACCTTTAAATTAAATCCTGTTTTAGCTGGTTATCGATTGTGCTGAATAAGTGTTGAAAATACAGGCACTTAGGAAAGGGAAAAGAGCTGATTTTTTTTAAATGATGGCTTCTCTTTATGTTAGTTTCTTTGTTCGCTCGTGAACCTGCTTTAAAGTTGTGATTTTCAATGTGCAAATGAACTTGTGGGAGCATTACCTGTGAAAAACATGCCTGTGGGGGGTTAAGAGCCATGTCATCCCTGGTCACTGAACTGGTGAACTTCAGCCTGGAGGTTTTTTTTTTTCCAAACTATGTTGGAAAGTAAGAAGGGAGTAAATTTTGGAAGCAGCTTACAAGAGGTGTAATTATGCATTGCACCAAGTGAAACAGGATGTCCAACCACAATCAAGCCCAACATTTCTGTTGCCAAGGAAAGGTTGTTTGTTAAGTGAGTTGGCCCCATTTTACAACTTTTCTTGTCACAGTCATTAAGTGAATCACTGCAAGTTGTGAAATGAGTCAAATCACTGTTAAGCAAATCTGGCTTCCCCCTTTTACTTTGCTGGTCAGAAGGTCTCACAACGGGATCACGTGATTCCTCAGGACACGGCGACCGTCATAAATAAGAGTTAGTTACCAAGGGTCTGAAGTTTGATCACATGACACTGCCATGATCGTAAGTGTGAAAAACAGTCATAAGTATTCTGACCAAGGCTTCCAAGATCGTAATTATGCACACACTTATTTTAAAAACAAGTCTTGTTTTATTGCAATGCTGGGAATTATTTTCATTCCTAGCCGGTAATGAATCTCAAACAGTCCCTCGAGATAAGCACCACCTTTTTTTCCTGTGAAGTGATGCCAATGACAGAAGTGTCTAGTGAACTAGAAAAAAAAACAACAACCAAAGTATAAAGAGCTTCAAGAATGAATCTGAACCGAACAAACGACTTTGCTTCCTGCGAAGGTTTCATCATTGAAAGAATATACCATAAATAATTAAAACAACCGACTATAATAATCTGATAATCCATAGGATGCTTTATTACATAAGATACCGCAGTACTGGACCCCTAACCTCAAAAACCATTTTGGGAGAAAGGAGACACTCCCTTTTAGTAAATACAGTTTATATAGGTTTATCATAATTACATGGTTACATAACACTTCCTGTTTTCCATACATAGAAGTTATAGAGGTTGTCATAAGAATGACATGGGTGTTTTTCCATAATTCCTCCCATGCGTCCCTGGAAGTTTCCCAACTTTCACTTCACCATTTATCTTCAGATTTTCTGTTCTCTACTTAAAAGATTACACAAGAGATCATCAATATCCCTTAATAATATCAAGACACTCCATTAAACTAAGCCAAGGACATATTATTTTGCAACCAGACAGGACATTAGCAAAACAACAAATCTCATAACTGTTCCAATCTCTAACAGGTCACATAAAGAACAAACTTCAATCTTGTTCTTTATATTCTTAAGTGTATAAGGCAAATTTCCATATATAACAATCCACCATTTGTGGATCTTTGATCATCATTACACCTGAGAATTTCTATTAAACTCAAGGAAATAACACAACTACACCATCACAATCTGCAAAATAATCATCACTAAACACTGATCTTTTTTTCCCATATACAACAGACATATCTGGTTGTCCTTTATACCTTATGGGAGAGACAATCACCTCCCAGCCTTACTTCTGAATTGCCCCTTCTGCTTCAGCTGCTCTTGCCTTCTGGCAGCTCTGTGCACAAGTGCACTGGGAACAGGCTCCCCTTGTTCCTCTGCCTCACTGCTGCCAGACTCCAAAGGCTCTAGAGGCAGCATCCCACTCCCAGATGGTCCTGGGACCATCTGCATTGGACGCAGGACCCTCATCCGAGTCCTCTCCAGGCTCTTGGACTGGTCCCTGTTCTTCCCTGCTGTCTGCTTCTGCTGCCACCCGCACTGACTGCCAGCAAACCACAACAATAAGTCATTTTTTTTCCATGCCATTGTAACTTTGAAGAATCAGCAAATGAAGTGTTGTAAGTGGAGGATTATCTCAGGTAGTCCTCGACTTACAACACTTCATTTAGTGACTGTTCAAAGTCAAACAACGGCTCTGAAAAAAGTGACTTATGACTCTTTTTCATGCATATGACCACTGCCACATCCCTGGAGTCACGTGCTCAAAATTCAGGCTCTTTACAACTGACTCGTATTTATGATGGTGGCCGTGTCCCCCTCTAGGGTCACGTATCCCCTTTGGGGGGATTTTCTGATCAGCAATGTTAAGGGGGAAACCAGATTCACTTAATGACAATTTGATTCGTTTAAACGATGGCAGTGATTCGCTTAATGGCTGTTGGCAAGAAAAGTGGTAAAATGGGACAAAATTCACTTCAGAAGTGTTTTGCTTGGCAATGGAAAAAAAAAAGGGTGGTTCAATTGAGGTCGTACATCGAGGACCAGCTGATCTCGGAAGTGCCCTGAAGATCCTCGTGGTCTTGCCATGTAGATCTGGTTTAAATAAGCCACATGAGCCACACCAGAGCAAGATGTTGGGTGATGGAAGCCATGGGCCAAGCTGAGCTCTAGAACTTTCCTTTGTGGGCCTCCAAAGTCTCTTTTTCTATCTCTTCATGTTCCGCTATCAAAGCCAGGTTCAAAATTGGGGGGGGGGGGGGGCAACTACATGATGAGGTCTCAATTTGGATGGTCAGGGTTGACTTCTCCATACTTTCCAACCAACTGGGTTCTGTCCAGGTTCTCTGACACAGCTCGAGACCTCTTTGGGCAGGAGGGGAAAGGGTTGTGGCTGATGGTTTCCTGGGCCTGGTAATGTTACTGTTGAGAGTGTTAATCCTTCCCTGTCCTGTTATCTGGTTTCTCTCTTCCTTTCCCGCTCTCTTTCTCTCTTTCTTTCAAGTTTCTGGGATTTGGGTTGGGGGTTTCTCATTTTGTTCAACTTTCTCCTTCTATTCTTTTTGTTGAATATCCTTCTGCCCTTTGTTTCCTCCCTCTCTTCCCCTTTCCCTATCTCCTCCCTCCCTCCCTCTGACACATTTCCTTCCTTACTACCTCACTCTCTCACACACTTCCTCCTTCCCTCTCAAACATTTCCTTCTTCCATCCATCCTTCCTTCCCTCCTTCCTTTCTGCCTCCCTCCCACTCACACATTTCCTTCCTCCCTCCCTCCCCTCCCTCTCACACATTTTCTTCTTCCACCCTTCTTTCCTCCTTCACACATTTCCTTCATTTGGTCCCTCCCTCACACATATTTCCCCCCTCCCTTTCTCCCTTCTTCACTTCCCCCTCTCTTTCCCCCTAGCTTCTTCCTTCTTTCTTCCCTTCCTCCGTTCCCCTCTCCTTCCTTCCTTCCTTCCTTCCTTCCTTCCTTCCTTCCTTCCTTCC
>BLBF01000002.1:691818-701970 GCA_015471245.1 Laticauda colubrina | reverse complement strand
TCCTTCCTTCCTTCCTTCCTTCCTTCCTTCCTTCCTTCCTTCCTTCCTCCCTTTCACATATTTCCTTCCTTCTCTCGCACATATTTCCTTCCTTCCCCCTCTGTCTCACACATTTCCTTCTTCCATCCTGCTTTCCCCCTTCTTTTCTCCCTCCCTTGCACATATTTCCTCCCTCCCTTCTCCCTCCCTCCCCCTGTCCCCCTATCACACCCCCTCCTGTTCTGTTTGTGCTCACGAGCAAAGTGTTTTGTTTCGTTTCAGTCTTTTAATTTTAATTGCAGTCAGATGGCCGTTCCCCTTTACGGCATCACGCTCAAATGTTCCAAGTGTGGAGTGGTGTCTTCTCCCGACGTTTCGGCCACAGCCACCAGTAACGCCATGTTAGTTCCTCTAATTTCAACTTCCTTTCTTTTTTCTGATGAGGAGTATTGATTGATTGGAGTTAGAAGTTTCTTCCATGCCGCTTTTCTACCTCTGATGTCCTTCCTTCTTTCCCTCCCTCCTTTCCTCCTTCCTTCCTTCCTTCCTTCCTTCCTTCCTTCCTTCCTTCCTTCCTTCTTTCTAGTTTTTTTCTTGTTCTTCCCTTGGTTCACATGCAGGTGTCAAATTTGTTAAAAATCTTGGCAGATTCCCTCTCTCTATCTGTAGCTTAAAATCCAGGACCTTTTGCAAGATAAAAAATTAAATACCTGTGCAAGTAAATCCTCAACTTATAACCACAACTGAGCCCAAAATTGATGTTGCTGAGCAAGATTATTATTGAGTGAGTTTTGTTCCATTTTACCACTTTTCTTCCCGAGTTTGTTAAGTCAGTCACTGCACTTATGAAGTAAGTAACACTGTCATTAAGTGAATCTGGCTGTTGTGGCCCACCAACAGAACTGGCGGCAGATTCAGACAGTGAGGAGGTTGGGGAGGAACATGGGCCAGCCCTGGAATCTGGGGAAGGCTCTGACAAATGCTCTTTGTTGGAGGCAGAGATGGGGCCAGGGCCATCCGACAGTTATCAGCCGCCTTCGGAATCAGAGATCAGTGGGGCAGAAGAACAGCTGCAGCCTGTTCTCAGAATGTGCGTGCACAGAGAAATCAGATGAAGGGAACAGCTAGGAAAAAAGGGTTGACTTGTAAATCAAGGCTCAGGTGGATGGTGAATAGCCCCTCCCATAGGGAATAAAGAGGAGTCAAAGGGAAGTGGTGTTTGCAGGAGACAGTGAGTTTGTTTAATTAGTGTGAAGATTTGTTTGTGACTCCTTGCAAAGTATTTTCTACTACAGCATCGCACTTGGAAGCTATTGGCCTCGCAACTCTCCAGGCCTGATAAGGTCTGTGATTGTAATTCACCCTTGAAAGGCTGTTTGCCGGGACTTTGCTGGATGTGAATGAGAGGAATTCACATTAGCCTAAATAAAAGGGGTTTTGTCTGCTTCGTACTTTTGGAGAAGCCTAGATCAGAACACTGACTTCCCCGTGGACATTGCTAGTCAGGGGGCACAAAAGGGGATCACGTGATCCTGGGAACCTGCAACCATCATAAATCATTAGTTTCCAAGTGTCTGAAATTTGATTATGTGCTGCAAAGGTCGTAAGTGCGAAAAATGGCCACAAGTCACTTTTTAGCAGTCCTGTCGTGATTTGGAATGGTCATTAAGCAAAATGGTTGTAACTCGATGATCCCCTTTCACGACCTTCTGACAAGCCAGGTCAATGGGGAAGCCAGATTCACTTCCCTGCTGTGCTACTGACTGTAGCAATTTGCTTAACAACTGTAGCAAGACAGGTCTTAAAATGGGACAAAGCTCTCTTCACAACTGCCTCGCTTAGCAGCAGAAATTGTTGGGCTCAATTGTGATTGTAAGTCAAGGATGACATTGTCTCTCTCTCTCCCTCCCTCCCTTCCTCCCTCTCTCTCTCTCCCTCCCTCTCCTTCTTTCTCTCTCTCTCCCTATCAGAGTTTGTTGCAGAAAATCAAATCCACACACAGGTAATTAATTCAACAAGATTCATTAACTTCTTTATATACAGTACATAATAACACATGAAGTTAATGTACAATACCAACAGCAGATTCTTTCAACCTAGTAGCAGTTACAGGAAGAACACAAGCAGAGGAGGGAACAGTTTTGATTCAGAGTTGCAGACTAGTTTGCAGCTTCGGAGCTCAGAGTTTAATACAGAGCCATGCCCAGGCTCCTTCCAGTTTCAGTCTCCAAAGAGTCCTCATTGGCTGACTTTGTTACCATGCCTCTGCCAGTTCATGAATATTCTGACACTCCCCTTGATTGGAGTAGATATGCATACAATATTTAGGGTTTTTGCAACTCCAAATGGTCATTTTTCAGATGACTTACTGCAAGGGTTGAAATGTGACCTCCCCAGAATCTGTCTTACACCCTTTTTGTCCCCTGCCCTCCAGAGAACCGCTTAGTCCCCTCCTACTCTCCCAAGAAGATACCGAAACCTTGGGGTTAGCTCTGCTCTCTCCCCTCCTTTCTTGTTCTTCCATGTTTTGCCTCTATCTGGCTGCTGCTTCCCCATTTCATGCCTGGAACCATCTCCTTGTTTCCTCCTTAATGCCATCGGATGACTCATTGGTTTGTGTTTTGCTTGATTCTTGCTCCAAACCAGCGGTACCTACAAGGGTTGATCCCAAAAGCTCAAAACTCTGCCCGTTTTTCGATTTGTGATGAGGGTTTTTTTTGGGGGGAGTGACTATTACAAGTGCTCAAGTCTTTACTTGATGGTTATCCTCCTATCCACCACATAGTTGGTCCTTCTTCTCAAAAGGTATCTGCTAAATGTAAATAAATGATGTCTAGTCTTGACTCTATTTTACACCAGTTTCTCCTCTTCTTTCCATGCCAACTTTTAAAGCTTTCTCAAAACCATCTGCCCTTGATTATATTTCTGTAACCAACCTCTATTTGGTCATCTCCTTCCTTCTGTCTCACATCACCTCCTACATTCTTTTCTCTTCCTTCCTTTCTTCTTTCTTTCTTTTTTCCTTCCTTCTCCCTTCCTCCCTCTTTCCCTCCCTCCCTCTCTCCCAATCCTTCCCTCCTTCCTCCATTTCTTCCTCCATCCATCATCTCCATCTCTATCTATCTATCTATCTATCTATCTATCTATCTATCTATCTATCTATCTTTTTTCCATCTTTCCTCCCTCCTTCCCTCCCTCCCTCCCAATCCTTCCTTCCTTGCTTCCTTCCTTCCTTTCTCTATTTCCATAACTAGTCCTGTTTGTTAGAACCTCATATACTTGATAATTCCAGCTCCCAACAAGCTGCCTGGGGAATTCTGGGAATTGACGCCCACATGCTCTAAACTTTCCAAGGTTGTGAAACACTGCCCTAAGAAAATTTGACTCTGATTTCTATCTGTCCTTATCTAAGGAGGCATCACCATCATATCTTTAGTATTTAGTGCTCCATCGCTGATGGTTTTCAAGAAATGATTGGAGAACCATTTGTTCAATAAGGACTCTTGCCTTGGGCAACGGGTTGGACTAGAAGACCTCCAAGGTCCCCTCCTGCCCTATGATTATACATACATATTTATTTGCCCTATGAAGACAAATAAAATCCACTAATCAAGGAGAGAAGCAACCTAGAACTAAGGAGAAATTTCTAGACAGTTGGAACAGTGGAATGGTTTTCCTCCAGAAGTTATGAATGCTCCAACATTGGAAGTTTTTAAAAAGAAGAGATTGGAAAAACATTTGTCTGAGATGGTGTAGGGTTTCTTGCCTGGACAAAAAGTTGGACTAGAAGACTTTCAAGTTTTCTTCCATTTTTTTAATTCTGCTTTCCATCTTTTGGGATGTATGGATATAAAACATTCATTCAATGACATCAAATAATTCACATTTGAGTGAAAACCTCAAACAAGTTACTTGGCTTTCTTCTGTACACTTCTTAGAATTGCTAATGAGTCACAGCTTCTGAGGTGGTTTGTCTCCATTCTAAGTATCTCATATATGGGGTCTCCAATGGCATCCAGAGGTGACCTTCACTCTTAACGAATGTTTAACATAAGCCAGATCAGGCTACACCAAAGGGGACATTTAAGATAATTGCCAGGAGACAAAAACATATGAAGAATGATTGCAGGAATTGGATTTGGCTAGTCTAGAGAAAAGAAAAAACTAGGTGTGACATGATAACAGTTCTCCAGTATTTGGGGGTGGGGGCCACCACAAAGAAGAAGGAGTCAAGCTATTCTCCAAAGCACCAGAAGTCAGGACAAGAAAGAATGGATGGAAACTAACCAAGGAGAGAAGCCACTTGGAATTAAGGAGAAATGTCTTTAGGGAACAGCTTGCCTTCAGAAGTTGTAGGTGCTTCATCACTGGAGGTTTTTAAGAAGAGGCTGGGCAGCCACCTATCTGAAATATCATAGGGTTTCCTGCTTGATCAGGAGGCTGGACTAGAAGACCTCCAAGATCCCTTCCAGCTCTGTTCTGATTCTGAAAAATCAGCCAGATACATAGCATTGGTGAAGTGAAAGTCCATCAAAAAGTGAAGACCCATCAAGAGGGCAGGTTGATGTCCTCCCTCTTTGTTGACATTTGTCCTACATAGGAGGCCCATAAACAAAGAAATGTAGAATCCCTTGTATGGTCATCGCTGCCTTACTGACATTTCTGACTCACACACAAATACATACACATAGAGAGCAAGAAAGGGAGACAGCCCTGAGCAAAACACAGCTTCCTGTGGAGAAGATAAACATAGGATCTGTTGAGGTAATTCCCCGTTAGGAGAATGAGCGCCTACAGGGAGACATATAGAGAGTAGTGTTGGAATAATGCACACTCAGTACACAGATACACTGTACAGATAATGTAGGTTTTTACTTCCAGAAAGTTTTTAGCAAAGTTCAAAATAGGCAGTCCAAAAGTCATTCACAGGTTACTCAGTCAGTTTTTCAATCCAGGGATATTCCAGGCACAGAGTCCAGTGTCAAAAACAGTTCAGTATCAGACTTACATTAAATCCAGTAATATCAGTCAATTAGGAAAAATGGAGCAACAGCAATATTTTCCAACAGAAGGAAATAAAGATACACTCTCTTCTCTTCTGAGACTCAGACTAAGACAAACCAGGTTTCTGGCTCCATCTTATGGCCGTTTGAGAAACCACACCCAATTGCATGCTCTTGCATTCCCTTAAAGAGATAGTATTAAAATGTTTATCTTGGTTTATATATTTCTAACCCAAATACCTGTTAGGTGTTTCATATTCCTAACATTCTCCCCTTTTAGGTAAGATAATATATACAACCTTACATTCTAAGTCCATAATCTTCACAGCATGACTTATACTTTATAGAGCCTTGGGCCTTTGTAAAATGATCTGCTATATTGTTTTCTGACATACAGTATTCTAGCTTAATCATCTTACTTTGCATACAATGTCTCACATTTAAATATCTTAAATCTGTGTGTTTCGTTCTTGTTTTAACAGCAGTATTTGAAGTCATCTGTATTGCTGATTGGTTATCTTTGTAAACAACAATAGGATCTGTTACATGAATTCCCATATCAATTAACAATTCCTCATACAAAACTAAATCTGTACATAACAAAGACAAACATGAGAATTCAGCCTCCATTGTTGACAAACTTAGATGTTTCTGTCTAATAGATCTCCATCCAATCAATGCTTTTCCCAATAATACAGCAGTATCTGATGTAGATTTTCGTGTATTTATGTCTGTAGCAAAACTTGCATTAGCATATGCAGTAAAATTCACTTCATCTTTTGGCTCCAAATACAATGCATAATGCATTGTCTGTTTCAGATCTCTTAACACACGTTTAGCAGCTTGCCAATGCCTTTCAATGGGCTCAGAGTTAAATCTCGCGAATTAACACTGTATGCAATAACTGGCCTTGACAAATTACTGAGATAAAGCCCATGTCACACAGCACCAACGGATGGAAAGAGGATGTAAAATGGAGAGAAACACTTGCCATCCATTGGTGAACGTGATGCATCCGTTCTGTACTCACTGCGTCCGTTTTTCATACACTCTATCCGTCCAGCATCCATCTACTGAGATTTCATCCGCTCAAAAAGTTTTGAGCTGCACAAAACTTTTTGAGTGGAAAATGTATCCAACGCATCCATTCTACATCCGCTACGCATACGGGGAACATCCGTTATATGTCCGCCATCATCCATTACATGACCGCTATATCTGCTAGGCATCCGCTGCGCATCTGCGCAACTCGCATCCGCTCCAGCGGAAAACGGACACAGGGAGGAAGTGACAAAGACGCGGAATGGACACGCAACATTAGTAGCATGGATGTAGAAAGGATGAAAGCAGATGCAGCTCGCATACAAAGCGTTAAAATGGAAAAAACGTTTGTATAGGGGACGTATCTCGGATATTTAGGATGTCTGCAGGATGCCTAGAGGATGCAAAAGGACACCTAGTGGAAAACCTATATTTCCTATAAAAAGGGGGAGAAATCACCTGGATCTCACTTTCAGTCCAGCAGCCCTGTGGTGCAGACCTCTTCAGCCTTCATCTGCCTCTTGCTCTTCAACAAAATCCAGTCATCTCCACCATGGATCATCACACACTCCTTTTGGAAGCCGCCATCATTCTACAACAGTGCAAAGCCCTCTACAGGCTCTTTCACCTGTTCTACGGGAAGAAAAGGAGGCATCCAAGAAGTGTCTGGGTCCGAAGATGGATCGCAAGAAGAGCCGAGTACGGACTGTATAACAAGCTGATGGTGGAGCTGAGGAACGAAGACTCTCATGTATTCCAGAACTTCACGAGGATGCCGCCAGCCATGTTTGACAAAGTTGTGGAGCTGCTGAGACCCAGGTTGACCAAGGCAAACACCAACTTCCGGCCCAGCCTGGATCCTGGGCTGAAGGTGGCACTGACTCTGCGCCACCTGGCCTCAGGGACCACGTACAGGAGCATGCAGTACGCCTGGAGGGTGCAACACAACACCATCAGCATTGTGGTCAGAGAAATGGTGCAGGCCATCATCAAAGAATACCTGGAGGAGCTCCTCCAGTGCCCCTCCACTGAAGAAGGCTGGAAGAAAGTTGCAGAGCAGTGGTATCAGAAGTGGAACTTTCCCCACACCGTTGGAGCCATAGATGGTAAGCACGTGGCCTGCAAAGCGCCAGCCAACTCAGGGTCCACTTATCACAACTACAAGGGCTTCTTCAGCATCATCCTATTCGCCATGGTCGATGCTGACTACAAGTTCATGCACATCGATGCTTCAGGCAATGGGTCATCTTCAGATGCCCAGGTATACAACGCCAGTCACCTCAAGGAGGGACTGGAATGCAACCTCATCATGGGCTTCCCAGATCCAGACCCCCTGCCCAACGACACACAAGATGTGCCCTACTTCATCATGGGGGATGACGCCTTCTCCCTCAGAACCTACCTCATGAAGCCCTACACTTCCAGATGCCTCACCTGTGAAGAGAGGATCTTCAACTACAGGCTGTCCAGGGCAAGATGGGTGGTGGAGAACACCTTTGGCATCCTGGCCAACAGGTTCCAGGTACTTCTCACCACCATGCAGCATCGCCCAGAGACCATGAGGAACATCGTGGAAGCTTGCTACATCCTGCACAATCTCATGCGCACCCGCTACCCAGTGTTGCAAAACAGGCTCATGGACCACCAACAAGGCAATGGGGACACGTAGCCTGGTGAATGGAGGCAAGGGCAAAACCTGATAGATACCGTGGATGTTCAAGGCCCCAACAGAGCTTCACATGAAGGGAAGAAGCAGCGCAACCTCCTGAAACACTGGTGCAACTCCCCAGCTGGAGCGATGGAGTGGCAAGACAGGATGATAGATACATAATGGATGCTTCCTTCAGCCTGTCTCATCACACTGATGAGATTGGGCCATGTATGTTAAGTGGCCCTACAGTGAACAGGGCATTTAATAAAGAGTTGTGTTTATGTAGAAATGTGTGGATCAATGATTACATTGTTATTGATAATAAAGGGCCAAAGGTGTGGCACCTGGGAGGGTGGACCACACAATCCCACTATGCTTCCACTGGAGGTTTATCTATCCCACAGCTATTACCCATTTCACAGGTATCCCTGCCCATCCCACAGCTATCACCCATCCCACAGGTATCCCTGCCCATCCCACTGCTATCCTTACCCATCCCAAAAGCATGCAAAGGCTTAAACCATTTCTAAAAGTTTCCACCAAGACTTTATTGACTAAAAGAACTGAACCAAGTGTGTGAAGCAAAGATAAACTTCATTAATAACAAACTGTAAAAGCAAAATGACCCAAGTAAAGTGTCCCAAGCAAAGATAAAGTCAACAGGGAGCAACCCAGTCTCTGGCACTCTTCTCAGTCACTCTGAGTCGTGCCCATAGTCTCAGGGGTGAAGGGTCCAGGTGCTGTGGATTGCTGGTCTGAGGGGCCATTGGGGTGCCTGGCCTCGAGAGGACAACAGGGGATGGTGTGTGGAGGAAGCTCTCAGAGAGCTGGCTCAGTCCTGTGATGTTGAGAGCCCCTTCCTCCATGATATGGGGTGTCAGTCCCAAGACCGATGACAGATATTCTGAGGCCGGGCTTAGCTGTGGGATGGAGGAAGGAGGAGTGTAGTGGGGCTGTCTGGTCTGCAGGTGAGCGAGGTGAGGCGTGGGTGGCATCTGTGCGTGGGTGGCATCTGTGGCATGGGTGGCATCGGTGGCGTGGGTGGCATCTGTGGAGTGGGTGGTATCGTTGGCATCGGTGGCGTGAGATGAACTTGTGCCTGGACTGGGAAGAGCTGCCTGTGCTGCTGGAACTCCTGGTAGCCATAGCCTTGGTAGGTGAGGGCCTGTGGAAAGCCTTGGAAGGGCTGTGACATCACCTGGGGTAGAGGAGCAGACCTGGACTGGATGGGAGCAGGTTCAGCTGGGCCTGGAGAGTTGTGCAGAAGACCGGTGATCCTCTCCTTTATCACCTGGTACTGTGATTCGGACATGTCTATGAGGGTCTGGTTGACGTAGGTGAGGAAGGGCTTTCTGTTATAGGATGGTATGTCGGTGTGTACCAGCTGAGAGAGGAGATCTACACTGCTTTTGATGGTGTACCTGATCTCCAGCAGGACAGTGTGGCTCTGTCCCTCCGGTCGGGCTCTCTGCCTGCTTTCTGTGGAGGTGGAGCTGGGGGTGGGGGTGGGTTGGTCTCTGGTGGAAGTGCCCTCTCCTTGCTCCCACTGTGTCAGGGGGTCCTCCATGCGCTCCGCCATGGGGAGTGCAGCTGTCGGGGGAGTCTCCGTCGTGGGGCGCTCCACAGATACCTGCCTGGAGACAGGAGCTGACTCTTGGCCAGAAGAGGACTGGCTCTCTGTGGGCTGCCTGAGAGAGAGGGTAGACAGAGGGGCTGCTCCTCGGTGGCGGATCTCACCCTCCAAGAAGCTGCACTTGGCCATCACGTAGGTCTCCCGGTCGGTGAGCTTGACCGCGGCCTGGCCAGACTTCTTGAGGTACAGCTTCCTGTACCAGGTGTGCATGTGCTTCCACCACCCGAGGAGGACCTCCGAAGTGTAGCCCCGGCTCTCTGCCTTCTCTCTCCAAGCAGCCTGCTTCCTTTTGGTGTCTCGATAGAGCCTGTGTCCCTTCCGCCATAGGTACTCGTTCTCCCTCAGCCATTCGAGCACCTCATCCTCATGTTCCTCTTCGATGGAGTATTGCCTCCTCTCCCGTTCTCGCGTATGCCTCTTCCTCCCTCTGGCAGGGCCTTCTGGGCCCTCATCAGAGGGGCTTTGAGGTTCTAGGAGCTGCTCCACCACACCACCACCACCAGCAGCAGCAAAAATAACAGTAGCAGCAAAAGCAGGACCAGCAGCACCAGCAGCATCAGCATGACCAACAGCACCAGCAGGACCAGGATCATCAGCAGCAGAGTAAGCACCAGCAGCACCAGCAGCACCAGCAGCACCAGGAGGACCAGCAGGACCAGGAGCAGCGCCAGCAGAGTAAGCACCAGCAGAAGCACCAGCACCAGGAGCAACGCCAGCAGAGTAAGCACCAGCAGAAGCACCAGCACCAGGAGCAGCGCCAGCAGAGTAAGCACCAGCAGAAGCACCAGCACCAGGAGCAGCGCCAGCAGAGTAAGCACCAGCAGAAGCACCAGCACCAGGAGCAG
>BLBF01000002.1:599198-654370 GCA_015471245.1 Laticauda colubrina | reverse complement strand
GATAGATAGATAGATAGATAGATAGATAGATAGATAGATAGATAGATAGATAGATAGAAAATATAAATATAAATCAGAAACTGGGGCTGGTGATCATGCCTCGGTTTACTCCTTTGGTTGGGTTTAAGCCATGCTTGCAAGGACTTTACATTAGAGTTTTTTAAAAAGAGATTGAATGGTATGGTGTCTCTTGCTTTAGTAGGGGACTAGATAACCTCCAAGGTCCCTTTCAACTCTGTTATTCTGTTAGGGATACTTCCTCCGATTTTGACTGTGCTGTGATTCAGAGGACAATCACAGATCCGCCCAGCACAGGAGAAAACCAACCAAGAACTAATAGCAAATTTCTTAAGGGTGAGAGCAATCGACCAATGGAATAGATTCGTTTAACGATGGCGTTGTTCACTGAACATCCACAGCAATTCCCTTCACAACTCTTGCCAATCAACCAAATGGAACAGTGTGACTCTGGGTGCTCCAACACTGGAGGTTTCTAAGAAGAGATTGGCCGCAGCCCTTTGTCCAGAAAGGTATAGGTATTTTCTTGATCAAGCAAAGGGGGTTGGACTAGATGACCTCCCACGTCCCTTCCAACTCTGTTATTCTGTTAGGGACACCTCCTCTGACTTTGGGCAAAGCTGTGATTCGAAGGAGAGCATCAGGGTCCTTCTGCACCATTGCGTTCTGATTAAGGCAAACCAAGTGACTGGAAAGGACCATCAGGCAGCTGTCTCAAAAAATCTGTTGAGAGAAGTTTAAAACAAGGCTGATGAGGCCCCGCTTCTTCTCTCCCAGCCAACTCCAAAGGATGGCCAGGAGGTTGTGAGAGGCAGATGCAAAAGGCATAAAAATGAGCAATCAAGTGCCCCGGTTGTGGCAATTTATGTTGTCGTTTATTTAGAAAATGTACAGGGTTGCCCAACCGGTGGACTGGTTGCTTTTGTGGTGTGGAGACGATAACGTGGTCCTCAACATCAATAAGACCAAGGAGCTTATAGTGGACTATAGAAGGAACAGATCAGACATCTAGCCCTTGCTTATCAATGGAGACCGAGTGGAGCAAGTGGCCAGTCTTAAGTTTCTGGATCCAACCATAAAAGAGGACCTGACCTGGGGTGCCCACATTGCAGTCCTGGTCAAAAGGGCCCAGCAGAGATGATACTACCTGAGACTTCTCAGAAAGCAACAATTGAATGAAAAACTGCTAGTGACCTTCTAACACTGCACAATAGAGAGTATCTTAATTTACTGCATCTCTGTATGGTTTGTCAATTGCACAGTGGCAGATAGGAAAGCACTCCAGAAAGTGAACATCATTGCCCAGAGGATCATTGGTTGCCCTCTCTCCTCTTTGGAAGAGCTTTATAGCTCCCGTTGCCTTAAGAAAGTTCAAAACATTCTTAAAGATCCATCTCATCCTGGGAACCTTTTTTTGAACTATTACCATCTGGCAGACGGTACACAATAATAAAAACAAGGACAAATAGGCTGAAAAACAGCTTCTGTCCCAGGGCAGTAGCTCTTCTGAATTCTGCTGTATAGTGCAGTGTTGGTGCAGTGTTGCGGGATTTGGGTTCAATGTGTGGAGTGTGAAGGATATGTGTTTGTGTTTCTTTTCATGGTCGTGATGTGCACTGAAGATGGTGTTTGATTTCGTTGTATGAGGTGCAATGACAATAAAGTAAAGTAAACCCACTCACGGTGTCACCCAGTGGTTTACAGAGATAAATCCCCAATATGTAAGCCATCAAACCTTTACTTTCCTAGTGACAACAATGAAAGTTTACTGTTTGATGGGCTCCATATCACTGCTGGCCTTCCCAGGGCCATTGGTAGAACCATGTCTCCTGGGGCTTTTGGAAGAGTATCAAGGTAGCCAGTCCTATCCCTGCAGGGATGATCTTCCACAAGGAGGGAGCCACCATGGAGAAGGGCTCCTAAAGAGAGAGAACCCAAGGCACCTGAAGGCCAGACAAGGAATGACGGATGGGAACTGATCAAGGAACAAATGCTGTTCCATTAGCTGATTGTTCTCAATGTCAGAAAATTTATCCTTATTTCCAGTTTTTTTAAAACATTTTTTTAAACATTTTATTTGATTTGTTAATTGCTTACAGGATACAGGTATAAGAATAAATATAGCTTTGAATATATGAGATAGATACTTGTAAGAAAAATAAAAAACAACAGGACAGGAACGGTAGGCACGATTGGTGCACTTATGCACGCCCCCACCAGGCCTCTTAGGAAGGGGGTGAGGTCAATAGTAGACAGGTTTAATCTTTCCTTTATCAGTTTCCATCCATTATTCCTTGTCTGGCCTTCAGGTGCCTTGGAAAACAGCTTGACTCCTTCCTCTCTGTGGCAGCCCCTCAAATATAGGAAGATGCTCTCCTGTCTCCCCTGTTCCTTCTCTTCCCTAGACTAGCCAGGCCCAGTTTCGGCAACTGTTCATCATATGTTTTAGTCTCCAGTCCCCTAATAATCCTGGTTGCTCTTCTCTGTACTTTTTTCTAGAGTCTCAACCTCTTTTTTATGATGTGGTGACCAAAACTGGATGCAGTACTCTAGGTGTGGTCTTAGTAAGGCTTTATAGAGTGGTATTAGTACCTCACTTGATCTCGATTGTATCCCTCTGTTAATGCAATTTAGGATTGCATTGGCTTTTTTTGGCTGCTGCTGTTGCACATGGCTGGCTCATATTTAGCTGGTTGTCTACTAAGACTCCCAAGATCCCTCTCACAGTTACTGCTATTGAGCCTGGTTTCACCCAGTCTATATGTGTACTTTTGGCTTTTCTTGCCTAAGCGTAAGGCTTTACTGACCTCCAAGGTTCCTGCCATCTCACTCTGTAGTTTTGTGTTCTGTGTTCCCTCCCCTCCTCTCCCCTGCCGAGGCTTAACTAATCATAAACCATTTTCAAACCTCTCCTGACAAACAGGTGAAAGATGAAATGAAACAGCGGCTTAATCTGCAGGGATGAACTCTATCAACGATCCAATTATTTTGCATTTGGTGCCTTTTTTGTTTTCACAAGCCTGGGCAATCTCCTTTGAGGGATGGAGCCTCCTTCGCTTGCTGTCCCTCTCCTGGGCAGGACCTGCCTTGAATTACAAACCAGACTCCCATTAGCATATAAATTGATACTATGGGTTAGTGAAGGAAGTGGACTCATTGGACAGAATAATGTGAAGTGGAGTTGTGGAGATGATTCCTTTGGAAAACAGAGCGCGTAATTTTGTGGTGTGTTCTTCATCTCGCTGGGAGTGTGAGAATGAACCTTGGTTTTATCCGCTGGTTTCTTTTTAGATTCAGAATAACTGAATAACAAAATAAGATGGGACCTTGGAGGTCTTCTAGTCCAACCCCTTGATCTAGCAGAAGACCCTATACAAGGGGTGTCAAGCTGGATTACTTGGAGGGCCAGAACAGCATTGTAGTTGTTCTCTGTGGGCCAGCTAGTGGGAGGAGACAAAATGGACACCCTCCTGCAGCACCCTGCCAGTCAAAACAGGGCACGGGGACTGCAGGCAGCCCCTGAACAGCTTGTTTCCCACCCCAGTTTTCTGCAGCATTCTGCTGGCCAAAAATAGGCCATGCAGAGGCCCCTGTGCCCGTTTTTGTCTGGCAGAATGTTGCTGAAGGCCAGGGAAGCAAAACATGAGCTGTGTGGAGGCCTCACGGGTCTCTACACAACCTGGTTTTGCTGACAGAGTGCTGTAGAGGCCATGGAGGCCAAAAGCAGGCCACAGGGGGCCGGAAACAGCCTCACCGTGGCCCGCTTTGGCCAGCAGAGGTTGGTTCTTTGATATTTCCAGGTTGGCCCTGTGAGTCAGATTTAAGCACCCTGTGCCAGATGCGGCCCATGGGCCTTGAGTTTGACACCCCTGCCCTACACCATTTCAGACAAAATGGTTGTCCAATTTCTTGTTTGAAACCTCCAGGGTTAAGAGACAAGTTGTTCCATTCAATGGTGGGATTCAATTTTTTTTGCTATTGGTTCTGTGGACGTGGCTTAATGGGCATAGTGTGGCTTGGTGGGTGTGGCTTGGTGAGCATGGCAAGAGAAGGATGCTGCAAAATCCCCATTCCCTCCCTGTTCTGTATGGAACTTGGTAGGTTCCAAGTCCCATGTTCTGATTGGCCGAAAAGGCCACTTATGGATTGGTTCACTAGGAACCAATCCGTGAAGCCACCAAGCGGCGGGAAGAATTAAACAAGTGTCATTGGCCACAAGCCAGCAGGCAAGCCGCTATATAAAGGGCTGCTGCGGCTTGGACTATGTTCCATATCTTTTGCCTAGTGAATTAAATAAAAGAGTTGTTGTTTGGAACCCAGTCTCACCCGCTTCTTTTCAGATGGAACACTAGCAACAAAGGTGGGATCGTCGTAGAAGCAGAGACCGAAGCGCACGGCGATCTGAACCGAGCGAGAGAGATGGCCGGTAGCAACGCGCTGCCCGCACCCTTCAATCCTGATGAGGAGGATATCAATTGCTTTCTTATGTTCTTAGAAAGCAACGAGATGGAAGAAATCTCAGACCAAAGGAAGAGGGCTGTCTTCCTTACACACTGCGGACCGGCCGTATTCAAAATGGCAAAGGCGCTGGCGAAACCCAGAGTAGTCAAACAGAGGACCTGGTCCAACCTAAACCAAACGCTCTGAGCACACTACACACTGGTGGTCTCAAATTTAATCAAAAGGCATGAATTTTACAAAAGGGACCAGAAGGAGGATGAAACCATAGCAGATTTTGTGGCAGCTTTGAGACACATCGGAGGAGCCTGTGAGTTCCAAAACATGGACGAGGCAATGAGAGACCACGTAGTCCTCAGCCTGAAAGACTCTACCCTTCAGAGCAAGCTACTGAATAGGCCAAACATAACCATGGACGAAGCCATTGCAGAGGCAACCGCCGCCGAAGCAGCAAAGAAGTCAGTAGCCACTATGCGGCAAATGAACGCAGTTCCAGACCTGCCAACCCAAACCAGGGAGAAGAAGGCAGAGGGAGGAAAGAAACAGCCCACAGAGACAACCCACCATGAGGACATAGAAACCTAGAGTGACACCAAAGACGATGACGAAGATGTCCATAAACTCTATTCAGATAGAAAATGGCGCAAAAAGAGGAAGAATCAGCAGGAATTTCAATGTGCAGGCTGCGGAGGCAATCACCCACGGTCTGAATGCAGGTTCCTCGATGCTATATGCCGGGCTTGTAATAAAAGGGGGCACATCGAAAGGGTCTGCCACAACAAAAAGAGCTATAGTCCAAAAAGATGCAGCAGCACCCCCTCCCCAGACATGATGACAGACAAGCTGGCAACAGATGGAACCGCAATAAGAGAATCGGTGACGGGGAAGAAACGCATCAGACAGTCACCATCGGCAATGCCAGGGCAGAAAGCAGAAGAAGGTTCGGATAGAGGTGAGCATCAAGGGGAGACCCTGCAAGATGGAAGTCGACTCAGGGTCATTCCTATCAATGGTATCCTGGAATACCATCCAGCACCTAATTCCAAACATTAAACAGAGAGAACTACAGAAACAAAAACTAGTGTTAAAAGACTATCAGGGAAATTGAATCCCAGTAGTAGGCCTTGGACATTTTCTAGTTGAATTTAAACACCACGCCGAAGTCTTGCCTCTGACTATTGTTTACTGCGACCGCCCTAGCCTGTTAGGCATCGAATGTTTCGCGCGTCTGGGAATCGGGATGACCAGGATCAACCGCATCGCTACAACCAACTGGGAGGAGAACCTACTCCAAGAATTCCAAGATATATTTGATGGGACTCTAGGTAAGTACCAGGGAACCCCAATTTCATTTAGCCTAGACCCGAAAATAGCCCCCATCCATTTAAAGGCCAGATGCATCCCATTCGCGCTAAAATCAAAAATTGATGAGCAACTGAATAAATTAATAGCACAAGGGGTTTTAGAACCAATCGACCACACCAGGTGGGAAACCCCTATCATCACACTAGTGAAGCCAGATGGGTCAGTGCACATCTGCAGGGACTATAAGGCAACCCTGAACCACACACTCCAACAAAGCGCATACCCAGTGCCAGTAGTGCAACATTTACTGCACTCGCTAGGGGGAGGAAAAATATTCGCAAAACACGACCTAGCTCAGGCCTATCAACAGCTACCCATTGATCCCATAACAGCAGAGGCACAGACTATAGTAATACATAGAGGGACATTCAAATGTAACCACCTCCAATTCGGTGTTAGCATTGCCCCAGGTGTGTTCCAAAGCCTCATGGAATGCCTACTAAATGGAATCAAAGATGTTGTCCCATACTTCGACGATGTACTGATCTCAGCAAAAAATGCCAACCAGCTAGAGACCAGGTTAAGAGAAGTCTTAACACGGTTTAGAAAATCAGGCCTAAAAGTAAAGAGGGGAAAATGTGAACTGGCCACTAACCAGGTCGAATTTTTGGGCTATTTAATCAATGAGCAAGGCATTCACCCCACCGAAAAAAAAAGTGAAGACTATTAAAGATGCTCCCAGACCCAAAAACAAAACCAATCTCCAGGCATTCCTGGGCCTCATAAATTTTTACAACGTGTTCCTGCCCCATAAGGCAACAATAGCAGAACCCCTACATTGACTACTAGATAAAAAAACCACTTGGACATGAGGCCACCGGGAACAGAAAGCCTTCCAAGGTATCAAAGACCTATTAACATCAGATACTGTTCTCATCCAGTTTAGCAGTACCCTGCCTCTGACGGTCACCTGTGATGCCTCACCTTTTGGGGTCGGCACCATCCTGAGTCACCAATTTCCAGACGACAGAGAGGCACTAGTCACCTTTTACTCAAAGACACTCTCCAAGTCGGAACGCAATTACAGCCAACTTGATCGGGAAGCCCTCGCAATCATCGCCAGAGTCAAACAATTCCATGAGTACCTTTACGGTAGACCCTTTTCTATCATAACCAATCACAAGCCTCTTCTGGGAATCCTAGCAGGCAACAAGCCAACCCCGAACATTCTGTCACCTAGAATGACGAGGTGGTCTGAATTCCTCTCTGCCTATTCCTACATGCTGCTCCACTGACCCAGCAAAGCCATCTCACACGCCGACACCCTGAGCCGTTCCCCGTTGCCCATCACAGAGGATGACCCTGCTCCAACTACCTCCACATTTCAGCTTGAGACCTGCCCAGGGCTACCGCTGACTGCAGCCGATGTCGTGAAAGCCACAGCCAAAGACCCTTTGACAGTACGTATACTGAACTGGGTAGGTAAAGGCTGGCCGGAGGAAAACAAAACTGAGACTTTTAATCCTTTCCATGCCAGACAGACTGAACTGTCTATTGAAAAGGGGTGCATCTTATGGGGTCACAGGGTGGTAATCCCGAGCAGCCTCCAAGAAGGCGTCCTGGGCATGTTTCACGAGGGTCACCCGGGCATAGTCAAAATGAAAGCCCTGGCCAGGAGTTATGTCTGGTGGCCAGGGCTG
This sequence comes from Laticauda colubrina, assembly GCA_015471245.1. Lineage (NCBI taxonomy): Eukaryota > Metazoa > Chordata > Lepidosauria > Squamata > Elapidae > Laticauda > Laticauda colubrina. The sequence goes on along the minus strand of BLBF01000002.1, from coordinate 646,889 downwards.
GACAAAGACATTGAACATTGGGTTGCAACATGCCATGACTGTCAGAAAGCGAGGTCTACCCCCCCACAAGCACCAATAAGGGACTGGGAAACTCCCCGGGGTCCATGGTCCAGAGTATATATTGACTTCGCTGGACCGATGAATGGGAACACTTTTTTGATTGTGGTTGATGCATATTTGAACTGGTTGGAAGTCATCCTCATGGCTTCCACAACCACCAAGGCTGTTATGAAACAGCTCGACAAACTATTTGCAACTCATGGGCTACCTGATGTACTGGTTTCAGACAATGGGCTTCAGTTTACCAGCTTGCAATTCGAACAATATCTGGCTGCCCAGGGTATCCGTCATGCCTTCACTGCACTGGCCCATCTGGCTGCTAATAGCAGGGCTGAATGCATGGTTAGGTATACTAAGGAGGGCCTAGAGAGAATGGACAAGGGGGACTTGCAGGACAAACTCAATCGACTCCTAACCTTGCAACATATTACCTTTAGTAGCACTACAAATAAAAGCCCGGCTGAACTTTTAATGGGTGGGAAACTACCATCCTATCTGGACAGGTTACACCCCATTTACACCTGGGACAAACCCCCCAACTCCTCCAGCAAATACCATACCTTCGAAATCGGCAATCTAGTCTATGCCAAGAACCTTACCAGGGACCCTCTATGGCTGCCAGCCACCATCACACAAATCATGGGCCCCCAGTCCTACCAACTAACTTTAGACGATGGAAGGGAAGGGAAGCGGCACATAGACCAGCTTTGTTCCTGCAACCTCAAGCGAAAAACTGCCGCAGAACCCAAAATAATAAATTCCGACTATAAAGCAACCAAGGGGGGCGGGGAGTACAAATAACTAAAAAAGGGAGAGACAAACCTCCCATAACAAGACAACAAACTCTGCAAAATGACAATCTAACCAAACAAAAAGAGCACTCACAGTTAGATGAACCCCAAGAAAGAAGTCTGGGAGCAAGAGAGCGAAGCGAGACCTTCCTGGAAGGTGGCAGCCAGGCCAGCTCAACCAACCCGGTCGAACCAGGAGGGAGTGGCGGAGCCATCTCAACCAGCCCGAGAGGCTCAGGCGGGAGCAGCATGGCTGACTCACCCTTCCAGGAGGTTCCATGGAGAAGGTCGAGAGAAGCAGCGATCCCGTCCGAACCACTTGAAGACCAAAACAAGACTGAGTCACGCAGGTCAACTAGGACTAGAAAAAGCCCCAACTACCTGCGCGACTACATCACCCACGTTGAACTGAACTAAAGGGGGAGGGGTGTTCTGTATGGAACTTGGTAGGTTCCAAGTCCGTCGTTCTGATTGGCCGAAAAGGCCACTTATGGATTGGTTCACTAGGAACCAATCCGGGAAGCCGACAAGTGACGGGAAGAATTAAACTAGTGTCATTGGCCACAAGCTGGCAGGCAAGCCGCTATATAAAGGGCTGCCGCGGCTTGGGCTATGTTCTGTATCTTTTGCCTAGCAAATTAAATAAAAGAGTTGTTGTTTGGAACCCTGTCTCACCCGCTTCTTTTCGGACGGAACACTCTCCACCCCACTAACCTGCTTTCCAGCTCCGTTCTCCTGTGCAGGGTAACCAAAGAAGACCCAGCCAATAAGCTGGGACTCGGGAGGCAGAGAATAGATGAGGGTGGGACCAGTCAGAAGTGGGATTTGCCGGCTCTCCAAACTACTCAAAATTTCCACTTCCAGTTCTCCCGAACTGGTCAGAGCCCGCTGAATACCACCTCTGATTCCACTGCTTCATTGTTCAAATTAATAAGGAAATTTCTCCTCAGTTCTAGGTTGCTTCTCTCCTTGATTAGCTCCCATCCATTGCTCTGTCTTCAGGTGTTTTGGAGAATATTTTATATTCATATTTTTAAGCAAACACCTTCCCTAAATTCTTCACTCCTCTTTCTTTCCCCTCTGAGATTCCTTCTCTCTTCTTTTCAAAAATGTATTCTTGGAAAAATAACAATAAGAAAAAAGGACAGAAAGAAAAGATAGAAAGGAAAATGACAGAGAATTGCTTCTGATTTTCTTTGCATCAAAATATGATTAAAAAATTATCTTTAGCTGTAAGATGACAAAAAAGCTCACTTTTTAATCTATTTTTCCCCAATCAGTCGGTCTCCTGCACTATGACTGGGGGGGTGGGGACAGTTTTCAACCTCCTTGGGCTCCAGAGGCCTTTTTTGAGTCTCTGGGAGGGGGAAATGGTTGTCAGCTTTGGGAGCCATATTAGCACCAGATGCATCCACAATGCCACCTTCTTGAGCCTGGGAAAATGGAAGGGTGGAATTTCTTGGAGTGTATGTTCTTAGACATAATAACATTCTTCTTCTAAGTCAAGGTCATGTTATTTCTGCACCTGATTGAGAGGACATCTCGAGTTGGGATGGATGGTGATTGGGGCATGTGATGCGATCGGAGTTGCAGGGGGTGGATTTGTAATTGTTTACTTATTGAAAGGAAACCTGGAACTTTCAGATTTGGGGTTTCCCAGATGTGCCAGTTTACTACTCTAATAAAAGGAACCTTTGAGAAGATGTCTGTCTTGTTGGAGTTGAGGTTTTCTGGAATGCTGACAATGGCTTTCCTAGACTCCAGAGGCCCTCCAGAGGCCAGAAACGTGCCTGTTTCTGGCCTTTTGGAACTTCTGGGAGGCCCATTTTTTGCCCTCCCCAGGCTCCAGAGGCTTTTCTCGAGCCTTCATGGGGGTGAAAATGGCCTCCCCCAGGCTCCAGAGGCCTCCAGAGGCACTCTGGAGTCCAGAAACTTGCCCGTTTTCACCCTCCATGTGGGCCCTGTGCTTACCTGGTATCCAAAACAGGCCGCATGGTGACTATGGGGAGGGGCAGGGCAGGATGGGTGGGGCCAGCTAAGGGTGGGATTTACCGGTTCACCAAACCAGTCATTAAAATGATAAAATTAGCTACTAGTTCGCCTGAACTGGGGTGAACCAGAAGCATCCCATCCCTGTATTCATAATGTCTGTGGTTAGTGACTTTTTAGATTTTGATTGGGTGTGCTGATAGCTGCCTTTTAAGTTGTTGGCTGCTGTTTGCTTGTGCTGCCCTGCCCTCACCTTCTAAGTACTTGATAGATTGGTGGTAAATCAGCACTCCTATTGACTGTTGAAGAGTCCATTTCCCAGGCTTCAATCACTCCCCTGGCTGTTTTTGTCCCTGCTCATCCAACAATCTTGGTAGCTGCAAAATTGAATGTGTCCTTGTTCATTTCATTGAGAGGCTACCAACAAGTTGAGGTCTCCTTGTCTGTCTGTTTGCTTGTGTTCTTGCAACCCAGTGATTAGCTTCATCCCCAACTGTCCTCCATACTCATAAGGGCAATCTATGATTATATGAACCCAGGATGCTGCAACTGGTTGTAAGTGTGAAGTAGTTCCCAGGCACCTGAAATCCAGTCAAGGAATCCAAGAGAATTTTGAAGCAATTTCATAACCCCAGTTTGAGTTTTAGTCTTAGCTGGTTATTACTCATGCTAAACTAGAGTGCCATTTCCATCCTTAACATCAAGAAATATTGCTTTAAAAAAGAAAACAGGTTCTGCTGCCATCATATCCTGAAATTCTTTCCAGCTGACAGAATGATGGCTTCAAAAGATTGCTTGGAGCCTTAAAATATTGTCACATCTGTCAAGGAACAGCTTTTGCTGCAAATAAGAGATTAGGAGTTGGGAGCTGAGATTGTACCCAGTGACAACTCAACTTATGTGCCAAAAGAAAAAGAAACCTGAGAAATTCAAACTGACTCACAGAAGTAGGATTCACAGAATCCTGACTCACAAAAGTAGAAGACTAAGAGATGATGTAGAGGAATGCATAAAAGCTGCCTGAGATATTTCCTTGGCAGTGTGGAAATCCCTAAGAATGATCTATATTGCTAAAAGAATAACAGAGTTGGAAGGAACTTGGAGGTCTTCTTGTGCAACCCCCTGGTCAAGTAGAAGAACCTATACCATCTCAGATGAATGGTTGTCCAACATCTTTTTTAAAAACTCCAATGTAGGAGCATTCACAATTTCTGAAGGCAAGTTGTTCCACTGGTTAATTGTTCTCACTGTCAGGAAATTTCTCCTTAGTTCTAGGTTGTTTCTCTCCTTGGTTAGTTTCCATCCATTGCTTCTTGTCCTGCTTTCAGGTGTCTTTGGAGAATAGGTTGACCCACTCTTCTTTGGGTCAGCCCCTTAGCTATTGGAAGACTACTGTCATGTATCTCCTGCTCCTTTTCATTAAATGAGACATACCCAATTCCAGCAACAGTTCATCCTATGTTTTAGCCTCCCCTAATCATCTTTCTTGCTCTTCTCTGCACTCTTTCCAGAGTCTCAACATTTTTTTTTATATTGTGGTGAGCAAAACTGGATACAATATTCCAAGTGTGGCCAAAGCATTATAAATTGGTAGTAACACTTCAGGGCAAGAAATGATCATAAATGCAAGCCAGTGGCTGAGCACTCAAAATGTGGTTGCATCACTGAAAGGGATAATCTGGTCTTCAGAAATTTGGAATTGGCTGGTAAGTATCTTTTTGAGATGTCCATTATAACTTTAAATGGTTGCTAAGCAATCAATCATGACTAACTGTATAGAACGAATTACTGTTACCTAGACAAAGACATTATTTTCCATCATGGTCAAATCAACCAATTTATTGTTCATTTTTCTTTGTAGTACATCACATTTTCAGTCTTGCAATGACAGTGTACCGGCTGTATCCCGTCCTTTTTATGTACACATAGTATTATGCATCCTGGTTGTAACCAGTATTCTCCAAGTCATACATTTATAGTCTCTTTTAACTGTATATTGTCGTACTTCATAGTTATAACCTTTATTTTCATACTTATACCATAACATTCCATATATTTATCTCACTCCTTTCCCTTTTCTACTTTCCTCTCTTTCTTTCTCATCCCTTTTCCTATTCACCTCTCTCCTCTTCTCTCTCCTCTTCTCTGCTTCCCTCTCTATTCCTCTCTCCCGCTTGGGCAGAGGGTTGGACTAGATGACCTACAAGGTCCCTTCCAATTCTGATTATCTGTTTTACCCTACCCCTCCCCTCCCTTTCTCACTCTCCTTTCCTTCTCTACTTCCTTCACCTTCCTTTTCAAACTCTTAATTTTCATCAGCAGAACTTTATAGTTTATAATTGCATCCTATTTTCCTACTTTTTTTCCCTTCCTTGTCCCAGACTTGATTTAATGTCCATTTGGAGGGAAGAATTTGATAGAAGAAAATATGGGTGAAGAAAGTATTTCATTGGTGATTGTAGACAATTGTAGCAGGAGACAAATTCTGGAGATTAGATTAGCAACAAGCCATGAACAATGATGAATAAGGGAAAAAAATCTTTGTAATACATCTGAAATACTATCTTGTTTGCAATTGAGCAAACCCCAGTGAAATCACTGAAACTAATGTGGAGAAGATGACAGGAGCATTTGCATGTTAGCTTCTTCTCCAAAGTTGAAATATTTTCCACATTGGACAGCAAATTGAAAAGGACAACAACCAAGTATTAGAAATCTTGTGGTCCCCTCACATTCTAAACTTATGGAAAGCACCTACTCCAGATATCTCAGCAAATAAAGCAGAAATGTAGACTGTCATGCTAATTATCTGCCATCTGGTCACTTCTATCTCTGTTAGCTTTTAATTGCTGTTTATTTTTGGCATCTGCTTTGGCTGTTTAGCAGCCTTGAGTAAGACAGAGAGGGAGGGAGGGACAGGGGAAGGAGGGAGAGAGAGGAAGAGAGAAGGAGAGAAAACTAATAGAGGGAGCAAAACAGAGAAAGAGATAAAAAGAGAGGAGAGGGAAAGAGAGAGGGAGAAATAAAGAATGAAAGAGTAAGAGAGGGAGATGGGTGGGGAGAGAAAGAGAAGGAGAGAGAAAAAGAATGAAGGGAGTGAAAGAGAGAAAGATAAAAATATAGAAGAGGGAAAAGAGAGAGGGAAAGTGTGTGTATGTGTGTGTGAGAGAGAGAGAGAAGGAAAGAAAAAGAGAAGAGGGAAAGAAAGAGGGAAAGAGAAATATTGTTTGTGAGAGAGAAAGAGAGAGAAGGAGAGAAAAATAATAGAGGGAGCAAAACAGAATGATAAAAAGAGAAGAGAGAGGGGAAGAAAGAAAGATGGAAGAGGAAGAGAAGGAAATGGATGGAGGAGAGAGAGAGAAGGAGAGAGAAAAAGAATGAAGGGAGTGAAAGAGAGAAAGATAAAAAATATAGAAGAGGGAAAGAAAGAATGTATGTGTGAGAGAGAGGGAGGAGAAAGATTGTGTTTGTGTGTGTGTGTGTGTGTGTGAGAGAGAGAGAGAGAGAGAGAGAGAGAGAGAGAGAGAGAAGCACAGAGAAAAAGAGAAGAGGGAAAGAGAGAGGGAAAGACAAAGTGTGTGTGAGAGAGAGGGGGAGAGGGAGGGAGGGAGAGAGCAGACTGAATGTCACTGCGACTTACATCTGTTCAGCACCTTGACAGATCCATTCAGTAGGAATTACATTGGAGCCCAAGAGCTCACACAAGGGTAGAAGCCAACAACTTAATTGTCCTGCACAACCACAGCACACATTTTAACACTCAGTGGTAGGCCAGGTGGGAACTGCATGGGAAGTGGGCACACTGATGATGTCTCTGAAAGAGGAAAACCACAGTCAAGAGAGCCCTGTGTCTCTTGGCAATGTTGTGAGAGTTAAATCTGAGGAAAACCATCTCCTACCAGAAGAGTTGTCCATTAACAAACAAGTGACCAATGGAAAACAGAAGAAGCTCCCATGAGAAAATCACTGGGTCCGATATGGGTTTCAGGAGGACAAATTTTGTTTTTGGGGAAAAATTCACTGAAATAAGCAACCAAAGGATTTGGAGGCAGATGCAAAGAAAGGCACAAACAAATTTGTTTATTATTTATTATTTAACTCCAGTTAAATAAGGAATCAAATGATTTGGAGACAGTCACAATTTTAAAGTACTTTTTATTGGTACCCACGACTAGAGGGATGGCTGGGCTTCCTGCCAAAGGTACAGAGCAGAGCCCTGCAGCTCTCAAGGTTACAGGTTATACAACGTCTGAAATCATACATAATAATTACAAAGGCAATGCAAATTACAGTGTGATCTTTCCAGCCTGCATGTGGAGTCGGGAACATGAAGTGACCTTTTTTGTGAGCTAATCTGGGGCCTGCAAATTCTACATTTTTAAAGAGGCTTCAAGCTCATCCTTTCTACCCAGAGAGCAGTGCTGTTTATTATGCCCATAGACTGACTTGTGTCACATCAAGGAAAAGGCAACAATCTGCTTTCTAGCATTGATATTGTTCCATTCGGAAATAAGTTGCGCGAGACCGGGTTCCAACAACAACTCTTTTATTTAAACAAGTAAGGCAATGGTAATGGAACAACAGCCCAAGCCGCAGCAGCCCTTCTTATAGCGGCTTGCTAACGGCTTGTGGCCAATGACAGTACTTTGAGTGTTCCCGCTGTAAGGCGGGCCAATTGGATTGGTTCCTTAAATAGCCAATCCGAGAACGGCCTTCTCGGCCAATCAGATTAAGGCACTTGGAACCTACCAAGTTCCATACACAACACCCCTCCCCCCTTGGTTTCATCCAACGTGCGTCACGTAGTCACGCAGGTAGGTGGGGTTTTTTCAAGTCTTGGTTGACCTGCGCACCTCAGTCTTGGCATGGTCTTCAAGCGGTTCGGATGGGATCGCTTTCTCTCTGTACCTTCTCCATGGAACCTCCTGGAAGGGTGAGTCAGCCTTGCCACTCCCGCCTGAGTCTCTCAGGCTGGTTGAGATGGTTCCACCGCTCCCTCCTGATTCGTCCGGGTGGGTCGAGCTGGCCTGGCTGTCTCCTTCCAGGAAGGCCTCGCTTCGTTCTCCTGCTCCCAGACTTCTCTTTTGGGGTTCATCTAATCGTGAGTGCTCTTTTTGATTTGTTTGGGAGTCTTTTTGCAGAGTTTGTTTTCGTGTTATGGGAGGTTCGTCTCTCCTTTTTTTATTAGTTTGTGTTCCCCCCCCCCCCTTGGCTGTTTTTGGTTCATTTATTATTTTTGGCGCTGGTGTGGTGTTGTGTTCTAGGTTGCGAGAACGAAGCTGGTTGATGTGCCGCTTCCATTCTCTTCTGTCATCTAACATGATTCGGTAAGAACAGGGGCCTGTGATTTGGGTGATTGTGGCTGGAAGCCATAACAGGTCCCTGGTAAGGTTTTTTGCATAAACCAAGTCGCCTATCTCGAATGCGCGGTATTTGCTGGAGGAGTCAAGGGGTTTATCCCAGGTATAAGTGGGGTGCAGTCTGTAGAGGTAGGAACGCAATTTCCTACCCATTAAGAGTTCTGCTGGGCACTTGTTGGTTGTGCTGCTAGGGGTAATATGTTGCATGGTTAATAATTAGTTTAACTTTTCTTGCATGTCCCCCTTTTCCATTCTTTCTAGGCCCTCCTTAGTGTACCGAACCATGCATTCAGCACTGCCATTTGCAGCTGGATGAGCCAGCGCTGTCAAGGCATGTCAGATGCCCTGTGCAGCTAGATACTGCTCAAATGCCAACGCGGTAAACTGGGGCCCATTGTCCGACATCAATACATCAGGCAGTCCATGCGTGACAAAAAGTTTGTCTAACTGCTTCATCACTGCCTCGGTGGTAGTGGAAGCCATAATTATGACTTCTAACCAGTTCGAGTAGGCGTCCACGACTATCAAAAAGGTGTTGCCTTTTGTTGGCCCAGCAAAGTCAATATGAAGTCTCGACCATGGGCCCCAGGAAGTTTCCCATTCTTTGACTGGTGCCTGTGGGAGGGTAGGCCTAGATTTTTGGCTGTCATGGCATGTTGCCACCCAATGATCAATGTCTTTGTCCAGCCCTGGCCACCAGACGTAACTCCTGGCCAAGGCTTTCATCTTAACTATGCCCGGGTGCCCCTCGTGCAACATGCACAAAACATTTTCCTGTAGTTTTTAGGGATTACCATTCTGTCACCCCACAAAAAACAGCCTTTCTCGATAGACAGTTCAGTTTGTCGGGTGTGAAATGGCTTAAAAGTCTCAGTTGTGTTCTCGTTCAGCCAGTCCTTACCTATCCAATGCAGAATGCAAGCTATCAGTGGGTGTTTCGCGGTGGCTTTAGTGATGTCCGCTGCGGTTAGTGGCAGATTCGGCCAGGCCTCAAGTTGGAGAGTGGAGATGGTGGGAGCTGGGTCGTCTTCCATGATGGGCAGTGGGGAATGGCTCAAAGTATCGGCATGGGTGATGGTCTTCCCTGGGCAGTGGATCAGCGTGTAGATGTAGGCAGCGAGAAATTCCTACCACCTCATCATTCTAGGCAACAGAATGTTCGGGGTCAGTTTGTTTCCTGCTAGAATCCCTAACAGGGGTTTGTGATCAGTGATGATCGAAAAAATTCTGCCGTAAAGGTACTCATGGAATCTTTTGACTCCAGCTATGATTGCGAGGGCTTCTCGGTCAAATTGGCTGTAATTTCTCTCCTATTTGGAAAGCATTTTTGAATAGAAGGTGACCGGTGTCTCTCTGCCGTCTGGTAGCTTGTAGCTCAGAGTGGCGCCGATTCCAAAAGGCGATGCATCACAGGTGACCATCAAAGGCAGGGTATTGCTATACTGGATCAAAATGGTGTTTGACTTTAATAGATCTTTGATACTTTGAAATGCTGCCTGTTCCCAGTAGCCCCATTTCCAGGTGGTTTTTTTGTTTAACAACCAATGTAAGGGTTCTGCTATGGTTGCTTTTCGGGGCAAGAACACATTGCAGAAATTTATGAGACCTAGGAATGCTTGTAAGTCAGTTTTGTTCCTAGGTCTAGGTGCGTCTTTGATTGCCTTTATCTTTTTTTCGGTGGGGTGTATCCCTTGCTCATCTATGAGGTAGCCGAGAAATTCGACCTGGTTGGTGGCTAATTTACATTTTTCTCGCTTTACTTTAAGGCCTGCGTCTCTGAATCTTCTTAAAACTTCTTTTAATCTACTCTCTAGTTGGTTAGCATTTTTTGCTGACACTAGAACTTCATCAAAATAAGGGACAACTCCCTTGATTCCATTTAAGGCTAGGTCCCACTGGCTGACGGACGCAAAACGTATGCATAAAGGACACAGTGGATGAGCAAAATTTCGGGGGGTGGCTCCATCCATTGTCATCCGCTTCAAAAAGTGGCGAAAATTTGCATAAACAGAATGGAAAAGAATGGAAAAGAACGGACATGGGTAGGATGTAGTGGGGATGTTAAACGGATGTTCATAGGAAGCCTAGCGGATGAAAGTGGATGGAAGTGGATGACACCTCTGAAGGGGTTCCGGGGGAGAATTTCAAAATGGATGCATAGCGGATGAAGTGGATGCATCACGTATGCCTAAAGGAAAGTAAGGGGATGCCGCGCGGATGTATATTGGATGCAAACACATCCTTTCTATTTCCGTACTACTAATGATGTATAGACGTTCCATGTACCCTTTTTTTCCCTCCCTCTTTCCGTTTTCAGCTGCAGTGGATGTGAGTTGCGAGGATGCCCAGAGGATGCAGAGAGGATACAGCAGACGTTTAATGGATGATAAACGGACATAGAATGTTTGTTGCTCGTATGTCGCAGATTTACATCATACATGGAGGAAAGTTCATCCATTCACAAAGTTTTGTGCTCAAAACTTCTTGCGTGGATGAAATCGCAGTGGATGGATCCTCGATGGATAGAGCGTATGAAACACGTATGCAATGAGTACACAACAGATGCATAGCGTTTTCCAACGGATGGCAAGCTTTTTTTAACATTTTACATCCTCTTTGCATCCGTAAGTGCAGTGGGACAGGGCCTTTAAAAGACACTCCATGAGGCTTTGGAAAACACCTGGGGCAACGCTAACGCTGAACTGGAGTCGGTTGCACTTGAATGCCCCTCTGTGTGTCACTATAGTCTGTGCCTCTGCGGTAGTAGGGTCAATGGGTAGCTGTTGGTACCCTTGTGCGAGATCAAGCATCGCAAAAAATTTTCCTCCCCCTAGGGAGTGCAATAAGAGTTGCACTACCGGCACTGGGTATGCGCTTCGTTGGAGTGCATGGTTTAGGGTTGCCTTATAGTCTCCACAGATGCGCACTGACCCGTCTGGTTTGACAGGGGTCACGATGGATGTTTTCCACCTGGCATGGTTGATTAGTTCTAACACCCCTTGTGCTATTAGTTTGTTTATTTGTTCATCAATTTTTGGTTTTAAGGCAAAAGGGACGCGTCTGGCTTTGAGCCGGATGGGGGCTATTTTCGGGTCTAGGCTAAACAAAATTGGGGTCCCCTTGTACTTGCCTAGGGTCCCGTCAGATACATCCCGGAACTCTTGTAACAGGCTCTCTTCCCAGTTGGCCACAACGATGCTGTTGATCCCGGTCATCCTGATTCCCAGGGGCATGAACCATTCAATTCCTAGCAGGCTAGGGCGATCACGGTCGATGATGGTTAGAGGCAAAATTTCGGCATGATTTTTAAATTCGACGAGGAAATGTCCAAGGCCCACTACCAGAATTCGATTTCCCTGGTAATCCTTTAAGATAAGTTTTTGTTTTTCTAGTTCTTTTTATTTGATGTTCGGTATCAGGCGTTGGATGGTATACCAAGATACCATGGATAAAAAGGATCTGTAGTCGACTTCCATCTCACAGGGCTTCCCTTCTATGTTCACCTCTATCTGGACCTTTTTCACATTTGCTGCCCTGGCATTTCTGATTGTTACCGTCTGGTGCATTTCCTCTCTGTCACTCATTATTTTACTTCCACTATCTCGGTTCTATCTGCTTCCAGCTTGTCTCTCTTCATGTCTGGGGGGAGGTGCTGCCTCGTCTTTTAGGACTATAGCTCTTTTTGCTTTGGCAGACTCTTTCGATGTGTCCCCGTTTGTTACAAACTCTGCAGATTGCGTCTAGGAACCATTTCTTGTCTGATTGAAGTCTATGGACATCTTCAGTGTCGCTCGGGGAGTCGAGATCTTTATAGTGGGTGGTCACTGTGGGCTGTTTCTTACTTCCCATCACCTTCTTCTCTCTGATCTGATTTGGCGGATCTGGAGTTGAAATCATTTGGCACATAGTGGCTGTGGATTTCTTTGCTGCTTCGGTGGTGGTGGCTTCTGCGATGGCCTCAGCCACAGTGATGTTCGGTCTATTTAGCAGCTTCCTCTGAAGTGTAGCGTCCTTCAACCCGAGGACCATGAGGTCCCTCATGGCCTTGTCCATGTTCTGGAACTCACAGGCTCCTCCGATGTGTCTCAGGGCTGCTACAAAATCTCTGATGGTCTCATCTTCTTTTTGGTCTCTTTTGTAGAACTCGTGCCTTTTTATCAAGTTGGAGACCACAGGTGCATAGTGTGCTCAGAGCATTCTGTTCAGCTCGGGCAAAGTCATCTGTTTAACATCTCTTGGTTTGGCCAGTACCTTTGCAATTTTAAAGACGGCTGGTTCGCAGTGTGTAAGGAAGACAGCCCTCTTCCTTTGATCAGATATCTCTTGCAATTCATTGCTTTCTAAAAACATGAGAAAGCGATTGATATGCGACTCCCAATCCTCCTCATCAGGGTTGAATGGTGTGGGTGATGCGTTGTTACCAGCCATCTCTTTTACTCGGTTCTGATTGCCACGTGCTTTGGTCTCGCTTTCTACAATGATCCCATCCTCGTCACCAGTGTTCCGTTCAGAAATAAGTTCCGCGAGACCGGGTTCCAACAACAACTCTTTTATTTAAACAAGTAAGGCAATGGTAACAGAACAACAGCCCAAGCTGTGGCAGCCCTTCTTATAGAGGCTTGCTCGCGGCTTGTGGCCAATGACAGTTCTTTGAGTGTTCCCACCGTAAGGTGGGCCAATCAGATTGGTTCCTTAAATAGCCAGAACGGCCTTCTCGGCTGATCAGATTAAGGCACTTGGAACCTACCAAGTTCCATACACAACAGATATGTTACCTAGTTTGGATAATGAAATGTCTGGAAGAAAACAAGCAAGCTCATTGCATCAGGAACCCTTAGTCTTCTTCCTCCCCCTCCTCCTCCTCCCCACTCTCTTCTAGCAATTGATTGTTGTTGTTGTTAGTCATGAAGTCATGTCCAACCCATCACGACCCTATGGACAATGTTCCTCTGGGCCTTCCTGTACTCTACCATCTTCTGGAGTCCACTTAAGCCCACACCAACTGCTTCAGTGACTCTATCCAGCCCCCTCGATCTTTGCTGTCCCTTTCTTCTATTGCCCTCAATCTTTCCCAGCATTAGACTCTTCTCCAGTGAGTCCTTCCTTCTCATTAGGTGGCCAAAGTCTTCGAGTTTCATCTTCAGGATCTGGCCTTCTAAAGAGTAGTCAGGGTTGATCTCCTCTAGAACTGACTGGTTGGATTGCCTTGCAGTCCAAGGGATTCACAGGAGTCTCCTCCAGCATCACAGTTCAAAGGCCTCAATTCTTTGGTGTTCAGCCTTCTTTATGGTCCAACTTTCACAGCCATACATGGAAAACTGGGAAAACCATAGCCTTGATTATATGCACTTTTGTTGGCAGGGTGAAGTCTCTGCTTTTTAGTATGCTGTCTAGCAATCAATAATGTTACATAATTTGGGTAATGAAATGTCTGCAAGAAAACAACCAGTGAGCATCAAGGACCCTGTAGTCCTCCTCTTCCTCTTCCCCCTCCCCTCCTCCTCCTCCTCATCTCTGCAAACCTCACTCCTTTCTAGCACTGATGGTGTCATTTTGATGGTAATTCAACAATGGAGAAAGAGGACTCATGGTTGCATGATTCACCAAGGTCTGATTTGCATAATTGATTCCCCTGGATAAATTGAGTCAAGCTACAGAATTGATTGCATTTGGTAAAATAGATTTGCACAGACCAAAGTCCATCAAAACCCTCCATTGACTTGGGGACAGATAATTCAGGAGGAAAGGTCAAAAGGGACTCATCCGTTCCATTCAACCGTTCCATCTGACAGCTCTGTTCAGACATAGAGGTTGAAGGGGGGAGGCGGGATGCGATCAAGCCCCAGCTTTCCAAGTGACTCTTCAAAGCCAACTTTGCATAGTTCAGAGGGGCGTGGGGAAAAAATCTGCAATGCAATTCCTAAGCTGAGAAATAGACGATTATGTATTACATTGATGAGTTGACTTTTCACCCTTTCTTGAAGCTAAACAAAAATGATAAAGGCAGCCATTTCTGTAATCCTTTGAAGTCAGAGAAACCAGAATAGAACAGGGAGGATATGAGTGGTATTACCAAAAAAAAGCGTAGGTTTTCTTAAATATATTCAGGAAACGATTGTAGGTCAAAACTGAAACACAGACTGGGCATGTCTAAAGTCCTGGGTTAAGTTCCTTGCAACTCTTCTAAGGGATTGCAGAATGATGGACCCACAGCCATATAGATTGCAGAAAGCCGAAGAACTTTTGTTAATCTGGAAGAAAAGAAACAACAGACCAAGAGAATAACCAGTGTTAGTCCTGTTCCTTTAAGATTGGGGATGGATTCAACCTCTTTAAGAGGTGTTTATATAAAGGCAGCCATTAGATGGCATGTTCTCTCCCCTTGTGTCTGGTATTCATTGCAGAGTTCTCCATGTAGAGTAAAGAAGAGCAAAGATTGCTTGTAAGGTATTTTGTCTACCATATATATGTCTGCATATAACTGTTGTACATAAACCACTGTTAAATGTCTAATTCTCTGTGTGCTGTGTTTTGCTCCTGGGCTGTCTCATAATAGCAGTCATACAGCAAATGCTCTGACACCCTGTACCCATTTCAGATAAATGGCTGTCCAATCTCTTCTTAAAAACTTTCAATGATGGAGCATCCACAACTTTTGAAGGCAAGCTATTCCATCAATTCATTGTCTTCACTGCCAGGAAATTTCTACTTAGTTCTAGGTTGCTTCTCACCTTGATTATCTTCCATTCATTGCTTCTTGTCCTGCCTTCAGATGCTTTGGTGAACAGGTTGACCCCCTTTTCTTTGGGGCAGCCCCTCAAATATTGGAAGACTGCTATCATGTCACCCCTCTGTCTTTTTATTGAACTAGTCAAAGTAGACTAGTAGACCAACTAGACTAACTCAACAGCGCAACAATCTTGCACCTTTTCAATGAAAAAAAAAGCAGGCTCCATCCAACTGGGTGGTTCAGACAAGTTGGAAAGTCTCCTCACTTCAGTTGTTCACACAGAAAACTCCTGCAAATGAAAACCAGCATGGAATCTTTTGTGGGCAATATTTAAAGTCAAGTGAGCAGCCATGTCAGAAGTCTTTATGTTTTGTTCGGAAAAACACGAGGTAGACCGGGTTCCAACAACGAAAAGTCTTTATTTACAGGAGTCAGTGAAAAGGAACGGTTGGCCGACTTAGCGGCAGCCTTTTATACAGGCTAGCCTGCCGGCTTGCAACCAATGGCAGCTGATCGAATTTGCCGCCTCTTTTACTTTATTCGGATTGGTTCTTAGTGAACCAATCCGATGCTTACTTTAGTTGACCAATCAGATTTGCATGTTTTGGAGTAACCCAATTTGCATACAGAACACCCCTCCCCCCTTGGTTCAGTCCTACGTGGTGATGTAGTCGCGTAGGTAGGCGGGGCTTTTCCTGACTCGACTGGACCTGCGCAGTTCAGTTTCGGCGGAGACTCCGACCTGTTCGGATGGGGCTGCTGTGTCGTCCGTCCTTCTCTCTGGAACTGTCTGGAAGGGTGAGTCAGCCATTCTGCCGCCTGAGTTTCTTAGGCCGGCGGTTTTGCCGCTCCCTCCCATTTCCTCCGGGCAGGTCGAGCTGGCCTGGCTGTCCCCTTCCGATGGGCTCTTCACGCAAGTCTCTTCAAACAGTGAGTCTTTTATTTGCTCTTTTTGTTTGTTAATCTCTTTGGTTTTTGTTTGTATCGGTTCTTTATTTGTTTCTCACATTTCCCCCCCCCCTCTGGTTTGTCCATCCCCAGTTTTTTCAATGCATGGGTGTATGTCTGTATTTCGTTCTATATTTCGGGAACGGAGCTGGTCTATGTGCCGCTTCCATTCCCTGCCGTCATCAATTGTTAACCGGTAGGATTTGGGGCCTGTAATTTGCGTTATTTCTCCTGGTAGCCAAACAGGGTCCCCGGTGAAGTTTTTTGCGTAAACCAACTCGCCTACTTCAAATTTCCTAAATCGTGTGTAGGAGTCGGGGGGGTTTTCTGGCATAAAATTTGGGTTCAACCTATCAAGGTGTGATCTTAATTTCCTCCCCATGAGCAATTCTGCTGGGGACTTGTTGGTCGTGGTACTGGGCGTTATGTGTTGGAGAGTGAGCAATCAGTTTATTTTCTGTTGGACGTCCCCGGTGTCCATTCTTTCTATTCCCTCTTTGGTAAATCGGACCATTCTCTCAGCCTTGCCGTTCGCAGCCGGGTGAGCCGGTGCGGTTAGGGCATGTCTAATACCTAGGGAGGTTAGGTATTGCTCGAATTGTAAGCTGGTGAGCTGTGGCCCGTTGTCTGATACGAGGACGTCCGGTAGACCATGGGTGGCAAAAAGGTTGTCTAGTTGTTTGATTACAGCTTCTGTTGTCGTTGATGGCATGATTTTTACTTCTAGCCAATTAGAATAGGCATCAACGACAATCAGAAATGTATGCCCTTTGGTAGGACCCGCGAAATCAATGTGGATCCTTGACCAAGGGCCTCGCGGGGTTTCCCAGTCTCTAATAGGTGCTTTAGGCGGGGACCCTCTAATTCCCTGGCACTTGTTGCACGAGCTTACCCAATATTCTATGTCCTTATCAATACCCGGCCACCAAACATAACTTCTTGCAAGGCTTTTCATTTTCACAATTCCTGGGTGCCCTTCATGTAACATCCCGAGTACCCTGGGTTGCAGTTTGTTAGGAATCACTACCCGATCACCCCACAATAAGCACCCTTTTTGAATCGAAAGTTCAGTCTGTCTGGTCCGGAAAGGTTTAAAGTTTTCAGTTTTTTGGTTTTCCGGCCAGCCTTTACCTACCCAGCTGAGGATGCGGGAAGTCACTGAGTCTTTCGCGGTGGCTCTGGCGACATCATAAGCAGAAATGGGTAGATCGGGGTAAGTCTCTATTTGTAATGCTGTCATCGCTGGTGCCGGATCTTCCTCGGTTTCTGGCAAGGGTGCTCTGCTCAAAATGTCCGCATGGGAAATTTCTTTCCCTGGTCGATGTGTCAGAGTGTATGAATAGGCTGCTAGAAACTCTGACCATCTAGTCATTCTTGGAGAAAGGATATTTGGTGTTGGCTTGTTTCCCGCCAAAATCCCCATTAGCGGCTTGTGGTCTGTTATAATTTGAAAAGTCTGCCCATATAAGTATTCGTGGAAGCGTTTTACTCCAGCGACAATTGCTAGAGCTTCCCTGTCCAATTGGCTGTAATTCCGCTCAGTTTTTGATAGAGTCCTAGAGTAATATGCAACGGGTGCTTCTCTGCCGTCAGGTAGTTGGTGGCTCAGGATGGCACCGACTCCAAATGGCGAAGCGTCGCAGGTCACCCTCAATGGCAGTGTGTTGCTGAATTGGATGAGAACGTTTGTTGATGTTAGCAATTTTTTTATTTTCTGGAAAGAATCCTTTTCTCTATAACCCCAAGTTCAAATTGCTTTCTTATCCAATAGATGGTGCAACGGTTCTGCTATTGTGGCTTTATTCGGTAGGAATACATTACAAAAATTTATCAGTCCAAGAAATGCTTGTAATTCAGCTTTGTTTCTTGGTTCTGGTGCTTCATTTATGGCTTTAATTTTCTTGTCTGTAGGGTGTATACCCTCTCCATCTATTAAATAGCCCAGGAATTCGACGCTATTCTTAGCTAGGCAACACTTTTCTCTTTTCACTTTGAGGCCAGATTCTCTAAACTTAGTTAGTACTTCTTTGAGTCTTTTTTTTAATTGGGTTTCATCTTTGGCTGAGATCAGGACGTCGTCAAAGTATGGTACGACTCCTTGTATACCATTTAGAAGGCGTTCCATTAGACTCTGGAAAACGCCTGGGGCTACACTTACTCCAAATTGCAGTCGGTTACATTTGAATGCACCCTTATGGGTAACTATAGTCTGTGCTTCCGCAGTTTCTGGGTCCACTGGGAGTTGTTGGTAGGCTTGTGCTAGGTCAAGTTTAGCAAAAACCTTTCCTTTTCCCAGGGAGTGGAGTAAATGCTGGACTACTGGCACCGGGTATGCGCTTGGTTGTAATGCGTGGTTCAGGGTAGCCTTATAGTCACCACAGATTCTAACGGACCCGTCGGGTTTGATAGGTGTGACTATAGGCGTTTCCCACTTGGCATGGTCCACAGGTTCTAATACCCCTTGGGCTATTAATTTGTCTAGCTGTTCCTCTATTTTTGCCTTTAGTGCAAAAGGAACTCGTCTGGTTTTTATTCTTCGTGGGGCTATTTGGGGGTTTAAACTGAAAGAAATGGGATTTCCCTGATACTTGCCCAGTGAGCCGTCAATAACGTCCTGGAATTCCTGGATGAGGTCTTCTTCCCAGCCGGTTGCAGTCACTCGATCGATCCCGGTCATCCCGATGCCCAATGGTGCGAACCATTCGATGCCCAGGAGACTTGGTCTGTCTCTGTCGACTATGGTCAGCGGTAGCACTTTGACGTGTTCTTTGTAGGTAACTTTGAAATGCCCCATGCTGACTACAGGGATTTGGTTTCCCTGGTAGTCCTTGAGAGTTAGGTGCTGCTTTTTTAGTTCTTTGGTTTTGATATCTGGGACTAGCTGTTTTATTGTGTCCCACGATACCATAGAGAGAAAGGACCCCGAGTCCACTTCCATCTTGCATGGTTTCCCCTCGATCTCTACAACAATCTTAACTTTCTTCCCGCTTTCCGTCTGAGTGCTCTTTATAATGACAGTTTGGTGTGTATTGGCTCACTTCTCTTGTTGCCACTTTCTTTCAGCTCGTTTAGGCTCAGCTCGTGTTGGGGAATTTCTGCGTCTCGTGGGGCTGTAGTATTTTTTGTTTCTGCAGACTTTTTCAATATGCCCTCGTTTCTTGAAGACCCTGCAGATGGCATCAAGAAATCTGCATTCAGCTCGGGGATGGTTTTCTCCGCAGCCAACGCATTCCCGCCAATTTCGTCTTTCGCGCTCTTTTCTGTTAGTGTATAGACGGTGGACCTCGTCGTCTTCTTCACTCGTGTCAGGTGTTTCGCCATACTCTTTGTAATGCATGGTGGTGGTAGATTGTTTTTTGTCTTTGGTTGGGTTCGTTTCGTCACTATGTGTGTTCATTTTCTTCATAGTGACAGCCGATTTTTTCGCGGCTTCGGCGGCTGTGGCTTCCTTGATAGCTTCGGCTACGCTGATGTTGGGTTTGTTGAGTAGTTTACTCTGTGTGGTCGAGTCTCTCAACCCCAACAACACTCGATCCCTCATTGCCTCGTCGAGGTTTGAGAATTCACACTCACCACCTATTTGTTGAAGTGCGGCAACGAAATCGGCGACGGTCTCTCCCTCTCTCTGGTCTCTCCTGTAGAATTCGTGTCGCTTTATTAAGTTTGACACCATCGGAGCGTAGTGTGCTTTGAGGATTCGTTGCAATTCTGGCCACATTAGTTGCTTGACATCTTGTGGCTTCGCTAGAGCCTTTGCCATCTTAAAAACCGTTGGCCCACAGTGTGTTAGGAACACAGCTCTCTTTCGTTGCTCTGAAATTCCTTCCATTTCATTGCTTTCCAGATACATTTGGAAGCGATCTGCATAGGAATCCCAATCCTCTTCGTTGGGGTTTAAAGGTGCGGGCGGTGCGATGTTTCCAGGCATCTTCGTCGTCATCTGGGCTTCTTCTCACCGTGTGCAGTTTTCGTGTTCAGGACGATCCCATCCTCGTCGCCAGTGTTTTGTTCGGAAAAACACGAGGTAGACCGGGTTCCAACAACGAAAAGTCTTTATTTACAGGAGTCAGTGAAAAGGAACAGTTGGCCGACTTAGCGGCAGCCTTTTATACAGGCTAGCCTGCCGGCTTGTAACCAATGGCAGCTGATCGAATTTGCCGCCTCTTACTTTATTCGGATTGGTTCTTAGTGAACCAATCCGATGCTTACTTTAGTTGACCAATCAGATTTGCATGTTTTGGAGTAACCCAATTTGCATACAGAACACTTTAGATCAAGGATCTTCAAACTTGGCAAATTTAAGACTTGTGGACTTCAACTCCCAGGATTCCTGGGCTAACATGACTGAAGGAGGAATTCTGGGAGTTGAAGTCCACAAGTCTTAAACCTGTCAAGTTTGAAGACCGCTGCTTTAGATTATATCCTTCTCTTCTAAAAAAGTGGCAATTAAGAAACATCTTTAAAAAAAAATGTTCAGCAGTGTGATATCAACAGAATATACACCTCTCAGAACAACAGTGTGAAAATGCTGACCGAATATCCAAATCAAGTACAATTACCAGTGGAACATTTTGTGTGTTCATGATTCAATTCATGTTAAAAGACTCTGAATCCTTTTGTTAGAATAATATTTTATTATTTTTTATGCCCAAAGCAGATATATAAGGGGAAGGGGAGGGGGAGGGAGAAGAGGAAGGAGAGGGGGGGAGGAGGAGGGGGAGGGGGAGAAGGAAAGGGGGAAGAAAAAAGAGGAGAGGGAGTAGTAGGAGGAGGGAAGGTAGAGGGGGAGGAAGAAAGAGGAGGGAGGGGAACAGAGGAAGAGGGGGAGAGGAAATGGTGGCAGATTGGGGAGGAGGAGGAAGAAAGAGGAAGGGGGGAGGAAGAGGAAGAGGGAAAAGGGAAATAAGGGAAAGGGGGAGGAGGATAGAGTGGAGGAGGAGTTGGAGGGGGAAGGGAGGGAGAAGGAGAGAAGAGGAGGAAGGGAAGTGGAAGGAAGGAAATTGAGAACAAGGAGGATCAAAGAATCTCTCCAGATTATTCTGGCAAATTTTGCTGCCGTTCATAAATATCAGCCAATGAGATAGTGATTTGTTTCCCTGTAAAGCAGTTTCCAATATTCCTAATCATCAGCACTTTCTGTGATCAATTTCGGACCTCTATAAATTAAAAGTTTCTTTGATGTAATCTATTTCCAGATCTAATTTCCCCTCCTTCTCAGCTCATTTTCTTCCACCTGGGTAGACAATTTTAGACAATCCTGAAATAAAATTCATGCAAGAAATTAATGAGCCTGCTATTGTTTGGTAATGACAATCACATATAGTTATTCTCTAATTATTTGAGGTGATACTTTGTAGGCAAAGAAGATAATGAGCTACACTTCCTTGAGAAAAAAGAAAAGAAAGAAGATGGCTCTTTGAACATTTTTGGCTGACTTATAATCTTTGGTGAGAAGGTTTCATGTTTAAAGGTCTTCTTGTTTATCTACAAGCTAAGAAAAAAGTGCATGTCACACACTGAGAACTTATAAGATGGAGGAACATTGTACAGAGTGCTCTAGTCTAGACTTACACCTGTTAGTGATGATTAGTGACCATTCAAAGCTACATGGCACCAAAAAAAGGAGTTATGACCAGTTCTTACACTTATGACCATTGCAGCATTCCCATGGTCATGTGATCAAATTTGGATACTTGACTACTGGCTGTTTATGGAGATTGTCCATCATCCAGGTCATGGTTGTCCCAGAGGTGTTTTTTTCAAGAGGCAACAGGACTTTCTGTTTTTTCTTTGAAGACATTTCACTTCTCATCCAAGAAGTTTCTTCAACTCTGACTGGATGGTGGGGAAGGGAAGGATTTATATTCCTTGCAGACAGCTGGTCATTTGCTCTCTTTTACAGAGTCATTTAGGCTACTTGGAGATTCATCTGGGTTCTCTAAAAGGATGCAAATGACCAGCTGTTTGCAAGGAACATATATCCTTCCCTTCCCTGCTATCCAGTCAGAGCTAAAGAAGCTTCTTGGATGAGAAGCGAAATGTCTTTAAAAAAAAGAAAGAAAGTCCAGTTGTCTTTAAAAGACACAAGGCTCACTACATTGCATAACCCTCCTGGAGCATCTCAAACACAAAATCCCAAAGAATGTATAAAAGCCCACTTCTCCCAACCCCATTTTGTCAACTGTCCCAGAACTGCATCCTGTTGTTGGTTCTGCTCATCAATACATCTTTCTTAAACAGCTTCCATTTTATTCCTGGCTAAGAACTGGACCTGATTTTTTTTCCTCCTACAATTATGGACTTCAGTTCCCAGAATTCCCCAGCCAGCAGGCTTGAAGATGGATATATTTCAACTCTCAGCATTCCCCAGCCAGAATCTGGATGTGTAGATTGAAAAGAGAAAGACATTTCCGACAGTGAAGCAATTCTCCCCAAGGCTAGATTATAGATTTATTTATTTTTTTTGTCTAACATCATGACATGAATGGATTACTGCAAAGATTACATGGAAACAAACAAATGGTGTGTTGATTGTGTTGTTAAGGAGATTTCAGGGATCACACATTCTGCAGAGGAAAGAATGTAGATGCAGAAGCTGTTACATCTACAGAAACTCACAATTTCCCAGTGGGGCTGTGCCCTCCCCAGATTTTTTTCTATCACTTTCGCTGTCTCTTCTCCTTTTTCATGCAAATTTTTATGATTAACAAATCAAGAACATTTTAGGAACTGCTTTGATGTCGGAAAGGATGCTGCTTTCTATCTTCAGTAATAGGAATAGACCTCCTTTCCCTTCCTTTTCCCCATGGTGATATTGTTGGAATGTGTCGATCCACTGCTCATCTTTATGGATGAATAGATGGATGGGGAGAGAGGGAGGAAGGAAGGTTGGTAGGTGTCAACTTCAAACCAAACCTGCCCACAGCCTTCTTTCTGTTCCCCAGTTGCCACACAGGGAAGAAGGTTGGGATGCCTTATTAGACTAGGTTTGGCCAACAATACAGACACAGATTTCAGAGAGTAATTAGGACTACAGAAAAACAGTTACTATCAACCTGCCTTCAGTTGAGGACTGTACATTGCACAAGTCAAAAAAAGGGCTGTGAAAATATTTACAGACCCCTCACATCCCGGATATAAACTGTTTCAACTCCTTCCCTCAAAATGACGCTATAGAGCACTGCACACCAGAACAACTAGACACAAGGACAGTTTTTTCCTGACTGCCATCATTCTGCTAAACAAATAATTCCCTCAACACTATCCAACTATTTACAAATGGTTGCACTACTATTACTATTAATCTTCTCATCACTCCGTATCACCCATCCCCTTCCACTTGTGATTGTAGGACTGTAACTTTGTCACTTGTATCCTTTCGATTTATATTGAATGTTTCCTAGTATGATTTGATTGCTTATTGTACCCTATGACTATCATTAAGTGTTGTACCTGATGATTCTTGACTCTTGACGAATGTATCTTTTATTTTATGTACACTGAGAGCATTTGCACCAAGACAAATTCCTTGTATGTCCAATCACACTTGGCCAATAAAGAATTCATTCATTCATTCATTGCCAAGCAAAATGTCTGTTCACTAAATTTCAGAATAGAACAATTTGCCATGGCCAACTTGCTGTGGGACAACTCAACAATTCAATTTAATTCTTTCAAGTAACTAAAAAAAATATTTCATTTTTTGTCATTCACATTTTATTTTGTCCATCCTTGGGCATTCTTTCTTTAGTGATTCTATTCAACTATTTCTTTGATATTTGTATACCTCTTGTCCTGTGGCGAGTTCTCTCACAGCAAATGAATGTATCTTTTCTTTATATGTACACCAGGAGCATTTCCACCAAGACAAATTCCTTGTGTGTCCAATCACACTTGGACAATAAGAATTCAATCCTATCCTGTCCTATCCTATCCTATCCTATCCTATCCTATCCTATCCTATCCTGTTAACAGAGAGCTTTCTCATGAGAACCCAGGTCATATCTACTGGCAATGGATAAGCTCAAGAAAAGGAATGTCTGAACTCTGGAGAGCCTGCCAATTAACTCAACTGGCCAACATGACCTGTGGGACACTTGGGGGATGGGGTTATTTCCTATTTTAATTACACTGAAACTGTGGGAAAGATTTAGAGTTGGTTTTGCTTTGAAGCTGTGCCAATATAATGTACAAAATAAAGAAGACCCTTGAGGAGAATCCCAGTCTCAGAGTTCTGATTTGCTTGGATTCATTCATTGGTCCGAATCTTGATGGAGGGAAGGAAGGAGAAGAAGGGAGAGGGAGGGAAGGAGAAAGAGAGGAAGGAAGGAAAAGGGAAGGAGGGGAAGGAAAGAAGGAAGGAGAAGGGAGGGAGGGAGGGAAGGAAGGAAGGAGGGAGAGAAGCAAAATCTTGAGTTCAGAGAGAGATGTGGTGAGAGAAGAAGGTGATTAACCTTACGGTCCACATTCTTCCCTACCACTATCAACTGCTAGGTATGACTGCTCTAAACTGCAGCTATGTGGGGGAAATAGACCTTCCTTCCTCTCTCTCCTTTCCTCTCCCTTCCTTCCTCTGCTCCCTTCTGAAGTATCAAGGACACTCTCAAGGAAACCTTATGAAAAGCCCTTAACAATGCAGGCCACCTAAGAAAACCCAGCTTCACCACTATTTTTCTTCCATGTACTTGCTGTTCCCCAAACCCATAAGCCATGTTTTTGCCTCTGCTAGTGCTCCCAACCCTCTCAGAGGTGGCCTGTACAAGCAAAACTCCAGAGCTTCCATTGTGCTCGCCCAAAATTAATTTTTGCAAACGTCGGCCACCTCCTAGGGAGAAAGGTGAGTCTGGAGGAGCACCGAACACTGAAAAAAGACTTGCTGGGATTGTTGGTGTGCAGCTCACAGAGGATGAGGTAATTAATTGCAGCTACTTAATTCCTGCCTCCTCCAGCCATCTGAAGTGTCAAAGCCCAGGTATGTTCACGGCAGGGTTAATGAGGGCTTTGTTTTTTGTTTTTTGTTTTGCATCAGTGGGTGGCAAAAGGTCTTACGAGAAACAAGGATCCCCAAAGTTGTGCATCTTAAGAGGCAACTTCCAATTAGCAGTCCTAGTTGAAAGGTTGAAATTAGCTGGGCTGACGATCCTCTTTGAATAATTGCAACCGACAGGAGAGCCAATTGGTTTTTGAAATGTTCAATTACAACCCACCGGCAGTGACCTCAGCCAGTGCAAGACAATATGGATCCTGTTCTGTTAATGGCAACTTGAGCTGATTTCAGGACCTCTCTGCTCCCCGAAGTCCCCTTAAACCCATGTCACACTGCCCAACAGATGCAAAAAGGACACAGCGGACGAGCAAAATGTTCCATCCGTTGTTATCCGCTCTCAAAAGGGGCTAAAATTTGCATAACCAGAGCGGATTACACGGACGCGGGGAGGACGCAGGGTGGATGCAAAGCGGATGCGGAACAGAAGCCCAGTGGATGGAAGCGGATGGGAGCAGATGGCACATCCGCTATGCTTCCGGGGGGCCTCAGCAAAGCGGACATGGAATGGATACAGCGGATTCAGAAGGGACGCTGAGCGGATGAAGCGGATGCACAGCGGATGCACAGCGGAAGCCTAGCGGATGCCTGGCATTAATTGCGCATGCGGGGAGGATGCATTGCGTCAGCCCCGCGGATATAATGGAAGCAGCTCGGAAGCAGGTCGCCATTCAGAGGAAAGACCTGCTTCCAGACACATTGGCTGCCTTTCCTGCCCTGCCTGCATGTCTGCCTGCAAGCCTTGCTGCCAGCCTCCCTGCCAGCCTTGCTGCCAGCCTTGGTTCCTGCCAGCCTTCCTGCCAGCCAGCAACCCCACAACAATGCGGAAGCACAGCAAGCCTCAGCCATCTGCTGCCAGCCCTTGCAAGAGGGACAGGGCTACCATCCCGCCCTCTGGCCCTCACTCTGGTTCTGCACGGGCTCACTCTTCTGGGGCTGGTGCTTCTGCTGCTTCTGCTTCTGGAGGAGCTGATGACAAGCACTCCAGCACCAGCCACCTCCACAGCACCTGCACCCTTCACCCCTGGGAGTGAGCGACCAAGAGGAGTGCCAGAGACTCATTTTTGTTTCATAGCTTGTTGTTAATAAAGTCTATTTTTGATTCACACACTTGCTTCATTTCTTTTTTTTAATAAAGTCTTGCTGGAAACTTTTAGAAATGGTTTAAGCCTTTGCATGCTTGTGGGATGGGTAAGGATAGCTTTGGAATGGGTTAGGATACCTGTGGAATGGGTAATAGCTGTGGGATGGGTTAGGATAGCAGTGGGATAGATAAACCTCCAGTGCAAGCATAGTGGGACTGTATGGTCCATCCTCCCAGGTGCCACACCTATGGCCCTTTATTATCAATAACGATATAATCAATCATCCACACATGTCAACATAAACACAACTCTTTATTAAACGCCCTGTTCATTGTAGGCCAACCAAACATACATGGCCCAATCTCATCCATGTGATGAGACAGGCTGAAGGAAACATCCATTAAGCATCTACCATCCTGTCTTGCCACTCCACTGCTCCAGCTGGGGAGTTGCACCAGTGTTTCAGGAGGTTGTGCTGCTTCTTCCCTTCATGTGAGGCTCTGTTGGGGCCTTGCACATCCTCAGTGTCGATCAGGTTTTGCCCTTGCCTCCATTCCCCAGGCTCCATGTCCCCACTGCCTTGTTCATGATCCACAAGCCTGTTCTGCAAGACTGGGTAGTGGGTGCGCATGAGATTGTGCAGGATGCAGCAAGCTTCCATGATCCTCCTCATGGTCTCTGGGCTATGCTGCATGGTGGTGAGAAGTACCTGGAACCTGTTGGCCAGGATACAAAAGGTGTTCTCCACCACCCGTCTTGCCCTGAACAGCCTGTAGTTGAAGATCCTCTCTTCATGGGTGAGGTATTTGGAGGTGTAGGGCCTCATGAGGTAGGTTGTGAGGGAGAAGGTGTCATCCCCCACGATGAAGTAGGGCACATCTTGTGTGTCGTTGGGCAGCGGGTCTGGATCTGGGAAGCCCACGATGAGGTTGCTTTTCAGCCCCTCCTTGAGGTGACTGGTGTTGTATACCTGGGCATCTGAAGATGACCCGTTGCCTGAAGCATCGATGTACATGAACTTGTAGTCAGCATCGACCATGGCAAAGAGGATGATGCTGAAGAAGGCCTTGTAGTTGTGATAAGTGGACCCCGACTTGGCTGGAGCTTTGCAGGCCACGTGCTTGCCATTGATGGCTCCAACGGTGTGAGGGAAGTTCCACTTCTGATACCACTACTCTGCAACTTTCTTCCATCCTTCTTCAGTGGAGGGGCACTGAAGGAGCTCCTCCTTGTATTCTTCGATGATGGCCTGCACCACTTCTCTGACAACAAAGCTGATGGTGCTGGGTGGAACCCTCCAGCCGTACTGCATGCTCCTATAGGTGGTCCCTGAGGCCAGGTGGCTCAGAGTGAGTGCCACCTTGAGCCCAGGTTCCAGGCTGGGCAGGAAGTTGGTGTTTGTCTTGGTCAACCTGGGTGTCAGCCGCTGCACAAGTTTGTCAAACATGGCTGGAGGCATCCTCATGAAGTTCTGGAACGGCCAAGTGTCTTCGCTCATGAGCTCCACCATCAGCTTGTTGTACAGTCCGTCCTCTGCTCTTCTGGTGAACCATCTTTGGACCCAGACTTTTTTTGGGTGCCTCCTTTCTTCCCGTAGTAGAGTTCACAGAGCCTGTAGATGGTTTCGCACTGTTGCAGAACGATGGTGGCTGCCAAAAGGACTTTGTTACAATCCACGGTGGACATGACTGGATGCTGTGGAAGAGGAAGAGTCAGATGAAAGCTGCAGAGGTCTGCACAGCTTGGCTGCTGTTCTGAAAGTGAGATGCAGGCGAGTTGCTCCCCCTTTTTATAGGCAGTATAGGTTTTCCGCTAGGCATCCTCTAGGCATCCTCTAGGCATCCTCTAGACATCCTTAATATCCAAGATAGGTCCCCTCTGCGAATGTTTTTTCCATTTTAAATGCTTTGTTTCTGTGCTGCATCCATTCTGCATCCGTTCTGCATCTGTTCCGCTTCCTCCCTGCGTCCGGGTGGATGCGAGTTGCGCGGATGTGGAGCGGATGCCTGGCGGATATAGCGGATGCGTAACGGATGCATAACGGATGCGTAGCAGATGCGTAGCAGATGCAGAACGGACGAACTGGATACATTTTCCACGCAAAAGTTTTGGGCAGCCCAAAACTTTTGGAGCGGATGAAACGTCCATAAACGGATGCTGGACAGATAGAGAGGAAGCCAAACGGAGGCAGTGAGTACATCGCGTTTTCGAACGGATGGCAAGGTTTTTTGTCCGTTTTACATTCTCTTTGCATCCGTTGGTTCAGTGTGACATGGGCTTTAGATGGACAAGGTGAACACATGGAGAAGGGATTCTGCCATCCAGTTGAATTTTGCAATGTAGTGCCTACTTCAGAAAGATCTGTTGGGAAAATGGGCAGCAACTAAGGCCACTTTCAGAGACCTATTTGGCTGGGGATTGTTGTTGTTGTTGTTATTGTTGTTGTTGTTATTATTATTTTCCCAAAGCTATCACTATGCTAAACAAATTATTCCCTCAACATTGTCCAACTATTTACAAAGTCTGCACTACTATTACTATTAATCTTCTCATCACTCCTTATCACCCATCCCTTCCCACTTGTGATTGTATGACTTAACTTTGTTGCTTCTATCCTTTTGATTTATATGGACTATATCCTTGTATGATTTGATTGTTGATTGTACCCTATGACTATCATTAAGTGTTGTATCTAGTGATTCTTGACGAATGTATCTTTTCTTTTATGTACTCTGAGAGCATTTGCACCAAGACAAATTCCTTTTGTGTCCAATCACACTTGGACGATAAAGATTATTCTATTCTTCTTCTTCTATTACTCTTACTATTATTATTTATTCATCACAGTTATCCATATGTTCAGACTGGGTTTGGCATTTTTGTCTACCTATCGAGTCCTTCCCAAGGACCTGGGATAGGCAAATCTGGATGTTTGATGGTATTATAGAGATCGCCACAGGATGGAAGCTGTTCCAAGTAAAGCTGCCTTCTGCAATTGATTGATGGCAAATTTGTCAATGCCTATGGTGGTGCTCCAGTTGTTTTGGGACTGCACCCAAGGTGCCTATGACTATTGGTATTACCCTTGCTTGCCTTTGCCATAGTCGTTCTATTACTATTTGTAGGTCTTTGTATTTTGACATCTTCTTCATTTCTTTCTCTTCTCTTCTGCTGTCTCCAGGCACTGCCATTATAATTATTAGTATCAGTATTATTAGTATTGTTGTTATTATTGTTATTATTGTTAGGTTCAAGCTTTTCTCCAAAACCGAATAAGAAGCAATGGATGGAAACTGATCAAAGAGAAGAGCAACCTAGAAATCAGGAGAAATTTCCTGGCAGCGAGGACAATTCATCAGTGGAATGACTTACCTTCATAGATGATGTTTTTAAGAAGAAACTGGACAACCACTTGTCTGAAATGGTGTACAGTCTCCTGCTTGAGTAGGAGATTGGACTAGAAGATCTCCTAGCTCCCTTTCAACTCTGTTAATTAACCAGTGGAACTGCTTTCCTTCAGAAGTTGTGGCTGCTCCATCACTGAAGGTTTTCAAAAAGAGACTGGCCAGCCATTTGTCCGAAATGGTGTAGGATCTCCTGCTTCAGCAGGGGGTTGGACTAGATAGACCTCCAAGGTCTCTTCCAACTTTATTAGTCTGTTCTGTTATTTGAAGGA
The DNA here is from genome assembly GCA_015471245.1 of Laticauda colubrina. Lineage (NCBI taxonomy): Eukaryota > Metazoa > Chordata > Lepidosauria > Squamata > Elapidae > Laticauda > Laticauda colubrina. Next base: position 617,207 of record BLBF01000002.1, on the reverse strand, counting down.
CCAGTCATATCTACCTGACCTACAAGACTGGAGAATCAGGGAATGTAACAGATCCCCTCTCTTAAGCAGTTCTGTTGTGGCTCGCCGGCAGCAGATGTGGACAGCTGAGGTCTCGGAAAATGAGGACTCAGATGAGGGACCTGCGTGTGATGCAGGGATGGAGCCAGGACCATCAGGGAGTGGAATGCTGCCTTTGGAGATTGTGGAGGCTGGAAGCAGTGATGAAGAGGTCCCTGAGGAGCCTGTGCCCAGTGCGCATGAGCACAGGGATACTTAAAGGAAAGTTCTTGCACTTCAAGACTGGTGGAAGTTTGGACTATCTTGGTTTGTGTTTGGAGACTCTTTGTGTTTGAAATATTCCTTAGTAATTTTATCTCGTGCTTTTGGTAGCCTTGCATAACCTGGCAAGGCTCGTTCTTATCAGAGATAGTTTTAATCGCCTTTTAACCATGAATTAATGGAATTCATAGAGAAGCACTAAAAGGTTTTGCTTTTATCTCTGTTTGGTGTTTGTTTACTTGGAACAAGGTTTGGGACAGAACAAGTTCTATCTGGTGGGACCACAAAGAAGGACCTTTTCCGTGGTAGCTCCCTTCCTGTGGAACATCATCTCTATGGAGATAAGATTGCTCCTCTACTTTGAAACACCTTTGAAAGGTCCTGAAGACTCATTTCTTCCAACAAGCCTGGGGACCCCAAAATGCTATGGAAACCATCAAGTAATTGTTGTCACTAGGTGGTCATGTGTTGGGTTTGGGTCTTGGTTGTTTACTGGGGTTTTATCTTTGTAAGCAACCTGAAATCACTGTGAGTGTGTTGAGCAGCCACATAAATGTTCTCAATAAATAAAAACCTCTAGGTTGATTGACAAATATCCATTTTGTGCTAACAGGAATGGCTAGAATTGTGTGTTTGAGACTTCCTCGATTTTGCATGGAATCAAGAGATACTCCAGGCATCTGGAGCACCATCCAATGAGAGACTGATGCTTGAGTGCATGGTTTTAAGCCACAGCAGGGTTCAAAATTTTTCTTGCACCTCTGAGTGAAGTCACCTGAAGATCTGAGCAAACAGCATCAACACAACAAATAATACTTCATTTCTCTTATTTATCTCCTGTGGATAAACTGGTTCTTTTTGTAACCAAGAATAGATTGTCTCGGTTTATTAAATTGAAGGTCCATCTTCTATTTCTGCTGCCAAAATACCAATTTGTGGACAATTTGAACATTGAACATGGAACACAGAATAATAGAGTTGGAAGGGACCTTGGAAGTCTTCTAGTCCAACCCCCTGCTCAATCAGGAAGCCCTATACCATTTCAGTAAAATGGTTGTCCAGTCTCTTTTTGAAAGCCTCCAGTGATGGAGCACCAACAACTTCTCAAGGTAAACTGTTCGACTGGTTAATTTTTCTCACTGTTAGGAAATTTCTCCCTAGTTCCAGGTTGGTCTCTCCTTGATTGGTTTCCATCTGTTGTTTCTTCTTATGTATTCTGGTGCCTTTGAGAATAAGTGGATCTCCTCTTCTCTGTGGAAACCCCTCAAATATTGGAACACTGCTATTATGTCATCCCTAGTCCTACTTTTAATTTCATTGTTTTAAGTTTGCTAGTCTATAGAAAAGAATTAGGGGCAACAGGATAGCAGTATTTCAGTATTTGAGGGGCTTCCACATAGAAAAAAAGGGACAAATTATTTTGCAAAGCATCAGAGGGCAGGACAAAAACAATGGTTGGAAACCAGTCAAGAAGAGGAAGTCAAGTTATTCTCCAAAGCAACTGAAGAAGCAATGGATGAAAACTCATCAAGGAGAGAAGCAACCTGGAATTCAGGAGAAACTTCCTAACATTGAGGACAATTAACCAGTGGAACAGAAGTTGCCTTCAGAAATCATGGGTGCTCCATCACTGGAGGTTTTTAAGAGGAGACTGGATAGTCATTTGTCTAAAATGGTATATGTTCTCCTGTTTGAGCAGGGGACTGGACTAGAAGACCTCCAAGATCCCTTCCAGCTCTTCTCTTGTTCTGCCCTCCCTCCCTCCCTCCCTCCCTTCTTTCATTCCTTCTCCATCACTGGAGGCTTTTAAGAGGAGACTGGACAGTCATTTGTCTGAAATGGAGTAGGTTCTCCTGCTTGAGCAGGGGGCTGGACTAGAAGATCTCCAAGGTTCCTTCCTTATATTCTATTAAACTAGACATCCTCAATTCTTGCAAATGTCCATCTATATTTTAGTCTCCAGTTCCTTAAATATCTTTGCTGCTTTTCTCTGCTCTCTTTCTAAAGTCTCAATATTTTTTTAAATAATGTGGTGACCAGAACTGCCATTTATCTATTTTCACAGGAAAGTTTCTGCTACATAGTCAAATTTTACTCACCCGTGGAGGGTTTTTTTTTTTAACCAATTCAATTAAATCAAGTATCTTTGATCAGTCATCATCATCATCATTATATATGAGGATCTATAATTCCAACCCTTCCAATGATCAGTTAAAATTGTTTAAAATATTGTGGATGAAAACCAGGAAACAATGAAACAAGAAAAATCTATTAGATCATGCAAGAAACACAAGAATGCCACTACTTGAGGCTGGAATATAGGAGAGAGAAGAGGGGGTCCAAAAAGTCCAGCACCATGTTGAGTTTTTAACCCCTATACAACATAACACAGACCATTGTATCAGAGGTGGTATTCAGCAAGTTCTGACCAGTTCTGGAGAACCAGTGTTGTGCATAAAATAGTTTACTCCAAATCCTCAATCGTGATTGGCTAGAAAAGCCGGCATAGGGATTGGTTCACTAGGAACCAATCCAAAAGAACTGCCAAAAGGCAGCAAAACCAAGTAACCATTCAATTAACAAGCCGGCAGGCAAGCTGTATATAAAGGCTGCCGCGGCAAGAGCCAGACTGTTCTGTTTTCACTTTAACTGTTGAAATAAAGACTTTTACTGTTGGAACCCAGTCTACCTCGCGTTTTTACGGACGGAACACTGGCGACGAGGGTGGGATCATCCTAAAATGTGAGACTGTACATGCGGCGAATTGAAACCCAGGCTTGAAGCAATGGCCGGAAATAATGCACCGCCCGCACCCTTCTATCCCAATGAAGAAGATTGGGAATCGTACGTAGATCGTTTCCAAATGTACTTAGAAAGTAACGAGATGGAAGAGATCTCAGACCAACGTAAGAGGGCTGTCTTCTTAACGCATTGCGGACCAATGGTATTCAAAATGGCCAAGGCATTGGCAAAGCCCAGAGACTTAAAACAAATGACCTGGCCCGAACTCCAGTGAATGTTGAAGGCCCATTACGCACCAGTGGTGTCAAATCTCATCAAACAGCACGAATTCTACCGAAGGGACCAAAAAGAAGGTGAGACCATCGCTGATTTTGTGGCAGCCCTCGGACAACTGGGGAGAGCATGTGAGTTCCTGAACTTAGACGAAGCGATGCGAGATCGAGTAATATTGGGTTTAAAAGACTCTAATTTACAAAGTAAATTGCTAAATAAACCCAACATAACCGTGGCTGAAGCAATCGCAGAAGCCACAGCTGCAGAAGCCGCGAAAAAGTCAGCGGGCACCATGAAACAAATGAATGCGAACAACGACGAAATGAGCCTAACCAGAGGGAAGAAGCAATTTCCTGCCACCACACACCATGAAGATTTTGACGAGACATCAGAATCCGGAGAGGAAGACGATGAGGTCCACCACCTATACGCCAACAAAAAAAGGCACAAAAAAAGAAACTGGCGGGAATGCACCGGTTGCGGAGGAAACCACCCTCGAGCCGATTGCAGATTCCTTGATGCCATCTGCAGAGCTTGTAAGAAAAGGGGACACATCGAGAAGGTCTGTCAGAATCAAAAAAATAACAGCCCTAACAGACGCAGTAACTGTCCCCCACAAGCTGAATCAAAACAAGCCGAGAGAAAGTGGGAGCGCAACAAACAAGCCAGTAACTGAGAAAAGACCCATCAAACTGTCACTATCGGAAGCGCTCAGACAGAAAGCGGAAAAAAAGTTAAAATCATCATTAAAATTGAAGGCAGCCCCTGTGAGATGGAGGTCGATTCAGGGTCTTTCCTGTCAATGGTGTCATGGGACACAATCAGACAACTGGTCCCAAATATCAAACTAAAAGAACTCCAGAAACAGAAATTAACTCTGAAGCACTACCAAGGGAATCGAATCCCTGTGGTAGGTCTAGGACATTTCCGAATCGCTTACAAACAGCATGTCGAAGTCCTGCCTCTGACAATAGTCGACCGAGACCGACCCAGCCTCCTGGGCATCAAATGGTTCGCACCATTGGGCATCGGGATGACCATAGTAGACCGAGTGGCCGAAACCGACTGGGAAGAAAACCTGATCCACAAGTTCCAGGATGCTTTCGATGGCTCCCTAGGCAGGTATCGGGGCAATTTCCTTTAGTTTAGACCCCCAGGTGGCCCCTAGAAGATTAAAAGCCAGATGAGTTCCCTTTGCATTAAAAAGAAAAATAGAGGAACAATTGAATAAATTAATTGACCAAGGGGTTTTGGAACCTGTTGACCATGCTAAATAGGAGACGCCAATAGTAACACCGGTTAAACCTGACGGGTCAGTACACATCTGAGGAGACTACAAGGCTACCCTGAACCATGCACTGCAACAAAGCACATACCCGGTGCCAGTCGTACAACATTTGCTACACTCACTCAGGGGAGGAAAAATCTTTGCTAAACTAGATCTAGCACAAGCTTACCAACAGCTTCCAGTAAACCTCTTAACGGCTGAGGCACAGACAATAGTGACTCACAAAGGGGCATTCGAGTGTAACAGACTTCAGTTTGGAGTGAGTGTGGCCCCAGGTGTGTTCCAAAGCCTCATGGAATGCCTATTAAATGGAATAAAAGGGGTCGTACCATATTTTGATGATGTCCTGATTTCGGCTAAAGATACGACCCAACTAGAAAAAAGACTAAGAAATGTACTAACAAAATTCAGAGAATCCGGTCTGAAAGTTTAAAAAGAAAAATGCTACTTAATGACTGATCCCGTCGAATTTCTGGGCTACTTAATTGACGGAGAGGGTATACACCCTACTGAAAAAAAAGTCAAAGCCATTAAAGACGCACCACAGCCAAAAAACAAAATGGAATTGCAGGCATTTTTGGGTCTAATAAATTTCTATAACGTATTCCTCCCCCACAAAGCAACAATAGCAGAAACATTACACCATTTGCTGGATAAGAAAACTAATTGGACTTGGGGTCATAGAGAGCAAAAAGCATTCCAGAAAATAAAAAAAAATTATTAACATCAAACACCGTGCTTATCCAGTTTAGTAACACACTTCCATTGACGGTAACCTGCAACGCCTCACCATTTGGAGTCGGTGCCATCCTGAGCCACCAATTGCCAGATGGGAAAGAGGCACCCGTCGCTTATTACTCAAAGACTGTCTAAAACATAATGTAACTATAGTCAACTAGACAGAGAAGCCCTGGCAATCGTCGCCGGAGTGAAACGTTTTCACAAATACCTTTATGGAAGAACATTTTTGATTGTAACGGACCATAAACTGTTGCTAGGAATTCTGGCAGGAAACAAGCCTACACCAAACATTTTATCCCCGTGGATGACTAGATGATCAGAATTCCTTGCAGCATACTCTTACACATTGACACATTGACCCGGGAAGCAAATCTCCCATGCAGACGCATTAAGCAGAGCACCGCTGCCGACGATGGAGGAAGACCCGGCGCCAACAATGACAACCCTGCAAATAGAAACATGCCCCGAACTACCAATATCTGCAAATGATGTTGCCAGAGCCACCACAAAGGACCCAGTGACTGCCCGCATATTTAACTGGGTAGGTAAAGGCTGGCCGGAAAACCAAAAAAATGAAAACTTTAAACCTTTCCGGACCAGACAAACCGAACTCTCAATTCAAAAAGGTTGTTGACTGTGGGGTGATCGGGTAGTAATCCCTCCTAAACTACAGACTAGGGTGTTGGGTATGCTTCACGAAGGCCACCCTGGTATCGTAAAAATGAAAAGCCTCTCTAGAAGCTATGTCTGGTGGCCGGGTTTAGATAAAGATATTGAATATTGGGTTGCCACTTGCACTAAATGTCAGAAAACCAGGCCTTCCCCACCACAAGCACCCATAAGGGACTGGGAGACCCCACGAGGTCCCTGGTCTCGGATCCACATTGATTTCGCGGGTCCTACTAGGGGACATACCTTTTTAATTGTCGTAGATGCATACTCAAATTGGCTGGAAGTTGTAGTAATGTCATCTATGACAACCGAGGCGGTCATTAAACAACTTAACAAACTTTTTGCAACCCATGGATTGCTGGACATCCTAGTGTCCGACAACGGGCCATAATTAACCGCCATCCAATTTGAACAACACCTAGCCTCCCTAGGTATATGCCATGCACTGACCGCGCTGGCTCACCCGGCAGCAAATGGTAGGGTGGAAAGAATGGTCAGGTTTACCAAAGAGGGTTTAGAGAAAATGGACCTTGGGGATGTCCAGGATAAAATCAACCATCTACTCACCCTCCAACATATCACACCCAGCACTGTAACCACAAAAGCCCAGCAGAATTATTTATGGGAAGAAAACTTAGGTCGCAATTAGACAGGTTGCACCCAAATTACACGTTGGAAAGACCCCCCGACTCCTCCAGCCATTGCTGAACATTTGAAATCGGCGACCTAGTCTACGCAAAAAATTTTACCGGGGACCCCCTATGGCTTCCAGCCACAATCACACAACTCACAGGCCCCCGGTCCAACCAACTAACCGTAGATGATGGCAGGGAATGGAAGCGGCACATAGACCAGCTTCGTTCCCAAAACATTGAAAGAAATACAAACGCACAACCACAAAAAATAAAAATTGATGAAAGCAAAACCAAAGAGGGGGGGGGGAATACAAGAAAATAATAAAGAACTTTTAAAAATAAACCCAGAACATCTAACCAATCAAAAAGAGCAAAAAGGAAACTTACGGTTAGATGAGACTTGCGAAAATAATCCAGACGAAGGGGCCAGCCAAGCCAGCTCGACCTGCCTGGAGAAACCAGGAGGGAGCGGCAAAACCACTGACTTGAGAAACTCAAGCGGTAGCAAAATGGCCAACTCACCCTTTCAGGCGGTTCCATGGAAAAGAGCCGGAGAGACAGCAACCCCATCCGAACTGGTTGAAGTCTCCAGCGAAAATGAACCGCGCAAGTCCAATAGAATCTGAAGAAGCCCCACCTACCTGTGCGACTACATCACCACGTAGGACTAAACCAAGGGGGGAGGGGTGTTCTGTATAAAAGAGTTTCCTCCAAATCCTCGATTGTGATTGGCTAGAAAAGCCAGCATAGGGATTGGTTCACTAGGAACCAATCCAAAAGAGCTGCCAAAAGGTGGCAAAACCAAGTAACCGTCATTGGCTACAAGCCGGCAGGCAAGCTGTATATAAAGGCTGCCGCGGCAAAAGCCAGACTGTTCCATTTTCACTTTAACTGTTGAAATAAAGACTTTTACTGTTGGAACCCGGTCTACCTCGCGTTTTTCCAGACGGAACAACCAGTCATGGAAATTTTGAGTAGTTCAGAGAACCAGCAAATACCAACCTTGACTGGAGATTTTACAGTATCCTTCCCCCGCCATGCCCACCAAGCCATGCAGACAGAACTGGTAGTAAAACAAAAAAGAACCCCACCACTGATTGGTAGATCAATTTAAATACAAAATGAAAGAAATAGAATACTCCTTGACTTACAAGCATTGACTTAGTGACCATGCAAAGTTACAATGGCACTGAAAATGTAACTTACAACAAATCCTTGCATGTACAACCAAAACACATCCCCATGGTCAAATGATCCAAATTTGGTTGTTTGGCATCTGGCTTGTACGTGCAATGGTTGCAGTGTCCTGGGGCTGGAGTCATCTCATCATCATTTAGGACTTTTCCAGCTGGCTTCTGGCAAGCAAAGTAAATGGGGTGTAATCTGACTCAACAGTAGCAACTTTGAGAGAGATCTTGAAGTCCTAGTGGATAATCACTCAAATATAAGCCAGCTATGTGCTGCAGCTGCCAAAAAGGCCAACACAGTTCTAGGCTGAATAAACAGAGGGTTAGAATCAAGATCATGTGAAGTGTTAATATCACTTTATAATACCTTAGTAAGGCCACACTTGGAATCCTGCATCCAGTTTTGGTCATCACTATGTAAAAAGAGATGTTGAGACTCTAGAAAGATTGCAGAGAAGAGCAACAAAGAAGATTAAGGGGTTGGACAGTTGCAACTGGGTATGTCTAGTCTAATGAAAAGAAGGACGAGGGGTGACATGATAGCAGTGTTCCAATATCTCAGGGGCTGCAACAAATAAGAGGGAGTCAAGCCATTCTCCAAAGCACCTGAAGGCAGGACAAGAAGCTACAGATGGAAGCTAATCAAGGAGAGAAGCAGGGATGGGATGCAAATATTTTAACTACTGGTTCCGTGGGCGTAGCTAAGGGCAAGTGACTAGGTGGGTATGGCTTCTTCTTTTGTGTGTTTGTGTTTGTGTGTGTGTGTGTGTGTGTGTGTGTGTAACACTGCCCTGCCCACTCCATTTTATTGGCCTCCTGGGCCTCAGAGGAGCCTCCTGGGAAGCCACTTTTGCTCCCAGGAGGTTTCCCTGAGACCCAGGAAGGCAAAAAAATGGAGCATGGGGGGGCACAGCTCCCCCCTGTGTGCCCTTTTTGCCTCCTAGGCCCCAGGAAAGCCACCTGGGCACATCAGTAAAACAGTGATGGGGATCCTGGCACAGCTGATCATCAGAACAGCTGATCTTCGGGAGGAAAAAAAAGAAATGAAAGAAGAAAGGTGTTTTTTTACTACCAGTTTGACCGAACGGTAGCATGTTTTACTACCAGTTCACCCAAACTTTGCCGAATCAGTAGAATACCACCATTGGAGAGAAGCAACCTAGAACTAAGAAGAAATTTCCTGACAGAACAATTAATCAGTTGAAGAACTTGTCTCCAGAAGTTGTGAATGCTCCAACACTGGAAGTTTTTAAGAAGAGATTGGACAACCATTTGCCCGAAGTGGTGTAGGGTTTCCTGCCTAGGCAGGGGTTTAGACTAGGAGACAGAGGTTCCTTCCAACTCTGTTGTTCTATTTCTAAAAAAGATGTTGAGACTCTAGAAAGAGTGCAGAGAAGAGCAACCAAGATGATTAGGGGATTGGAGGCTAAAATATATGAAGAACAGTTGATGGAATTGGATATGTTTAATTTAATGAAAAGAAGGACTCAGGGTGACATGATAGCAGACTTGCAATATTTAACAGAAAAGAGGGGGGTAACTTATTTTCCAAAGCACCTGAAGGCAGGTCAAGAAGCAAAGGACCCTAACCTAAAACTACCAGGAGAAATGTCTTAATGGTGACAATTGCCCTGCAGAATGTCTTGACTCCTGAGGCTGTGGGTGCTCCTCAACATTGGAAGTTTTTAAGAAGAACCTGGACAGCCATTTATTCAGAATGGTATAAGGTCTCCTGGTTGAGCAGGATGTTGGACTAGATGATCTCCAAGGTCTCTTCCAACTTAGTTAGTCTGTTATTATGAGAGATAGAGAGATATAGATAGATAGAAAGAGAGAGAGATGATAGCTAAACAGACACACACACACACACACACACACACACACAGATATATATATAGAGAGAGACAGACAGACAGAGACAGAAACAGAGAGAGAGACAGGGAGAGAGACACACAGAGAGTGAGATTCTGGCTTTATGCATAAATGTATTCGTTGAAAAATATGGAATTTTTGTACATCCAATTTTCCAGACTCATCTGTCACCTGGTTAGAGTACATAATCTTCTGAGCACAGGTAGAAAGGATTCTCATGATTTTGAAAAATAAATAACCACTGCCATCTAATGGTTATAAAATATAATAATGCTTCTTGCACCAATTTCAAAAGGAAGATGTGTAAGAGGAAGAGCCAACTTATTAAATATGGCCTCCATAATATAGATAAAAGCAATTATATTACTGCTTGTCATACACAGGCAGTGGTAGGACAGGGGGGAAATCGAAGATTAATGGCAGTATGATTTTTTTTTTTGCTTTCCACGGTGAAGGAGCAAACATTTCTGCTCAGCAATTAAATGGTGAGCATTGATTTGATTTACAATATATATATACTGCAAAAACGTTGCTACAACTTTAGGGTATTTGTATGTGGATCTTTGGTTATTCGGGTTTTCTCCTGTGTAAAATTGGAAGTATTTTGGCAACATTTTGACGAAATCTCATTCGTCATCTTCAAGCTTGTGTCTTTGGCTTTGTAGGGGGAAGAGGGGAACAAAGGGCAGGAAGAGGCATGCATGCACCCGCGGCTCGCTTTCCCAGCTCTGCCCAGCCCACATGGCTCTGGCATGGCCCTGGTGGGATGAGCAGAGGGTCCGGCAGGGAGGCGCTTGCTGCCTTGGTGAGAGCTCCGCCGCCGGGAAGGAGGGCCTGCCTGTCAGCTTAGCATGGGGAGCCCAACGCAGCTGACAGGTGGGCCTTCCTTCTCAGTGGCAGAGCTCTCACAAGGCAGCAAGCGCCTCCCCACTGGACCCTCCGCTCATCCCACCAGGGCCGCGCCAGAGCTGTGCGAGCTGGGCAGAGCCAGGAAAGCGAGCCACGGGTGCGTTCCTCCTCCTGCCCCTCGTTCCCAAATCTTGCCCGGGCGAGCAGTGCTTCGCTTGATCCACAAAGCCATGGCTTCCTCACCTCTCAGCAAGCAGAAGGAACTGGCTGAAGTCTCCTCCTCCTCAGCCACAGTGCAGACGTTGACCTTGTGGGGAGAGAGAGAGCAGGAGAGATCCTCTTGGGCGAGTGTCTTCCTTTGGAAGGCAGTGATCGGAACGCCTGAAGCCAAGTGTCTCCTCAGGGGTCCAGTTGCAGGGAGGAGCCCTGAATGGCCACACGTGGCTGTGCCAAACGCCGCGGCGTTCCTCTAACACTGCAGCAGCAAGGGAGAAGGGAAAGCAATGGTGGCGGAAGGTCTCCCGAACCCCAAGCTGTCGCCGCCCGCCCACCCGAGGATGCAAGGGGGGGAATTAAGTCACACCCAAAAAAGACGGCCTAGCCGTTTTTGGGGGGGTCAAAAAAAAATAAGGCCCAGCCTTATAATATGAGAAACATGGTGTCAGCCATCAAGATCTTCTGCTATTTCTTTGCATCTTTTGACTGCCATAAGTAATGGGGGGGGGGGAAGGGGATGTAAGGATAAGTCGGGGAAGTGAGCTGGAGGTGTTACATTCTTCTGTTGTGTAAATGGGGGGGGGGAGAAGCATACAATAGAGTTAGGTTTCTATTTCTCGCTTAGCTTTCTTTTCTCTGCGCAACTGCAACCCGTTATCAAAATATGCCAAGGTCAACGAACAGAGGCCTCATCATCACCTGAAAATGCCACATGATCATATCCACAACTTCTAATTGGAAGTGTCATTTGAACTATTGGGGGTGGGAACATTTCCATCACTTTGTATATGTGAATTGTGTGCCTAATTTCTCAGATTCAGAATTCTTTGGTTGCTACCATTTCACTTTCAGTAAAAGATGTCTTTTCTCCAAACTAAAGAGTCTAAGTATTTCTTTCCTGGATTTTGAATGGAGCTCCACCTGACATTATTCTGAATCTCGCCCACCAGCCCACCCAGAGAGAATACCCAATTTTCTTCTGAGGGGGCCTGGACATCATGTCATCTTCAAATAGTGACCAAGAGGATCCGGGAGCCATTGGAGGGAAAGATTCTGTGCTGGTGCAGGAGGCCCAATCGCTAGCAGAGCTCAGTTTGGAAAGGATCCTGTGGTGAAGCCCAGATGGTCGGTGGGAGTTGGTTGGAAAGATCCGGAGAAGGACACCCCCCCCAGGGTCACAACTACCCGCCGGCATGGAAAAGAGGAGCCTTGGCAAGAGAAGGAAAAGAGGGAACTCTTGCTGGATCAAGCCAAGAGACTCCTGAATGAAGCCTTTGAACAGCCTCAAGCTGCACAAAGGTATGAAGGGGGAGGGGAAGTAGCCCCAGACAGAAGAAGCAGAGCAGCTCCCTCTCCCATAAATCAACCTGATCCAGCAGCAGCCCCGGGGCCTTCAGCGGGAGGTGTGATTCCTAGAAGGCATAGAGCTCCTAGGCTGCCTCCGTTAGAAGTAAAATACGGAGGGGATCCCAAAGTCTTGGGATTTTTCCAAGCTCAAGGTTGGAGCCATATGGAAGAATATGGGGAGGATTTTCCCTCAGAAGCAGCCAAAGTGAGGTGTGTTACCAGGGCTCTGGAGGGAATAGCGGCAGAGTGGATGGTGACTTTACATAATAATAATGCTCCTCAGTTGCTGAATAATAACCTATTTATGGCTGCACTGCGGGCTAGGTTTGAGGACCCGCTGGCAGAGTGCAAGGCCCGAATTAGGATGAAAACCATAAAACAGGGGCGGAGGTCTATGGCTGATTACACCCAAGAATTTAGACAGTTAGCCAGCCATTTCCGAGGCTGGCCCCAAGAAGCCCTGATAAAACTGTTTAAAGATGGTTTAAATGAAGATGTGTACCAGAGATGCACTGCTAGAAGAGACTCCAATGACTTGCAGATGTGGTACTTGCTGGCAGAAAAGTGGAGATTGATTTAATCTGAAGCAAACGGCGGGGAGGTTATGGGTGGAGCAAGTTTTCCCCCTCTCACCCTCAAGAGGCTCCTAAACCTCAGAAGGGAGGAGTGGCGGCAATACCCAACCCCTCGGCCTGCTTTCGATGCGGGAAAGAAGGTCACCAGGCTGTGAACTGCAGAGTCAAGTTGGAGCCAAAGGGGGTGCCAAAGGAAGGAAAGAAACCTGAAAAGTCCCCAGCGAAGCCTCGCGAAACAGCACCAAAGTCAAAAGAGACAGCAGAGGTCGCCCCTTCCGCAGGAGAGGAATCAGAAGCCCCAGTGACCCCTGAGGAGGAGGATTCTGACTCGGAAGACGACTTCCTGGTAAGTCCAAGCGTGGGCCCTATGACCATTCCGGTGAAGTTGAGGGTACCCAATTCAGGGGTCGAAGGGGAAATGCTAGCCCTGTTAGATTCTGGGTGCACCAGGTGTATAATAAACACGGAAGTAGTGAAGAAAATGGGCCTAAAGTTAAAACCTTTGAAGATGCCCATTTCCTTTTGCCAACTAGATGGATCAGTGGCTGGAGGTTGCCCTGCACGTTTTGTCATGGAACCTATAGAAATGATCATGGGAGAGCATGATGAGACCCTGCAATTTATTGTGGTCCCTGGGATGGAGCAACCATTAATACTGGGATTGCCCTGCCTCCGGAAATGGAATCCCCAGGTTAACTGGAGAAAGGGGTTGTTGCGAATACGCACAAAGCAGCGACCGGGAGGAGGGGCCAGATCTCAGCCAAAGCCTGGGGGCCTAATTGAAATAACTTCCACAGGTACTGAGCCCGTAAAAGATGAGGAGAAAATTCCCAAAGAGTATTGGGATTTAAAAGAAGTGTTCAGTGAGAAGGCCTCGGATGAGCTTCCGCCTCACCGACCAACAGACTGTGCGATTGAGATTTTGCCTGGGGTGAAGCTCCTGAAACCAAAGTTGTACTCAATGACCCCACGGGAATTGGAAGAGCTAAGATTGTTTATTGATAAAAATTTGGAACGTGGTTTCATTCAACCTGCTAGACCCCGGGTAGCGGACCCAGTGTTGTTCCGTGAAAAGAAAGATGGTTCCAAACGCTTGGTGGTGGATTACAGAAATTTGAACGCTATTTCTGTCGAAAACGTGTACCCCCTTCCTTTGATGAAGGACATGTTGGCCCATTTAGCGAAGGGAAAGATCTTCACGAAGTTGGATTTGAGAGAAGCATACTACCGGATTCGAATTAAGGAAGGGGATGAGTGGAAGACCGCTTTTAACTGCCCGATGGGTTGCTTCCAATTCAACGTTCTTCCTTTTGGTTTACAAAGGGCCCCAGCTTTATTCATGCAAATGATCAATCAAGTGTTACGTGAACATTTATACAGGGGAGTTCTGGTTTATCTTGATGATTTCCTTATCTACACGGAAACTCTGGATGAACATGTGAAGTTAATGCGGTCGGTTTTACAGAAACTGTGTGCTGCTAAGTTGTATGCTAAATTGTCAAAGTGTGAATTCCACCAAGACAAAATTGACTATTTGGGATATCGCATTTCATCTGAAGGCATAGAGATGGATCCAGAGAAGGTGCGTGCCGTTCTGGAATGGGCTCCACCACGCACCAGAAAACAACTTCAAAGTTGTTTGGGATTTGCACATTTTTACCGGCAATTCATCCAGACATTTGCTAAGATAGCAATGCCCATCACAAATCTGTTAAAAACAAAAGGGGAGGTGAAGCCAAGGCCAGGAAAGCCGCTGGAGTGGTCCATGGAGTGCCAAGCAGCTTTTGAAAAGCTAAAACGACTGTTTGCTGCAGAACCAGTGCTGAAGCACCCGGATATGGACACTCCTTTCGTGATTCAAGCCAATGCAAGTGATGTGGCTATTGGAGCAGTATTATTTCAAATCAACGAGAAAGGGACCTTCCAGCCTTGTGCATATACCTCCCGTAAGCTGTCCGAAACAGAGAGAAGATGGGCTGTCTGGGAGAAGGAAGCTTTTGCAGTTCGTTGGGCCTTACTGACCTGGAGACATTTTCTGGAAGGAGCAAAACACACATTTGAGGTATGGACTGATCATAAAAATTTGGAAGCTTTGAAAATGCCCCGAAAGCTGTCCCCTAAACAAGTTCGCTGGGCCCAGTATTTCAAGCAGTTCAATTTCTCATTGAAGTACATTCCAGGTGGGAAGAACTTCATGGCGGATGCTCTCTCTAGACTGCCCCAATATAATAGTATGCGCCAGGAGGTGATAAGCCCAATTGTCTCAGCCAAACATCTAGCCGCCCCAGTGATCACCAGAGCCCAAAAGAAGAAAGAAGAAGTGGATTTATTGAATAACCTAACCGAACAATTAAAAGAAGCTTTAAAACTGGACGGATGGTTCCTGGCTCATTCAAGTGACTATACAGTTAGAGATGGTTTGCCTTGGATGGGGGCCAAGTTGTATGTGCCACAGGTACTGAGAAGCCAAATACTACAACAGGCTCATGATTCTAAAGCAGCTGGCCACTTCGGATTTGTGAAGACCTTACATCTGGTTAAGCGGCAATTCTGGTGGCCTACTCTAAAGAAGGACATTGAAGCTTATGTAGCTAGCTGTCCAGTTTGTGCTTCGGCAAAGAGACCTCCTGGTAAGCCAGTAGGATTGTTACAAAATGTAGCTTGACCAACAGCTCCCTGGAAGGAAATCTCTATGGACTTTATAGTAGAATTACCTGAGAGTGGTGGAAACACGGTCATCTGGGTAATGACTGATTTGTTTTCCAAACAAGTACATTGTATACCTTGTTCCAAGATTCCCTCTGCTAAGACACTGGCTAAACTGTTTATTTCACATATCTATAGGTTACATGGCGTCCCGGAATGCATAATCTCTGACAGAGGAGTCCAATTTACCTCAAATTTTTGGAAAGAGTTCCTGAAGTTAATTGGCTCCGCCCAGGGGTTAAGCTCCACCCACCACCCCCAAACCAATGGGACCTGTGAGAGGACTAATGTAGTGTTAGAACAATATCTTAGATGTTACATAAATTATCAACAAGATAACTGGTCCGAATTAATACCATTTGCTGAAGTGGCATATAACAACTCCGTACACAGTAGTACTGAATTTACTCCATTTTAAAGTGGCTTCGGGACAAGATTTCGTACCCATACCTGAACTTCCTCGTGAAAAACCTAATATCCATTCGTTGGATGAATGGATAACTCAACTCCAACTTAACTAGCCAGTGACACGCAAAGCATTAGATGAGGCCCATCAAGCTCATAAGAAAGTTGTAGACAAGAAAAGATCCCCCCATAAAGAATATAAAGTGGATGACAAGGTTTTCCTGTCCACCAGA
The DNA here is from genome assembly GCA_015471245.1 of Laticauda colubrina. Lineage (NCBI taxonomy): Eukaryota > Metazoa > Chordata > Lepidosauria > Squamata > Elapidae > Laticauda > Laticauda colubrina. The sequence continues at coordinate 601,187 of BLBF01000002.1, read as the reverse complement.
TACCTGCAGACCACTCAAAAGTCAAAGAAGCTTGGTCCTAAGTACGTTGGTCCATTCACAATTGAACGGATTATAAATCCTGTAACAGTCCAGCTGAACTTACCCAAAACTCTTCAACGAATTCATCTGGTTTTCTATGTTAGTTTGTTAAAACCTGAACGTACTTCTGACTTAAGACCCATCCAGGCTGACCCTCCCATACCAATACTGATTGAAGGCCAACAACATTTTGAAGTTAAAGAAATTCTGGACTCTCGCAAATGGAGGGGTTGACTCCAGTATCTTGTACCCTGGAAACATTTCCCTTCTTCACAAGCTGAATGGGTTAACAAAACCGACATTAAAGCCCCTAAGTTGATCAAAGCATTTCATTCCAAGTATCCTGATAAGCCTTAGGAGTGTATTGTTTTGTAATTGTTTAATGATTAATAATTGTCTTTATATTTTCTCCTCTCTCTCTTCTAGGACTGATGATTTTCCTTTTTCTAGGAGGGTCGAATGTCAGCCTTCAAGATCTTCTGCTATTGCTTTGCATCTTTTGACTGCCATAAGTAATGGGGGGGGGAAGGGGAGGTAAGGATAAGTTGGGGAAGTGAGCTGGAGGTGTTACATTCTTCTGTTGTGTAAATGGGGGGGGGAGAAGCATACAATAGAGTTAGGTTTCTATTTCTCGCTTAGCTTTCTTTTCTCTGCGCAACTGCAACCCGTTATCAAAATATGCCAAGGTCAACGGACAGAGGCCTCATCATCACCTGAAGATGCCCACATGATCATATTCACAACTTCTAATTGGAAGTGTCATCTGAACTATTGGGGGTGGGAACATTTCCATCACTTTGTATATGTGAATTGCACACCTAATTTCTCAACTAAAAGCTAAGACAGAGAACAAGAGAATGGCAAAGCCCTCCTCCCATATATAAAAGGCACTACAGACAAAATCAGCAAGATCCTCCAAAAACACAACATCAAAACAGTATTCTGCACAAACAGAAAAATATCCACCATCCTAAGAAACCCTATAGACAAAATTGAGTTAGAAAACCAAGGAGTATACGAAATCCATTGCACTGCCTGCCCCACCACATACATAGGACAAACTAAGAGAAGAATCAGTGCACGCATTGAAGAACACAAAAACTCAATCAAAAAAGAAGAACTGACCTCTTCTCTGGTCCAACACCTCAAAGCCACAGGACATGAAATTGACTTTAAAAATACCAGAACTATCACCAAAACCGAACACTTCAGCAACAGAATAATCAGAGAAGCCATAGAGATAGAAAAATGCCCACAAAGCATGAATAAACGAGATGATACCTCCCGTCTACCAACCATTTGGAAACCTGCCCTCATTAATAAACGAGTATCTAACATGAAGAATGACACCAGACCCACACCCACGAGTGCCACACAAGATGCTACCACCACATTTCCACGTACAAAAAAGACTCACACCCAAACAGAAGATGAGACACGACCACGAACCAGAAGCCATACCACAGTTGCATCACTACCCGCTTCAAACCCCTCTGACCCATACAAGAAGCGAACTGACACTCACCATGAAGATGTGGCATGACCACGAACACGCAGTCAAACAACAGGATCACAGCTCACCAGTTCAAATCCCCCAGCAACTAATACTAACCAGAGCACAACCAAGCCCCCACCTAAACAGAACACACCCCCAGCCAATCAGAACACAGCCAACCCACCTACCAATCAGAAAACAGCCAAACCCCCAACAAATGAGAACATACTCCCACTCAATCAGAACACAGCCAAGCCCCCACCCAATCAAGTCACACCCCCACTAGCAGTTAAAAGGAAGAAGCAGCTGCAAGCTCACATTACTCTGAGAAGCACAGAGCTGAAGAAACAAGCCTGAAGATGATGAATGAGACTTCATCGAAACGTTGCCTAGATACTTCCAATTGTATGCGGGAGAAAACCCGAATAACTAAAGATCTATATATATATATATAT
>BLBF01000002.1:555020-583321 GCA_015471245.1 Laticauda colubrina | reverse complement strand
AGAATAGAATAGAATAGAATAGAATAGAATAGAATAGAATAGAATAGAATATATTGGCCAAGTTGATTGGACACACAAAGAATTTGTCTTGGTGTGCATACCCTCAGTATACAAAAAAGAAAAGATACATTCATCAGGAGTTGAGAATCAAAAGGTAAAACACTTAATGATATTCATAGGGTACAATAAGCAATCAATCATACTAGGAAATAGTCAATATAAAGCCCATGTCACACTGCACCAACAGATGCAAAGAGGATGTAAAACGGACAAAAAGCTTGCCATCCGTTGGAAAACGCGATGCATCCGTTGTGTATTCACTGCATACACTTTTCATACTCTCTATCTGTCCAGCATCCGTCTACTGTGATTTAATCCGCTCAAAAAGTTTTGAGCTGCACAAAACTTTCTGAGCGGATGAAGTATCCAACATGTCCATTCTACATCCACTACGCATACGGGGAACATCTGTTATACGTCCGTTGTCATCCATTACGTGTCCGCTATATCTGCAAGGTATCCGCTGCGCATCCGTGCAACTCAAATCCCTTCCAGCGGAAAATGGACACAAGGAGGAAGCGAAACGGACGCGGAACGGACACACAGCATTAGTAGCATGGACATAGAAAGGATGAAAGCGGATGCAGCTCGGATATAAAGCATTAAAACAGAAAAAACGTTTGTATAGGGGATGTATCTCGGATATTTAGGATGTCTGGAGGATGTCTGGAGGATGCAGAAGGACACCTAGCGGAAAACCGATATTTTCTACAAAAAGGGGGAGGAAATCACCTGGATCTCACTTTCAGTCCAGCAGATTGGGGTGCACACCTCTTCAGCCTTGCTCTTGCTCTTCCACAGCATCCATTCTTCTCCACCATGGATCATCGCATGCTCCTTTTGGTATCTGCCATAATTCAACACCAGAACCAAGCCCTCTTCAGGCTCTTTCACCTTTTCTATGGGAAGAAAAGGAGGCGGCCAAGAAGTGTCTGGGTCCGACGATGGATCGGGAGAAGAGCGGAGTTTGGACTGTATGACAAGCTGATGGTGGAGCTCAGGAACGAAAACCCTTGTGCATTCCAGCACTTCATGAGGATGCCACCAGCCATGTTTGACAAAGTTGTGGAGCATCTGAGACCAAGGTTGACCAAGCAGAGCACCAAATTCCATCCCAGCCTGGACTCTGGGCTGAACGTGGCACTGACTCTGCACCACCTGGCCTCAGGGACCACGTACAGGAGCATGCAGTATGCCTGGAGGGTGCCACACAACACCATCAGCATTGTGGTCAGAGAAGTGGTATAGGCCATCATCGAAGAATACCTGGAGGAGCTCCTCCAGTGCCCCTCCACTGAAGAAGGCTGGAGGAAAGTTGCAGAATAGTGGTATCAGACGTGGAACTTCCCCCACACCGTTGGATCCATAGATGGCAAGCACGCGGCCTGCAAAGCTCCAGTCAAATCAGGGTCCACTTATTTCAACTACAAGGGCTTCTTCAGTATCATCCTCTTCACCATGGGCGATGCTGACTACAAGTTCATGTACATCGATGCTTCAGGCAATGGGTCAGCTTCAGATGCCCAGGTATACAACGCCAGTCACCTCAAGGGTGGGCTGGAACGCAATCTCATCATGGGTTTCCCAGATCCAGACCCCTACCCAACAACACACAAGATGTGCTTTACTTCATCGTGGGTGATGACGCCTTCTCTCTCAGAACCTATCCCATGAAGCCCTACAGTTCAAGATACCTCACCCATCAAGAGAGGATGTTCAACTACAGGCTGTCCAGGGCAAGACGGTTGGTGGAGAGCGCCTTTGGCATCCTGGCCAACAGGTGCCAGGTATTTCTCACCACCATGCAGCATCATCCACAGACCGTGAGGAGCATTGTGGAATCTTGCTGCATCCTGCACAATCTCATGCGCACCCGCTACCCAGTCTTGCAGAACAGGCTTGTGCACTGTCAACAAGGGAATGGGGACATGGAGCCTGGTGAATGGAGGCAAGGGCGAAACCTGATCGACACTGTGGATGTACCAGGCCCCAACAGAGCTTCATGTAAGGGAAGAAGCAGCGCAACCTCCTGAAACACTGGTGCAATTCCACAGCTGGAGCAGTGGAGTGGCAAGACAGGATGGAAGTTGCTTAATGGATGCTTCCTTCAGTCTGTCTCATCACACTGATGAGATTGGGCCATGTATGTTGAGTGGCCCTACAATGAATAGGTCATTAATAAAGAGTTTTGTTTATTTTGAAATGTGTGGATCAATGATTAAATTGTTATTGATAATAAAGGGCCATAGGTGTGGCACCTGGGAGGGTGGACCATACAGTCCCACTATGCTTGCACTGGAGGCTTATCTATCCCACAGCTCTTACCTATCCCACAGGTATCCCTGTCCATCCCACAGCTATTACCCATCCCACAGCTATTACCCTTCCCACAGGTATATCTGCCCATCCCACAGCTATTACCCATTCCACAGGTATCCCTCCCCATCCCACAGCTATTACCCATCCCACAGGTACCCCTGTCCATCCCACAAGCATGCAAAGGCTTAACCATTTTCTAAAAGTTTCCACCAAGACTTTATTAAGTAAAAGAAATGACCCAAGTTTGTGAAGCAAAGTTAACCTTTGTTAATAACAGTTAAGTAAAGTGTAGGACTTTATTTAAAAAGCAAAAGGAACCAAAAAAAGTGTCCCAAGCAAAGATAAAATCAACAGGTAACAGCTCAGTCTCTGGCAATGTTCTCAGTCACTCTGAGGCATGTCCATGGTCTCAGGTTTAAAGGGTCCAGGGACTGTAGAGATGGCAGTGGCTGGAGTGCTGGTCTGAGGCGCCATTGGGGTGCCTGGCCCCAAGAGAACAACAGGAGATGGTGTGCGCAGGAAGCTCTCAGAAAGCTGGCTGAGCCCAGTGAGGTTGAGTGGCCCTTCATCCAGGACCTGGGATGTCAGGCACAGGACTGATAAAAGATGTTCTGAGGCCGGGCTTGGCTGTGGGGTTGAGGAAGGAGTGTAGTGTGGTGTGCAGCTGGGTGAGGTGAGGCGTCTGTGGCATGTGAGGAAACATCTGCAGCATTGGTGGCATCTGTGGCATCGGTGGCATCGGTGGCATTGTGACATCTGTGGCATCGGCGACATCAGTGGCATCTGTGGCATCGGTGGCATCGGTGGCATCGGTGGAGTCTGTGGCATCGGTGGTATCAGTGGCATTGGTGGCACCTGTGGCGTGCGAGTAACCTGTGCCTGGACTGGGAAGGGCTGCCTGTGCTGCTGGAACTCCTGGTAGCCATAGCCTTGGTAGGAAAGGGGCTGTTGAAAGCCTTGGAAGGGCTGTGACTTTGCCTGGGGTGGAGGAGCAGACCTGGAGTGGGTGGGAGCAGGTTCAGCTGGGCCTGGAGGGTAGGGCATGTCCATGAGGGTCTGGGTCACGTACGTGATGAAGGGCTTGTGGTTTGAGGATGGAATCTTGAAGTGCACCAGCTGAGAGAGGAGATCTATGCTGGTCTTGATGGTGTCCCTGATCTCCAGCAAGACACTGTGGCTCTGTCCCTCCGGTCTGCCTCTCTGCCTGCTTTCTGTGGAGGTGGAGCTGGGGGTGGGTATGGGTTGGTCCCTGGTGGTCGCTGCTTCTTCTTGCTCCATGTGTGTGAGAGAATCCTCCACGTCCTCCGGCATAGGGTGTGCAGCTGTCAGGGGGGTCTCTGTTGCGGGGCGCTCTGTGGACACCTGCCCGGACACGGTCACTGTCTCCTGGCCAGAAGAGGACTGGCTGTCTGTGGGCTGCTTGAGAGTGAGGGTAGACAGAGGGGCTGCTCCTCGGTGGTGGACCTCACCCTCCAGGAAGCTGCACTTTGCCATGACGAAGCTCTCCCAGTCAGTGAGCTTGACCGTGGCCTGGCCAGACTTCTTCAGATGCAGCTTCCCATACCAGGTGTGCATATGCTTCCACCACCCGAGGAGGACATCAGCAGTGTAGCCCAGGCTCTGTGCCTTCTGTCTCCAAGCCACCTGCTTTTGCTTGGTGTCTCTATACAGTCTGTGGCCCTTCCTTCACATGTACTCATTCTCCCTCAGCCACTCCAGCACCTCCTCCTCATGCTCCTCTGCGATAGAGTACTGCTTCCTCTCTCCCTTCTCCTTTCCTTGCCTCTTCCTCCCTCTGGCAGGGCCTTCATCATCAGGGCTTTCAGGGCTTTGGGGCTGGTCCACCACAGCAGCAGCAGGAGAAGCAGCAGGAGAAGCAGCAGGAGAAGCAACAGGAGAAGCAGCATCAGCACCAGCAGCAGGAGCAGCACCAGCACCAGCAGAAGCAGCAGCAGCAGCAGAGTCAGCGCCAGGGGGTGGGATGGTGGATCTATCCCTCTTGCCAGGGATGGCAGAAGATGGCACAGGCTTCCTCTTCTTCCCCATGGTCTCTGAAGAAGATGTGTCTGGCAGCAGGTCTTTTTCTTCTGAATGCTGGCCTCGTGCGAGCTGCCTCCTTTTATATCTGTGGGGCTGACGCAATGCATCCTCCCCGCATGCGCAGTGAATGCTATGCATCCGCTATGCATCCACATCATCTGCTACACATCCGCTCTGCATCTGCTACGCATCCGCTCTGCATCCGCTTCATCCGCTACGCATCCGCTCTTTCCGCTACACATCTGCTTTGCTATGCTCCCCCAGAAGCCCTGTGGATGTGCCATCCGCTTCCATCTGCTTCCATCCACTTTCATCCGCTAGGCTTCCATTGAGCATCCATTTTACATCTGTGATACGTCCTCCCCCCATCCGTTCTTTTCCATTCTCTTTATGCAAATTTTTGCCCCTTTTGCGAGTGGATAAGAACAGATGGAGCCACCCCCAGATTTTTGGCCATCCGCTGTGTCCTTTTACATATGTTTTGCATCCTTTGGGCGATGTGACCGAACCTTAAATCATAAGTATACAAGCAACAAAGTTACAGTCTAATCCAGGATAAGGCCCGGTCCCACTGCACCAACGGATGCAAAGAGGATGTAAAATGTTAAAAAAAGCTTGCCATCCATTGGAAAACGCTATGCATCCATTGTGTACTCACTGCATACGTGTTTCATACGCTCTATCCGTCGAGCATCCATTCACTGTGATTTCATCCACGCAAGATGTTTTGAGCTGCACAAAACTTTTTGAACGGCTGAACTTTTCACTGCAGACGATGTACATCTGCGACATACGAGCAACAAATGTTCTATGACCGTTAAATGTCCGCTGTATCCTCTCTGCATCCTCTGGCCATCCCCTTAACTCACATCCGCTGCAGCTGAAAACGAAAAGAGGGAGGAAACAAAAGGTACACGGAACATCTACACAGCGTTAGTAGCACGGAAATAGAAAGGATGTAAGAGTATGCATCTCATATAGAAAGTATTCAAAATGGACAAAATGTTTGTATCTGAGATGTATCTCGTATATTTAGGATGTCTGCAGTATGTCTAGAGTATGTAGAAGGACACCTAGCAGACTACCGATATTTCCTATAAAAAGGGGGAGAAAATCATCTGGATCACTGGGATGGTGGACCATACAGTCCCCCTATGCTTGCACTGGAGATTTATCTATCCCATAACTATCCTTATCTATCCCACAAGCATGCAAAGGCTTAATCATTTTTTCAAAGTTTTCACCAACACTTTATTAAGTAAAAAAAATGAACCAAGTAAACTAAGTATCTCAAGCAAAGATAAACTTTATTAACTTTCTTAGGTAAACTGTATGACTTTATTAAATAAGCAAAATGAACCAAGTAAACTGTATTAAGTGTCTTAAGCAAAAGTAAACTTTATTAACTTTCTTAGGTAAACTTTATGACTTTATTAAATAAGCAAAATGAACCAAGTAAACTGTATTAAGTGTCTTAAGCAAAGATAAACTTTATTAAACAAGTAAACAACTCAGTCTCTGAGACTATTCTGAGTCAGAATAGACTATTCTGCATGCGTGCTGCATCCTTTTATATCCACGGAGTGGATGCAATTCATACCCCCCGCATGCACAGTGAATGCTTTGCATCCGATATACACCTGCGCGGCATCCCCTTTGTTTCCTATAGGTGTACGTGATGCATCCGCTTCATCCGCTAAGCATCCGCCCCTTCCGCTATGCACTTTGAAATTCTCCCCGGAACCCCTTCGGAGGTGTCATCCACTTCCCTCCACTTTCATCCTCTAGGCTTCCGATGAACATCCGTTTAACATCCCCGCTACATGTAACCCACATCCGTTCTTTTCCGTTCTGTTTATACAAATTTTTGCCACTTTTTGGAGTGGATGAAAATGGATGGCGCCATCTCCAAAATTTTGCTCGTCCGCTGTGTCCTTTCTGCATACATTTTGTGTGCATCATCCAGTGGGACCTAGCCTTAAGGAGAAAGGGTGGACTGGAAAAGGTTTTTGAATAACACTTCTCTTTTTCTCTGTAGGCTTGTTCTGATGCTCAGCAGGTGCTGGATGGCCTGTTTTTTCCCCCAATAAAGATGAAGTGATGTTCTTGAATGGTTACTTTGATATTTTGAAGGGCAGAGTTTTGATCTAATAGCCCCGACCTGTGGAGAGGGAGGAGCTTAACATTTAATCTCTTGATTTTCCCTATTTCTACAATGAATTGGAAATGAAAGAAACCATGAACTTTTTAAACACAGAATAACACAGTTGGAAGGGACTTTGGAAGTCTTCTAGTCCAGCCTCTTGCTTGAGCAAGAGACTCTATGCCAAGGGTCTTCAAACTTGGCAAGTTTAAGACTTGTGGATTTCAACTCCCAGAGAATTCCTGAGCTAAGATGACCGGAGGAAGAATTCTGGAAGTTGGAAGTCCACAAGTCTTAAAGCTGTCAAGTTTGAAGACCCCTGCCCTATACCATTCCAGACAACTGGCTGTCCAATCTCTTCCTCAAAACATCCAGTGATGGAGCAACCAGAACCTCAGGGGGCAATCATGATAATCTGTCTGCTAAAATAAAGCCAGGTCATGACACGCACACTTGAAAGTAACATCAGGAAGCCTGCAATTGTGGAGTCCATCTGGCAAGAACAAAGAATGCTTCTCCACGGGAAATATGCACGTGTAAAGCTTGTAACAATTCTGGGTAGTTAGAAAGCTGATAAAAGCAATAGAGTTAAGCAACTTGCAGACCTCAGCTAGAAGTTAAGAATAGAGATGGCCTGGAGCAAATAAAATGTGTATTAGATAACTCCTGGGCCACAGGTGGTATTCAGCCAGTTCTGACCTGTTCTTGAGAACCAGGAGTGGAAATTTTGAGTAGTTTGGAGAACCGGCCAATCCCACCTCTGACTGGTCCCGCCCCCATCTCTTCTCTGCCTCCCATTGAGTCCCAGCTGATCGGCTGGGTCTTCTTTGGTTGCCCTGCACAGGAGAATGGAGTTGGAAAGCAGGTTAGTGGGGTGAGGAGGGAATGGGGATTTTGCAGTAACTTTCCCCCAGGAGTGGAGAGGGAATGGAGCTTTTGCAATATCCTTCCTCTGCCATGCTCATCAAGCCACATCCATCAAGCCATGCCACACCCACCATGCCATGGTCACAGATCCAGTAGTAAAAATTTTTGAATCCCACCACTGTCTTGGGCATTCATTAGCCAAAGCTTAGGAATAGGGACAGCTAGAGACTAATAGTACATTTATTACTAAAATGTTTATTAGATGATATTTCTTATTATTTCGCCTTGTCCCACCTTCTCCTTTGTTCTGGGTTCTTGGCATCTTGGCCAGGATACCTTTTCCTTGGAGTGCTTCAATAAAAAGCAATAAAAAAAAAACGTGCACCTCATGTCTAGGGGTGGGATTCTACCAGTTTGCAACTGTTCATTAGAACCAGTTGTTAATATTCTAAGCAGTTCAGAGAACCAGTTGTTAGAAGAAATTACTGGGCTAATTCTGTGAGGAAGGCAGGAAGGAAACATTCTGGTGTTGCTTTCAGAAATTGCCTCTCTGTTAAGCCTTATTACCTTCTTGGCAGGACGAGACTTCCAGGAACATCTTTGGAGCTATTTTTCTCTCTTTTACTGGTACTTTGTTTGTGTGGAGTGACCATTTAAAGTTACAATGACACTGAAAAAAGTGACTTATGACCATTTTTCACACTTACGACTGTTGCAGCATCCCCACAATCATGAGAGGTCAGGCGAGGAGATGCATGCCTAGATGTGAGTGATATTGAGTTGGCCACACCCAGCCAATAACATGACCAGCAAGCCATGTCTGCTCAGTCACATGACCATCAAGCCATGCCCACCACCTAACACATGCCCACAGTACCAGTTGTTAAAATTTTGAATCCCACCCCTGCTCATGTCTGCCATCCTCATTGGCTTTGGCACCAGACTCAGATCCAAATTCAGGACATCAATCCATTCCACGGATTAATTGTTCTCACTGGTAGGAAGTTCAAAAGTTCAAAAAGTTGAATATTCAAAATTCAAAAAATAAATATTAAAAATTAAAAATGTTAAAAAGCATTAAAAATTAAAACATTCAAAATAACAATAATAAATTAAAATAAATTATAAATAGAAATTATAAATATAAAAATAAAACATGAAATAAAACATGAATAAAAAATGAGATTAAATATGGAATTAAATGTAAAATTGAATAAAATGTAAAATAAAATATAAAATGAATTTGAAGAAACATTTTCCATTTCCTCCTACCCAAAAGTTAAGGCCCTGACACACTGCCCAACGGATGCAAAACGTTTGTAAAAAGGACACAGCGGACGAGAAAAATGTTCCATCCTTGTTATCCGCTCTCAAGAGGGGCAAAAATTTGCATAACCAGAGCAGATAACACGGAAAGGAATGGATGGGGGGAGGATGCAGAGCGGATGGAAAACGGATGCGGAACGGAAGCCTAGCGGATGGAAGCGGATGAGAGCGGATGGCATATTCGCAGGGCTTCCGTGGGGCCTCAGCAAAGCGGACGTGGAATGGATACAGCGGATGCACAGCGGATGCACAGTGGATGAAGCGGATGCAGAGCGGAAGCCTAGTGGATGCACAGCGGATGAAGCAGATGCAGAGCGGAAGCCTAGCAGATGCACAGCAGAAGCCTAACGGATGCCTAGCATTAATTGCGCATGTGGGGAGGATGCATTGCATAATCCCCGCGGATATAAAGGGAAGCAGCTCGGAAGCAGGTCACCATTCAGAGGAAAGACCTGCTGCCGGACGGAATGACAGCCTTGCCTGCCCTGCCTGCATGCCTTCCTGCCAGCCTTGGTTCCTGCCTGCCTGCCAGCCTTCCTGCCAGCCTTGGTGCCTACCTGCCTGCCAGCCTTCCTTCCAGCCTTCCTGCCAGCCTTGGTGCCAGCCTTCCTGCCAGCCTTCCTGCCAGCCTTGGTGCCAGCCTTCCTGCCAGCCTTGGTTCCTGCCAGCCTCCCTGCCAGCCAGCAACCCCACAACCATGGGGAAGAACAGAAAGCCTCAGCCATCTGCTGCCAGCCCTGGCAAGAGGGACAGGGCCACCATCCCATCCCCTGGCCCTCACTCTGGTTCTGCTGGGCCTTCTGTAGCACGGGCTCACTCTTCTGGGGCTGGAGCTTCTGCTAATCCTGCTTCTGGAGGAGCTGATGATGCGGGGGATCAGACAAGCACTCCAGCACCAGCCACCTCCACAGCACCTGGACCCTTCACCCCTGAGACTGAGCGACCAAGAGGAGTGCCAGAGACTCATTTTTGTTTTATAGCTTGTTGTTAATAAAGTCTATCCTTGATTCATACACTTGCTTCATTTCTTTTTTTTAATAAAGTCTTGGTGGAAACTTTGAGAAATGGTTGAAGCCTTTGCATGCTTGAGGGATGGATTAAGATCGCAATGGGATGGGCAGGGATACCTTTGAGATGGGTAATAGCTCTGGGATAGATAAACCTCCAGTGGAAGCATAGTGGGACTGGATGGTCCACCCTCCCAGGTGCCACACCTATGGCCCTTTATTATCAATAACAATGTAATCATTGATCCACACATGTCAACATAAACACAACTCTTTATTAAATGCCCTGTTCATTGTAGGCCCACCCAACATACATGGCCCAATCTCATCAGTGTGATGAGACAGGCTGAAGGAAGCATCCATTAAGCATCTATCATCCTGTCTTGCCACTCTACTGCTCCAGCTGGGGAGTTGCACCAGTGTCTCAGGAGGTTGCGCTGCTTCTTCCCTTCATGTGAGGCTCTGTTGGGGCCTTGCACATCCTCAGTGTCTATCAGGTTTTGCCTTGCCTCCATTCCCCAGGCTCCATGTCCCCATTGCTTTGTTGGAGGTCCACGAGCCTGTTCTGCAAGACTGGGTAGCGGATGCGCATGAGATTGTGCAGGATGCAGAAAGCTTGCACGATCCTCCTCATGGTCTCTGGGCAATGCTGCATGGTGGTGAGAAGTACCTGGAACCTGTTGGCCAGGATGCCAAAGGCGTTCTCCACCACCCGCCTTGCCCTGGACAGCCTGTAGTTGAAGATCCTCTCTTCACGGGTGAGGCATCTGGAGGTGTAGGGCTTCATGAGGTAGGTTGTGAGGGAGAAGGCGTCATCCCCCACAATGAAGTAGGGCACATCTTGTGTGTCGTTGGGCAGGGGGTCTGGATCTGGGAAGCCCACGATGAGGTTGCCTTCCAGCCCCTCCTTGAGGTGACTGGCGTTGTATACCTGGGCATCTGAAGATGAGCCGTAGCCTGAAGCATCGATGTACATGAACTTGTCGTCAGCATCGACTATGGCGAAGAGGATGATGCTGAGGAAGCCCTTGTAGTTGAAATAAGTGGACCCCAACTTGGCTGGAGCTTTGCAGACCACGTGCTTGCCATCTATGGCTCCAACGGTGTGGGGGAAGTTCCACCTCTGAAACCACTGCTCTGCAAATTTCTTCCATCCTTCTTCAGTGGTGGGGCACTGAAGGAGCTCCTTCAGGTATTCTTCGATGATGGCCTGCACCACTTCTCTGACCACAATGCTGATGGTGTTGTGTGGCACCCTCCAGCTGTACTGCATGCTCCTGTACGTAGTTCCTGAGGCCAGGTGGCACAGAGTGAGTGCCACCTTGAGCCTAGGTTCCAGGCTGGGCCGGAAGTTGGTGTTTGTCTTGGTCAGCCTGGGTGTCAACCGCTGCACAACTTCGTCAAACATGGCTGGAGGCATCCTCATGAAGTTCTGGAACGCCCAAGTGTCTTTGTTCCTGAGCTCCACCATCAGCTTGTTGTACAGTCCGTACTCTGCTCTTCTCCCGATCCATCTTTGGACCCAGACGCTTCTTGGCCGCCTCCTTTTCTTCCCGTAGTAGAGTTCACAGAGCCTGTAGATGGCTTCGCACTGTTGCAGAACGATGGTGGCTGCCAAAAGGACTTTGTTACGATCCACGGTGGACATGACTGGATGCTGTGGAAGAGCAAGAGTCAGATGAAGACTGCAGAGGTCTGCACCGCAGGGCTCCTGGTCTGAAAGTGAGATCCAGGTGAGTTGCTCCCCCTTTTTATAGGCAGTATAGGTTTTCCCCTAGGTGTCCCTTTGCATCCTATAGGCATCCTCTAGACATCCTTAATATCCGAGATAGGTCCCCTCTGCGAACGTTTTTTCTGTTTTAAATGCTTTGTTTCCGTTCTGCATCCGCTAGGCATCCATTCTGCATCCGTTCTGCGTCCGTTCCTCTTCCTCCCTGCGTCCGTTTACTGCTGGAGCGGATGGAGTTGCGCGGATGCGCAGCGGATGCCTAGCGGATATAGTGGATGCGTAACGGATGCAGAACAGATGCCTAGTGGATGCCTTGCGGTTGCAGAACGGACGCATTGGATACATTTTCCGCTCAAAAGTTTTGAGCAATTCAAAACTTTCTGAGCAGATGAAACGTCAATAAACGGATGCTGGACGGATAGAGAGGATGAAAAACGGAGGCAGTGAGTACAGAACGGATGCATCGTGTTAACCAACGGATGGTAAGTGTTTTTCTCCATTTTACATCCTCTTTCCATCCATTGGTGCAGTGTGACAGGGGCTTTACATCCGCAAATGATCAGGATAGGCCTATATTTGAAAGGCTGATGGGATTCAAAAGGTACCTGTGTTCTCTATCCATTTTATTTGCAGTTTATTGTTTATCTCTAAGTCTTCCTTTCCCTCTCCCATACACCACCAGAAATGAGTCTTTGTGAGATTTCTCTTGCTGACACAGCTTCTTGGAGCAGGATGCTTTGCAGGGTCCCAAAGACTCATTTCTGGTGGAGTTTGGGGGAGAGAAAGAAAGACTTTTGCTGCTTTCCTTACATGCAGCCAAAAGCAGAAGAAGCAGAAAGAAGCAGCCCGGTGGTCAGGCGAGGTGAGTGGTGCAAGTTCCCCCCCTCTGCCCTTTCCCCCCTCCCCTCACTACCTTGTGTTGTTTGCAATGCAAGTGATGCAAGCCTTGTGTTCCTATGGGCCATGTGGGTGGCGCAGCCTTGTGTTTCTGCATAGCCTGGATTAATTGCTTTTCTGACATTTCTTTGCAGACCATCAAAATGTTCGTGTGGACCACCAGTGGTCTCCAGCCCACTGGTTGGCATCCACTGCACTAGACCATATGGGAACTCATAAAATATTTCTATGATCTTTTTAGAGTTGCTAGACGGTCTTTGAGCCCTACATGCAAAACATGCTCTTATAGAACTGGTAGGAAAAAAAATTGGAAACCCACCACATCGTTCCTTCAATCTATGCATTGGGAAAACATTTTTAATTTGGTACACTCATTCTCATCTGTTTTGGATAACAAGCTGGGTTGACAACATCAGAAACGAGGAGGGGATAAGCCACCTGGGAAAGCCAAGGGAAATCACCAAAACTGTTAAAAAGCGAAAGTTAGAATATTTCAGACATGGGATGTGACTCCCAGAACAATTTGACATCCTTCACTTAATCCACCAGGGAAAGACTGAAGGCAATTGAGGTCCAGGCAGAAGAAGAATGCCATGGCTTCAAAATCAAAGGGACCGAGGTGGACAAAACTCAGCCGCACTTTTTCATGCAGCTATTGATCAAAATAGGATCACCAACTTCCGATGATGGAGATGGCACAAGAAGAAGAAGACACTCATTCTTCACTCATTCTTTCATTGTCTTTTTCTGGAGTTACCCACTACAGGATCCCAGAAAGGATGCATGAATCTACAATTATGGAAGGAACCGAAAATAGCACGGTTGTATAAAGTTTGCTCGGTGACGAGTTTCTGATGTACCCCCAAGGAATTTGAGTTATGTAAGAATCCCATATGTGCACATTTGTCGATGTGCTTAATTTACATGCCCTGAACGGTTCAGGTTTTCCTGTAGCAGAATTTGAGGATCTGATTCACTCCCTCTATCAAGCGGGGCCCTTGGTCTGATTCATCCGGGGGACAGAGTGATGAGGCTATAATTATGGAGTTTGGAATGGGTGCTGATAAAATAGCAGAATTCCACATGGTCTTTTTTTGGCTGATGCATCAAAGTGAAATGTATGCATTGGCATAGATTAAGGAGTCTGCTGGCGTGCATGTGTCAGCATATGAAGCTCTGGAAATATTCATGCAATATGAAGATCTAGGATGCTAATTTTCCAGTAAGTAAGAACCTTGATAAGAGAGAGAGAGAGAGCAATCTATCAGTCTATCAATCTATCAATCTATCATCTCTCTCTCTTTCTCTCTCTCTTTCTCTCTCTCTCTCTCTCACACACACACATACACACACACACACATTTATCTGACTAGATCTAACCTAGAATTAAGAAGAAATTTCCTGACAGTTAGAACAATTAATCAGTGAAATGGCTTACCTTCAGACATTGTGGGTGCTGCAAAACTTTTTAAGAAGATATAACACACCCATTTTACTTAGATGGCATAGGGACTGCTTAGGTAGGGAGTTGGACTAGAAAACCTGCAAGGTTTCTTCCAATTATGTTTGTTATTTATTTATTTATTATTTTTATTTATTTATATATTTATTATTATTATTTATTATTATTTATTCTGTATTCTTTGTCTATACGTCTATCTATATGTCTATCTGTCATCTATCCAACCACCCATCTGTCCATCTATCTATCTGTCATCTATCTAGCTATCTATCCAGCTATCTAGCTATCTAGCTATCCTCTATCATCTTCTAATCTATATCATCTATCCTAACAAGCAAACAAGCAGCCTCATTGGTTACTTGCTATATTGTATAAATATAATGTACGAATAAAAACAAATATGGTCATTCTGTAACCAGGTTATAGGGATAATTTGGATAAAAACAGTAACCCTGGTGAGAACACTTAGTGAAATGCCTCCCCTGTCTCTTACCTCCAGCTGTTAACAGATGTAGAAGCCTATAAATTTGACTCTTTGTCTTCCTACCTGTATTTGAAGAACAGCAATAGTTTAATACTTTACTTAGACACATAATACTCCCAGGTAAAAGAAAGGGAGAAGTTAAAATTGCATTAGTAATGTATGAAAAATGTTCCACCCATTAACGTCATCTAACAAGGATGGCAAGATTATCCATTGGGAGTGTTTGAGATTCATGCATCCCATACAGTGTGTTGTGATTTTACAAGACAACATCCTATAACTCTGTGTTTCTCAGCCTTGAAAAGTTCAAGATGTTTGGTGGGTGGGGAATTCTGGGAATTGAAGTCCATACATCTTAAAGTTGCCAAGGTTGACAAACACTGTTCCAGATATATAAAAGCACACTATTATTCTCTTCCACTTCTATTAAGGTAGGAACTAAGCACCGCTTACTTGGTTCAATTAATGAATCCTCTAACTCCCCTGAGTTAAATTTCCATTTCCAATTCCCATTAAAAAGCACTTGTCTTAGTAAAGCAGCTCTTTAACTGTGCAAAATATTTAGCAAATAATTTGAGAGCTGCAATTCTTTAGACTTGCTTTGGAAGCAGATCCATTGGTTTTTACGAACTCACCTTCATTTTATTTACAGTTAAGGGATGTTAATGTCTCAGATATTTCAAATAGGCATATTATATTCTTTTTGCAGTCTTCTGTCCCAAAGGTGCTTTTTTCAGGAGGCAACTGGACTTTCTTGTTTTTTTTTTTTCTTTTGAAGACATTTTGTTTCTCATCCCAGAAGCTTCTTCAGCTCTGACAGGATAATGGGGAATGGAAGGATTTATACTCCTTGCAGATAGCTGGTCAATTGCACCCTTTTAGAGGGTCCCTGAGGGGACAATTAAACATCCAAATCACTTCAATAGCTCTCTAAAAAGAATGCAAATGAACAGATGTCTACAAGGAATATAAATCCTGCCCTTCCCCACCATCAAGTCTGAGCTGAAGAAGCTTCTGGGATGAGAAGCAAAATGTCTTCAAAAGAAAAAACCAGAAAGTCCAGTTGCCTCCTGAAAAAGCACCTTTGGGACAACCATGGATGACTGAGAATCTCTATAGACTTTTGCAGTCTTCTGTTTACTATGGTGAAAGGATCCCTCAATATTTTTCCAGCGAAAAACACTTCTGGAACAATGAGGAGCAACCTGTTGGAAGGAAAGATTTGTGATGGCAAGACAGAGGGAAACTATGTATGGCAATGGGACTCAGCCAGTAGATATATAGTAGGAACCAGAATCTGGAGTCTGTAGAGATTCTCAGTCATTCAGGTCATGGTTGTCCCAAAGGATGTCCAAGGGCCTTCCAACTCTGTTGTGATTCAGTATGATTCAATGGTCTTGATGTGGCATGCAGAAGTATGCTCTGTCACTGGAGATTTTCAAGAAGAGACTGGACAGCCATTTGTCTGAAATGGGATTAGGGTCTCCTGCATTAGGACTGGACTAGAAGAACTCCAAGGTCCTTCAAACTCTGTTATCCTATATCCATGATGGTGAACCTGTGGCACGAGTAAGCCATTTGTGCAAGCATGAAAACCCCAGCCAAACTTACCTGCACTGTGCATATATGTGCCTCCCAGCTGATTTTTTGCCTGTTTGAGGCTATTTTTGCCCTCCTGGAGGTTCAAGGAAAGCCTCTGCAGTCTCAGGAGGCTGAAAAACGGGCATTCTGGAATACCAGAAGTGCTGAAACAGGACCATTTTTTGGCCTCCAAAGGCTGCAGAGGCTTCCCTCAAGCCCCCAGGAGGATGAAAACAGCCTCCCTGAGGCTCCAGAGGCTCTTCGAAGGCTGAAAACGAGCACTTCTAGTATTTCTGGAAGGACCATTTTTTGGCCTCCCAAGGCCACAGAGGCTTTCCTCAAGCCTCTGGGAGGGGAAAACAGCCCCAAACAAGCCAAAAATCACCTGGGAGGTGCTTGCATGTGCAGTGTAGGTAAAGGGCGGGACGAGGGTGTTGCGCACACAGGCTGGTGGGGCACACTGCATTGTTGGTGCGGACATGCACACCATAACAAAAAGGTTTGCCATCGTTGTCCTATACTGTATCTTGTTTTTATAACAAACAAGCAGCACAAGGAAAAGTAATCTGAACACTTCAATATGTTCACAACAGATTCTGAAGCAGGTCTCAAAATGACAGTGGAATGTGGAATCATAGTTTCATTTTATTTTTATTATTTTTAAAAATGTCAAAATGCCTCTTTTGCATCTCAACAAGAACTGGACATTGTTGCTTCAAGGTAGAGAATCATGAATTGTGCTACCTACAATCCTAACAAGTTCTGGGAGGCTGTTATCTCTCTGTGTGGGTTTGTTTATAATGCAGCTAATAAGAAATAAAATAACAATAACAAGAACTAAAATACCAATGACTCATTCGATGTCAGTCAAATCCCACCAAACAATTTAATTTGGTCAGGATGAAAACTGCAATCTTGGTCTATAATTGAAACTTCCGGAAAAGGGGAAAAAAAGAACCATAGGCTAATTTCATATGACTACTTAAACCTAAGCAGGCAATGAGCTGGGAAGTGCTTTTATATACACTTGTATAATACACTAATCCTACATTTCCTTCCTTCCTTCCTCTCAAGCATACATCCCCTTCCTTCATTTCCTTCCTTCATTCTTTCCTTCATTCTTTCCTTTTCTTCCTTCCTTCCTACATTTCCTTCCTTAGTTCCTTCCTCTCAATCATACATCCCTTCCCTCCCTCCCTCCCTCCCTCCTTCCTTCCTCTCAAGCATACATCCCTTCCTTCTTTCCTTCCTTCCTTCCTTCTTTGCTTTTCCTCCTTCCTTCTTACATTTCCTTCCTTCCTACATTTCCTTCCTTCCTTCCTTCTTTTCTTCCTACATTTCCTTCCTGCCTTCCTCTCAATCATGCATTTCCTTCCTTCCTTCCTTCCTTCCTTCCTTCCTTCCTTCCTTCCTTCCTTCCTCCCTCCCTTCCTTCCTTCTCCCTGAATATCTATTTTGGCTCTTCTTGTTTTTATTGTGTGTATGTATATATATATATATATATATGCTGTTTAGCTTCCTTTGGGTATTATCCCACGTCATTGTAGTTCTGTTAAAGTTGTAGCAACGTTTCAGCAGAATCTCATCTGCCATCTTCAGGCTTCTGTATGGATATGGGTCTTATAGCTCCTGGTTTTAAATTTGAGGCTGGTCCATTCTGATTGGCTGGGAGCCTGGATCTGTGTTCATTGGACTTGGAGTTTGATTGATTGGTGTTTCTGGTTTCTTCTGTCTGTTTTGTGGCTTTGATTGGCTGGCAACACTCTGTTCTTGTGTTGGAGGCTTTCAGTGCAGCTTGGCTCCTTGTGAAGGGACGGCTGCTCTTCATTAGCAAGCTGCTATTCATTAGCAAGCTGGGTTTCACCTGGGTGCCTGGTGGGGGGGTGTTTGGGTTGGAGCTATCAGAGGGAGTCTGTTTTTGCCCAGGTGTTTTCCTGGCTTGTGGCATGGAGATCTTTCTATTTGAGAGTGCAGGCTTCCAAATGATTGACAGTTTGGTGGAATCATCTCTTCTATTCATGCTGTCAGGTCTTTTTTCAATCTCTATGGCTTCTCTGATGATTCTGTGGCTGGGGTTTTCTATAGTGGCCAGGGTTTTAGTGCCATTGAAGTTGATGTTGTGACCTGTGGTTTTCATGTGTTGGACTAGTGAGGAGGTGTGTTCCAGCTTTTTTACTGCATTTTTGTGTTCCTCTAGGCGGGTACTTATTCTTCTATTGGTCTGTCCAATGTATGTGGCCGGGCATGATGTACAGGGAATTTCGTATATGTCTTGGTTTTCCAGGTCAATTTTGTCTTTGGGGTTCCTCAGGATGGCTGCTATTTTTTTGTCTGTTTTGAAGGCAGTCTTGATGTGATGCCTGTGTAGTATCTTACTGATTTTATCTGTGGTACCTCTTATGTAGGGCAGGACAGCTGTTCCATAGATCTGTTGGTCTTCTAGGTCTCTGTTATGTCTTGGTGTGTTTTTGTGGATCAAGTTGGTGATTTTGTTTTTGTGGAAGCCATTGGCTGTCAATACTTCAGTCAGGGTGCATAGTTCAGTCTTTATATGTGTCTTGTCTGCCAGGCGTTTGGTTCTGGTAATTAGGGTTTTCGCCACGGAATTTATCTGTGCTGGGTGGTGGTGGGATTGGGTGTTGAGGTAGCGGTTGGTGTGTGTTTTCTTTTGGTATATGGTGTGTCCCAGTGTGCCATCTGTTCTTTTGTAGATTAGTACATCTAGGAATGGTAGTTGTTTGTTTATTTCCATTTCCATGGTGAACTTGATTTTGGGGTGTGTGTTGTTTAGGTGTGTTAGGAAATTGTTTAGGTTTTCTTTTCCATGGGGCCAAATCACAAATGTGTCATCGATGTATCTTAGCCATAGTTTGGGTTTGTGGGTGGCATTAGCCAGGGCTCTGGATTCGAATTCTTCCATGAACAGGTTTGCAATGACGGGTGACAGTGGTGATCCCATAGGGGCTCCTTCAATTTGCTTGTATCTATATATACACACATACACACACACACACACACACACACATACAGACTAACAAGGAGAAAAAATAAGGAGAAACCTCATAAAATCATGCACCTTTTACTGTACATATTAAGGAAATCTGGACTAACATATATGCCATGTGTATGTATATTAAGTTACTTATGTTAAGTAAACTAACTTTGTTAAATAATTTACTGGCTTACTTAATATTAAGTAAGTTGATTTATGTTAATAGCATAATATTGCATGTTTCTACACTAGAAAAACGATTTAACTAAGTCAATTTACTTAACATTAGGGGAATGCATATACAATTGTATATATAATTTTCTAAACAATTCTTCAAATAGAAATCTTTATGGTGAAATACTTGAAATACAAATGTAGAAAGCCCCTTGAGTTTCTCAGACCATTTAATAACTTATAAATGCTGTATTCTTGCTCATTTCTTTGTGATGATCAAAATCAACATTGTTTTTTTATTTCCCCCCTGTATTTTCTCAACTATGAAATATCAATCAAAAGAACACTTGTCTACATAGAAATCAATTATAGAAAACTTCAACAATGCTTCAACACCATGCCTCATTTTCTCAACATTATTCCATTTATGAAAACAACTACAGCACTCAGAAGCCCTTTGAGAGGTTTCTTCAAAAAATGTCCAGGGAGATTTTCAGTCATCCATGTCATGGTTGTCACAAAGTTGTTCTTCCAAAAGGCAACTGAATTTTTTTTCCTTTTCCTTGAAAACTTTTCTCTTCTCATCCAAGGAACTGTTTTGACTGTAATAACTAATTCTTTCATCCTGCCCCACCACCAACTGATGAAGCTTCTTGGATGAGAAGCGAAACGTCCTCAAGGAAAAACCAAGAAACTTTCTTCAAAGAACTTGGCAGACAAATTTTAAGTCCCTCTCTAACACACTCAGAGACCCCAAGATTTACTGTATGCAGCAGTAGAATTGGGCTGTCAGAAAGACTGCAGTCCCTTCTTGAGCCACAAGATAGAGTGAAATGCTAGCTTTAAGAGTGAACCAAACACTTCTCCTTTCCAACAGCAAATTGCATGAACTTGAAAATCAAAACTTGTCAGGAAATAACTACATAAAGATAATTGGAACTGGTACATTGGCCATGTGGTTGGATTACCAAGCCCACTCATTTGGAAAGAATGAAGAGAAGTGACATCTCCTTCTGCCAAAAGGCTTCTATTTTCAGCTAAGAGAAATCACGAACATTGGCTGTATTTTCAGTGAATGGAAACCCACCCACAGCTCTTGAGGTGTAGGTCTTATATTGGAGTGGTTTCGGTTCCCCTCTGGTTTGAGTTTCTTGCAGATAGTCCACATCTTTGTCCCACGGTTAAATCAGCACAGCAGCAGAGTTAGAAGAGACCTTGGAGGTCTTCCAATCCAATACCCTGTTCAAGGATATAACATTCAGATAACAGATAATCAAAGTTGGAAGGGAGCTTGTAAGTCATCTAGTCCAACCCATCGACCAAGTGGGAGAATTCCCAACAAGTGATTCTCCAATCTCTTCTTAAAAGCCTCCAGTGATGGAGCACCTACAATGTCTGAAGGCAAACTGTTCCCCTGGTTAATTGTTCCCACTATCAGGAAATTTCTCCTTAGTTCTAGTTAGTTTCTAATTAGTTCTAGAACTAATTTCTCCTTAGTTCTTGGTCAACCTATTCAGAGAACTTATGATAGAACCTAGGGGCTGAGTGAAAAGGGGGATCAGCTTAAAATTCCTATGTAACTATGAGAGAATAACAGAATAACAGAGTTGTAAGGGGCCTTGGAGGTCTGCTAGTCCAACCCCCTGCCTAGGCAGGAAACCCTACACCAACTCAGACAAATGGTTGTCCAACATATTTTTTTAAATCTTCCAGTGTTGGAGCATTCACAGCTTCTGGATGCAAGTTATTCCACTCGTTAATTGTTCTGTCAGGAAATTTTTCCTTAGTTCTAAGTTGTTTCTCTCCTTGATTAGTTTCTATCCATTGTTTCCTGTCCTGCCTTCTTGTGCTTTGGAGAATAGCTTGACTCCCTCCTCTTTGGGGCAGCCCCTGAGATATTGGAAGACTGCTATCATGTCACCCTTAATCCTTCTTCTCATCAAACTAGAAAATGATATATATCCCTGAATGTGTCCATTGATCAGACCTGGTGTTATATCCTCCAACTTCCTTAATCTTGCCAAGAATGATTATTTTTCTCAAGATCAATACAAGAGTGCACAACAGATACAAACTCAAGGTAAACCACACCAAACTTGATTGCAGAAAATAGAAGTTCAGCAACAGAGTGATCAATATCTGGAATGCACTACCTGACTCTGTGGTTTCTTCCCCAAACCCCAAACACTTTAACCTCAGACTGTCTACTGTTGATCTCACCTAGAGATCTATAAAGGGCATGCACAAGCACACCAGTGTGTCTACCGTCCCTGTCCTAATGTTCCCTATTATTCATATCCATTTCATGTGTTCATAATCATATTTATATTTATACCTGTTATCTAATACTTGCTTGACAAAATAAATAAAAGAAAATAACAATAAAATAAAAGAAAATAACAATAAAATAAAATAACAATAAAATAACGGATTCATTGATTCTTCTTCTTCCAGTCTACGTCAGACTTTGTTACCCTCTCTAAATCCATAATTCAAAGGCATCTGTCTTTATTTGTCTTGAGTTTTCAGTTTCCAGATTTCACATCATCATGGGGAAATCACGGCTTGCTTTAACTGTTTAAAAGCATGTAATTCTTTGCTTAAATCCCACCAAATGGGATAAAAGAGTGCAGGCTTCCAACCTCTCCAGAACTCTGCAATGTGTGTGATGTTTTGAGATCACACATTGACATATGTGATGTTTACTGAGCATATCATTGGGGCTGTACAATAAAAGAAGCTGCTGGGATATTTTTCATTTTACCAAGAGTATCATTTTATGGACAGATCCATGTAGGCACAGAAGAAGCAAAGCCAGCCCTAAGGCTTTGATGCAAAGTACAGCATGGTTAAAAAAAAAAAAATCTGTCCCATGGGCCACCCAGTATCCACTGTCCACCAATCCACGTTAAGCATTTTATTTTGGGAAAACTGTCTGCACCTTTTGAAAATCTTCAGCATCTGACCTTGGGGTTATGAGATTTTCTCAGGCTGCAAACAGCTAACATACATTCCTTTTCCTCCTCCCAGCTCCCAACACATTCCAATCATACCCATTCCCCCTCCCTTCTTTGCAAGTACAATAAAAGAGACTGTTGGGCCCCTGGTGGGATCCAGTTAGGCTCCTACTTAGAATAGACAGATAAAATTCTTTATTAGCCAAGTGTGATTGGACACACAAAGAATTTGTCTTGGTGCAAATGCTCTCAGTGTACATAAAAGAAAAGATACTTTCGTCAAGAGTCAAGAATCATAAGGTACAACACTTTATGATAGTCATAGGGTACAATAACCAATCAAATCATACGAGGAAACAGTCAATATTAGAGAACTGTCTTAATGTCAACCATCCCATTGGCATCCCTTAGTTTCTTTGTCAGGTTGAGAGCGGTAAGAAGCACCTTGCAAGTCAACTTTGACATGGAGTTTGGAGTTGGCTCATCCCTCTCCTTCCAGCAGAGGAGGCACGCTGTGAGTCCCATCAGTCCAATTATTTCTGCTGGTGGAGTCCATGATGACGGTCTTCTCTGCTGTTGCTTCTGCTTGGATCTTGATCTTGGATCTTGATCTTGGAGTCTTAGTGGACAACCAGTTAAATATGAGCCAACAGTGTACAGCAGCAGCCAAAAAAGCCAATGCAATCCTAAATTGCATTAACAGAGGGATACAATCAAGATCAAGGGAGGGACTGATTTATTCTATAAAGCCTTAGTCAGACCACACCTAGAATCTGCATCCAGTTTTGGTCACCACAATATAAAAAGATGTTGAGGCTCTAGAAAAAAGTACAGAGAAGAGCAACCAGGATGATTCGGGGACTGGAGGCTAAAACATATGATGAATGGTTGCAGGAACTGGGCAGGGCTAGGTGAGACATGATAGCAGTCTTCCAATATTTGAGGGGCTGCCATAGAAAGTGGGATCTACCTATCTTCCAAAGCACCCAAAGGAAAGACAAGGAATAATGGATGGAAACTGAACAAGGAGAGATTCAACCTGGAAATAAGGAGACATTTTCTGACAGTGAGAACACTCAATCAATGAAATAGAAGTTGCCTTCAGAAGTTGTGGCAGCTTCTTCACTAGAAGCTTTGAAGAAGAGATTGGACTGCCACCTTTCAGAAATAGTGTAGAGTCTGCCTGGGAGAGGAGTTGGATTAGATGACCTATAAGGACTCTTCCAACTCTGTTAATATGTAATCTGTATCTAATGCAACCTATGAGTAATTTTACATAATGCACTAGCAAAAAAATCAATGAAGACCTGTGCTCCATTATGTACTTTTGGCTAATGAGTGATACTGTTAAAATTGACATTTCTGGGAAAGACTTCTCACACCCATCTGTTTTTTTTTTTTAATCTTCTTAGATTTTTTTTTTACTCCAGCAAAGCTGGGAGAAAATGTTATGAGGTCACTGTAATATTAGTTTTCACCCCTTCTGTCTCCCTCTGAAACCAGCCACAGCCTTTGCAATAAAGTGGAATATGAATTGGTAAGATTTTATGAGATGATTTAAAACTTTAAAAAAAATATTGCAAGAGAAGAGAAGAGAAGAGAAGAGAAGAGAAGAGAAGAGAAGAGAAGAGAAGAGAAGAGAAGAGAAGAGAAGAGAAGAGAAGAGAAGAGAAGAGAAGATGGGGTGAGGCAGGGAGGGAGGAAGGAAGGATGGAAAGAGGGGAAGGAAGGAAATCAGAAAGAGTAGAGGGAGGAAGGAAGGAAGGAAGAAGAGAGGAAGGAAATCAGAAAGAGTAGAGGAAGGAAGGAAGAAGAGGGGAAGGAAGGAAGAAAGGAAGGAAATGGAATAGAGAAAAGGAAAGGAAGAAGGGAGGGAGGGAAGGAGGGAAGGAATAAAAAAAAGAAGGAAGAAGAGAGGAAGGAAGAAAGGATGGGAAAGAGAAGAGGAAGGAAGGAAATATTAATTCCCATAATAGAGAAATGGGTGAAAAAAATGATGGAAATCTAGAGATGGCAAAACCATCCTAATTTAAAAAAAAGGATTTATCTCTCATTGTTTCTGCTTGTAGACTTTGAGCTCAAAACAAAGGAAAGAAATAACTGACTATTAAATTCACCTATTGTTATAGAAATGTCCAGTAGTTGCTAATTACATGAAATAAAAAATGAGGCTGTAAATATTACTTTGTAATTTATTGCACAAAAAAAGTTGAAAATCACTGTTATTTTTTTTCCTTCTCTTCACATCACTTTTCACCTTCCTTTTCCTTCTGTATATTTTCCATGTCTTCCCCATGTCTTCATTTCCATTTCCATTTTATATTAACATAAACTTCAACAAAATCTTTAACGCAGAAAAAAAGAAAGGAAAGAAAAGGCAACAGCTGCTAGAAGGGCTAGCAACTGCTGGTTCCACCTTCTAGGAGTTTGCTCTTCATTTTTTTGCTGGAAGAGTAATGGACTATTACAACCCTGTGCCATACAGTGTCAACTATTTTAGAGTAGAGTAGAGTAGAGTAGAGTAGAGTAGAGTAGAGTAGAGTAGAGTACAGTACAGTACAGTACAGTACAGTAGAGTACAGTAGAGAAAAGCAGAGCAGAGCAGAGCAGAATAAAATAACAGAATTGGAAGGGACTTGGGGGTCTTTTCGTTCACCACCCCTATTTAGGTAGGAAACCCTACATCACTTCAGACAGATGATTGTCCAATCTCTTCTTAAAAACTTTCAGTGTTGGAGAATTCACAACTTCTGGAGGCTGGTTGTTCCACTGGTTAAATTGTTCTGTCAGGAAATTTCTTTTTAGTTCTAAGTTGCTTCCCTCCTTGATTAGTTTTCATGGATTGTATCAGTGTTCTGAGTACCGCATCCAAAGAAATCGAAACTCTAAGGCAGGAATGTTCCTCAAAGAACATGTTTATTGGATACATCATATTGGGACAGCCAGTGAAAACCAAAAGTTAAAAGTTTCCTGCAGTTACCATATAATTAAAAGAGCAAAAGTTTCCATTCCCAGGTGTCACTGGCCATATTGTTCAATCAAAAAATTTGACAGGCTCCCTCAATCTTCCAACTTTTCCAGAACTCTTTAATATGTGTGATGTATTGAGATCACACACTGACATGTGGGATGTTTACTGAACACACCAATGGGCTGTACTGCCACCTGTTGGGATGACCTTGGTTCCCATGGGACAGAGGTGGCATTCAGAAGGTTCTGACCAGTTCTGGGAAACTGGTAGCAGACATTTTGAGTAGTTCAGAGAACCAGCAAATCCCACCTCTGACTGGCCCTGTCCCCATCTCTTCTCTGCCTCCCATTGAGCCCAACTGATCAGCTGGGTCTTCTTTGGTTGCCCTGCACAGAAGAATGGAGCTGGAAAGCAGGTTAGTGGGGTGGGAGGGAATGGAGATTTTACAGTCATGTCCACCAAGCCATGCCCACAGAATCAATCGTAAAAGTTTTTAAATCCCACCACTGCACGGGAGAGTATTTTGTCTATAAGATGGTCTAGTTATTTCCTCCTCACAGTTGTGTGACAACTATGAAGCAGCACAAGATGGCTTCAGCCAAGTTCAATTCAGAGTTGACACAGTGTAAGGACTGTAACAATCACTGTGTTGGACAAACAGGCAGAAGACTGGCAGAATGCATCCATGATGCCACCTAGCAGTCAGAAGATATTATGAAATTTCACAACATGTACACAGACTTCAGCACAGTTTCAACTGGGAAAATGTGACCACCCTAGACCAAGTCAAATTCCCAAACATCAAACAATCCCTGGAAGCCTGGCACACAAAACAAATTTGCCATCAACAGGCACATAGAGATAAACAATGTCTACATACCATTCAAAAGAAACACTCAAAAAGCCAAAAAGGGAACAAAAAGAACTTCTCACCAGCAATCAGTTCCTATATGGGCAAAGATTAAATCAAAAATAATATTAGACCAACAACCAAGCTGTAAACAACACCCCAATCAAGAAACTATTGACTCAGACAAACATTCAAACAGTAAACAACAGCCTAATCAAGGAACCACTAAAAACACTCCCACCAACACTGACTGGACAAGCCACTTGTATATAGTGGCTTGTCCCTTCTAACACTGATGATATTACCTAATTGGGTCCTGAAATGTCTTCAAGAAAATGACCAAGTTCAGAGTGCACCAATGACCCAACAGTCGGTGTTGTTCTCCTCCTCCTCTTTCTCCTCTTTTTTCTCTTTCTCTTCCTCCTCCTCCTCCCTTCCACCAATCCTTCTTCCTACTAGCATTGATTATGTTATTTATTTGGGTCATGAAATGTCTTCAAGAAAATGACCAAGCTCAGAGAACACCAAAGACCCAACAATCAGTGCCATTCTCCACCACTACCACCTTGTCCTCCTCCTTCTATCCACCAACCTCACTTCCTTCTGATGGTGTTATTTATTTGAGTCATGAAATATCTGCAAGAAAACTACCAAGCTCAGAGACTGCCAAGGACCCCACTGCCATTGTCCTCCTCCTCCTCCTCCTCCTTCTCCTCTTCCTCCTCCTCCTCCACTCTACTCCACACTCCCTTCTAGCACTAAGGATGTTAGTTAGTTGGTCATGAAACATCTGCAAGAAAACCACCAAACTCAAGAGAGTGCCAAGGACCCCACATAGACATTTTTAATCCAGAATTTGTTCAGTAGGTTCACAGAATATAGCATGTTACCAGCCAAAGCAAAGAACTCGTAACACCAGTGGCAGAATCCATCCCATACTCAAGCCAAATACACCTTTAAGAATGGCATAATCAGAAAGCACCAAGCATTAAGGACCCAAATCTTTCCTTCTAATAATAAAAAGGGATTTCTTTCTTTCTTTCTTTCTTTCTTTCTTTCTTTCTTTCTTTCTTTCTTTCTTTCTTTCTTTCTTTCTTTCTTTCTTTCTTTCTTTCCTCTTGCTAAGCAAATTTTAACTTCCCCGTTCTGAGCAATACATCAACAATCCCGCATCCTCCAGGGGCCCTAATATCAGAGCTCTCTTTTTCATCTCAAGCCTGTCTTTAATCATAATTGAACAGGTGGGCGCTTAAAAATCTAAATGCGAAGTGTGGGCAGATTTTGAAAGCTTTGCTCTGGACGTCTATTGTGTGTCTATCTGCAGTGTGCAGGGTGGTATTAGCTACCTTGCAAGTGCCAGAGAACTTTCCAATTTGAGGAGATTAAAGTGTACTTGTAACTGTGAACCCAAGAAAATTCTTCCAATAGCTCATCAAGGAAAGAAAAATAAATAAATTTAGAGTAATTAAACCCAGGAGGAGATGTTTTAAAAAAAAAAAGGGGGGGGGGATAGATGGATAGTCTTGGTTTCCAATATTTATCCTGTGCTAACAGATACACTAGATATACAACTTTTTGTGCATGTAGCATGGTGATAACAACAGTGTTTCTCAGTCCAGACAATTTTAAGACATGTGGACTTCTACTCCCAGAATTCTGGGAGCTGAGGTCCACCTATCTTGAAACTGTGTGATAAAGCAAAGAAATATTAGAATAGGGTTCATATCTTAATACAGAAAATTCTTAAAGTGAATATTGAAAGAAAACCAGAGACTTTACATTTGGGTTTAATGGAACAAGATTTGGGTGGGGGAAATCAGAACTCTGATGTTATATATGTTGACAGCAGCAAGACTACTCTACGCACAGAAATGGAAGGACACCTCAATCCCCACAGTGGATGAATGGCTGTAAAAACTGATGGAGTTAAGGCTAAGTCCCACTGGCCAACAGACGCAAAACGTATGCAAAAAGGACACAGCGGACGAGCAAAATTTCAGGGGTGGCTCCATCCGTTGTCATCCACTCCAAAAAGTGGCAAAAATTTGCATAAACAGAACGGAAAAGAACGGACGTGGGTAGTATGTAGCAGGGATGTTAAACGGATGTTCATAGGAAGCCTAGAGGATGTATATCGGATGCAAACCATTCATTGCTCATCCTTTCTATTTCCATGCTACTAACGCTATGTAGATGTTCCGTGTACCTTTTGTTTCCTCCCTTTTTCTGTTTTCAGCTGCAGCGGATGTGAGTTGTGAGGATGCCCAGAGGATGCAGAGAGGATACAGCGGACGTTTAACAGATGATAAACGGACATAGAACGTTTGTTGCTCGGATGTCACGGATTTACATCGTACGCGGTGGAAAATTCATCCGTTCACAAAGTTTTGTGCAGCTCAAAACTTCTTGCGCAGATGAAATCACAGTGGACAGATGCTTGAC
>BLBF01000002.1:528914-543270 GCA_015471245.1 Laticauda colubrina | reverse complement strand
AGAAGGAGAAGGAGAAGGAGAAGGAGAAGGAGAAGGAGAAGGAGAAGAGGAGGAGGAGGAGGAAGGGAAAGGGAGGAAGGTGAAGTTTTTTGCTTGCAGAGAGTTCACTATCCAGCTAGCTAATATTATCAGTACTAGAAGGGAGGGAGGAGGAGGGTGGAGTCCTTGCTTCTTTCTGAGTTTAGTGGTTTTTCTGGATGTGTTTCATGGGCCAATTAGATAACATCATCAGTGCTAGAAGGAAGTGAGTTTTTGCAGAATGGTGGTGGTGGTGATGGTGGAGGAGGAGGAGGAGGAAGACTGTGGTGTCTTTGCTGCTGTCTGAGCTTGGTTGTTTTCTTGCAGACATTTCATTCCTCAACGAAATGATATCATCAGTGCTCGTCAATGTGGAGTTTATTCCCTGTTCATATACAGTATCTTACTTGGTTGTTTTCTTATCGATTTCTTCATTATGCAACTAGGTAAGATCACCAGTCATATCGCCCCTCCTTCCTCCTCTGAATGTGGTTGTTTTCTTGCAGACGTTTCATGACCCAACTTGGCAACACCTCTCTTCTATATTTTGTGTACTAAACAGATGGAATTGGTCTGCCCAGATATTAAGGTAGTAGAAATTTAACTCAAGTAATTTTGACATACCCATTGAATGCGTATAAAGGGTCTTTGTTAACCTGGCTCTAGAACAATGAGTAAATATAGGCTACAGTCAATGGCTTTGAAGAGTTGAGTACTTAAAGCCCTTTTTGTGGGTGGACAGGTGTCCGATTGAGTGACATTCACGTTTAGTTTTTGAAAGCTGATTTTGGGGACAATTGGCAAATAATCCTATTTCTGGAAACATATGTAGTAATATTATTCTCTACCATCTGTATTCTGCTCTCTTAAAATTCTTCAGAAAAGCTGGAAACAGACAATTCCCACATTTTTCTGCAATTTGTGGCATAATGGATGAAAAGAAACTCAGTGAGTTTGATGGAAGTTATTTTGACATTTCCCATATCATGTGGTAGATCAATGCTTAAAAGCACAAGAACTTCAGGTTTGGATCAGACACAAAATCTGTGTAGACAAATATCGAAAGGTTCCGTCTTTGGCCCAGGACTCTTCAATATCTTCATAAACGAATTAGATGAGGGAATAGAAGGGGAACTTACCAAATTTGCAGATGTTACTTAAGATAGGCTCAAGATCCAGGGCCCTATTTAACAAAATGAAACCCAATGTAGAGAAAAGTAAAGTCTTACACTTAGGCAAGAAAAACCAAAAGTACACATATAGACTGTGTGAAACCAGGCTTAATAGCAGTAACTGTGAGAGGGATCTTGGAGTCTTAAGTGGACAAGCAGCTAAATATGCGACAAGAGTATGCAGCGTCAGTCAAACAAGCCAATGTAATCCTAAATTGCTTTAACAGAGGGATTAAATGAAGATCAAGTGAGGTACTAATACCACTCTATAAAGCCTGAGTAAGACCTCACCTAGAATCCTGCATCCAATTTGAGTCACCATACTATAAAAAAGATGTCACTCTATCCAAGATCAAAGGTGGCAACTAATCAACTTGGCACAGGGTGTCAAGCTTTGAAGTGTATTCAGGCTGTTTTTACTTTTACCGCTTCACAACTTGCCAACAGACTGGTAGGAGGCAGAGATCGGAATATGTATTCCGCATGATAACAAGAAACTGTCTCATGGGAACCAATGACATTTCAGAAGATGTCTGCCAGAGTCGTGGAGACTTTCCCACAACAACACTTGGACACCTAATCGGACAATGTGACTTGCACTAATGGGGGGAGGGGAAATTCTATACTCCATTGCCTGGGAATTATCCAGAGCAGGTTTTGCTTTCATTCTGTACATAAATGATGTACTCAATAAAGTTTTGCATTAAGAGATTGGATCAGCTTAACAATGCTTGATTGATTGAGTTCATCAGTTGGAACCTTGACACAGGGTCTGTTTGGGACAGTGCCATCCCATCCAAGACCAAAGGTGGCAATTCTCCATGGGCCAAAGAACCCCAAACCCAGAGCAACTCAATCTTGCTAGGGTTCAGTTTCAACTTGCTGCTTGCCATCCAGTCCCTAACAGCTTCCAGGCACTGCAAAAAGGGAGGTCACGCTGCTGTCAAAGTTCCGATGGATGCCCTAATTAATTCATGAGCCTCGAGCCACATTTCAAAAGAAATCCAATTATTTATTAGGAGCAACATGCCAGCACTTTTCCCAAATGCAGTCAGCTCTGCCCTACATAATTTACTGCCCACCTATGAATCTATTTCCCCACTTCTCCCAGGGTGTGTCATAAATTACATTCTTCAATGGAGCACTTTTGTAGGCTATAGAAAACACACCCCTCTGGCTGGCTCTGGTAACCTGGGACACTATGGAGAAAAGTATGTGTCGAATGTACTTCAGGTCATAGTAACCAAACTGCTTCATCAGATATCCCCCCTCCTTCTTATGGCAACTAGAGAGCAAGCCAGGAATGCTTTATGAGTTGATATTTGGCTCCCCTCACCTCACACCATGAGTTCACCATCCTTGGCCTTCACTGATAGGAAACAACACCCCATATTTTAGGTAAGGGCTCTGGGTCTTTTTAGCTTGGAACAAAAGGAGAGAAATGATTCACCTTACAAATAACCCAAAACTAGAGGTTTTCCTCCATTTCTCATAAAGTTAGCATCCTTCACTGAAACAAAATAGAAGGAGATTCAGGAGAGAATGAAATGTTTTGGTATTAAATGCTCTAATACAGTGGTAGATGTTGCTGTCAACAGTTGTTGGGGTGGAAGCCAATTTGGATAGTTTCACTGGCACCAGGACAGGTCCCTGGAGGATCAGACACTCAGAAGTTACTCATTTTGAATGCTGTTTACTACTTCTTGAGCCTTAGATAGCTGGCATTCCATACTGGATCTGGAAAGAAAGAGGAAAAAGCCACTCTTGACTTCCAAATTATACTTGTTGCTTTCCAAAACACACCCAAGTGGGCCCTGGAGGATCTAGAAGGCTGATCTAACAGAATAACAGAGTTGGAAGGACTTTGGAGGTCTTCTAGTCCAGCCCCTTGCTTGAGAAGGAAACCTTATACTGTTGTAGACAAATGGCTGTCCAGTCACTTCTTAAAAACCTCCAGTATTGGAGCACCCACACTTTCTGAAGGCAAGGTATTGCGCTGGTTAATTGTTCTCATCATTAGGAAATTTCTCCTTAGTTCTAGGTTGCTTCTCTTCTTGATTAGATCTTCTAGTCCAACCTTGTTGTTCATTTGTTCATCTACTAAGCCATGTCTGCCTCTACACAACCTCATAGAGGCACACTAACTCCCCTACCTCCATCCTGTCCTCCTCTCTCTCCCTGAGTTTGCCCCCAAATCCATGATCATTGCACCCATGACACCATCTAGCAATCTCATCCTCTGCCATCCCCTTCTCCATTTGGCTTCCTTCTTTCCCAACATCAAGATTTCTCCAAGGAGTCCTCTCTTCTCATTAGGCGGCCAAAGGATTTGAGCTTCAGCTTGAGGATCTGTCCTTCCAAAGGACCATCAGAGTTAAGATGTAACTATGTATTCAATGCGTAATCTTATTTGGAGACTAATTTTGAACTTCAAACTTCATCACTGATTTAATTTGCTCTTTTTTTTCTTTTTGCTTCTTCAATATTCATTTATTTATTTACACAATTTATTGGCTGTCCATCTGATGTAATGTAGCTCTGAATTATCCTATAATCATAAAAAAAAATCTATCTTAAAACAAATCAATTAAAACCAAAGATTAAAATAAAAGGACCTGTGGGGAGGGCAGGGGTGGAATAAAAGGGAGAGGGATTTATTTATTTTATTTATTTTGTCAATTGCTTACAAAATAATAGGTATAAATAAAAACATAGTTATAAATACATGGATACATATAAGAAAAATAAAAAAAATAAAAGAAACAATAGGACAGGGACAGTAGGCATGTTGATGCGCTTATGCACGTCCCCTACAGACCTCTTAGGAAAGGGGTGAGGTCAATAGTAGACAGTCTAAGGTCAAAGTTTTTGGGGTTTGGGGAAGAAACCACAGAATCAAATCGAATATTCCAGACATTGTCCACTCTGTTGCTGAAGTCGTATTTCCTGCAATCAAGTTTGGTGCAGTTAACCTTGAGTTTGTGTCTATTGTGTGCTCTTGTATTGTTATGATTGAAGCTGAAGTATTCATTGACAGGTAGGACATTACAATGTATGATTTTATACACTATACTTAGATTGGACCGAATCTGTTGTTACTAGATCAACCACCTCCACTGTGCCTTTCCCTCATTGGAACAATGGGTACATTGGCAGAGCCAGATCTTTAGGCCCTTAGTAAAGGAGAGTAGGGTTGGGGTCAACCTCACATTGGGGGGTCAAGATGTTCCAGATGGCAGGAGCAACAACAGAGAAAGCCTTCCTCCTGGACCCCACCAGGCAGAATAATTGGGCTGATGGAACCCACAGCATGCATGCTCTGCTGGCAGGAGTGAGATGGGCCAACTCCAATCCCCATTTCAAGACTGACTTGCAAAATGTGTCGATAACACTATCTTACCATCTTATCCTCTGCCGTCCCCTTTTCCTTTTGCCTTCACTTTTTCTCAACTTCAGAGTCTTCTCCAAGGAGTATTCTCCATTCATTAGGTTGCCAAAGTATCTGAATTTCTGCTTCAGGATCTATCTTTCCATAGATCAGTCAAGGATGGTTTCCTTCAAGGTTGACTGACAGTATCTCCTTACAGTCCAAGGGACTCTCAAGAGTCTTTTCCAACACCACAATTTGAAGGCATCAATTCATTGGTAGGATTCAAAAAAAATTACTACCGGTTCTGTGGGCATGTCTTGGTGGGCATGGCATGGCTTGGTGGGCTGGCTTGGTGGGCATGGCAGAAGATACTGTAAAATCCCCATTCTCTCCCTACCCACTAACCTGCTTTCCAGTTCCATTCTCCTGTGCAGGGCAACAAAAGAAGACCCAGTTGATCAGCTGGGACTTGGGAGGCAGAGAATACATGGGGTTGGCAGGGCCAGTCAGAGGTGGGATTTGACAGTTCTCCAAACTACTCAAAATTTCCACTACCAGTTCTCCAGAACTGGTCAGAACCTGCTGAATACCACCTCTGCATCAGTTCTTCAGGTGTTGCGGACATATGTTGTATCAACTGCTGCATCAGTTCTTCAGGTCTTCAGGTCTTCAGCTCCAGGTCTTGCAGAAATATGTTGTTCTGTAGCTAAATTGTGCCTAATTCTTCACAACTCCATAGATTACTGGACATAACCCCCCCTGTCTTCCATTGTCTCCCAGAATTTGCTCAAATTCATGTTCATTGAGTTGATCACATCAGGATCTTCTCCAAGGGGTACTGTCTTCTCACTTGGTGGCCAAAGGATTTCAGCTTTGGCTTCAGTATCTGTCCTTCCAAAGGACAGTCATGGTTGATTTCCTTTAGCACTGACTGATTGGATCTCCTTGCAGTCCAGGGGATTCATAATAATTGTCTCCAAAGACTAGATATTATGATCCTAACACATCAAGGGGCAAGTAAATGACTTTTACTTTCCGGTTTTAAAGGGAAGCCGTTACTTTCTACCGATTTCTTGACATTTGTATGAATTACAGATAATGGTTTCCTGTAGTGGGGATGAACTCTTTAACAGCCGAATGTGTAAGTGACACTGCCTGAGTATCTTCTCATTACCCAGGAGAGATTTTTCAAATTTTAATTACAAGCCGAGAGAAGACAAATCAATCCAAGGGCAGCTATTTTCCTCTTATCTCAGTTGATCTATTAAAACATGCCTGGCCTGCTGCTTTTTAAAATTTTATTTTATTTTACAATTGCAAAAGGCAACCGTAGCTAAGCTGGGGCAGACCAAAAAGTGACATTTCACACAACCTCCAGTTTTCTTGGCTACTGAAAAGATCTTATTGCTTTGTAGCAATAAGATGTGTAGACCCTGGTAAGGCCACACTTATCTCTTTGGTCCTTTTGTGTATGGTCCATCATCCAGTTCATGTTTGTCCCAAAAATGTTTTTTTCAAGATGCAACTGGTCTTTCTGGTCTTTCTGAGGATGTTTCACTTCTCATCCAAAAAGTTTCTTCAGCTCAATTTTCATTCCATATTTTGCAGGAATATCTGAAGCGCTCAGGAGGATCTTCAGCCAACACAATATACATGCACACTTTAAACCCAAGATTACATTAAGGCAGAAGCTTGTCTGCCCCATAGATAAAACATCTAGACACAAACTGAGCAACAGGGTAGATGCAGTACAATGTAGTCAGCCATGTGCAGATCTGTACATAGGGGAAACAAAACAACCACTTCACAAACGCATGGTGCAACATAGGAGAACAAACCCACCAGGACAAGATTCAGCATTTAAAAGACAAAAGGCCCTTTTTTTGAAGACAGCAAAGCTCACATTTTGGACAGAGAGGACCACTGGTTTGAAAGAGGTGTTGAAGAGGACATCTATGTCAAAATTGAACAGTCCTCCCTCAACAGAGGGGGAAGGGTACAACACCATCTATCTCCAGTCTACAACACAGTCCTTTCAACAGTTCCAAGAAAGTTTTGCACCCATTTGCACCAATCCGGTGACCCTGAGGACACAGATAAACCTCCAACTGGTCTCAATGACTTACTAAAAGAATGCAAACAACTAACTGTCTCCAAGGAGGATCAATTTTTCCATTCCCCACCATCCAATCAGAGCTGACAAACCTTCTTAGATAAGAAGTGAAAAATCTTCAAAGAAAATCCAGAAAGTCTAGTTTCCTCTTGAAAAAACACATCTGGGACAACTTGACACTTGATAAGACCACACTTAGAATACTGCATCCAATTTTAGTTGCCCCAGTACAAAGAAAAGATGTTGAGACTTTGAAAGGAGTTCAGAGAAGAACAACAAAAATGATTAGAGACCTAGAAGCTAAAATATATGAAGAATGGTTTCTGGAATTGAGTATGTCCAGTCTAGTGAAAAGAAGGACTAGGGGTGATGTGATAGCAGTTTTCCAGTATCTCAGGGGCTGCCATGAGGAAGAGTGGATCAATTTATTTTCTAAAGCACCTGAAGGCAGGACAAGAAACAATGGATAGAAACTTAAGCCCATGTCACACTGCACCAACGGATGCAAAGAGGATGTAAAATGGACAAAAAAGCTTGCCATCCATTTGAAAATGTGATGCATCCATTGTGTACTCACTGCGTATGTGTTTCATAAGCTCTATCCATCAAACATTCGTCTACTGCTATTTCATCCACTCAAAAAGTTTTGAGCTGCACAAAACTTTTTGAGCGGATGAACTTTCCGCCACGTACGATGTACATCTGCGACACATACGGGCAACAAATGTTCTACATCCGTTGTCATCCATTACATGTCCGCTGTATCCTCTTGGCATCCTCTGGACATCCCCTCAACTCACATCCACTGCAGCTGAAAGCGGAAAGAGGGAGGAAGCAAAAGGTACATGGAACATCCACACAGCATTAGTAGCACGGAAATAGAAAGGATGTAAGCAGAAGCATCTCGTATATAAAGCATTAAAACGGACAAAACATTTGTATCTAGGATGTATCTCAGATATTTAGGATGTCTGGAGTATGCCTAGAGTATGTGGAAGGACCCTAGCGGAAAACCAATATTTCCTATAAAAAGGGGGAGGAAATCACCTGGATCTCACTATCAGTCCAGCAGCCCTGGTGTACAGACCTCTTCAGCCTTGCTCTTGTTCTTCCACATCATCCATTGATCTCCACCATGGATCATCACACACTCCTTATGGTAGCTGCCATCGTTCAACACCAGAACCAAGTCCTCTTCAGACTGTTTCACCTTTTCTATGCAAGGAGAAGAAGGAGACATCCAAGAGCTGTCTGGGTCTGACGATGGATTGGGAGAAGAGTGGAGTTTGAACTCTATGACAAGCTGAGGGTGGAGCTGAGGAATGAAGACACTTGTGCATTTCAAC
Organism: Laticauda colubrina; assembly: GCA_015471245.1. Taxonomy (NCBI): domain Eukaryota; kingdom Metazoa; phylum Chordata; class Lepidosauria; order Squamata; family Elapidae; genus Laticauda; species Laticauda colubrina. Next base: position 535,251 of record BLBF01000002.1, on the reverse strand, counting down.
ACTTCATGAGGATGCCACCAGCCATGTTTGACAAAATTGTGGAGCATCTGAGACCCAGGTTGACCAAGCCGAACACCAACTTCCATCCCAGCCTGGACCCTGGACTGAAGGTGGCATTGACTCTGTGCCACCTGGCCTCTGGAACCACATACAGAAACATGCAGTATGCCTGGAGGGTGCTACACAACACCATCAGCAAAGTGGTCAGAGAAGTGGTGCAGGCCATTATCGAAGAATACGTGGAGGAGCTCTTCCAGTGCCCCACCACTAAAGAAGGCTGGAGGAAAGTTGCAGAACAGTGGTATCAGAGGTGGAACTTCCCCCACACCGTTGGAGCCATAGATGGGAAGCACGTGGCCTGCAAAGCTCCAGCCAACTCAGGGTCCTCTTATCACAACTACAAGGGCTTCTTCAGTATCATCCTCTTTGCCGTGGTTGATGCTGACTACAAGTTCATGTACATCGATGCTTCAGGCAATGGGTCAGCTTCAGATAGCCAGGTATACAATGCCAGTGACCTGAAGGATGGGCTGGAATGCAACCTCATCATGGGTTTCCCAGAACCAGACCCCCTGCCCAATGACACACAAGATGTGCCCTACTTCATCGTGGGTGATGACGCCTTCTCCCTCAGAACCTACCTCATGAAGCCCTACAGTTCCAGATACCTCACCCATGAAGAGAGGATCTTCAACTGCAGGCTGTCCAGGGCAAGACGGGTGGTGGAGAACGCTTTTGGCATCCTAGCCAACAGGTTCCAGGTACTTCTCACCACCATGCAGCATCACCCACAGACTGTGAGGAGCATCATGGAAGTTTGCTACATCCTGTACAATCTCATGTGCGCCCGCTACCCAGTGTTGCAGAACAGGCTTGTGGACCATCAACAAGGGAATGGGGACATGGAGCCTCGAGAATGGAGGCAAGGACAAAACCTTGTAGACACTGTGGATGTACAAGGCCCCAACAGAGCTTCACGTGAAGGGAAGAAGCAGCGCAACCTCCTGAAACACTGGTGCAACTCCCCAACTGGAGCAGTGGAGTGGCAAGACAGGATGGTAGATGCTTAATGGATGCTTCCTTAAGCCAGTCTCATAACACTGATGAGATTGTGCCATGTATGTTGAGTGGCCCTACAATGAACAGGGCATTTATAAAGAGCTTTGTTTATTTTGAAATGTGTTGATTAATGAATAAATTGTTATTGATAATAAAGGGCCATATGTGTGGCAGCTGGGTGGACCATACATTCCCACTATGCTTGCACTGGAGGTTTATCTATCCCACAGCTATCCTTACCCATCCCACAACTATCCTTATCCATCCCACAGCTATCCTTACCTATCCCACAAGCATGCAAAGGTTTAACCATTTATTTCAAAGTTTTCACCAACGCTTTATTAAGTCAATAAAATGAACCAAGTGTGTGAAGCAAAGATAACCTTTATTAACAACTGTCTTAAGTAAACTGTATGACTTTATTAAAAAAGCAAAATGAACCAAGTAAAGTGTCTTTAAGCAAAGATAAGGTGAACAGGTAACAACTCAGTCTCTGGCACTATTCTCAGTCACTGTGGACCAGCTGAGAGAGAAGATCTGTGCTGGTCGTGATTGTGTCCCTGATCTCCAGCAGGACAGTGTGGCTCTGGCCCTCCAGTCTGCCTCTCTGCCTGCTTTCTGTGGAGGTGGAGCTCGGGGTGGATGTGGGTTGGTCTCTGGCTGCTGCTTCTTCTTGCTCCATTTGAGACAGGGGATCCTCCAAGTCCTGTGGCATGGGGAGTGCAGCTGTCAGGGGGGTCTCTGCTGTGGGGCCCTCCAAAGACACCTGTCTGGACACAGTAGCTGTCTGCTGGCTGGAAGAGGACTGGCTGTCTGTGGGCTGTCTGAGGGAGAGGGTTGACAGAGGGGCTGCTCCTCAGTGGCGGACCTCACCCTCCAGGAAGCTGCACTTGGCCATGACATACATCTCCCGGTCAGTGAGCTTGACAGCGGCCTGGCCAGATTTCTTCAGGTGCAGCTTGCCATACCAGGTGTGCATGTGCTTTCACCATCCCAGGAGTACATCTGAAGTGTAGCCCAAGCTCTCTGCCTTGTCTCTCCACGTTGCCTGCTTTCCCTTGATGTCGCGTTAGAGCCTGTGGTCTTTTCTCCACAGGTACTCGTTCTCCCTCAGCCATTCCAGCACCTCCTCCTCATGGTCCTTGGAAATGGAGTACTGTTTCCTCTCTCCATTCTCCTTGCCTTGCCTCTTCCTCCCTCTGGCAGGGCCTTCAGGGCCTTCAGCAGCAGGGCTTTGAGGGCCTTGGGGCTGGTCCACCACAGTAGCAGAAGTAGCAGTACCATTAGCAGCAGCACCAGCAGCAGCAGCACCACCACCACCAGCAGCAGCAGAAGCAGCAGGAGAAGCAGCAGCAGCACCAGCAGCACCAGCAGGAGAAGCACCAGCAGCACCAGCAGCACCAGCAGGAGAAGCACCACCAGCAGCAACGCCAGCAGCAGCAGCTTCAGAGTCAGCGCCAGGGGGTGGGATGGTGGTTCTGTCCTTCTTGCCAGGGCTGGCAGGAGTAGGCACAGGCTTTCTCTTCTTCCCTGACTGATGAACCATGGTGTTCTTTCAAGATGTCTCTGGCAGCAGGTCTTTCCCTTGAATGGTGACTGCTTGCGAGTTGCATCCTTTTATATCCACAGAGCTGACGCAATTCATCCTCCCCACATGCGCAGTGAACGCTTTGCATCCGCTACACATCCGCTACACATCCGCTACGCATCCGCTATGCAACCTATAGGCATCCGTCATGCATCCGTGTCATCTGCTACGCATCCATTCCTTCTGCTATGCGTCCGCTTCGCTATTCTCCCCCGGAAGTCCTGCGGATGTGTCATCTGCTTCCATCCACTTCCATCCGCTAGGCTTCCTACGAACATCCGCTTACCATCTTCGCTACGTACTACCCACATCCATTCCTTTCTGTTGTTTTCTGTTCTGTTTATGCATATTTGGGGCACTTTTGAGAGCGGATAACAACAGATGGAGCCACCCCCGAAATTTTGCTCATCCGCTGTGTCCTTTTTGCATATGTTTTGCATCTGTCGGCCAGTGTGACCTAGCCTTAACCAAGGCTGTGAAGCAACGTAGAACTTAGGAGAATGTTCCTAACAGTGAGAACAATTAACCAATGGAGCAAATTGCCTTTGGAAATTTCCTATGGATGCCCCAACACTGAAGACTTTTAAGAAAAAAAACTAAATAACCATCTATCAGAAATAATATAGATCCTGAGAGACCAGGCCGTTGGACTAGGTGATCTCCAATGTTCCTTTCAATTCTGTTACTGTTATTGACTTCATCATCAAAATAGAGCTGGAAGGAACCTTGGAGGTCTTCTAATCCAACCGTCTGCTCAAGAAGGAGACATTTCAGGCAAGCGGCTGTCTAGTCTCTTCTTAAAAAAAACTCCAGTGATGAAGCACCCACAACTTCTGGTGGCAAGCTGTTCTGCTAGTTATTTGTCCTCACTGTTAGGAAGTTTCTCCTTGATTCCAGGTTGGTTCTCTCCTTGACTGGTTTCCATCCATTGTTTCTTGTCTTGCCTTCTGGTGCTTTGGGACATAAATGGACTCCTTCCCCTTTGTGGCAGCCTCTCAAGTACTGGAATACTGCTGTCATGGTACAGAAATCATCCTGTGGCTCAAAACAAAGAGATGTTTAATTTGGAAGCCGAGGCTGAAATCAAGCCAAGTCAACCCTCCACTGCACACTGCTGGTAACTTATTAGTGTTGCTGCCTTTCCCTGTTGACTCATTTATCAAGAAAGCCACTGGGTAGAAAAGCAGATGGTGGCAAGATAGCTCTGCTCTGAAAGGTCAATTGAACTGTAATTGAATCTTCTGCCTGGACAGTGTTGAGGGCACCAGGGCTTTTTGTGGTCCTGGCTTTACAGCAACCTCTAGATGATTCCAATCTTAAAGCCACATTTGGCTTGACCATGTGACAGACTACATATGTTATGGGTTCTTGGCTTTGGCTGCTATCTGGCGGTGATGCATGCTGTATTCTGTGGACCTACTGGGGAAATTCTGGATTGAATATCTCTCTGTGGTGTCCTTGATGGTCTCTGAGTTTAGCTGTTTTCTTGCAGTTGTTACATGACCAAACTAGGTGACATCATGAGTGCTACAAGGGAGTGGACTTTGTGGAGAGGAGGAGGAGGACTGTGGGGTGCTTGGTTTTTTTCCCGTCAGATATTTCATGAACCAACTAGGTAACATCATCAGTGCTAGAAGGGAGTGTGGTTTGCTTTCTGTTTCTATATAAGTGGCTTGCCCTGCCGGTGTTAGTGAGAGCATTGAAAATGAAAGTCATCAGTCAGTGTGTCTATCTTTCATATATCTGTCAGTCTGTGTCCTTCCATCCACCTACCTATCTCCCTACCTACCTAACAATCTTGCCCACACTCTGGATGATTCAATTTGGATGTGATTCACCTGATCATCCCTTCAAAGGAGATGCACAAAATGAAGTGAGGTGGCATTGATTTCCTGGATCAGATCAGTCACCCTGCTGAATTTCAGCTGTTTATTTAGTCTTCCATAACACTCAGCACATCTGTGCAAAATGCACTTTTCTCAGAAATGAAGTGGCAATGGAGGGATTTCAGGGCTAATTCCTTGCTAACATGCACTGATGTGCCCTGTTTTCTTTATCATTATTATTTTTAAACTCCCTTCTTACTCTTATGGGTGATCTGTGACTTCCTCAATCTAGAATCCTCTACTGGAAGCCTGGGAGTTTGAGGGTTTTGCAAAATATCTCAGCTGTTCCTAGCTTTGGACTCTTCTGGACAGAGATCGTTCATATAGCTCCTGACATCTGTTGGAGTCCTTGTCCCAACTTAGAAGTCACACTCTCAAGTTCTCCTACCATCACTGAGATGGCCTTGGCCTTGACTTTCCACCTCCTCTCTTGTCCCAAAAGTGCTTTTTCAAGAGGCCATTGGACTTTCTGTTTTTTCTTTGAAGACATTTCACTTCTCATCTAAGAAGTTTCTGAAATTCTGGCTGAATGGTAGGGAAGGGAAGGATTTATTCTTCTTGCAGACAGAACTGGTCCTTTGCATGCTTTTAGAGTCTCATTGAGGCCACTTGGAGATTTATCTGTGTCATCAGGGTCACCTGAGTGGTGCAAATGGGTGTGAAGCCTTCTTGGAACTGTGGAAAGGACTGTGTTATAGACTGGAGATAGATAATATCATATCCTGCTCCCTCTGTTGAGAGAGAGCTGTCCAATTTTGACATAGATGGCATCCCTGAGGCACTTTGAGATGACATAATCTAAGCTTGTACCATTCAGTGCGTGTACTGCTCCTGCCTGTATTGCACAGATTGGCACTATGTTGTAGAAAGTTATCACCCACCCCTCTCCTAGAAGAATGAAACATGCTAGGAAATATTAAACAGGCAAAATATTATATTTCCCTGGATGAGAAAAGGAGACACATGTTTTTAAAGACAAAGCAGCTTCCTACAGCTCCCTACCTCCCCCTTCAGCTCCAGTGGGATGGAATTAATACATGGCCCTCAGGACATGATAGGAATATCCATCTCACCACATGGCACCTGGGTTGAATCCTACATCACCCAGCAGGATTTAACCAAATATAGCACACAGACAACCTACAAATCTAGCCATGATCCCTGACAGCAATCAATCTGAATATTCTTCCTGTGCCTCAGGAAGTTCAAGGTTTAGAGAAGGTATAAAATTAAGGGACTCTCAGCATCTCTTCCCTTTTTGCCCAGGAGCTCCAAGGCATGTGGTCCTGTCCACTATTAAACCTTCTTTCCAAGCAACTTCCATGAATCCAGTGTCTTTCCCCCCCACTTGGAACTGAACCCAGAAGGATATTTCTTACAATTTGTAGGACTGTCCCTGAGTTCTCTCTACATAGCCTGCACCTTGGGTCCTGCCTGATTGTGGTAAGCCCTTGCTTCTCTGCAGCTGATGCTTAGTGTCTGTCCTTGTGCTGCTATGACCAGTGAAGCTCCTTGGTGCTCCATGTGCTTGGTAGTTTTCTTGGAGATGTTTCACATCATGATATTACCTACTTCAGGTAATGAAACATCTGCAAGAAAACAACCAAGCTCAGGGAGCACTAAGGACCCCACAGTCCTCTTCCTCATCCTCCTCCCTGCAAACCTCACACCTTTTAGCATTGATGATGTTACCTAGCTGGGTAATGAAACATCTGCAAGAAAAAAACCAAGCTCAGAGAGCACCAAGGACCTCATAGTCTTCTTCTTCTTCTTCTTCTTCTTCTTCTTCTTCTTCTTCTTCTTC
>BLBF01000002.1:512159-528904 GCA_015471245.1 Laticauda colubrina | reverse complement strand
TTCTTCTTCTTCTTCTTCTTCTTCTTCTTCTTCTTCTTCTTCTTCTCTTCTTCTTTCTCTTTCTCTTTCTTCCTCTTTCTCTTCCTCCTCCTCTCTTCTTGTTCTTCTTCTCCTCCTCCTCCTTCTTCTTTTCCTCCTCCTCTCCATAAAATTCACCCCCTTTCTCTAGTTTGCTTAATGAAGAAAACAACCAAGTTCAAAGAAACTGAGGAGCTCTTACTTGAACCCTGAGGTACAAATATTCTCCCTTATTGGTATGATCAGTGCCTGTCCTTTCATTCAGCCCTTTCCAGCCACTGGTAGAATTTCTAAATAAGATATATGGTATCTTCATTTAATTTTGAAAGTAAACAAAAAAATAATAACTAATATAACAGCAAAGGAAGGAAGGAGGGGAATACTTTTGGCCCATGGGAGTCTGACTACAGCTAATAGAATACATGCTCTTGCCACAGGAACAGGAAGCTCAAAGGCAAGGCCCAAGAGAAGGTATAAATAACCCTCACTCTCCACTCCATGTGCTCAACTTCCCAGGACCTCAAACCGATGTGGTCCTGTCCATCAATAAACCAGCTTCCCAATCAGCTTCCATGATTCCAGTGTCTTTCTCCCCATTTGGAACTGTACCCAGATGGATATTTCTTCCAACACTCATCTTTTTTTTTTTTTAGGGTACAGAGAAAGTCATCTGTGCTTGTATAAAAAGTTTAAAACGAAGTAACCTTCTCAGAGGAACCAAGAAAAACACACAGATGTGGTTTTTCCAATGCGAAAATGCCTGTCTAAGATGATCCAACCTCATGGGAAAATTGAAGGGACAATCTCAGCAGATCCCTACTCCCATCCCCATTTTAAGCAAACTCTGCTGGGTGAGAAGCAGAACTCTGCTAGAAAATAGTATGTCCCAAATAAATTACAAAATTACAGAATGACAGAATTGGAAAGGACCTTGGGACAATGGTGGTATTCAATTTTTTTTTTAACTACCAGTTCTGTGGGCATGGCTTGATGGGCATGGCAGGGGAAGGATACTGCAAAATCTCCATTCCCTCTCCACCCCACCCCACTAACCTGCTTTCCAGCTCCATTCTCCTTTGCAGGGCAACCAAAGGAGATCCAGCAAATCAGTTGGGACTTGGGAGGCAGAGAATAGATGGGGTTGGCGGAGCCATTCAGAGGTGGCATTTACCAGTTCTTGGAACTTCTCAAAATTTCCACTACTGGTTCTCCAGAACTGGTCAGAACCTGCTGAATACCATCTCCCTAGGAAGTCTTCTACCCCAACCCCCTCAGTGGTGGGATGCTGCCAGTGTAACAACTGGTTCGCTAATTGCATACCTTGTGCGCACATGCACAGCTTTTGCAATTACTTATCTTCGTTGTTACTTTAGGGAAGTAACACAGTTGAGGCGCAGCAATTCACTCTGCCACATGAATCAGCTGAGCAGATATAGGTGAGTACAGCACAGGGGTGGGCAGTCAGGCCCACATGATTGTCCAAGTGAACCGGTTTGGAGGCAGCTGATCATCAGAGCTAGGGGTTCACCCAAACTGGTCCGAATGGGCAGAATCCTACCCTTGAACCCCCTGCTCTATCAGGTGACCCTGCACCATGCTGGACAAATGGCAATGTTCCAATATTTGAGGGGCTGCCACAAAGAAGAGGGGGTCCACTTATTTTCCAAAGCACCAGAAAGGGGGACAAGAAACAATGGATGGGAACTAACCAAGGAGAAAAGCAACCTGGAATTATGGAGAAACTTCCGAACAATTAATTGCTAGAACAACTTGTCTCCAGAAGTTGTGGATGCTCTAAAACTTTTTAAGTTTTTAAGAAGAGATTGGATAATCATTTGTCTGAAATAGTAAAGGGTTTTCTGCCTAAGCAGGGGGTTGGATTAGAACAGGTGTTGCCAACCTTTTGGACCTCAGTGACCACCAAACTCATAATTTTAAATCCTATGGACCAGAAACCCTGGAAAATCCCCAAAAAAAGTCTGCAGGAAAATTCCCCACCCTGTTTTCCTACTGATCGATCATTCTTTTTTATTATTATTATTTATTGGTTTTTAAAACAAACATAAACAAACAAAACATAAAAACATCAGGCCATCTTCCATATATATACATACAGTGTGTCGGTTGGCTTACAAATTTTTTTGTGCTTCCATTTGTTAGTCTTCAATTACAATTACATATGATCTCGTATTTTCAATCCAATATTAAATGCATTAATATCATTATTAATCAATCATTTGACTATACTTTTATTCATTCATGCTTTAAGAAATAATCATATTTTACTCAATTTATTTTATGACAATTCATATTATCGTCCCAAATCTATCTAAAATCATTTTATAGATATAATAAGAAAAAATACATCTTTATATATTTAGTATTTTCTAAAAGTCTACATATTTCGTTACTATATTTTATTATGTGCTGTTGACATTGACATCTTATAATTTTGAGACTACAATTTTTGTCATTTATCTTGGTCAGTCCCATATCCAAAATTATTCACCCAAGCAATAATAGTTTCTTTAACTTGTTCTTTTTCTAGTTTAATTTCTAATAAATATCCATACAATTTTTTAATCACCTTTTCATAAGTACCTGTCAAAATCTTATCTAAAGCAGTCAGTTTATCATAAAAACTGTTTTGGAATCTTTATCATACCTTGACTGTATTTGCGCACATGAAAACCAATTCATCTTTATACCTTGTTCCTCTAGTTTTTGTATAGATTTAAGTTCACCCTTTTCATTCAATATTTCAGCATATCTAACTGTTTGTTCCTTTTTATATATTATAGGATAGGAAAATGCTTCAATAGTCGATAGCCAGACAGGAATTTTCAAATAACATTGTCGTTTAATCTTCTCCCAGTTTAACCACAGAGACTCCCATATATAATGTCTTCTAAGCAATTTAGGAGGAAAAAAAAAAAGCCACACTGCACTTTGTTTAATTATCCAAGGCTCTTATTATAGAACTCTTCTCCACAGACTTATCGTCTTTCTTTTCCTATAAACTTCAACACCAGACTGCAGCTATTGATAGAAACCCAGAAGAGCACCTGCAATAATACTCTCCCGTGCTCTTCCATCTATCTTATCAAATAGCAATGTCCTTGAGAAAAAAAAAAGAGTCTCAGTTCTTTCTTTTTCAGCTTTGTCTGGTCAGAAGAGAAATAGAATATTTCCAAGCCTCTAGTTGGCAGTGTTATAAAGTTTCTTTGCTTTCACTTTCCCCCTCCTTTCCCAACAAAATATAATAAGGATTAATAAGGAAAAAAAAAAGAAAGAAAAAGATATTTTAAAAAAGAAATAGATAAAAGGGAGTCTCTATCCTAAAATGTTGCAAAATTAAAAAGGAGAAAAAAAATTAATGGGAAAAAAAAACCAGTCCAATTTCAAAATCTAAAGGCCCTGTCACACTGGCCGACGGATGCAAAATGTTTGTAAAAAGGACACAGCGGACGAGCAAAATGTTCCATCCGTTGTTATCTGCTGTCAAAAGGGGCAAAAATTTGCATAACCAGAGCGGATAACACAGAAAGGAACGGACAGGGGGAGGACGCAGGGCGGATGGAAAGTGGATGCTCCACGGAAGCCTAGCGGATGGAAGCAGATGAGAGCGGATGGCACATCCACAAGGCTTCTGGGGGAGCGCAGCAAAGCGGTCACAGAACGGAAAGAGCGGATGCAGAGCGGACACCGAGCGGATGAAGCGGATGCACAGCAGATGCCGAGCGGATGAAGCGGAAGCCTAGCGGATGCCTAGCGGGTGCCTAGCGGATACCTAGCGGAAGCCTATGTGGGGAGGATGTGCATGTGGGGAGGATGCATTGCATCAGCCCCATGGATATAAAGGGAAGCAGCTCCCAAGCAGGTCACCATTCAGAGGAAAGACCTGCTTCATGAGGTAGGTTCTGAGGGAGAAGGCGTCATCCCCCACGATGAAGTAGGGCACATCTTGTGTGTCGTTGAACAGTGGGTTTGGTTCTGGGAAGCCCATGATGAGGTTGCGTTCCAGTCCCTCCTTGAGGTGACTGGCATTGTATACCTGGGCATCTGAAGCTGACCCGTTGCCTGAAGCATCAATGTACATGAACTTGTAGTCAGCATCGACCATGGCGAAGAGGACGATGCTGAAGAAGCCCTTGTAGTTGAAATAAGTGGACCCTGAGTTGGCTGGAGCTTTGCAGGCCACGTGCTTGCCATCTATGGCTCCAACGGTGTGGGGGAAGTTCCACCTCTGATACCACTGCTCTGCAACTTTCTTCCAGCCTTCTTCAGTGGAGGGACACTGGAGGAGCCTCCAATACCCTCCAGGTATTCTACAATGATGGCCTGCACCACTTCTCTGACCACAATGCTGATGGTGTTGTGTGGCACCCTTCAGCCGTACTGCATGCTCCTGTACGTGGTCCCTGAGGCCAGGTGGCACAGAGTCAGTGCCACCTTGAGCCCCAGATCCAGGCTGGGCCGGAAGTTGGTGTTTGCCTTGGTCAACCTGGGTCTCAGTCGCTCCACAACTTCATCAAACATGGCTGGAGGCATCCTTATGAAGTTCTGGAATGCACGAGGGTCTTTGTTCCTCAGCTCCACCATCAGCTTTTTGTACAGTCCATACTCTGCACTGTTGCAGAACGATGGTGGCTACCAAAAGGAGTGTGTTACGATCTATGGTGGACATCAATGGATGCTGTGGAAGAGCAAGAGCCAGATGAAGGCTGCAGAGGTCTGCACAGCAGGGCTGCTGGACTGAAAGTGAGATCCAGGTGAGTTGCTCCCCCTTTTTATAGGCAATATAGGTTTTCCACTAGGAGTCCTTTTGCATCTTCTAGGCATCCTCTAGACATCCTTAATATCCGAGATAGGTCCCCTCTGCGAACGTTTTTTCCATTTTAAATGCTTTCAATGCGAGCTGCATCCGCTTTCATCCTTTCTCCGTCCGTGCTACTAATGCTGCACATCCATTCCGCATCCGTTCTGCTTCCTCCCTGTGTCCGCTTTCTGCTGGAGCGGATTTGAGTTGCGCGGATGCACAGCGGATACCTAGAGGATATAGCGGACGCATAACAGATGACGACAGATGTAGAACGGATGTTCCCCGTATGTGTTGCGGATGCAGAACGGACGCGTTGGATACATTTTCCACTCAAAAAGTATTGAGCAGCTAAAAACTTTTTGAGCGGATGGAACCTCAGTCGACGGATGCTGGACGGATAGAGAGGATGAAAAACTGAGGCAGTGAGTACAGAACGGATGAATCGCGTTAACCAACGGATGGCAAGTGTTTTTCTCTGTTTTACATCCTCTTTCCATTCATTGGTGCAATGTTACATGGGCTTAAGACCACGTATAGAAAATCCAACTTTGAAAAAAAAAACATTACTTTGACATTCCTGTTTAAAACCACTGCTTAATCACTTCTGTCAAAACTTTTACAGATTCTTTCTTTTCCTTAGAGTGTCATTTCAGATCTTAAAATAAAGAAAAAGTTCTCACCAAACCGGCACTCTCTCTCTTTCTGTTCTCTTCCGTTTCTTGCAGTGAGAACAATCCACCAGTGGAACAGAAATTGCCTTTGGAATTTATGGGAGCGCCATCACTCAATGCTTTCAAAAAGACACTGGATTGCCATGTGTCAGAAATGGTGCAGAGTCTGCTTGGGTGGTAGGTTGGATTAGATTAGGGGCCGGCAACCTTAAATACTCAAAGAGCCACAAAGGTCCTAACCAGAAGCTCCCTGTTCAATTCTGGAGCCAATTGGAAGTCCGATTTCCTCACCATAGAATCTCCTCCTAGCATGGCGTCCTTTTTCCTCTATCTCTCCTAACCTAAAGTATTATCAATTGTGGATCCAACCAGCAACAGGAAGCCGCAGCAGAGGGATGAAAGAGCCACATGTGGCTCCAGAGCTGTGTGTTACGATCCATGGATTAAATGGACTACAAGATCCCTTCCAACTGTGTTAATCTGTATCTTTATCTAGCTCCCTATATGTGATGGAATGTAGTAAGGAGTTTGTTTCCCAGGAAGGATAGGTGGATTCTAGAGGAGGAAGAAGCAACTCAGCCCAGATATCTTGCATGAAAGAAAGAGGGTGAAAGAAAGAGGGACATAAAGAAAAAAATATATGCTGTGAACTTCATGTAGGCATCAGGAAGGCATCTGGCTAGTAAATACTCAACTCCATCCAGTTGTCCTGACTCTATCTTGATTTAAGGGATTACATGGTCATAAAAAGGGTAGATTTTTAAAATTGTAGATGCAGACAGGAGAGTCCTCAAGACTCCATCTATAAAACCCTCATTTTGGAAGAATCACCATGTATCATTCTTGGTTTGGGGCCTAGCCCTACCCTTGATAAAGTATAGAGCAGGGATTGGCAACCCACAGCTCTAGCACCACATGTGGCTCTTTCATCCCTCTGCTGCAGCTCCCTGTTGTCAGTCAGTAAAAGGAAAAAGCATGCTGTTCTAGGAGGAGACTCTATGGTGGGGGAATCAGACTTCCGGTCAGCTCTAGAATTAAATGGGGGGCTTCCGGTTGGGACCTCAGCAGCCATTGGTCAGATATACAGTAGTATGGATCTTCAGTCTCCTCTGGTCACTCACCCAGGCACCTCCATTTGCCCAGCTTATCTCTGCTTCCTTCTGGTATGCATGGTGGCCCCTCTGGTCACTGGCTCTCTCACTGAGTCAGCTTTCCTCTGCTAAGGGGGTTAGACTAGATTACCTCCAAGGTCCTCTCCAACTGTTTACTGCTACTAAATGACTGCATGATTGACTGTCTGGCTGATAGAATGGATGGATGGATAGATGGATCAATTGATCGATTGTTCAATCAATCAATTAATCAAGAGACAACAGCCACTGTGGCTCTCTCAGCTACCGCAAGCTTCTTCTAAGAGATTTGTAAGTATCTCCTTTTTTAAAAAAAATATTGATTTTCTGTTGTTTACATTTTGTTAGTGCTTAATAAACATCATGTTGACTTCCGGATTAAGCCCTCCTTGTTGACAGACTGGGGACCATAACTGTCCGTGGCCTTGGTCCATGCTCTTTCATTGGAGAGCCCCAATCATCGTAATTGGGGCTGAAGCTGCCTTGGAGGGGCAGTGGAGTAAGGGGAAGCCACCAGCCAGGTTGAGGGGAGCCGCATCTCCCCCCCCCGGGCTTGGCAATTTTTCCCCCCGAAGATGACTGAGCTATGGTCTAAAATGGCCCCCCGAAGAGGAGGACTTAGCTGGATTAAGATTTGTGCAGGAGTGAACAAAGAGGTGGACAACATAAGAATCAGGACAATTTGGTGCAACAACTAAATGAAAGGTACCCCGATGTTATTAGAATATTTAGGAAAGAAAAAGAAAGCAGCAGAATTATAAAGAGAAGGAAAAAAATAAAAGAAATAAAACAATTTTGACAGCTGAATGGGGCTTTGAACCAGGAAAGGAAGAAGTTGGAACAAGATACTTGAATAAATTGAATTAAAATATTTGGCAACAAGCAGGCATAAATTAAAGCTGGATGTAAATGTATTTTTTAAAAAGGGGGGGGGGGAATACACAAATTGGAGACTTGATTGTTTTGGAATATTGAGGCTCAGAAAGTCCTGAACAATAAAATGGGGGGGGGGGAGTAAGGTCTTTGTATAATGGAGAGTGCCATCTTGTGGACAAAAATTTAAACTGAAAAATAAAAAGAAATAGTTCCTGTTTCTCGATGAATCTGACGATACAATGAAAAGGAAATATTGAAACAATAAAACAAGAACCCTAAAAAGTGAAAAGTTGAACTAGAATAAAAGAAAAAGTAAGAAAAGAGGATTGTTGGACTAATTGGTGACTTTGATATAAACCCAGTGTTGGAATAATTGTGAATCTAGAAAGTTTGAAGAAGAAAAAATAAAAAGAGAAGTTGATTTGTGGATTCTAAAGACTATAAGAGTGTGTAACGATGATATTTCTGCGGGAACTGAAAATGGAACTTAAAAATATGAAAGAACTACTACATTCAAGAGGTGAATCACTTGGCTCTGTGTTAAAAGCTATGGCAATGGTGATTGAAGAACATAAAGAAGAAACCTCAGAGAAGGAGGAGTTAGTTCAAGAAGAAGCCATCTTAAATAGACAATCAGCACAAAGAACACCATAAAGAAGAGGGGGGGAAAGGGGAGTTAAAAATAGGAGATTCAAGAAAGTAACTAAAAGGGGCAATACCTGTAAAAAAATAGGAAAGACAGAAAGAATCAGCAGAAAAGTAAAAGGGGGAAGAAAGATACAAAGAGGGAGAGGGACACACACCAGAGGGAGAAAATATTTGGAAAAATAAAAGGGAAGAGAGGTGATGAGGAACAAGAACGGAAAAGAAAGAAAGAAATATGGGAATTGTAAAATAATGGAAAAAAATTGTTTATTTAGAATGCATAGGGATAATGGTTAATGAATTAAGAAAGGGGATTCTCCACTGATATGAGGCATAATAAGAATGTATTGGCAATTACAAATTATTGAGAAAATAGGGGAATTAGATCACTGAGAGGAGGGGGGCACTGTTATTTTTAGTGGATGAATGTATGTTCTTATATTTATTGTTACAAGAAAGGTCAATGTTTATTATATATATTGAAATAATTGAAATGAATTGTGAGGATGTTTAAAAATGAGATTAATATCAGTGACCAGGACTAGTTAAATGAATTAATTGTTTCCTTTTCATCTATCTTTTTTAGTATTATAAATAAAACTCTATGGAAGTAAAGGGGGAAAATATACTTTATAATATTTATAATAAATATGAAGATAAAAGAATTATTAGTGATTTAAATGAAAAAAGAGTATATTGGAAAAGGTCATGCTTAAAAGAAACATAAATGTTTAAGAAATATATTTGAAATAAATTGAAATGAACTGAGAAGATGTTTAGATTGAAAGTAATATCAGTGAACAGGATTAATTTATTTGTTACTTTTCTTATGTAAAATTAAGTTTAAAATGGATAAAGGCTAGGTCACATCGGCCGACTGATGCAAAATGTATGTAAAAAGGACACAGCAGACGAGCAAATTTTCCATCCGTTGTTATCCACTCTCAAAAGTGCCCCAAATTTGCATGAACAGAGAGGACAACAACGGAAAGGAACAGACGTGGGGAGGACGTAGCGAGGATGTTAAGCGGATGCTCAATGGAAGCCTAGCGAATGAAAGCGGATGGAAACGGATGACATATCCGCAGGGTTTCTGGGGGAGAACAGCGAAGCAGACGCGCAGCGGAAGGAGCGGATGCAGAGTGGATACAGCGGTGCATCACGGACGCCTAGCAGATACCTAGCGAATGCCTAGCAGATGCAAAGCGTTCACTGTGCATGCGGGGAGGATGCATTGCATCAGCCCTGTGGATATAAAGGGAAGCAGCTTGCAAGCAGGTCACCATTCAGAGGAAAGACCTGCTGCCAGACACATCTTCAGTCAACAACCATGGGGAAGAAGAGGAAGCCTGTGCCTACTCCTGGCAGTCCTGGCAAGAAGGACAGGACCACCATCCCACCCCCTGGTGCTGACTCTGCTTCTGCTGGGGCTTCTGCTGCTGGTGCTGACTCTGCTGCTCCTGGGGCTTCTGCTGGTGCTGCTCCTGGTGCTGGTGCTTCTGCTGGTGCTTACTCTGCTGGTGCTGCTCCTGGTGCTGGTGCTTCTGCTGGTGCTGACTCTGCTGGTGCTGCTGCTGGTGCTGCTGATGCTGCTGGTGCAGCTGGTCCTGCTGGTGCTGCTGGTGCTTGTGCTGGTGCTGCTGCTACTGCTGGTGGTGGTGGTGTGGTGGACCTGCCCCTAGAACCTCAAAGCCCTGCTGATGAGGGCCCAGAAGGCCCTGCCAGAGGGAGAAAGAGGCATTCGTGAGAAAAGGGGGAGAGGAGACAGTACTCCATTGCAGAGGAACATGAGGAGGAGGTGCTCGAATGGCTGAGGGAGAACGAGTACCTCTGGAGGAAGGGACACAGGCTTTATTGAGACACCAAGCGGAAGGAAGCAGCTTGGAGAGAGAAGGCGGAGAGCCTGGGCTACACTTCAGATGTCCTCCTGGGGTGGTGGAAGCACATGCACACCTGGTACAGGAAGCTGCACCTGAAGAAGTCTGGCCAGGCTGCAGTCAAGCTCACTGACTGGGAGACCTAGGTGATGGCCAAGTGCAGCTCCTTGGAGGATGAGATCTGCCACCGAGGAGCAGCCGCTCTGTCAACCCTGTCTCTCAGGCAGACCACAGACAGCCAGTCCTCTTCTGGCCAAGAGTCAGCTCCTGTGTCCAGGCAGGTATCTTTGGAGCGCCCCATGACAGAGACCCCCCCCCAACAGCTGCACTCCCCATGCTGGAGCACATGGAGGACCCCCTGACGCAATTGGAGCAAGAAGAGGCCGCTGCCACCAGAGACCAACCCACACCCATCCCCAGCTCCACCTCCACAGAAAGCAGGCAGAGAGCCAGACTGTCCTCTTGGAGATCAGGGACACCATCAAGAGCAGCGTAGATCTCCTCTCTCAGCTGCTACATGTCGACATACCATCCTCTAACAGAAAGCCCTTCCTCACCTACGTGAACCAGACCCTCATGGAAATGCCCAAAGCCCAGTATCAGGTGATCAAGGAGAGGATCACAGGTCTTCTGCACAACCCTCCAGGCCCAGCTGAACCTGCTCTGACCCACTCCAGGTCTGCTCCTCCACCCCAGGTGATGTCACAGCCCTTCCAAGGCTTTCAACAGCCCCTCACCTACCAAGGCTACGGCTACCAGGAGTTCCAACAGCACAGGAAGCCCTTCCCAGTCCAGGCACAGGTACATCACACACCACAGGTGCCACCGATGCCACCGATGCCACCGATGCCACCCACGCCTCACCTCACTCACCTGCAGACCTGACAGCCCCACTACACTCCTCCTTCCTCCACCCCACAGCCAAGCCCGGCCTCAGAACATCTGTCATCGGTCTTGGGACTGACATCCCATGTCATGGAGGAAGGGCCTCTCAACATCACGGGACTGAGCCAGCTCTCTGAGACCTTCCTCCATACACCATCCCCTGTTGTCCTCTCGGGGCCAAGCACACCAATAGTGCCTCAGACCAGCACTCCAGCCACTGCCACCTCCACAGCACCAGGACCCTTCACCCCTGAGACCATGGGCACACCTCAGAGTGACTGAGAAGTGTGCCAGAGACTGGGTTGCTACCTGTTGACTTTATCTTTGCTTGGGACATTTTACTTGATTCATTTTGCTTTTTAATATAGTCCTACAGTTTGTTATTAATAAAGGTTATCTTTGCTTCACACACTTGGTTCAGTTCTTTTAGTAAATAAAGTCTTGGTGGAAACTTTTAGAAATGGTTTAAGCCTTTGCATGCTTGTGGGATGGGTAATAGCTGTGGGATGGGCAGGGATAGCAGTGGGATGGGCAGGGATACCTGTGGAATAGGTAATAGCTGTGGGATGGGTAATAGCTGTGGGATGGGTAATAGCTGTGGGATAGATAAGCCTCCAGTGCAAGCATAGTGGGACTTTATGGTCCATCCTCCCAGGTGCCACACATATGGCCCTTTATTATCAATAACAATTTAATCATTCATCAACACATTTCAGCATAAACACAACTCTTTATTAAATGCCCTGATCATTGTAGGGCCACTCAACATACATGGCACAATCTCATCAGTGTGATGAGACAGGCTGAAGGAAGCATCCATTAAGCATCTACCATCCTGTCTTGCCACTCCACTGCTCCAGCTGGGGAGTTGCACCGGTGTCTCAGGAGGTTGCGTTGCTTCTTCCCTTCACGTGAAGCTCTGTTGGGGCCTTGCACATCCTTAGTGTCTATCAGCCTCCATTCCCCAGGCTCCATGTCCCTATTGCCTTGTTGGAGGTCCACGAGCCTGTTCTGCAGGACTGGGTAGCGGGTGCGCATGAGATTGTGCAGGATGCAGCAAGCTTCCACGATCCTCCTCACAGTCTCTGGGTGATGCTGCATGGTGGTGAGAAGTACCTGGAACCTGTTGGCCAGGATGCCAAAGGCGTTCTCCACCACCCATCTTGCCCTGGACAGCCTGTAGTTGAATTCCTCTCTTCACGGGTGAGGTATCTGGAAGTGTAGGGCTTCATGAGGTAGGTTCTGAGGGAGAAGGTGTCATCCCCCATGATGAAGTAGGGCACATCTTGTGTGTCGTTGGGCAGAGGATCTGGATCTGGGAAGCCCATGATGAGGTTGTGTTCCAGCCCCTCCTTGAGGTCACTGGCGTTGTATACCTGGGCATCTGAAGCTGACCCATTGCTTGAAGCATCGATGTACATGAACTTGTAGTCAGCATCGACCATGGCAAAGAGGATGATGCTGAAGAAGCCCTTGTAGGTGTGATAAGTGGACCCTGAGTTGGCTGGAGCTTTGCAGGCCATGTGCTTCCCATCTATGGCTCCAACGGTGTGGGGGAAGTTCCACTTCTGATACCACTGTTCTACAACTTTCTTCCAGCCTTCTTCAGTGGAGGGGCACTAGAGGAGCTCCTCCAGATATTCTTTGATGATGGTCTGCACCACTTCTCTGACCACAATGCTGATGGTGTTGTGTGGCACCCTCCAGGTTACTACATGTTCCTGTATGTGGTCCCGGAGGCCAGGTGGCACAGAGTCAGTGCCACCTTCAGTCCAGGGTCCAGGCTGGGCCAGAAGTTGGTGCTTGCCTTGGTCAACCTGGGTCTCAGCCGCTCCACAACTTCGTCAAACATGGCTGGTGGCATCCTCATGAAGTGCTGGAATGCACGAGGGTCTTTGTTCTTCAGCTCTACCATCAGTTTGTTGTACAGTCCGTACTCTGCTCTTCTCCCGATCCATCTTCGGACCCACACATTTCTTGCACGCCTCCTTTTCCTTGCGTAGAACAGGTGAAAGAGCCTGTAGATGGTTTCGCACTGTTGTAGAATGATGGCGGCTACCAAAAGGAGTGTGCGATGATCCATGGTGGAGATGACTGGATGCTGTGGAAGAGCAAGAACAAGAGCAAGGCTGAAGAGGTCTGCACACCAGGGCTGCTGGACTGAAAGTGAGATCCAGGTGATTTCCTCCCCATTTTTATAGGAAATATCAGTTTTCCTCTAGGTGTCCTTCTGCATCCTCTAGACATCCTCCAGGCATCCTAAATATCCAAGATATGTCCCCTATACGAATGTTTTTTTTCCGTTTTTAATGCTTTATATGCAAGCTGCATCCACTTTCATCCTTTTTATGTCTGTGCTACTAATGCTGCGCGGACATTCCACATCCGTTTCGCTTCCTCCCTCTTTCCATTTTCTGCTGGAGCGGATGCAAGTTGCGCGGATGCGCAGCGGATGCCAAGTGGATACAGCGGATGTGTAACAGATGTAGAATGTTTATTCCCGTATGTGTCGCAGATGTAGAATGGACACTGCGGAAAGTTCATCCACTCAAAAAGTTTTGTGCAGCTCAAAAAACTTTTTGAGCGGATGAAATCTCAGTAGATGGATGCTGGATGGATAGAACGTATGAATCACGCACGCAGTGAATACAGGACGGATGTATCGCGTTAACCAATGGATGGCAAGCGTTTTTCTCCATTTTACATCCTCTTTCCATCTGTTGGTGCAGCGTGACATGGGCGTAAGATAGGAAATTGAATGGAGAAAATGAATATATAATTATTGTCATATCTGCATGTAAAAGTAGTGACCCGGAATTATGTTGTGCACGGAAAAGAGCTTTTTTTTCTTCTTTGTTTTGAAAAAATTGAATAAAACTTGTTTAAAAAATAAACATCAGGTTGTCTGGGTTGTTTAATTTGCTTAACAATACGGATTACATTCTTAATCTCCACCTGTTTTTTCCAACTACTGGAAAAATAAAGTCCCATGTTTGATCATATTCGGTGTCTTCTTTCTATTTAATCTTCAGTGCAAGTCTGTCCATTTCTGCACAATCCAGTATCTTCCTCATTATCTCTTTATCTCACCGTGTTTCTTCAATTAAAAGACACAATAACACAGTGGATTAAAAAAAACCCTTTGGTTATAATATAGAATTTGAGAAATGGCAAAACTTACGGGAAAGGAACTATAAATTGACAATGGCAACTTCTTATAAAGAAAATTTATATAAAATGTTTTATAGATGGCATTTACCACCTGCTAGGTTAGCTAAAATGTTTAAAAATATGTCTAGCAAATGTTGGAAACATAACTGAAAAATGGGCACATATTATCATATGTGGTGGATTTGTGTTAAAGCAAAACACTTTTTGGATAAAAATACAGAAAAAGGTGATAGGAAAACATGAAGACTTTAAAACTTGCCTGTTCTTATTAGGGTATAATATCAGAAAAACCTGATCAGCAAAGTATGCATTTAATATTGCAAGTCTTAACGGTAGCAAGAATTATATTTGCAATACAATATTGGAAAAGTGAAAAAACACAGTGAAATGACTGTAAGCATTCTGAAGGGATGTAGGAATCATAGACCTTGTTCTGACCTATGCTTCCCAAAATCACAAAACATACACCTTGCCCCAACAAAACCCCTTTTTATTAAGCTAATGTGAATTCCTATCATTCACATCCAACAAAGTCCCAGCAAACAGTCTTTCAAGAGTGATTTAAAACCACAGACCTTATCAGGCTTGGAGAGATGCCAGGCTGATAGCTTCCAAGTGCAATGCTGTACTAGAAAATACTTGGCAAGGAGTCACAAGCAAATCTTCACCCTAATTAAATGAACTAATTGTCTCCTGCAAACACCACTCCTTTATTCCCTATGAGAGGAACCATTCCCTATCCACCTGTGCCTTTACTCCCAAGTCGACCCTTGTTGCTTAACTGTTCCCTTCTCCTGGCAGCTCTGCACACGCATACATTAGAAACAGGCTCCAGCTGTTCTTCTTCCCCACTGATCTCTGACTCAGAAGGCAGCTGATAACTGACGGACGGCCCTGGCCCCATCTCTGCCTCCAACACAGAGCCCTTGACAGAGCCTTTCCCAGACTCCAGGACTGGCCCATGTTCCTCCCCAACCTCCTCACTGTCCAAGTCTGCCACCAGTTCCGCTAGCCGCTAGTGGGCCACAACAGGCCTGTATAACAAGGCCACCTATAGAACTGCAGTTACACACCAAACAACTTTGCTTCTGTATCTGTTTAGCCCGGCAAGACAATGCAGCTGGGATGCCTCTGAGACCAGTTGCTAACAAACATCCAGTTTTGCTGTCAGCTTTATGCATCAAAGTTTAAATGGTTCCATAGCAGCATTTTTAAAGTTCATTAATTAGGAAGAAGACTTTGCTGACAAATCCTGCCAACAGCTTCCCGAGGAACTTATCTTCTCAATATCAGTGTTGGCCTTTTGGCAAAGGAGCAATTTCTCTTCATTTTTCCCCTCCTCCCCTTGTTGCTGTTTATTTCAGTTTTATAAATGACCCTCATGACACATTAAAAGAAATGATGAATTGCCACCCTAATTAGCTGGCAGTAATTTGCTGTGCTTTCGTTCTGCTTTCAGGAATTTCCATACAGTTGGAATACAGAGCGAACGAAATTCAAAAGATTTTTTGGAACATGGAATATAGAACCATGGAGCCAGAAAGGACTTCAGAGGTCTTCTAGTCCAAACCCCCTGCTCAAGGCAGGAATCTTTATACCATCCTGGTATAAAGAAATGTTTGTCCAATCTCTTTTTGAGTGATGGAGTACCCAAAAACTTTGGAAGACAAACTGCACCACTCCTGTTTCTAGGTTGTGTCATAAGAACAATTTAGGGTTTCAATTCGAGCGGGGGTTGCTCAAGAATAAATAAAAATGAAGTTTAAACAACTGTGAGGATAGATTTTGTTGATTCCCCAAAGCACACATTATAAGGGGACTTATGTATGTGCTAGTTCTAGGCTGACCCTTGAAGGGGCCTGAGTGCATGTAGGTACATGTCATCTATGTGACGTGTGACACATCTATGATGTGAACATGCAGTTCTGCTGCATGTTAATTTTAATTAACTCTTATTTGTGTTTATAGACCATCTCCTTTGACATGTGTATTAGTAACTTATTTGGGGGGTTTCAGGAACTTTGAGTAACGTATTTTTCCCCATTTGTTAGTTCTTTCTTTAACAAGTTCCCAGCCACTACTTCTTGTCCTCAGGTGTTTTGGAAAATAGCTTGACCCCTTCTCCTCTCTGTGGCAGTCCCTGAGATGTTGGAAAACTGCTGTCATGTCTCCCCTGGTCTTTCTCTTCACTAGACTAGCCATGCCGAGGTCCTATCATCATATGTTTTAGCCACCAGTCCCCTAATTATGCTGATTGCTCTTCTCTGCACTTTTTCTAGAGCCTCAACACCCTTTTTGTATCATGGTGACTAAACTAGATGCAGTATTCCATGTATGGTTTCATTAATGCAATATAAAGTATACTAATACTTCCTGTGAGCTTGATACTATTCCTCTCTTGATGCAGCCTAGGACTGAACCTGAGGTTTTGAAGAAAGAAGAGGAGGATGAGGGTGGGTGGAGGAGGAAGAAGAAGAGGAAGAAGAAGATGAAGAGGAGGAGGAGGAGGAGGAGGAGGAGGAGGAGGAGGAGAAGAAGAAGAAGAAGAAGAAGAAGAAGAAGAAGAAGAAGAAGAAGAAGAAGAAGAAGAAGAAGAAGAAGAAGAAGAAGAAGAAGAAGAAGAAGAAGAAGAAGAAGAAGAAGAAGAAGA
>BLBF01000002.1:487017-508585 GCA_015471245.1 Laticauda colubrina | reverse complement strand
AAATAGAAATAGAAATAGAAATAGAAATAGAAATAGAAATAGAAATAAAAATAGAAATAGAAATAGAAATAGAAATAGAAATAGAAATAGAATAGAATAGAATAGAATAGAATAGAGAATATAGAGAATAGAGAATAGAGAATAGAAAATAGAAAATAGAAAATAGAAAATAGAAAATAGAAAACAGAAAACAGAAAACAGAAAACAGAAAACAGAAAATAGAAAATAGAAAATAGAAAATAGAAAATAGAAAATAGAAAATAGAAAATAGAACAGAATAGAAGAATAAAAAATAGAATAGAATAGAAATAGAATAGAAGAAAATAGAATAGAATAGAATAGAATAGAATAGAAAATAGAATAGAAAATAGAATAGAAAATAGAAATAGAATAGGAATAGAAATAGAATAGGAATAGGAATAGAATAGAATAGAATAGAATAGAATAGAATAGAATAGAATGAGTGAGCTGGAAGGGACCTTAGAGGTCTTCTAGTCCAGCCCCCTATATCATTTCAGGTAAGTGACTGTCTAGGCTCCACTTAAAAACAATCAGTGATGGAGCTCACACAATTTCTGAGGCTGGTTAATTGTCCTCACTGTTAGAAAGTTTCTCCTGATGCCAGTGTACAAAGTTAGCACCCATCCCTCTCCTAGAAGAATGAAATATTTTGGGAAATATTTAAAAAGGCAGAATATGATATTTCCCTAAAAGAGAAACATGCTCTTGGAAAGCAGCCCCCACCTTTGTTAATCGCCTCTGCAGGACTGGGCCATCCTATCAACAAGACAAAAGACTTTCAGCTCCAGGGTGATGGGATTAGCTCTCACTCAAGATCCAAACCAGGACAAAGCCAATAAGACACAAAAGGAATTGCCCAACACCCTTTTAGTACACAAGCCTCTTCATTGCATCACCCTCCAGGCTTCAACCAAGCTTGATTCAGGCAAACATGACTCCCGATATGGCCCCGTGGGAGCCTGAAAACAACCAATAGAATACATGTTCTTGCACAGGAACAGGAAGCTCAAGGGCAAGGCCCAAGTGAAGGTATAAATAACCCTCATCCTCAACTCCATGTGGTCAGCTGCACCAGAGAACCATGTGCTTGATGATTTTTCTTCATTAAATGGGAACTGATTAACTTCCATCCATTCCTTCATGTCCTGCCTTCAGATGCTTTGGGGAATAATTTGATCCTCTCTTCTTTGTGGCAGCCCCTCAAAGACTGGAAAACTACTATCATGTCACCCCTAGTCCTTCTTTCTTTAGACTAGCCAAGCCCAAATCCTGCAGCCATTCTTCATACATTCATAAGATCCCGCAATGAAAGCTTTCCCATTCCAAGCGAGGTTTGTTTCCTTGTTTGTTTGTTTGCAGGCTCCATGATTGCCACTGATGGCAAATTCAACATCAGCCATCTGGAACATGGGACCCACTGGCTTTGATTGTTTCTTTGCTAGAAAAAGTGGAGATTTCTTTCCCCATCCAATAATATTATTGGCAATAATATTGTCGCACGGCAGCAATGCAGGCTTAAGAAGCCAAAAGCATTGGTGTTACCAATCCACAGAAACAAACAGCAGGTCAGATTGTTGAAAAGGCGGACGTGCTGGGCAGTTTTCTAAAATCACATTTCTCTGCACAAGGCACAGTTACTTCAGCTTAGAAGTCATGCTAAGCCGTGAAAGCTTACAAGCTACAATGTTAAGGCTAGGCCCACATCAGTGGTGGGATTCAGCCAGTTCGTATTACTTTGGGAGAACCGGTTGCTAACCTTCTGAGCAGTTTGGTGAACTGGTTGTTGGAAGAAAACATTAGGGCAGAGAACTGCCCTAATTAATTAATAATTAAATAATTAAATAATTGTTACATTATTTGAATCCCACCATTGGCCCACATCCATGTCAGAAAGAACAAAAGGAATGAGGTGTTAGGATTTGGGTGTTGTGCAAATCTTGGCCATATAGTTGTGTCTGCTTACTTGCAGATAAGTTCCACGTTAGTCAAGAGGCCCAAATCCCCAGTCAGCTTAAACAATTCAGGATGGCAACTTTGAAGGCACTGAGAAAATAAGAATCTGCTTCTCTCCCTAGTGCTGCCAGCTCCGAGACATGCATGTAATATGACTTACTCTTGTGAAAAGAAGGACTAGGGGTGACATGATAGCATGCCACCAGACTCGAAATTGTAGACCTAGAAAACCTAGAACTACGTCACCTTTGGTCCGATCTAAGTATAGTATATAAAATCATACATTGCAATGTCTTACCGGTCAATGAATACTTCAGCTTCAACGAAACAATAGATACAAACTCAAAGTTAACCGCACCAAACTTGATTGCAGGAAATACGACTTCAGCAACAGAGTGGTCAATGTCTGGAATACTCTACCTGACTCTTTGTTTTTTTTCCCCAAACCCTAAAAACTTTAACCTTATATTGTCTACTATTGACCTCACCCCTTTCCTAAGAGGTCTGTAGGGGGCGTGCAGAAGCGCACCAACGTGCCTACCGTACCTGTCCTACTTTATTTTTATTTCTTTTATTTTTTATTTTTCTTACATGTATCCATGTATTCATAACTATGTTTTTACTTAAACCTATTATCTTGTAAGCAATTGACAAAAATAAATAAATAAATAAAAATAAAAAATAAATGTTCCAATATTTGAAGGGTTGCCACAAAGAAGAGGGGATCAACCAGGGGTGGCCTTTAAATATATCAGCAACTGGTTCTCTCTTGAGCCTCTGGGAGGGCAAAAACTGCCTCCTCCAGGCTGTGGAGGCCCTCTGGCCTTCCAGAGTCTCCAGGAGGCCCATTTTTCACCCTCTCCAAGCCTCTGCATGGGCCCTGTACTTATCTGGTATCCAAACAGGCTGCGTGATGACTCATGGGAGGAGCAGACAGGGGCAGTCAGGGGTGGGATTTGCTGGTTCACTGAAGTGTCCATAAAGCCTGAACTGGGAGGAACCGGTGGCAGCCTACCCCTGGGATCAACCTATTCTTCAAAGCACCTGAAGGCAGGACAAGAAGCAAAAGATGGAAACTAATCAAGGAGACAAGCAACCTAGAACTAAGGAGAAATTTCCTGACAGTGGAGACAATTAATCATTGGAACAGCCTGCCTTCAGAAGTTTTGGGTGTTCCATCACCGGGGGCTTTTAAGAAGAGACTGGAAAACCACTTGTCCAAAATGGCCCATGCCTTTCTAGCACTGATGATGTTACCTAATTGGGTCATGAAATGTCTTCAAGAAAACAACCAAACTTAGAGAGCAACAAGGACCCCACAGTCAGTGTTGTACTTCTCTTCCTTTTCCTCCTCTTCCTCCTCCTTTCCACAAACCCCACTAGCCCTTCTAGCACTGACAATGTTCCCTGACTCAGTCATTAATGTCTGCAAGAAAGTCACCACACATGTAGGTAGATTTTAGAACCTACTAGACACCTGAGAGAATACTACTGGTGAAACTGGGACATCCAGAGAGTGAAAATGGGGCCACCCACTTTTTTTCTGGAACAGTATGTGTGTGTGTGTGTGTGTGTGAGTGTGTGTGTGTGTATGCGTATATGTGTAAATATATATAAGTTACTCTGAGAAGCACAAAGCCGAAGACACAAGCCTGAAGATGATAAATGAGATTTCATTGAAATGTCGCCAAAATACTTACGCAGGAGAAAACCCAAATAATCAAAAATCCATGTAAATATATATGTATATATAATTTTACTTTTGACTCTCTCTCTCCTCTCTCTTTCTCTTCTTTCTCCTCTCTCTCTCCTCTCTCTTTTTTCTCTTTCTTCTCTCTCCCTCTTCTTTCTCCTCTCTCTCTCTTTCTGTTTTTATCCTCTCTTTTTCTCTTCTTTCTCCTCTGCCTCTCCTCTCTCTTCTTTCTCTTTCTTTCTTCTCTCTCTCTCCCATTTCTCCCTTTCTTCTTTTTCCTCTCTCTCTCCTTTCTTCTCTCTCTTTTCTTTCTCCTCTGTCTCTTCTTTTTCCCCTCTCTCTCTCCCTCTCTCTCTCTTCCACCCCCTCTCTCCAAAGCAAAGGGATGCATTCATTTCTTTGGGGATAACCAAATGCAGGTCACTAGGTTACCCATTGAGATGCAAATACTTTAGTCTAGCCAGCCTCCTCTTTCCTAATCAACCCTATTCAGTCAAGACCTGGGAACCTGGAAGAAGGGGAGTGGTCCCTTCTGATTAGGCTGCCTACCTTCACCCAGACCTCCAGCGTCTAGCAGAGAGGATGCTGGCTAGTCAAAAGCTTTTGCATCTCAATGGGGTAACCTAATAACCTGCATTCGGTTCCCATGGAGACCAGAGCTCCAGCTGTGGTGCTGTACAAATTGACACTGCACATTGTCATGCAGGGAAGCCTCCGCTCCACCCAGTAACTGAAGACAGCAACACATCCATGCAGAAAACACACTCTCCCCCTCAAGCCAACCCATCCACCCCCTCCAGAAAATATTGAAGAGGTTCCATTCTACCAGAGAGTCAGAAGTTTCTTTGGTCTTGGGTTGACATCTATCACGGAGGTACAAAGAGGAGAAGGTGGAATTGGGAAAGGGAGGAGGCTGACGTTGTGAAATCGGCAAAGAATGTTGGGATTATAAGCGTTATGGTGTGTTTTTGCCTGGAAGGGTGGATCCCAGAGAAGACAGGTGCAAATCGTGCAAAGGAGACCTTTCCCACAGCTGAAATGATGGTTGGCATCTGGCTGGCTTGGCTCAACAACTGCCAAGAAGACCTCTTGCATTTTAAAGACCCGGGGGAACAGCAATATGTTGTTGAAGGTGAGCTGGCAGCTCCTCCTTACTGCTGACTCATCCCCAAACAGTGGGAATAGTTTACGCTGGGGGAGTGGGTGGCGAGAGGCTGGCATTTGAGCTCCGAAAGCTGAGGGCCTGTGGGTGTCAGCCCTCCATCCTCCTCTAAGACACAAAACCCCAGGATGTCTCTGTGGTGTGTCATCGCCAAGCAGATGCAACCTTACCAGAGAGTCAGGGAGATGGAGGGTAATAGAATACGATAATTGGAAGGAACATTGGAGATCTTCTAGTACACCCCCTGCTCAAGGCACGGACCCTATAGCATTCCAGTCAAATGGCTATCTAATCCCTTCTTCTGTGAAATATTTTTTTTGCTCTCTAGGTGTCCAAGGTGTTAATATACAGACATACAAATGTTGCAATTATGATCATTTATCTATCTATCTATCTATCTATCTATCTATCTATCTATCTATCTATCTATCTATCTATCTATCTAGTATTCAGTTTTGTTCTGGTATTTTCCCACATCACTATAGTTGTGCTTTTAAAGTTGCAGCGAAGTTTCAGCAGAATCTCATCTTTCATTATCAGGCCAAAAGTTGCTACAACTTTAAAAGCACAACTAAAATGATGTAGGAATCATCATTTATCATGCTATTTTTTGTCTGTTTTGAAGGCAGTCTTGATGTGGTGCCTGTGTAGTAACTTACTGATTTTGTCTGTAGTACCTCTTATGTAGGGCAGGACAGCTGTTCCATAGGTCTGTTGATCTTCTAGGTCTCTATTATGTCTTAGTGTGTTTTTGTGGATCAAGTTGGTGATTTTGTTTTTCTGGAAGCCTTTGGCTGTCAGTACTTTAGTCAGGGTGCATAGTTCAGTCTTTATATGTGTCTTGTCTGCCAGGCGTTTGGTTCTGGTGATTAGTGTTTTGGCCACGGAATTTATCTGTGCTTGGGTGGTGGTGGGATTGGGCGTTGAGGTAGCGGTTGGTGTGTGTTTTCTTCTGGTATACGGTGTGTCCTAGTGTGCCATCTGTTCTTTTGTAGATTAGTACATCTAGGAATGGTAGTTGTTTGTTTATTTCCGTTTCCATGGTGAACTTGATTTTGGGGTGTGTGCTGTTTAGGTGTGTTAGGAAATTGTTTAGGTTTTCTTTTCCATGGGGCCAAATCACAAATGTGTCATCGATGTATCTTAGCCATAGTTTGGGCTTGTGGGTGGCATTAGCCAGGGCTCTGGATTCGAATTCTTCCATGAACAGGTTTGCAATGACGGGTGACAGTGGTGATCCCATAGGGGCTCCTTCAATTTGCTTGTATCTTTGTCCTTTGTATATGAAATATGTGTTGGTTAAGCAGTGTTCTGTTAGTTCCATGAGGTGTTTAGCTGGTTGGTATTTATTTTTGATGATTTCGAGAGTTTTTTTTATCGGGACTTGAGTGAATAGTGAAATCATGTCGAAACTTACAAGCAGATCTTCTTGTTCTATGTGTAGATCTTTGATCATTTCTAAGAAGTGGTATGAGTTTTGTACATATGGAGCTGCGGTTTCAGCATGGAGCTGAAGTTGTTTTGCTAAGTGTTTAGCTAGGTTTTGTAGTGATGCTCCTTTGGAGCTGACTATGGGTCTGAGAGGTATGCCTTCTTTGTGTATTTTTGGGAGGCCGTATAGTTTGGGGCACCTGAAGATTTTTCTCTTGGGATGATCGTCTGTTGGATTTCTTTGCTTATGTGGCTGGTTATAATTTTCTTCTTGGTTAATTTTTCCAGATATGTGGTTGGGTCTGTATTTATAGGTCTGTATTTATCCTAATAGATGACAGCCCTCCTTTCACGCAAAGCCAAGCTGCACTGAAAGCCTCCAGTACAGGAACACAGTGTTGCCAGCCAATCAAAGCCACAAAAAAGACAGAAGAAACCAGAAACACCAATCAAACGAACTCCAAGAACAATAAACACAGACCAAGACTCCCAACCAATCAGGATGTAAAAAAAACCATCCTGGGACAGCAATAGGCTAGCCTCAAATTTAAAACTAATGGCCACATACGAACTCAATACAGAAGCCTGATGATGGCAGATGAGATTCTGCTGAAACGTTGCTACAACTTTGAAAGCACTACAATGACGTGGGATAATACCCGAAGGAAGCTGAACAGCACACATGTAAGTACCCGCGAAAACCTAAAAAAACATATATGTATATTTATATATGTGTGTGTGCTCTTCAGCTTCCCTCTGGTATTATCCCACGTCGTTGTAGTGCTGTTAAAGTTGTAGCAACGTTTCAGCAGAATCTCATCTCTCATCATCAGGCTTCTGTATGGATGTGTGTCTCACAGCTTTTGGTTTCAAATTTGAGGCTGGTCCATTCTGATTGTCTAGGAGCCTGGGTCTGTGTTCACTGGACGTGGAGTTTGATTGATTGGTGTTTCTGGTTTCTTCTGTCTGTTTTGTGGCTTTGATTGGCTGGCAACACTCTGTTCTTGTGTTGGAGGCTTTCAGTGCAGCTTGGCTCCGTGTGAAGGGACGGCTGCTCTTCATTAGCAAGCTGGGTTTCACCTGGGTGCCTGGTGGGGGGGATGTTTGAGTTGGAGGCATCAGAGGGAGTCTGTTTGTGCTCAGGTGTTTGTCTGTTTTGTGGCATGGAGATCTTTCTATTTGAGAGTGCAGGTTTCCAAATGATTGACAGTCTGCTGGAATCATCTCTTCTATTTTTATCCAGAATAAAAGGTAACAGAGTTGGAAGGGATCTTGGAGGTCTCCTAGTCTAGTGTCTGATTAAGCAAGGAGCCCTATAACATTAAAGACAAGTGGCTGCTCAATCTCTTCTTTTAAAACTCCAGTGTTTGAGAACCCACAACTTCTCATTCCACTGGTTAATGGTTCTGTCAGGAAATTTCTCCTTAGTTCTAAGTCAGATCTCTCCTTGACTAGTTTCCATCCATGGCTTTTTGTCCTGCCTTCAGGTGTTCTGGAGAATATACGACCTCCTCATCTTTGTGACAGTCCCTCAAATATCAGAACATTATTTTCATGTTATCCCTAATCCTTGGTCATTGCCAAATATGCCCCTTTCAAGTACTCCTTCCATAGAAGAAAAGATGGCTGAGCAAGGGTGTCTCGCCCAACTGGCTTAAGCCCTTGAAGGACTAAGTATGGGTATCTACCATAACTAGTAGCCAGGGGTGGGATTCAAATTTTTTAATGACCGGTTCTGGGGTGGGGCTTAGTCAGTGGCTGTGGCTTGGTGGTCATGTTATTGGCTGGGTGTGGCCAACTCAATATCCTTCACATCGAGGCACGCATCTCCTCGCCTGGCCTGTCATGACTGTGGAGATGCTGCAACAGTCGTAAGTGTGAAAAATGGTCATGTCACTTTTTTCAGTGCCATTGTAACTTTGAATGGTCACTCCACACAAGCAAAGTACCAGCAAAGGAGGGGAAAAAACTCCAGAGACATTCCTGAGACAGGAAGTCTAGTCCTGCCAAGAATCTAATAAGGGTTAATGGAGAGGCAGTTTCTGTAAGCAACATCAGAATGTTTCCTACCTGCCTTCCTTAAGGATTAGGCCAATAATTTCTTCTAATAACCAGTTCTCCGAACTGCTTAGAATGTTAACAATCGGTTCTAGCGAATAGGTGTGAACCTGTATAATCTCACCCCTGCTAGTAGCCTACTACCATTGCATAGGATGAAGAATAATAGGTTGTTGGTTATGAGAGAAGCCCACACCCAGTCCTTCAAGGGCTTAAGAGGAATGAGCAAAGCAATGTTCACCCATTCTCATTGGACAGGATAGAAGAACATCCTATACCATTTCAGCCAAATCTTTGTCCAATCCTTCCATGATGGAGTGCCTACAACTTCTGAAGATGGACCATTCATTCTCTCCCACCATGTTTTTCACAGCTTAGATTTGGCCCCAGTGCCCCTTCAATTCAATCTGTAGTTTATGAACTGGATGAGATATCTGCCCATCCTGGCCCAAATCTATGTAGCAGAGGAACATTTCTCAACAAGATCTCTTCTTAGCTGGCAGGAGTGTAACAGAATAACAGAGTTGGAAGGGTCTTTGGAGATCTTCTAGTCCAGCTCTCTGCTCAAGCAGGAGATCCTATACCATTTTGGACAAATGGCTGCCCAATCTCTTCTTCCAAACCTCCAGTGATGGAGGATGATATCATAGCTAAAAAACAAAGAAGGTCCTCATATCAACTTTGAGACAGATCAAGCTTGCCACAGCAATTTTCTTAGTTTCTTAGCTTGACACGCTTTCAGGGGAGGGACCTCTGGAATGTCAGACCAGACAAAACAACTTACTATCTCATGAGAACCAAGGTCATTCAGGGGTGGGCTTCAATAATTTCAGCAACACATTCTCTGCCTGGTTGGTGGGTGGGTGTTGCCATAGTGGGTGCAGCCTAGCCAGCCTCCTGCACCACAGCGAAAGGGGGTTCGCCTTCACTAGGCTCTGGAGGGTTTCATTGAGCCTCTGGGATGGTGAAAACTGCCTCCCCCAGACTCCAGAGGCCCTCTAGAGTCCAGAAGCAGGCCCTTTTCAGGACTTCTGGAGCTTCTCATCTGCCCATTTTCCCCCCTCCCCAAGCTTCCCCACAGGTCCTGCACTTACCTCGCATCCAAAACAGATGTGTGGAGACTCCTGGGAGCGGCAGCCATAACATTAACTATAGGTTTGCCCAAACCCAGGTAAACTCATAGCAACCTACTCCTGAGGTCATCTCAACAGGTGCTGGACAGAAACTGGAAGAGGTTACCAAGGAGACAGCAAAGCACCTTATTGGACAGTGTGACCTGTCACGATGAGGGAGGGAATTGTCTATTTTTTAATTTGCGGGAAATAGTCAGAGCTGTTTGTTCTTCATTCATGCCAAAATGATCTACTCAACGAAGCAGTCCTTTGAGAAAGGTGAAAGTTTCAGAGTTGCTGAATTGGTTGGGTTCATTAGTCAGAGCTTTGACATTAAACCAAGTCTATTTCCTGCACTGAGCCATGGTGGCGCAATTGTTAGAGAGCAGTACTTCAGACACTGCTGGGGGTTTGCAGGAGGTTTGCAGGGGGTTCGCTAGGGTTCAGGAGAGCCCCCTAGCTAAGATTCTGGGCAGTTCAGAGAACCCCCAAATCCCACTCCTGTCTGGCCCCACAAAGTGAGGAAGATGCACATGGGGAGGAGATGGGGGGTCTGACCTTAGTCTTTTGACCAACTTCAGAATGACACTGTCCCACTGGTGCACCAGGCCAGTTGACAGAAGTTGGCCTTAGGCCCTTTCAGAGAACCAAGAGGGTGGATGGAGACCTCATCTCAAGTGGGGGAGGGACAGTGTTCCAATGGCCAGAGCAGCAATCTGCCTCCACTGGAATTCCTTAATTAACAGGATCTGGCGCATGCCTCTTCTGCCAGCACATTATTAAAATTTTATTAAAACTATGATCTTCTTATGTTTCTTTCATTCCACTGGCAGATGTAAAATATATGCTTTTGGGGTTTTTGTTTGTTTGTTTTTTGTTTGTTTATTTTGGTTATCCTCTTACTAGCTTCCCACATTTCTCTGAAATCTCATAAAAAGGAACACATGGGGAGGGAGGGATTTTTAACCAGAGGAATAGAGCTAGAAGGAACCTTGGGGGTCACCTAGTCCAACTCCCTCCCTGCTTAGCAGGGAACCCTAGACCATTGCAGACACATGGTTGTCCAATCTCTTCTTAAAAGCCTCCAGTGATGGAGCATCCACAACTTTTGGAGGCAAGCCATTCTATTGATTAATTAACAGAATAATAAGAGTTGGAAGGGACCTTCTAGTCCAACCCCCTGCTCAACCATTTCAGACCGATGGTTGTCCACGCTCTTCTTGAAAGCCTCTTTAGCAACATCTTTGCCCTTCCTAGGAAAATCCTGCCCTTGAGAAAAAAGTTTCTGTTTCTCATTGCATCGGAGAATTTCACGAGAAAAGCCAGGGCAAAAGTCATAAATAGGAGCTGGCTGATAAGCCTTTGAATTTTGATCATGTGACCAACTGTTGTAAGTGTGAAAAATGGTCATAAAGTCACTTTTCCCAGTGCCATTGTAACTTCAAACGGTCACTGAATGAATTATTGTAAGGCAAGGATGACCTGTATTATTGACCTTTCTCATAAGAATGAATCAATGAAGCTATCCAGGGATACAGTGAAAGTAAAATTGGTAATATCCCATGTATAGAAGAAATGGCAGAACCCAAAGGCGCAGTGAAAGAGGGTATCAGCCTAGAATCCCTATGTAGGCACAAGCAAACTAAGTCCAACCCTCCTTAAGTGCAATTCAACCTTATCTAACTCTAAGCACATGCTGACTATTATGTCAGAAGATTCCTGGGCATAGGCTTTTCAGTAATAAATCAATTTAGTTGAACCTTCATTTTCATGTGTGTGTGTGTGTGTGTGTGTATGTGTGTGTGTAAGAGATAGATAGATAGATAGATAGATAGATAGATAGATAGATAGATGGATAGATAGATGGATAGATAGAGATTTTGGGCAGGAGAAACAAGGAATGGAATCAACGAATGAGAGAAGTCAAGCTGCATTGTTTTAAGCAATTATTACACAATGTTTTATTGTAGAAATCTACAAACACACAATGAACTGATTTCACTACAATCCTTTTACATGTGGGGAATGCTGGTTTTTGTTCCTCTTCTTCTTCTAATGTTAATTGGCTGACACAGCCTCATAAGATTCACCACCAATGTGATAAGGTAGAAGAAACATCATATAACTGGAACAAAGTCAAGTGACTTAAGTACCCGAGAAAGCACGCGTTCCCAAGCCCGTGTATCAAAACCACAGCTTATAATGCAGTGGTGGACCCATCTTCTTCTTCATGGCTTTCTTTGAACAGACCAGTTCCAGTAGTTTAACACAAAAGAAACAGATCAAAAGTCAAGAGCAGATCTGATGGATTAATATTGCACAACAGATATGATGATCTGCTTGGTCTGGTAGATCTTTCGCAGGTTCTCCTTAACAGAGAATAAGAGCATCAACTCTCTTAGTGAGAAACATGATCCATAAAGAAGAGCTGAGGCTTCAATTCATTAGAAGCAATCCAAAACCCATGGATTCCCTTCAAAAGCTTCTCTGGTAACCCCAGAAGCATTATTACACAGTTGCTTGTGAAGCCAAAGAAGCAGGTGTTGAAAGTCTACATAGGCACAATAGACCTTCTGAAAGTCTACCATTGGCCTTCTGTGGTGACACAGGAACAGGCTATTTTTAATACAACAATCATTTTTTATTTGAAGGCTAACATTGCATTCAGCTCTGAACGGATCAAGTAACCATGGCACCGAATTTGATGATACCATCAAATTTGGTACGTGAACCAAAGTCACTCCTACCCAAGGATAGGAGACCCAATGCTGAATACCATGATGAAAATAGTAATAGTACTAAACTAAATAGTAATAAACAATAATCATCTATACCTATCTCCAATCCAACCTGTTTGACAGGTGGAATGTGAAGCAAACCTTCTTTGAACATCAAAAAAAAGTTCTGATAAATGTCCATTGTATGCAATGGTGCGTACATTTTACACTTCTTAGTAGGCTCAAGAAATGGAAGAAATATTGCACTCCTTACTTTGCTGGCTAGTGGAGAAAGTTGGATTGCCCCATTTGTCATACATGGTTGTCAAGCTCCTAATTAGAGAGCCTAACATTGTTTAACCAAATACCTTTGACTCCAAAGGTTTGTTTGTTTTAACATTTATCCTCCAGTTTTGTTTTTTTAAAACATCTTCATGAGCCATATAGATGACAGAAAAATGAAGAGTGGCCCTTTAGAAAGGATGTTCTCTCAGTTCCAGATATTTTGGCACTCTGGTTGAAGTCCTCCACCAAAATCCTACACAATTTTTCCCTCCCCAACTCTTGGTTACAACATTCACATGGTCATAACTTGGAATGAGGCCATCTGAATAACGGATGAATGTCCCTACTAAGTCCCTTGAATGTCGCTTTGCTGGCCTTTGCTTCTTGTAGAGCTTCTTCCATGCATCTTCTCTGCTTTCTTGGTAGCAGCCCATCCTGAGATGTTGACGTTGCTATTTCAGTTCCTCAAAGAACACCACTTCTGCATGCAAAAGCTAAAGCCGTTGAAGAGTTCAGGAGCCATGTCACCCACAACAAAAGAAAACAACTCCCTATAATAATAAAAAAAGAGAGAGAATGGCAATTAGGAGACAGGATAATAAATTGGGAAGAAAAGTGCTTAAAAAAGTGATTTGGAGAATTATGGTAGTGGTTTTCCTCATGGTTGGGGTCTATCCAAGCCAACATAGTCAATGGCAAGAGGTTGGGGAACTCCCAATCCAAATCTGAAATTAGGGGTACAATGTTTCCGATCATTTCCATATGATGCAGGAAAAACTCTGGAGAAGAAAAGGTGATAGGACCTATTTGAAGTAGGACCTATCTGAAATAGGATATTCTTGATTCTTGCCTCTTTAGGGAAGCCCCAAAGAAATATTTCCAGCACCTCTTTCCCAAAGTGTGTTCTGAAATTGGGAATTTAAACTTCTCCTTCCCAGTTCAGAAGGAGGTCTATCTGTATAAGTTATCAGGAAAATTCAAAACTTCTATCTGGAGGTTACTCCAAAGGTGCTCTTTTCAAGAGGCAACGGGACTTTCTGGTTTTTCTTTGAAGATGTTTCACTTCTCCTCCAAGAAGCTTCTTCAGTTCTGACTGACTGGATGGTGGGGAATGGAAGGATTTATACTCTTTGCAGACAACTGGTCATTTGCATCCTTTTAGAGAGTCATTGAGGCCACCTGGAAGTTTAAAGACCCATTGAGGCCACTTGGAGGTTTATCTGTGTCCTCTGGGGCCACCCAAGTGGTGCAAATGGGTATGGAGCCTTCTTGGAACTGCTAAAAGGATTATATTGTAGATTGGAGATAGATGAGGTCATATCCCTCCCTCTCTGTTGAGAGAGGGCTGTTCAATTTGGACCAAAAATTGCCTCTTTGAGACCTTGTTCAAACCCGGTGACTCTGAGGACACAGATAAACCTCTAAGTGGCCTCAACATTTCTCTAAAAAGAAAGCAAATGACCAGCTATCTGCAAGGAGCAACATTCCTTCCATTCCCCACCATCCAGTCAGAGCTGAAAAAGCTTCTTGGAGGAGGTGCAAAATGTCTTCAAAGAAAAAAAAAAACAGGAAGTCCAGTTGCCTCTTGAAAAAAACAACCTTTGGGATAACCATGACCTGGAGGACTGAGAACCTCCATAGACATATCTGGAGGTTAGCTAAGAGCAGGCAAAGGAATTTCTCCATCTGGCAAAGAACTCATATTACCTTCTCCTTCTTCAGGCGCTCGTCCTCCAAGAGCAGCAGGCGTTTGGGGAAGATGACCTCCATTCAACTCTGTTGCATGCTGGACTTTTCTAGAACAGTTTCTCCATCTCCATCTATGCTCCACATGCGATTCAGGAATCCTGCGATTCAGGAAGTGAACTCATAGACAGTTTCGAATGAGTCACTGTAACAGAAGCATAAGCATGAAGTGTGAGCTAAAGTTGCTTCAGCAAATCATTCTTTATACTAGATATTCGTTTCTTTCCCCTGGTAAGCTCGGATTAGATTGTTTCATCTACACAAAAGTCCCTCGGCCAGTTTGCTCTCAGAGATAAAGAAATGCTTATGCACAGCAGATAGGAAAGGGATTTCTTTCCATACAAGCCAATTGCGATTCCTCTTCTTTTTCAGAGGAGCAAAATATAATTTTGACTGTTCCTTCCATTCGGAAAAGATTTTGGGCTGCTGGCAGGAACAAGGTGAGGAGAAAATTCATGTCAGAAATCAAATGCCTAAATTTTTGTTGACAGTTGAAAAGCCCAACCTGACAGGTGTTCTGGTGCTCATGCTAGGTCCCAACCACATTGTGCCTTAACATGAAGACCTGCTAAACCACCACATGTTTACTTCATGTGTGGTGTGAAACCAGCCTAAACTAGCCCAAGTTGTCATCATCTACAACTACATCCTTAAACTTGGTAAAGACAAAGAGTCAAGAGGTTGTTACTTACCTCTAGCTTATGGGAAGGAGTCACACCTCCCCACGGTTCCCAGCAAGACTTTTCACAGCTGCTCTTGAATCTCATCCTTTGCATGCCAAGTTGTCTCTTTTGGCCAGAAAGGGCCAACTGCCCATGATATGAACGTTGGTTTCACTTCTCTTTTCTTTCTTCAACAGCATCAGACTCTCAACATTGCTGATCTTCTTCCTATTTCCGTTCTTATTTGATCATCAAGTGAGGCTCAGCTAAAAAGCTTTAGTTCAAGGGTCTTTACACCTTGGGTAAGGTAATCCCCATCACTGAAAATGCAGTCCTTTTTTTTTTTTCAACTAGCAAAAGCTAGTACAACTTTAGTAGACATTCTTGTAGAGGGGTTAAGTTCTAAATTCAAGCTGTGTCCATGCCACATTTTTTCCCTTCCTGTAGTCTATGCCTCCCTTTAACCTCTTCTTTCTTTTTCTGAACCCCCTTAGATCTTTGTTAAGTATCTCTCTCTCCACTAGAACTCTGTTTATTGCCCTCATGAACAAAGCAAGAAATTAGAGGCCATGAACACTTCTCATCTCAATGGCTTGGATTTAGAGAAGGAAAGGTGGAAAGTGTGTCAACTAATGGCTTAAGGAGCTGAAGGACCTTAAAAATTCAGGTCAGAGAAAATCCAGAGATCCACCTGAGAAACGAAACTGAAGCCAAAACAACAGAGCTTCAAGTGTTGGCTTGAATTTTCAGTTGCAGTTCTGACAGGACAACCTGAAACTTGCTTTCCAACATGTTTCTGAGCTCAGTGTAAAAGATGTCAAAGAAGTTATAAAAAATAGAAACTTCCTAGAAAGCAAGTAAATCCACTGGCTAATGCAGAGATAAACAGAAGTCATCTCTCAACAGCTATCTGGAAGGAATGTCTGGAAGGAAAAGCATGTTGAAGCATGGAACTAATACTAGAAGGACCTTCTGTGAGGGTGTCTGTTTAAATTCCTAGGGAGTCAACCCCCACAAGGTGATACAGTTGTCTCTGCCCCAAAAGAAGGATTTCCTACCTTGGTAACATCGTTCAATCTTTGCTTTTAGAATGCCATCCTTAAACTCAGCTACCAATGTTCCAGCTTGAAACACACAGATGATTCAAGCTTGTTATGTTCTCCACGTGGGATCCCAGAAGAAAAAGGCAATCATCTCCAACCAGCTACTGAGCTGAGATCTCAGAATCATCAGGGTAGCCCAAGGTACCCACTGAATGGAAACCAACCTGCTGAAGAAGAAGCTGATAGTTCCCACCTGTGTTTCTTGTGCCTTGATTTCTGGGCTCAGATCACTGTGACTGGTGGAGCGGAGACATCTGGATGAGTCTCATCACTAGCAACAGGGCTGGCAGTAGAAGAAGGTGGCAAACTTTCCACTGATCCTCCTAACTGATGTTTGGGGGACCTCTGGGGACTGGGCTCCTCAGAATGATCTAGGTTGTCCTCAACTTCCTTTCCCCGTTGGATCAGCTGCTCTAAAGTTTTGGGGTAGGGGTGACTAAGGAAACGCTTGAGTTTGGGCTGGAGGGTCCCTACGACATACTGGATGACCTCCTCTTCCTCAGCATCTATGTAGAGAGTCTGGTACAAGTCCCTTTTGCGCCAGAGGAACTGGTCAAGGGGCTCCCCATCTTTCTGGGGGAGATCCAGTTCCTGTTTGATGGCATCCCTTGTCAGAGTACCCTCGCTGTATTGGAGGAACTCTTTCTTAAACTCCAGCCAGTTCTTGACCGAGTCCTGCTTGTACTCCCACCACTTTTTGGCAGGGCCGTTCATGTGGTTCTGGATCTGCGAGAGCCAATACTCTTCTGTCCCACCCACCTGCTTCAGATAGTCCTCCAGATGAGTCAGGAATTCCCTGGGATCCTCAAAAATCTGGGTCTCCACTGGGGAAGGTGGGGTATCATCTGAAACAGTGATCCACTGGTAGGAGTCATGGGACTGAGGCACATTAGGGTCTTCCCCCATTGGAGGAGGGGTCAGGGCATACATCTGACTCATGTCTAAGGCATAATCATAAATCTCCTCTTTCCTGGGTTGGATTTCCGGGGCCCCTACTCCTACTGAGACAGTTTGTCTGTATTGGTCACTAGGGTAGTACTTTCCCCCACCAGATTCCAAACGGTCAGCCCATTTTTCCAAGCGGAAAAATACTTCCTTCCAGACATTAATCTCCCTCTTGACCCACCTCTCCAGGTGAGCAATGGTCTCCTGGCATCTAGCCAGGCAAGCCTTGATGGATTTTTTCCATCTCTGGTTCTCTGCGGCTGAAGGAACATGGTCTTCCAGATTGTTCTCAAGTTTTCCTACCGATTTCTGCAGGCTTTTTAGCTCTCGCTCCACCTGTTTGGACACCTCGGTCAGGAGGTGCCGGTGGGTTCTCCTCACATGGTCTAACATCTCAGCCCTGCACTTCCCTATCTGAAGGATGACATTGGGCTTGTGGTTGGCCATCCCGCGATGACCCTGACAAGAATGGAGGTTCCCATGGTTGAAGTTGTCCACCTGCATCATCTCTACTATAGCCTCAGTACACTTCCACCCCAACAATTCTTTTTCCAAACCACTCTGCCCAGAAAGCTGACTTGCCTTCTTCTCCCCAAAAACACAATATACAACTGAATTCAGAGGTCACCCCAGAAAAAGCGTGGTGGTCCAACTCCACTTCGCGTTGAAGCAAAAGTCCTCAAAGCAGACCAGGAAAATTCTTTCCAGCCTTGACTTCTTTTTCCTCCTCGCCTAGAA
Source organism: Laticauda colubrina (assembly GCA_015471245.1). Taxonomy (NCBI): domain Eukaryota; kingdom Metazoa; phylum Chordata; class Lepidosauria; order Squamata; family Elapidae; genus Laticauda; species Laticauda colubrina. The sequence continues at coordinate 490,959 of BLBF01000002.1, read as the reverse complement.
GGCTTTAATTCCAAAGCAGATCTGTCAGGTCTCTCTTGATGGGTGGAAGGCCACCTCTCCGTTGCTGGTACAGCTTCTCCCTGGCTTCCAGACCCTCCTGAGAACTCTGAGCTAAGGAGAGTTTGGTTCTCTTTCCTCTGGGAGTTGGAAAAAACAGAGAGTGCCTCTTCAGTTGCTCTCTCTCTGCTCTGCCACTCTCTCCGATGGAGACCCATACTTATACTGCACACAGCTCCATACGTGGGTGTAGCCAGGCCTCTTTGCTCATCAGCAATGTGACTCTGATTGGAGGAGAAAGAGATTCAGGGGAAAACACAGCTTCTGGCAAATTTCTCGGCTTCCCCCTCCTGTGCAGCTTTGCCACCCCCTCGTGCACACCTCCAGACTTGGGGCGAGAAGCGCTCCGCTCGAAAGGTTTTGGAGACAGTTGGAGAGCGGATGAGTAATCCCTTTACCTTTTCTCTCTCTTTTATCCCTCCCCCCCTCTCTCCCTGGCATCCTCCTTCTCTCTCTCTCTCCCCCTCCCACAGCCCCAGCTCAAGAGCAGTGAAAGGGCTTATTCATCCCCTAATCAGCTAGGTCCTTATGAAATCCCTTTCTTGACAAAGCGGGGAGATTAAGCTGAGGAGTGTCACTGCCCCACTGGCCACAGTTTAGGATGGATTCCTCTACATAATTAATTGCAAAACCCTTCCCCTTGGGCGACACCCCAGATTTGAGCAAAGAGATCAGAATAAGCTTCTCCAAATAAGAGGCAGATGTTTGAGTCCCAGCATCTTCTCTACAGGACGATGAGGAACAAGTGTCCAAGGGAGGAGTGATAGAGGACTATGGGCTCAAAAAGGAACCCATCCTTCCCACAGATGAGGGGGGGACTTCCTGAACCATGGGGAGGGTCAGAAGGGGTCACCCCTTTTCACCTGGGGTCCCGAACTCATCAACCCCGCCCATCACCACGGTTTCACAGTGCTAAGCCCTTGAATGGGTTGCTTTGTCGTGCCATGTCCCGCCCACCTGACGTCGTCGCAGCTGAAGCTCACTCACAACTTGTTCCTGGAGCTTGTTATGGAATCAGGAAGTGGTCCATAAAAGGAAACCGGGAAGGGTTTTTATGTAACCAGGGCAGATGAAGAGATTTCCCTTTTCTAGAAAGGCAGAGAAAGAGTTTCCCCTCCGGAACCCCCAACCTGTCATCCCTGATGAAGACCCAGAATAACAAGACGTTGGTGACACATTGTTGTTCTCTGCCTCTCAGGGAGGCAGAGGTTGGAGGTTTATGTAACGGGGGATTAAATGCCAAGACACCCACTTTAACCAAAGTTGTGATTGGCAGGGTTTGGTTAGGGCTGAATTTCCCTGATTTAAATTAGCATCGGGAGCCGAGCTATGGCATCTGGCCTCTCGAGTGTCTCTCTTGAGGTTGTGCCTCCTGTTTTCTTCTTGGGGAGGGGAAAAATAGAAAAAATAAAACAATATAGGTTATAGAGCATGAAAGAATGGAAGACAGTGATTGAACTGCTCGAAGCTGCCTGTAGAAATACATTAGGAGTAGTGAGATGTTATGACAATGCCTATTTTTAACATAGCTGTTCTGGGGATTGTCTCTTCAAGGAAGCATTATAAAACAGTTTGTGTGTATATATATATGTGTGTGTGTGTGTGTGTGTGTTTGTGTGTGTGTGTGTGTGTATACACAGACACACACATGTGCAGCAGGGTCTCAAAGGGGAAGTGAGCATGTAATGCAAATAGTTAAGGAGTTTAGGAGTTTTCTTGCAGACATTTCATTATCCAGCTAGGTAACATCATCAATGCTGAGGTGAGGGAGGAGGAGGAGGGGGGCATTGCATGATACTTCATACTTTTTGAGCTTGGTTGTATTTTTGCAGATGTTTCATTACCCAGCTAAGAAACATCATAGGGCTAGAAGGGAGTGAGGCTTGTGGAGAGGAGGAGGAGGAGGAGGAGGAGGAGGAGGAGGAGGAGGAGGAGGACTGTGGAGTCCTTGATGCTTTCTGAGCTTGGTTGTTTATTTGCTGACATTTTTTTACCCAACTAGATAACATTATCAGTGCTAGATGAGAGTGAGGTTTGTGGAGAGGGGGAGGAGAAGAAAGAGGGGGAGGGGAGAAAGGGGACTATGGAGTCCTTAGTGCTCTTTGAACTTGGTTGCATTTTTGCAGATCTTTCATTACCCAACTAGGTAATATCATCAGTGGTAGAAGGCAGCAGGATTTGCTCTTGGTTGATATACAAGTGACTTATTCTAACAGAGATTGTGGGAGTGGCTGTCACTCCCTTCCAGCACTGATGATGTTATCTAGCTGGGTAATGAAATGGCTGCAAGAAACCCAAACTTGAGAGCACTAAAGACTCTACATTTAACTGTTTACCTTACATGCTCACGAATATATATATGTGCTGTTTAGCTTCCTTCGGGTATTATCCCACGTCATTGTAGTTCTGTTAAAGTTGTAGCAACGTTTCAGCAGAATCTCATCTGCCATCTTCAGGCTTCTGTGTGGATATGGGTCTTACAGCTCCTGGTTTTAAATTTGAGGCTGGTCCATTCTGATTGGTTGGGAGCCTGGACCTGTTTCATTGGACTTGGAGTTTGATTGATTGGTGTTCCTGGTTTCTTCTGTCTGTTTTGTGGCTTTGATTGGCTGGCAACAGTCTGTTCTTGTGTTGGAGGCTTTTAGTGCAGCTTGGTTCCGTGTGAAGGGACGGCTGCTCTTCATTAGCAAGCTGGGTTTCACCTGGGTGCCTGGTGGGGGGGTTGGGTTGGAGCTATCAGAGAGAGTCTGTTTTTGCCCAGGTGTTTGCCTGGCTTGTGGCATGGAGATCTTTCTATTTGAGAGTGCAGGCTTCCAAATGATTGACAGTCTGGTGGAATCATCTCTTCTATTCATGCTGTCAGGTCTTTTTTCAATCTCTATGGCTTCTCTGATGATTCTGTGGCTGGGGTTTTCTATAGTGGCTAGGGTTTTGGTGCCACTGAAGTTGATGTTGTGACCTGTGGTTTTCATGTGTTGGACTAGTGAGGAGGTGTGTTCCAGCTTTTTTACTGCATTTTTGTGTTCCTCTAGGCGGGTACTTATTCTTCTATTGGTCTGTCCAATGTATGTGGCCGGGCATGATGTACAGGGAATTTCGTATATGCCTTGGTTTTCCAGGTCAATTTTGTCTTTGGGGTTCCTCAGGATGGCTGCTATTTTTTTGTCTGTTTTGAAGGCAGTCTTGATGTTTATGCCTGTGTAGTATCTTACTGATTTTGTCTGTAGTACCTCTTATGTAGGGCAAGACAGCTGTTCCATAGATCTGTTGATCTTCTAGGTCTCTGTTATGTCTTGGTGTGTTTTTGTGGATCAAGTTGGTGATTTTGTTTTTGTGGAAGCCATTGGCTGTCAATACTTCAGTCAGGGTGCATAGTTCAGTCTTTATATGTGTCTTATCTGCCAGGCGTTTGGTTCTGGTAATTTGTGTTTTCGCTACGGAATTTATCTGTGCTGGGTGGTGGTGGGATTGGGCGTTGAGGTAGCGGTTGGTGTGTGTTTTCTTTTGGTATATGGTGTGTCCCAGTGTGCCATCTGTTCTTTTGTAGATTAGTACATCTAGGAATGGTAGTTGTTTGTTTATTTCCGTTTCCATGGTGAACTTGATTTTGGGGTGTGTGTTGTTTAGGTGTGTTAGGAAATTGTTTAGGTTTTCTTTTCCATGGGGCCAAATCACAAATGTGTCATCGATGTATCTTAGCCATAGTTTGGGTTTGTGGGTGGCATTAGCCAGGGCTCTGGATTCGAATTCTTCCATGAACAGGTTTGCAATGACGGGTGACAGTGGTGATCCCATAGGGGCTCCTTCAATTTGCTTGTATCTTTGTCCTTTGTATATGAAATATGTGTTGGTTAGGCAGTGTTCTGTTAGTTCCATGAGGTCTTT
>BLBF01000002.1:460074-482017 GCA_015471245.1 Laticauda colubrina | reverse complement strand
TCTCTGGAGTTGAAGTCCACAAGTCTTAAAGCTGTCAAGTTTGCAGACCCCTGGAATAGATCCAGCCAAAGCACCAGGAGGCAGGACAAGAAGCATTGGGTGGGAACTAAGGAGAGATCCATCCTAGAACTAAGGAGAAATTTCCTGGCAGTGAGAACAATTAACCAGTGGGATGGCTTGCCTCCAGTTGTGGTTGGCCCATCCCTGGAGGCTTTCAAGAACAGACTGGATGGCCATTTGTCTGAAATGGTATAGACTCTCCAGCTCGAGCAGGGGGTTAGACTAGATGACCTCCAAGTTCCTTTCCAACTCAATTATTCTGTTACTCTGTTAATTAACCAGTGGAATGGCTTGCCTTCAGAAGTTATGGGTGGCTTGCCATCTGAAGACTTTCCTGCTCGAGCAGGGGGTTGGACTAGATGACCTCCAAGGACCCTTTCAACTCTGTTATTGTCTTTTCTCCCTTGATTTATGAGCACCTAATCTTCTGCCTACCCTATCGTTACCTCCTGTTGTGGTGATTTTCCAGCCGGCTGTTTTGCCGCCTGGTATTTTCTAAGGGGGAGGAAGAAAATGAAAAGAAGATATTCCTTTTGGATATCCTGCCTGATGAAAATACCATGACAACCGTTCAGACGCCCGTGCTGATAAAAAGGAAAAAGGAGCAGACAGAATCAGATAGGGGAGAAGAACTGGAAGCTGGATGACCGAGGAGGAGAAAAACACAGAAAATGACAGTCATGAGTCATTTTCAATGCCATTGTCACTTTGAATAGTCAAGAAATGAATGGTTGTAATTCGAGGATTAATTGTACTTACAGTTGATAGGGGGGAGGAAGGCAGACACATGCAGAAAACTGGCTTATGGGAATGCACCTGAATTGCAGCACAAGAAGTAACAGGTGGAAACTACTCAAGGAGAGAAGTGAGGAGAAAGTTTCCTGACAGTTAGAACAATTAACCAGTGGAACAACTTGCCTCCAGAAGTTGTGAATTCTCCACCACTGGAGAAGAGATTGGACAGACATTTGTCTGAAATGGTATAGGGTTTCCTGTCTGAGTAGGGGGTTGGACTAGAAGACCTCTAATGTCCCTTTCAACTCTGTTATTCCATTCCATTCCATTCCATTCCATTCCATTCCATTCCATTCCATTCCACTCCACTCCTTTCCATGCCATTCTATTTTATTCTATTCTATTCTATTCTATTCTATTCTATTCTATTCTATTCTATTCTATTCTATTCTATTCTATTCTGTTAGGACATTGAAAAATCAGCCTGTGAATGTATTCTCAGAGAGATAATTGGTTTGTTTGTATCCTGCCTTTATTATTTTTACAAATAATTCAAGGCAGGGAATATATCTAATATATCTCCTCCTCCTATTTTCCCTACTTGCAGCAACCTGTGAGGTGGGTTGAGCTAAGAGACAGAAACTTGTCCAAATGCACCCAGTGGCTTTCATGGTTAAGGTGGCACTAGAATGTACAGTCTCCTGGTAATTGACCGAAAGTCATCCAAATTGTTTTCCTCCCTAAAGGCCCTGTCACACTGCCCAACGGATGCATAAACAGAGCGGATAACACGGAAAGGAACGGATGGGAGGAGGATGCAGAGTGGATGGAAAGCGGATGCGGAATGGAAGCCTAGCGGATGGAAGCGGATGGGAGCGGATGGCACATCCGCGAGGCTTCTGGAGGACCTCAGCAAAGCAGATGCGGAACGGAAAGAGCGGATACAGAGCAAATGCCGAGCGGATGAAGTGGATGCACAGCGGAAGCCTAGCGGATGCGTAGCAGAAGCCTAGCGGGTGCCCAGCGGATGCCTAGCATTCACTGCGCATGCGGGGGGATGTATTGCATCAGCCCAGTGGATATAAAGGGAAGCAGCTCAGAAGCAGGTCACCATTCAGAGGAGAGACCTGCATCCAGACACATCGAGTGCCTTGCCAGCCTGTCCTGCCTGCATGCCTGCCTGCCATCCTGCCAGCCTCCCTGCCAGCCTTGCTGCCTGCCTGCCTGCCAGCCTTCCTGCCAGCCTTGCTACCTACCTTCCTGCCAGCCTGCCTGCGAGCCTCCCTGCCATCCAGCAACCCCACAACCATGGTGAAGAAGAGAAAGCCTCAGCCATCTGCTTCAAGCCCTGGCAAGAGGGACAGGGCCACCCTCCCGCCCCCTGGCCCTCACTCTGCTTCTGCTGGGGCTTCTGTATCACGGGCTCGCTCTTCTGTGGCTGGGGCTTCTGCTGCTTCTGGAGGAGCAGCTGCTGCTGCTTCTGGCGGTGGTGCTTCTGCTCATGCTTACTCTGCTGAGGCTACTCCTGGCTGTGGTGCTTCTGCTCGTGCTTACTCTGCTGAAGCTGCTCCTCGTCCTGCTGGTCCTGCTCGTGTTACTGGTGCTGCTCGTGCTCCTGGTCTTGCTCGTGCTCCTGGTCTTGCTTGTCCTGCTGGTCCTGTTCGTGCTCCTGGTCTTGCTCGTCCTGCTGGTCCTGCTCATGCTCCTGGTCCTGCTCGTGCTCCTGGTGCTGCTGGCGCTGCTGGTGCTTACTCTGCTGCTGCTGATCCTGGTCCTGCTGGTGCTGGTGCTGGTGCTGGTGCTGGTGCTGGTGCTGGTGCTGGTGCTGGTGCTGGTGCTGGTGCTGCTGCTGCTGCTGCTGGTGCTGCTGCTGCTGCTGCTGATGATGATGATGATCCTGCTGCTGGTGCTGCTGCTGGTGTGGAGGAGGAGCCTCTACAACCTGGAAGCCCCTCTGATGAGGGCCCATCTGGTCCTGCCAAAGGGAGGAAGAGGCATATGCGGGAACGGGAGAGTAGGCAATACTCCATTGAGGAGGAACACGAGGATAAGGTGCTGGAGTGGTTGAGAGAGAATGACTATCTATGGCGGAAGGGACACTGGCTCTACAGGGACACCAAAAGGAAGCAGGCTGCTTGAAGAGAGAAGGCGGAGAGTCTGGGCTACTCATCAGATGTGCTCCTCGGCTGGTGGAAAGATATGCACACCTGGTACGGGAAGCTGCACCTCAAGAAATCTGGCCAGGCCACGGTTAAGCTGACGGAAAGAGAGACCTATATCATGGCCAGGTGCAGCTTCCTGGAGGGTGAGATCCGCCACCGAGGAGCAGCAGCCCCTCTCATGACCCTCTCTCTCAGGCAGCCCGCTGAGAGCCAGTCCTCTTCCAGCCGAGAGTCAGCTCCTGTCTCCAGGCAGGTTTCTGTGGAGCGTCCCATGGCGGAGAACCCGCGGACAGCTGTTTTAACCGTGGTGGAGCACGTGGAGGACTCCCTGGTACGGTGGGAGAAAGGAGAAGGCACTTCCACCACAGCCCTACCCACATTCACCCCCAGCTCCACCTCCACAGAAAGGCAGAGAGCCAGACAGGAGGGGCAGAGCCACACTGTCCTGCTGGAGATCCGGGACACCATCTGGAGCAGCATTGATATCCTCTCTCAGCTGGTCCACACCGACTCCTCATCCTCCAACCGCAAGCCCTTCCTCACCTATGTCAACCAGACCCTCACGGACATGGAGGAATCCCAGTACCAGGCGGTGAAGGACCGGATCACCGAGTTGCTTCACAACCCTCCAGACCCAGAGGAACCTGCTCCCACCCAGTCCAGGTCTGCTCCTCTACCCCAGGTGCTGTCCCTCCCATTCCAAGGCTTTCCACAGGCCCTCACCTACCAGGGCTACGGCTACCAGGAGGTCCAGCAGCACAGGCAGCAGCCCTTCCCAGTCCAGGCACAGAGTCATCGGGCGACACCGTTGCCACCGGTTCCACTGATGCCACCGATGCCACCCACGCCACAGATGCCACCCACGCCAGTCCTCACCCAGCTGCAGATCAGACAGCCCCACTACATTGCTCCTTCCTCCACCCCACAGCCAAGCCCGGCCTCAATACAACTGTCCTCGGTACTGGGGCTGAAACCCATGGCATGGAGGAAGGAGCTCTCAACATCACGGGGCTAAGCCAGCTGTCTGAGAGCTTCCTCAACACACCATCACCTGTTGTCCTCTCAGGGCCAGGCACCCCAATGATGCCGCAGACCAGCACTTCAGCACCAGCCACCTCCACAGCACCTGGACCCTTCACCCCTGAGACTGGACACACCTCCGAGTAACCAAGAAGAGTGCCAGAGACTGGGTGGCTACCTGTAGACTTTATTTGGACACTTGACTTGGGTCATTTTTCTTTTACACATTGTTATTAATAAAGTTTATATTTGCTTCACACACTTGCTTCATTTATTTTTTTCAATAAAGTCTTGTTGGAAACTTTTAGAAATGGTTTAAGCCTTTGCATACTTGTGGGATGGGTTAAGATAGCAGTGGGATGGGCAGGGAAACCTTTGGGATGGGTAAGGATAGCAGTGGTATGGGCACGGATACCTTTGGGATGGGTAAGGATAGCAGTGGGATGGGCAGGAATACCTTTGGGATGGGTAAGGATAGCAGTGGGATGGGCAGGGATACCTTTGGGATGGGTTAAGATAGTTGTGGGATGGGTTAAGATAGCTGCGGGATAGATAAACCTCCAGTGCAAGCATAGTGGGACTGTATGGTCCACCCTCCCAGGTGCCACACCTATAGCCCTTCATTATCAATAACATTGTAAGCATTGAACCACACATGTCAACATAAACACAACTCTTTATTAAATGCCCTGCTCATTGTAGGCCCACCCAACATACATGGCCCAATCTCATCAGTGTGATGAGACAGGATGAAGGATGCATCCATTAATCATCTATCATCCTGTCTTGCCACTCCACCGCTCCAGCTGGGGAGTTGCACCAGTGTTTCAGGAGGTTGCGCTGCTTCTTCCCTTCACGTGAGGCTCTGTTGGGGCCTTGCACATCCTCAGTGTCTATCAGGTTTTGCCCTTGCCTCCATTCCCCAGGCTCCATGTCCCCATTGCCTTGTTGGAGGTCCACAAGCCTGTTCTGCAAGACTGGGTAGCGGGTGCGCATAAGATTGTGCAGGATGCAGCAAGCTTGCACGATGCTCCTCACAGTCCGTGGGTGATGCTGCATGGTGGTGAGAAGTACCTGGAACCTGTTGGCCAGGATGCCAAAGGCATTCTCCACCACCCGCCTTGCCCTGGACAGCCTGTAGCTGAAGATCCTCTCTTCACGGGTGAGGCATCTGGAAGTGTAGGGCTTCATGAGGTAGGTTCTGAGGGAGAAGGTGTCATCTCCCACAATGAAGTAGGGCACATCTTGCGTGTCATTGGGCAGGGGGTCTGGATCTGGGAAGTCCATGATGAGGTTGCATTCCAGTCCCTCCTTGAGGTCACTGGCATTGTAAACCTGGGCATCTGAAGCTTACCTGTTGCCTGAAACATCGATGTAAATGAACTTGTAGTCAGCATCGACCATGGCGAAGAGGATGATGCTGAAGAACTCCTTGTAGTTGAAATAAGTGGACCCTGAGTTGGCTGGAGCTTTGCAGGCCACGTGCTTGCCATCGATGGCTCCAACAGTGTGGGGGAAGTTCTACCTCTGATACCACTGCTCTGCAACTTTCTTCCATCCTTCTTCAGTGGAGGGACACTGGAGGAGCTCCTCCAGGTATTCTTTGATGATGGCCTGCACCACTTCTCTGACCACAATGCTGATGGTGTTGTGTGGCACCCTCCACCCGTATTGCATGCTCCTGTAGGTGGTCCCTGAGGCCAGGTGGTGCAGAGTCAGTGCCACCTTGAGCCCAGGGTCCAGGCTAGGCCGGAATTTGGTGGTCTGCTTGGTCAACCTGGGTGTCAGCCGCTGCACAACTTCATCAAACATGGCTGGAGGCATCCTCATGAAGTTCTGGAACGCCCGAGTGTCTTCGTTTCTGAGCTCCACCATCAGCTTGTTGTACAGTCCGTACTCTGCTCTTCTCTCGATCCATCTTCGGACCCAGATGCTTCTTGGCCACCTCCTTTTCTTCCCGTAGTAGAGTTCTCAGAGCCTGTAGATGGCTTCGCATTGTTGTAGAACGATGGTGGCTACCAAAAGGACTGTGTTTTGATCCATGTTGGACATGACTGGATGCTGTGGAAGAGGAAGAGGCAGATGAAAGCTGCAGAGGTCTGCACAGCAGGGCTGCTGGACTGAAAGTGAGATCCAGGTGAGTTGCTCCCCCTTTTTATAGGCAATATAGGTTTTCCACTATGTGTCCCTTTGCATCCTCTAGGCATCCTCTAGACATCTTTAATATCCGAGATAGATTCCCTCTGCGAACGTTTTTTCCGTTTTAAATGCTTTCTTTGCGTGCTGCATCCACTTTCATCCTTTCTCCATCTGTGCTACTGATGCTGCGCGTCCATTCTGCGTCCGTTCCACTTCCTCCCTGCGTCCGTTTGCCGCTGGAGTGGATGCGAGTTGCGCAGATATGCAGCGGCTGCCTAGCGGATATAGCGGATGCCTAACGGATGTCCCCCGTATGCCTAGCAGATGCAGAATGGATGCATTGGATACATTTTCTGCTCAAAAGTTTTGAGCAGCTCAAAACCTTTTGAGCAGATGAAATGTCAATAGACGGATGCTGGACGGAGAGAGAGGAAGCAAAACGGAGGCAGTGAGTACAGAACTGAAGCATTGCGTTAACCAATGGATGGTAAGTGTTTTTCTCCGTTTTACATCCTCTTTCCATCCATTGGTGCAGTGTGACAGGGGCTTAAGCAGGGACTAGAACACTCTCTCCTGGTGATTGGCCCAAAGTCACTCAGATTGCTTTTATGTCTAAAATAGGACTAGAACTCTCCTTTTCCCAGTGGATTGGCCCAACATCACTCACATCACTTTCAAGCCTAAGATGGATTAGAACTCACCTCATCCTCTCCTGGTGACTGTACCAAAGTCACTTTGATTGCTTTCATGGCTAAAATGGGACTAGAACTCTCCTTCACCGGATGGATTGGCCCAAAGTCACTCAGATTGCTTTCATGTCTTAAATAGCACTAGAATTCTCCTTCTCCCAATGGATTGGTCAATGTCACTCAGATCGCTTTCATGCCTAAAATGGGACTAGAACTCACCCTCTCCTGGTCATTGGCCCAAAGTCATCCAGCTAGGTTTCATGCCCAAAATGGGACTAGAACTCACCCTCTCCTGGAGATTGGCCCAAAGACAGGTCATTTCATGCAATCTGAGTGACTCTGGGCCATTATGGGCCATATTAAGCCAATGAATGAGAGAGAATGAATGGTCTACTTCCAGAAGTTGTGAATGCTCCACCACGAGAGGTTTTTAAGAAGAGACTGGGACAACCATTTGTCTGGAATGGTATGGGGTCTCCTGTCTGAGCCAAGGGGTTGGACTTCCACAACTCTATTATTCTGCTAGTTGTTTCACTGCAACTACATTCTCATTTCCACCCCAAAAAATGCACCAAAACAAGACTAGGAAAATAATCCTGCAGGATGATTCATCTAATCCAGGTGAGGCAATTGCCATAAGGCAGGTTTTAGAGAAATACTGCTTTAATTTTCCACTAACCCTGGCAGTCTGGAAAACCATATTTTCTGTAAACACAAAGAAAACATAGTGTTTTTTTTTTTTTAATGCTTTATATCAGTGCTTTGTTTGCAGCATCTTCCATCCACGTTTGATACGTTTCCTGCATACAGCATCCAGCCCACTTGTTCAACTAAAGCTGTGATGCTGCCACTCCACATGAGTGGCCATGTTTAAAGAGAGGGGGAGGACAGGACACGGGTCAACGGGGAGCCACATGGTGCTAAAAATCTGGACGCAAAGTGGCTTGGTTTTATTTTTCACTATCTTTTAGCAATATGATATATTAGGGTTCTGTTGTTTTTGACATTTTTTACTCCTCCTAAAAGAACAAGTGGGGAGGCATGGGAACAGGAAGTTTTTGGAAATTGAAACTTTCTGAATTCCCCCTTTTCCCTTCCTCCCTCCCCTCCTTCCCTATTCCTCCCTCCCTCCTTCCTTCCTTCCTTCCTTCCTTCCTTCCTTCCTTCCTTCCTTCCTTCCTTCCTTCCTTCCTTCCTTCCTTTCTCCTGTCCTCCTCCCCACCCCTCTCCCTCCCTTCCTTCCTCCCTGCATTCCCCTTTTTAAAAATAAATGATGAACAAATCCCAGCCTCTCCTGTCCTTGCAATGTCATTGTTGCGTTACGGGAAAAAGACTCGAGACCCAGTTGATCTTCTATTCTTTTTATTTTCTCTCCAGAAACTGTTTGCTGGCGAAACGGCGGCAGCCTTTTTATAGCGGGCTGCTTGCGGCTCGTGGCCAATGACGGCACTTCAAATCTCCCACCATCTGGACCAACCTATCCTAGGTGAGTATGCAAATATATTACACCCCTCCCCATGTGGTCCAGTCCAATCAATCAGGCCTCCCTTATCTTACGTAGCCACATAAGTAGGTGGGGCTCTTATGGTTTCGACTGAACCTGCACAATTCAGTTGTGGGTTTGTCTCTGGACTGTTCGGACAGGGTTGCTGTTTCTCCCGTTCTCTTCCTCGGAGCCTCCTGGAAGGTAGAGTCAGCCATGCCGCTCCCACCAGGCCTTTCCTGGCTGGTTGAGTCAGTTCAGCTGCTCCTGCCAGCAGTGGCTTCTTGATGGTTCTCCAAAGCCTGCTCCAGTCTCCCCAAGTTGTCTTCTTCTTCTATGGCTTCAGGTACGTGTTTGCGATTTCCGATCGGGGCTAATGTTAGTATTGGTTGTTGTATCATTGTTAGGGTTTGTTTTGTTACTTCTTTTACTTGTGGAGGGTCTCCCCCCCTCGTTTGTGTTTGAGGGGTCTCCCCCCTCTCTGGTTTGGCTATTTTTGTTTAATGTTAATATTATTTGTTTAATAATTTTGTTTAATATTTTGTTTAATGTTTGTTTGTATAAGTTCTTACCATTCCTCATCCTGATTGTTAGTGTTTCTCAGTGTGGTCCTCGATCTGATTTGGTCTATGTGTCTCCTCCAGCTCTTTCCATCCTCTGTCTCTACCCTGTATGACCAGGGTCCTGTTATTTGGCTTATTGTTGCCGGTATCCACAATGGTTCCCCTGTGAGGTTTTTTGCATAGACTAGGTCCCTTGTTTTGAATGTGCGGCACTTACTGGAGGAGTCTGTTGGCTTTTCTGGGCTATATGTGGGATGTAGTCTGTCTAGGTTTGATCTTAGTTTTCTTCCCATTAATAGTTCTGCTGGGCTTTTATTTGTTGTGGTGTTTGGTGTAATGTGTTGTATGCTTAGTAGCTTGCATATCTTTTCCTGTATATCTCCAGCTCCCAATTTGTGTAGTGTTTCCTTAATATAATGGACCATGCATTCTGCCCGTCCGTTTGTAGTCGGCCGACCCAGCACTGTTAGTGCGTGCCTTATCCCTTGTTCTGCTTGGAACCTCTCAAATGTTATTGCCGTCCGTTATCAGATTTGCAGTCCATTGTCAGATGCAACTAAATCCGGCAATCCATGTGTTGTGAAAAAGCTTCCTTAGTTGTCTAATAACAGCTTCTGTTGTAGTTGAGTGCATAATGCTTACCTCTAGCCAATTTGAGTAAGTGTCTACCACTATTAAGAATGTGTGTCCTTTAGTTGGTCCTGCAAAATCAATGTGTATTCTAGACCATGGACCCCTAGGTGTTTCCCAATCGAGTGCAGGTGCAGAAGGGGGTGCAGGTCTAGATTCTTGGCATCATTTGCACCTTGCTACCCATTCCCCAATATCCTTATCTATCCCTGACCACCAGACATAACTCCTAGCCAGGGACTTTATTCTGACGATACCCGGGTGACCCTCATGCAATAATTTAAGTATTTGTTCCCTCAATATGTCTGGTATGATCACCCTATCCCCCCATAGTATACATCCTTTTAAGATCGATAATTCCGTTTGTCTATAACAGTCTCGTCACATGCAGTCTCTGGCCACCCTTTACCAACCCAATTTAAGATCCGCGCCAGGTTTCTGTCTCTCGCGGTTTCCCTAGCAATGTCTGTTGCTGTTATGGGTAGGTTTGCCAACGTCTCGATTTACAGGGTTGATGTGGTTGGTGCAGGATCATCTTCTAAATCTGGTAGGGGGGAATGGCTCAGGGCGTCAGCATGTGTTATGTTCTTTCCTGGTCAGTAGATCAAGTTGTAGTTATAGGCAGCAAGGAATTCGGAACACCTCGTCATCTGCGGTGACAGTATGTCAGGTGTAGCTTTGTTTCCTGCAAGAATTCCTAGAAGAGGTTTGTGACAAGTGTGTGATGTGTGACAAGTGAAAAAGTTCTGTCATAGATATACTCGTGGAAATGTTTTACTCCTGTTATTGCAGCCAATGCCTCTCTATCCAGTTGGCTGTAATTCTGCTCCATTTTTGATAGAGCTTTTGAATAGAATGTGATAGGTGCTTCTTTTCCATTGGGTAATATGTGTCTGAGTATGACACCGATGCCGAATCATGACACTTTGCATGTTAATGTTAGTGGAAGGGTTTCGCTGTATTGTATTAGCACACAGTCTGATGTAAGTAAGTCTTTTATTCCCTGGAATGCTGTTTGTTCTCATCACCCCCAGGTCCAGGTAGCTTTCTTATCAAGCAACCTGTGAAGTGGTTCTGCTATTGTTGCTTTCTGTGGCAAAAATACATTGTAAAAATTAATAAATCCCAAGAAATCTTGCAAATCTGTTTTATTTTTGGGTCTGGGAGCTTCCTTTATTGCTCTGATTTTGTTTTCAGTGGGCTGGATCCCTTCTTTGTCTATGAGGTATCCCAGGAATTCAACTTTGTTGGTGGCTAATTGGCACTTCTCTTTTTTAACTTAAAGTCCCGCCTCTTTAATTTTTTTAAGACTTCCCTTAGGCGGTCTTTCAGTTGTTCTTTGTCCTTAGCTGATACTAATACATCATCAAAATACAGTCCCACCCCCTTTATTCCTTGCTATAGGCGTTCCATTAAGCTCTGGAATACCCCTGGGGCCACACTAACTCCAAATTGCAGTCTGTTGCATTTGAATGCCCCCCTGTGAGTCACAATTGTTTGTGCTTCCGCTATTTCTGGGTCAACTGGTAATTGTTGGTAAGCTTGCGCAAGGTCCAATTTCGCGAAGATTCTACCTCCCCCCAAAGAGTGTAATAAGTGCTGTACCACCAGAACTGGGTATGCGCTTTGTTGTAGCATTTGGTTAAGGGTTGCCTTGTCATCTCCACAGATACGTATGGACCCATCTGGTTTAATAGAGGTAACAACTGGGGTTTCCCACCTTGCATGGTCTATTGGTTCTAATACTCCCTGTGTGATAAGTTTATCTAATTGTTCATCAATTTTTGGTTTTAACACGAAAGGAACTCACCTCGTCTTTAGCCTTATTGGGGCTATATTTGGATTTAAATTAAATGAGATAGGGGACCCTTGGTACTTGCCCAGTTCTCCGTTGAAGGCATCCATCAGGTTCTCTTCATAGTCTGTCTCAGTGATGTTGTTTATTCCGGTTACTCCGATTCCTAATGGAGCAAACCATTAGGTTTGAGTCCCAGTTAGCTGGGGCAATTCCGGTCGACTATGGTTAATGGGAGGACTTTAGTGCGTTTTTTGAATTCAACTTTGAAATATCTGGTTCCTACTACAGGAATTCTGTTTCCCTGGTAGTCTTTTAGTGTGAGTTTTTGTATTTCTACCTCGCTCTTGTTTATATCAGGTATTAGTCTTATTAGAGTATTCCACGATTCCATTGATAAATACGAGCCTGAATCCACCTCCATCTCGCATGGCTGACCTTCTATGGTGACTTGCACATGTACCATTTTCGCATTGATTGAGTTTGAGTGTCTGATAGTAATTATTTGATGTGTTTCCTCTTTTCTACTGGCTTCTTTCTACCACTTGTTTTTGTTTTCTTGACTCCAACGGCTCCCTATTTGTTTTTCCTTCTCCCTGGGAGGGGTATTCCATCTTTATCTAGGGCTATAGTTATTTTTAGTTCAGCATGCTCTAGCTATGTGCCTCCGCCATTCACAATACCTGCAAATAGCATCGAAAACATGGCATTTGGAATGTGGATGGTCTCCTCCACACCCGGCACAAAGGAATTCTGACTTCCTTTCCTTTCGCTCCTGTCTACCTTTTTCAAACCGGAGTTGATTTACCTCTTCTTCTTTCTCTTTGTCTTCTGATAAAGCCCCTGTCACACTGCACCAACGGATGGAAAGAGGATGTAAAATGGAGAGAAACACTTGCCATCCATTAGTTAACGCGATGCATCCGTTCTGTACTCACTGCGTCCGTTTTTCTTCCTCTCTATCCATCCAGCATCCATCGACTGAGGTTCCATCCACTCAAAAAGTTTTGAGCTGCTCAAAAATTTTGAGCAGAAAATGTATCCAACGCGTCCGTTCTGAATCCACAACACATACGGGGAACATCTGTTCTACATCCGTCGTCATCCGTTATGCATCTGCTATATCCGCTAGGCATCCGCTGCGCATCCGCACAACTCACATCCGCTCCAGCAGTAAACAGACACAGGAAGGAAGTGAAATGGATGTGGAACAGACGCGCAGCATTAGTAGCATGGATGGAGAAAGGATGAAAGCGGATGCAGCTCGCATACAAAGCATTAAAATGGAAAAAACATTCACAGAGGGGATGTCTCAGATATTTAGGATGTATGCAGGATGCCTAGAGGATGCAAAAGGATAATGAAAGAAAAACCGATATTTCCTGTAAAAAGGGGGAGGAACTCACCTGGATCTCACTTTCAGTCCAGCAGCCCTGCTGTGCAGACCTCTGCAGCCTTCATCTGGCTCTTGCTCTTCCACAGCATCCAGTCATGTCCACCATGGATCCTAACACTGTCCTTTTGGTAGCCACCATCATTCTACAACAGTGCGAAGCCCTCTACAGGCTTTTCACCTGTTCTACGGGAAGAAAAGGAGGTGGCCAAGAAGCGTCTGGGTCCGAAGATGGATCGGGAGAAGAGCAGAATATGGACTGTACAACAAGCTGATGGTGGAGCTGAGGAACGAAGACCCTTGTGCATTCCAGAACTTCATGAAGATGCCTCCAGCCATGTTTGATGAAGTTGTGGAGTGGCTAACACCCAGGTTGACCAAGCAGAACACCAACCTCCAGCCCAGCCTGGACCCTGGGCTCAAGGTGGCACTCACTCTGCACCACCTGGCCTCAGGGACCACCTACAGGAGCATGCAGTACGGCTGGAGGGTGCCACACAACACCATCAGCATTGAGGTCAGAGAAGTGGTGCAGGCCATCATCAAAGAATACCTGGAGGAGCTCCTCCAGTGCCCCTCCACTGAAGAAGGATGGAAGAAAGTTGCAGAGCAGTGGTATCAGAAGTGGAACTTCCCACACACTGTTGGAGCCATAGATGGGAAGCATGTGGCCTGCAAAGCACCAGCCAAGTCGGGGTCCACTTATTTCAACTACAAGGGCTTCTTCAGCATCATCCTCTTTGCCATGGTCGATGCTGACTAAAAGTTCATATTCATCGATGCTTCATGCAACGGGTCAGCTTCAGATGCCCAGGTATACAATGCCAGTGACCTCAAGGAGGGGCTGGAACTCAACCTCATCATGGGCTTCCCAGATCCAGACCCCCTGCCCAACGACACGTAAGATGTCTCATCACACTGATGAGATTGGGCCATGTATGCTGGGTGACCCTACAATGAACAGGGCATTTAATAAAGAGTTGTGTTTATGCTGAAATGTGTGCATCAATGAATAAATTGTTATTGATAAAAAAGGGCCATATGTGTGGCAGCTGGGAGGGTGGAGCATACAGTCCTACTATCCTTGCACTGTGGGTTTATCTATCCCACAGCTATTACCTATCCCAAAGGTATCCCTGCCCATCCCACAGATATCCCTGCCCATCCCACAGCTATTACCCATCTCAAAGGTATCCCTGCCCATCCCACTGCTATCTTAACCCATCCCACAAGCATGCAAAGGCTTAAACCATTTCTAAAAGTTTCCACCAATACTTTATTGAAAAAAATAAATGAAGCAAGTATGTGAAGCAAAGATAATCTTTATTAATAACAAGCTGTAAAAGAAGAATGACCCAAGTCAAGTGTCCAAATAAAGTCAATAGGTAGCCACCCAGCTCTGGCACTCTTCTTGGTCACTCGGAGGTGTGCACAGTCTCAGGGGTGAAGGGTCCAGTTGCTGTGCAGGTGGCTGCTGCTGGAGTGCTGGTCTGAAGCCCCACAGGGGTGCCTGGCCCTGAGAGGACAACAGGTGACAGTGTGTTGAGGAGGCTCTCAGACAGCTGGCTCAGCCCCGTGATATTGAGAGCTCCTTCCTCCATGCCATGGGGTGTCAGCCCCAGTACCGATGACAGATGTACTGAAGCCGGGCTTGGCTGTGGGGTGGAGGAAGGAGCAGTGTGGTGGGGCTGTCTGGTCTGCAGCTGGGTGAGGACTGGCTTTGGTGGCATCGGTGGCGTGGGTGGCATCAGTGGCATCGGTGGCAGCAATGGTGTAGGTGGCATCGGTGGCATCAGTGGAACCGGTGGCAACGGTGGCGTCCGATGAACCTGTGCCTGGACTGGGAAGGGCTGCTGCCTGTGCTGCTGGACCTCCTGGTAGCCATAGCCCTGGTAGGTGAGGGCCTGTGGAAAGCCTTGGAATGGGAGTGACATCACCTGGGGTGGAGGAGCAGACCTGGACTGGTTGGGAGCAGGTTCATCTGGATCTGGAGGGTTGTGAAGCAGATCGGTGATCCTGTCCTTCACCACCTGGTACTGGGGTTCCGCCATGTCCATGAGGGTCTGGTTCAAATAGGTGAGGAAGGGCTTGCGGTTGGAGGATGAGGAGTCAGTGTGTACCAGCTGAGAGAGGAGATCTACGATGCTCCTGATGGTGTCTCTTATCTGCAGCAGGACAGTGTGGCTCTGTCCCTCCGGTTTGCCTCTCTGCCTTTCTGTGGAGGTGGAGCTGGGGGTGGATGCGGGTTGGACTGTGGTGGAAGTGCTGTCACCTTTCTCCCACTGCGTCAGGGGGTCCTCCACGTGCTCTGCCATGGTTAGTACAGCTGTCGGGGGGTTCTCCATTGTGGCACATTCCACAGAAACCTGCCTGGAGACAGGAGCTGACTCTCTGCCAGAAGAGGACTGGTTCTCAGAAAGCTGAGAAAGAGAGGGTTGTGAGAGGGGCTGCTCCTTGGTGGCGGATCTCACCCTCCAGGAATCTGCACTTGGCCATGATGTAGGTCTCTCTGTCCGTCAGCTTGACCGCGGCCTGGCCAGATTTTTTGAGGTGCAGCTTCCTGTACCAGGTGTGCATGTGCTTCCACCAGCCGAGGAGCACCTCCGAAGTGTAGCCCAAGCTTTCCGCCTTCTCTCTCCAAGCAGCCTGCTCCTGTTGGTGTCCCTATAGAGTCTGTGTCCCTTCTGCCATAGATACTCATTCTCTCTCAGCCACTCCTGCACCTCATCCTCATGTTCCTCCTCGATGTTGTATTGCCTCCTCTCCCGTTCTCGCAAATGCCTCTTCCTCCCTTTGGCAGGACCAGATGGGCCCTTATCAGAGGGGCTTCCAGGTTGTATGGGCTGCTCCTCCACACCAGCACCAGCAGCACCAGCAGCACCAGCAGCACCAGCAGCACCAGCAGCACCAGGATCAGCAGCAGCAGTTTAAGCACCAGCAGTGCCAGCAGGACCAGCAGGACCAGGAGCACGAGCAGGACCAGCAGGACCAGGAGCACGAGCAGGACCAGGAGCATGAGCAGGACCAGGAGCACGAGCAGGACCAGCAGAACGAGGAGCAGCGCCAGCAGAGTAAGCACCAGCAGAAGCACCAGCACCAGGAGCAGCGCCAGCAGAGTACGCACCAGCAGAAGCACCACCGCCAGAAGCAGCTTCAGCAGAATAAGCACCAGAAGAAGCACCATCGTCAGTAGCAGCATCAGCAGAGTAAGCACCAGCAGAAGCACCACCACCAGAAGCAGCATCAGCAGAGTAAGCACCAGCAGAAGCACCACCACCAGAAGCAGCATCATCAGCTCCTCCAGAAGCAGAAGCAGCAGAAGCCCCAGCCCCAGAAGAGCGAGCCCATGCTGCAGAAGCCCCAGCAGAAGCAAATTGAGGGCCAGGGTGTGGGAGGGTGGCCCTGTCCCTCTTGCCAGGGCTGGCAGCAGATGGCTGAGGTTTTCTCTTCTTCCCCATGGTTGTGGGGTTGCTGGCTGGCAGGCTGGCTGGCAGGCAGGCAGGCAGGCGATTTGTCTAGAAGCAGGTCTTTCTTCTGAATGGTGACCTGCTTGGGAGCTGCTTCCCTTTATATCCGCAGGGCTGACGCAATGCATCCTCCCCGCATGTGCAGTGAACGCTAGGCATCCGCTAGGCATCCACTAGGCTTCCGCTAGGCTTCCGCTGTGCATCCACTTCATCCGCTCGGCATCCGCTGTGCATCCACTTCATCCGCTTCATCTGCTCAGCGTCCGCTCCGCATCCGCTGTATCCGTTCCGCGTCCGCTTTGCTGCGTTCCCCCAGAAGCCCTGTGGATGTGCCATCTGCTCCCATCAGCTTCCATCCGCTAGGCTTCTATGGAGCATCTGCTTTCCATCCACCCTGCATCCTTCCCCTGTCCGTTCCTTTCCGTGTTGTCCGCTCTGGTTATATAAATTTTTGCCCCTTTTGAGAGCGGGTAACAATGGATGGAACATTTTTCTCGTCCACTGTGTCCTTTTTACAAATGTTTTGCATCTCTTGGCCAGTGTGACAGGGCCTTAAGGAATCGATGTCCTCATGGTGTGTTGCGGTGTTGAGTTTTTGAGTTTCCTCTGGCACCTTATTGTGTGTTTGACTAGTGTCTTTTGGGGCTTCCTTTATTAATTTATTCGTTTGTCACATGGTGGCTGTTGATTTTTGTGTTTCTTCCACCGCAGTGACTTCATCTATTGCCTCCGTTAATGTAATTTTAGGTCTTGTTAGTAGTTGATCCTGTAGTGTAAGGTTCTTTAATCCGAGGAGCACGCAGTCCCTCGTGGCCTCTTCCATGTTTTGGAATTTGCATGCTCCACCAATGTCTTTTAGTGCTACAACAAAATCTCTGATGCTCTTGTCTTCCTTTTGATCACACTGATAAAATTCATGCCTTTTGATGAGGCATGAAGCAGTTGGTGCTTCAATAATTTCTCTAAGTTCGTCCACACCATTTTCTTCACATCGTGGGGTAATGCCAATGCCTTTGCCATTCTGAATACTGTGGGACCACAGTGGGTAAGGAAGACAGCTCTCTTCCTATGTTCAGATATTCCTTGGAGATCGCTCCCTTCTAGAAACATGAGGAATCAGTCGATATAGGATTTCCATTCTTCAGTTGCTGGGTTGAATGATGCGGGTGGTGAGTTATACCCGGCCATTTTGTCTCGCTCAGTCCTCGTTGCCATGTGCACAACTGGGCTCCTTTGTCTCAGTATCCCACCTTCATCGCCAGTGTTGCGTTGTGGGAAAAAGACTCGAGACCCAGTTGATCTTCTATTCTTTTTATTTTCTCTAAAGAAACTGTTTGCCAGTGTAACCGCAGCAGCCTTTTTATAGCAGGCTGCTCATGGCTCGTGGCAAATGATGGCTCCTCAAATCTCCTGCCATCCAGACCAAATTATCCTAGGTGAGTATGCAAATATATAACAGGCATCACCAGATGTTTGATGCAACCCAAGGAGATCAGAAACATTAGAACAGGGGTGTCGTGGCCCACAAGCTGGATGCATCACGTGCTAGAGAAAAAGTCCGAATATGTCATGTGACACCACCATGACAATGCGAGTTTGACACCCCTGACATAGAATATTAGGTTGAAAGGGATCTTGGAGGTCTTCTAGTCCAACCCCCGCTCAAGCAGGAGACCCTATACCATTCCAGACAAATGGCTGTTCAGTCTCTTCTTGAAAACCTCCAGTGATGGAGCACCCCAAGCTTCTGGAGGCAAGGAGTTCCACTGTTTAATTGTTCTCACTGTTAAGAAATTTCTCCTTAGTTCCAGGTTGGATGTTTTTTTTATAATATTCCACCTGTCGCTTCATGTCTTGCCCTCAGCTGCTTTGGAGAATACTTTGACCCCTTCTTTCCTGGGGCAGAGACTGAGTCTCTGTCTCTGCCCATTGACCCATTTGAGAAGGGTCAATGGGGCTAGTGAGGTGATGGCTCTCACTTTTCCAGCAGATATGGATGAAGACATGCAGAAGTGTTTTAGAAAGACGAAAACCAGGGGTAGGATTCAAATTTTTTAACAACTGGTTCTGTGGCTTAGGTGATGGGCATGGCTTGGTGATCATGTGACTGGGTGGACATGGCTTGGTGGTTATGTTAATGGCTGGGCATGGCCAATTCAACATCACTTACATTGAGGCACGCATCTCATCGCCTGGCTTCTCGTGACTGTGGGAATGCTGCAACAGTCGTAAGCGTGAAAAATGGTCATGTCACTTTTTTCAGTGCCATTGTAACTTTGAATGGTCACTCCACACAAGCAAAGTACCAGCAAAGGAGGGGAAAAAACTCCAGAGAAGTTCCTAAGACAGGAAGTGTAGTCCTGCCAAGAATGTAATAAGGGTTAACAGACAGGCAGTTTCTGTAAGCAACACCAGAATGTTTCCTTCCTGTTTTCCTTACAGGATTAGGCCAGTAATTTCTTTGAAAAACTGGTTCTCCAAACTGCTTAGAATGTTAACAACTGGTTCTAGTGAATAGGTACAAACTGGTAGAATCCCACCCCTGGTGAAAACCTATGAAGAATGGCGGCAGGAATTGGGTATATTTAGTTTAGATGATCCAACTGGTCAGTCCTAGAGGAGATCAACCTTGACTGCTCTTTAAAAGGCCAGATCCTGAAGATGAAACTCAAAGACTTTGGCCACCTCATGAGAAAGAAATACTCTCTGGAGAAGAGCCTTATGCTGGGAATGATTGAGGGAAAAAGAAGAAGGGGATGGCAGAGAATGAGATGGCTAGATGGAGTCACGGAAGCAGTCAGTGTGAGCTTAAATGGACTCCAGAAGATGGTGGAGGACAGGAAGACCTGGAGGAACATTGTCCATGTGGCTACGAGGGGTCAGACACGACTTTGCAACTAACAACAATGACTAGGGGAAAGAAGGATGTTCTAATATGTTAAGGGCTCCTACAAAGTAGAGGGAGTCAAGCTATTCTCCAAAGTACCAGAAGGAAGGACAAGAAGCCAAGGGTGGAAACTCATCAAGGAGAGAAGCAACCTGGAAGTAAGGAGGAATTTCCTAATGGTGACAGCAATTAAATAATGGAATAGCTTGCCTGTAGAAGCTATGAGACCTCCATCACTGGAGATTTTTAAGAAGACATTGGATATGCATTTGTCTGAATTAGTATAGAGTCTCCTGCTTGGACTAGAAGACCTCCAAGGTACCTTTGAAGTCAAGTTATTTAATTTTGTATTTAGAAGATCCAGCTTTTTCCAACTCTGGAAAGTCTGTCCTTCATAAATAGCCCTGAACATAAGAGGTCGGTGAACTGGGAAGTCACCAATGGTGTTACATCACCCTACCAGGATGCTCAAACTATTTTGCTTTTCTGCCCCTTCCAATTTCAGATATACCCAGGGCTGGTTGCTGTGGCAACCAGATGCAAAGGAGAATGCCAAGAGCTTTCTGTGTTTTTTTTTTTTTTTTTCCTCCACTGGCCAGATAATGATATTTTTTTTCCCCAGCTCAGTTTGGTTCTTCTTGGCCTTGGCAATCAACTAAATGAAAATTAAAATGGAAGAAGGTCACTTCCTGTCCACCTCCTCCTTGAGTCTGATGGTTATGAAGGCTCCCAATTTAGCCTGCCCTTTGAAAGATTGAGTTCAGATTCATGGATCCATGCGAGTAGGCGCCTTCTTCCTTCCCTCTGAAAAATTCTGATCTATTTTACAGGGTAAAAAGCAGAGGTGATATTCAGCAGGTTCCAAACAATTCTGCAGAACTGGTTGTGGAAATTTTGAGTAGTTTGGAGAACCAGCAAATACTTCCTCTGACTGGCCCTGCCCCCATCTATTCTCTGCCTCCTATTGAGTCCCAGCTGATCGGCTGGGTCTTCTTTGGTTGCCCTGCACAGGAGAATGGAGCTGGAAAGCAGGTTAGTGGGGTGGAGAGGGAATGGGGTTTTGCAGTATTTTTCCTCTGCCATGCCCACCAAACCATGCCCACCAAGCCACACCCATAGAACCGGTAGTAAAATTTTTTGAATCCCACCACTGGTAAAAAGATATTGAGACTCTGGAAAGAGTGCAGAGAAGAGCAACAAAGATGATGAACAAAGTGAAATTCAATGTAGAGAAAAGTCTTAGGCAAGAAAAGCCAAAAGGACACAAAAAGACTGGGTGGAACCAGACTTCTTAAGCCCATGTCACACTGCACCAACGGATGGAAAGAGGATGTAAAATGGAGAGAAACACTTGCCATCCGTTGGTTAACACAATTCATCTGTTCTGTACTCACTGCGTCCGTTTTTCATCCTCTCTATCCGTCCAGCATCCATCTATTGACATTTCATCCGCTCAAAACGTTTTGAGCTGCTCAAAACTTTTGAGCAGAAAATGTATCCAACGCGTCCGTTCTGCATCTGCTAGGCATACGGGGGACATCCGTTCTGCATCTGTTGTCATCCGTTATGCATCCACTATATCTGCTAGGCATCCGCTGCGCATCCACGCAACCCAAATCCGCTCCAGCGGTAAACGGACACAGGGAGGAAGCGGAATGGACACGGAACGGACACGCAGCATTAGTAGCACGGACGGGGAAAGGATGAAAGCGGATGCAGCTCGCAAACAAAGCATAAAAACAGAAAAAACATTCTCAGAGGGGACCTGTCCGCTCTCATCCGCTTCCATCCGCTAGGCTTCCGTTCCGCATCCGCTTTCCATCTGCCCTGCGTCCTCCCCCCGTCCATTCCTTTCCGTGTTATCCTCTCTGGTTATGCAAATTTTTGCCCCTTTTGAGAGCGGATAACAATGGATGGAACATTTTTCTCGTCCACTGTCCTTTTTACAAACGTTTTGCATCCGTCGGCCAGGGTGACAGGGCCTTTAATAGCAGGAACTGGGAGAGGGATCTTGGAGTCTTAGTGGACAACCAATTAAATATAAGCCAGCAGTGTGCAGCAGCAGCCAAAAAAAGCCATTGCAATTCTAAATTGCATTAACAGAGGGATACAGTCAAGATCAAGGGAGGTACTAATGTAAAGCCTTCGTAAGACCACACCTAGAATACTGTATCTAGTTTTTGTCGCCACACTATAAAAAAATGTTGAGACTCTAGAAAGAATGCAGAGAAGAACAACCAGGATGATTGATACAGATACAGACAATCAGAGTTGGAAGGGATCTTTTGGGTCATCTAGTCCAACCCCCCACCTAAGCAGGAGATCCTACACAATTTCTGACCGATGACAGTCCAGTCTCTTCTTGAAAGTCTCCAGTGATGAAGCTTCCACAACTTCTGAAGGCAACTTCTGTTCCAGGGTTTTGTTGTTCTCACTGTCAGAAAGTTTCTCCTTATTTCCAGGTTGAATCTCTCCTTGTTCAGTTTCCATTCATTATTCCTTGTCTGGCCTTTGGGTGCTTGGAGAATAGCTTGATAAAGAATGGTTCATGGCAGGCATTGAGTATGGTCAGTCTAGAAAAAAGAAGGACTAGAGGGAACATGATAGCAGTCCTTCAATATCTAAGCGGCTCCTGCAAAAAAGAGGGGGTCAACCTATTTTCCAGAGCATCTGAAGGCCAGACAAGAAACAATGAATAGAAACTAATCAAGGAGAGAAGCAACCTAGAACTAAGGAGGGATTTTCTAACAGTGAGAACAGTGAACCAGTGGAACAACCTGCCTCCAGAAATTGTAAATGCTCCAACACTGAAAGTCTTTAAGAAGAGATTGGACAAAGAGAGAGAGAGGGAGGGAGGGAGGGAGGGAGGGAGGGAGAGAGAGAGAGAGAGAGAGAGAGAGAGAGAGAGAGAGAGAGAGAG
>BLBF01000002.1:438850-456160 GCA_015471245.1 Laticauda colubrina | reverse complement strand
TAATATAATATAATATAATATAATATAATATAATATAATATAATATAGATAGATAGATAGATAGATAGATTACCCAAGCTTAGCATGCTTTAACAGCCAGAGAGCCAGTCTGATGAAGTGATGAAAGGCCCATGGGTGCTCCCCTTACCCTCAGCATGCGCACATGATTCCCCCCCCCAGTGCCCCATTTTGGGTCTCGTAGTATGTACACATGATAAACCTGTAATTAATAAATTGTACACAAGTTCAAACAGTTTTTGCATTTCAAGCCTTGTTGGATGTTCGGAGTATCTGAGTTGGTGTTTAGAGACTATTGTTGCTTGGTAACTTTATCTGGTGTTCTTGGCAGCCTTGCAAAACCTTGGCGAGGCTCTTTCTTATCAGAGCTAATTGGTTTGAAGCAGCCTTTTAACCGTGAAGGAATGGGATTTGTGTTTGCTTCCCTGGAACCAGGTTTGGGTCAGAACAGTATCATAAAAATGGGCTAAGAACCTTGGATGCTATACAAAACATTAATGGAACAGTGGGAAAATGTGCCTTAAAAAGATTGAAGTTTACAAGATGCGACAACCTAAAACAGATTTTTTTTTTTTTACAGAATACTTGTGATAGATGACTACAAAAAAAATGTATTAAAGTATTTCAGATTTCTGTTGGATGTGTGGACCAGTGGTGGGATTCAAATTTTTTTGCTATCAGTTCTGTGGGCGTGGCTTGGTGGGCATGGCAGGGGAAGGATACTGTAAAATCTCCAGTCGGAGGTGGGATGTGCTGGTTCTCCAAACTACTCAAAATTTCCGCTTCCAGTTCTCCAGAACTGGTCAGAACCTGCTGAATACCACCTCTGGTGTGGACCATGTGAAGAATCATTTTATCATGCTTGTTGGACTTGTTCAGAAGTTTCTGGGTTCAATTCCGTACAATGAGTTTCACAGATCAATGTTTCATTGAAACCGGAACTGTTCTTTTGCGGAGTTCAATGAGATGCAAATTGCAAAGAGCCACGGAAGCTTATTTTAACACATGACAACTGCTGTGAAACTATTATGTGTGTAAAAATAGAAAGACCCTGGAAAACTGACAATGGAGCAAAAGTTGATGAAGAGGACAGAATGAGCAGAGACAGCAAAATTAGCTTCTTTGAAATAGAAAAAAAAATCAACTTGTTTTATAGAATAGAATGGAAATACAGAATAGAATAGAATTAAAGAAGAGAATAGAATAGAATAGAAATATAGAATAGAACAGAACAGAACAGAACAGTAGAGTCAAATAGAATATAGAATAGAATAAGAATAGAAATATAGAATAGAATAAAGAATAGAGAATAGAATAGAGAATAGAATAGAATAGAATAGAATAGAATAGAATAGAATAGAATAGAATAGAATAGAATAGAATAGAATAGAATAGAATTATTTATTGGACAAGTGTGATTGGACACTCAAGAAATTTGTCTTGGTGCAAATACTCTCAGTGTACAAAAAAGAAAAGATACATTTATCAAGAGTCAAGAATCATCCAGTACAACATTTAATAATAATCAAAGGGTACAATAAGCAATAAAGTCATACTAGGAAACAGTCAATATAAATCGTAAGGATACAAGCAACAAAGTTAACAGTTATTATCAGTGACCAGTGGACATTTTGCAAGGAAAAACAGAGAAAAATGAATTTATGATGAATGGATTTGAAGTTTTAAAAGGATACCTTATTGAAAGACAGAAATTATTATATAAATTTAGAGAAAGAGACAATACATATACGTATATAAAGATTAACAGAGTTGGAAGGGACCTTGTAGGTCAACTAGTCCACCCCCCCACCCAAGCAGAAGACCCAGCAACATTTCTGACAAGTGGCAGTCCAGTCTCTTCATGAAAGCCTCCAGTGATGAAGTTCCCACAACTTCTGAAGGCAACTACTGTTCCATGGGTTCATTGTTCTCACTGTCAGAAAATGTCTCCTTATTTCTAGATTGAATTTCTCCTTGATCAATTTCCATTTATTATTCCTTGTCTGGTCTTGGAAAATAGATTGACCCCTTCCTCCTCTCTGTGGCAGCCCCTCAAATATTGGAAGGTGCTATCCTGTCTCCCCTGGTCCTTCTCTTCAGCAGATGACCCATACCCAGTTCTTGTAACCATTCTTCATATGTTTTAGTCTCCAGTCGCCTAGTCATCCTAGTTTTTTATTTTATTTTATTTATTTTGATTTGTCAATCGCTTACAAGATAATAGGTATAAGTATATACATAGTTATGAATCCATGAAATGGGTACATATAAGAAAAATAAAAGAAGCAATAGGACAGGGACGGTAGGCACATTGGTGCGCTTATGCACGCCCCCTCCAGACCTCTTAGGAAAGGGGTGAGGTCAATAGTAGACAGTCTAAGGTTAAAGTTTTTGGGCTTTCGGAAGAAACCACAGAGTCAGGTAGAGTATTCCAGACATTGACCACTCGATTACTGAAGTCGTATTTCCTGCAATCAAGTTTGGTGCGGTTAACCTTGAGTTTGTATCTATTGTATACTCTTGTGTTGTTATGGTTAAAGATAAAGTATTCATTGACAGGTAGGACATTGCAAGGGATTATTTTATCTACCATACTTCGATCAGACCAAAGACGGCGTAATTCAAGGTTTTCTAGGTCTAGGATTTCAAGTCTGGTGGCATAAGGTATTCTACAATGAGTAGAGGAGTGGAGAACTCTTCTTGTGAAATATTTCTGGACTTTCTCAACTGTGCTAATATCAGATACGTAATGTGGGTTCCAAACTGATGAGCTGTATTCGAGTATTGGTCTAGCAAATGTTTTGTATGCTCTAGTTACTAGTGTGATATTACCATAGAAAAGTTACGTAGGATTAGGTTAACAACTCTTAATGCCTTTTTGGCTATGTAGTTACAGTGAGCTCTAGCACTTAGACCATTAGAGATGAGTATTCCAACGTCCTTTACAGAGCTTGGATCATCAACAAGATCATGACTATTCAGATTGTATTTTATTTTCTGATTTTTTTCCCCCCAATATGTAGGACAGAGCATTTATTTGTTGAGATTTGAAGTTGCCAATTGTTTGATCATTCTGATACAAAGTCAAGATCTTTTTGAAGGGTAGCAGTATGGTCTGTGGTATTGAACAGCTTTACATCATCAGCGAAAAGAATGCAGTTGCTCTTAATATGATCACAGAGGTCATTTATGTAGAGTATGAAGAGAGTTGGTCCTAGAACACTGCCTTGGGAGACACCACAATTGATATGTACAGACTTTGATAGAACACTCCCAATTTTGACCATTTGTTGTCTGTTTGACAGGAATGCTTCTGTCCAGTTATGCAGGTGTCCAGAGACACCATAAGATTTTAGTTTTAGGAGTAGTTTGTCGTGTACCATTGAATCAAAGGCTTTACAGAAATCTATGTAGATTGTGTCTATTGCCTTGCCCTGATCGAGCTGTGTAGTCCATATGTTTTTGCAGTGTAAGAGTTGCAGATTACATGATAGTTTTTTCCTGAAACCAAATTGTTTATTGGAGAGTAGGTTGTTTGTCTCTAAGTGGAAGATAATGGATTGGTTAATAATTGATTCCATGACTTTACAGGGGATGCAGCATAAGGAGATTGGTCTGTAATTTTCAACTAGGCTGGGGTCTCCCTTTTTGAAGGTGGGGATGACCGTGGCTTGTGACCATAGGTTAGGCAAGGAGCTGGTCCTGAAAGATTTTTCAAAGATTATGCTTAGAGGTCCAGCTATGGAAGTGGATAGCTTTTCTAAGAAGTATACACATATTCCATCCGGTCCAATAGATAGAGATGGTTTTAGATTTCATAGTGCTTTTTCAACATTGTCTTCTGTAAAATCGATATGTATTAGATCATTGTAGTTCGGCTCGGATATACTGGGCATGATCCATTGCTGTTTACAAATACTGAGGCAAAGAATGTGTTAAAGAGGTTGGCTTTAATGGTGTCATCATTGCAATCTTTACCATAAGGTCCTATCAGGGGTGGGATGGACCTTGAATCTTTTAGTTTGTTGTTTACAAAATTGTAAAAAGTGCTGGTGGAATTGGTGCATAGAAGGTTTTCCTCTTATTTAATGTGATAATTGGTGCATTCAGTCTTTATCGGGTAGCATAAATTTTTGTATCAGCTTTTGAAATTGGCAACATGACCAGATTTGTTTTTCCGCCAGAGTGATCTCTTTTTGGATGAAAGCTTCTTTATTGTTATGGGTAATCTGTTGTTTTCTTTGTTTTTATTTTGGGAGTTGTTGTTGGTACATATAGTTTGATTACTCTTTTGACTTCAAGTAAAAATATGTTGTAATGTTCTTCAACAGTACTGCATCCAGTGAATAGAGATTGCCAATCAAGGGATGAGAGATCATTGTCTATAAGATCATAATTGCTCTTTTCTGCATTTTTGCTAAAATCTCAACATCTTTTTTATAACATGGTGAACAAATGTTATACGACTTTATAATAGACATAGTCTCGACTGACAACAGTTCATTTAGTGAACCATTCAAAGTTACAACATCAGTGAAAGAAGAGACTTAAGCCCATGTCACAGTGCCCAATGGATGTAAAAAGGACACAACGGACGAGCAAAATGTTCCATCTGTAGTTATCCGGTCTAAAAAGGGGCAAAAATTTGCATAACCGGAGCGGATAACACGGACGCGGGGAGGACGCAGGGCGGATGCAAAGCGGATGCGGAATGGAAGCCCAGCGGATGGAAGTGGATGGGAGCAGATGGCACATCCGCTAGGCTTCCGGGGGACCTCAGCAAAGTGGACACGGAACAGATACAGCGGATGCAGAGCGGCCGCCGAGCGGATGAAGCGGATGCACAGCGGAAGCCTAGCGGATGCACAGCAGAAGCAGAACGGATGCCTGGCGTTAATTGCACATGCGGGGGGGTTCATTGCGTCAGCCCCGCGGATATAACGGAAGCAGCTCGGAAGCAGGACGCCATTCAGAGGAAAGACCTGCTGCCGGACGGATTGGCTGCCTTGCCTGCCCTGCCTGCATGTCTGCCTGCAAGCTTTGCTGCCAGCCTTGCTGCCAGCCTTGTTGCCAGCCGGTCTGCCAGCCGATCTGCCTGCGAGCCTTGCTTCCTGCCTTCCTGCCAGCCTTGATTCATGTCTGCCTGCCAGCCTTGGTGCCTGCCAGCCTGCCGGCCTTCCTGCCAGCCTTGGTGCCTGCCTCCCTGCCAGCCTTGGTGCCTGCCTTGGTGCCTGCCTGCCTGCCAGCCTTGGTGCCTGCCTGCCAGCCTTCCTGCCAGCCTCGGTGCCTGCCTTCCTGCCGGCCTTCTTGCCAGCCTTGGTGCCTGCCTGCCTGCCAACCTTGGTGCCTGCCTGTCAGCCTTCCTGCCAGCCTCCCTGCCAGCCTTGCTGCGAGCCTTGGTTCCTGCCAGCCTCCCTGCCAGCCAGCAACCCCACAACCATGTGGAAGCACAGCAAGCCTCAGCCATCTGCTGCCAGCCATTGCAAGAGGGACAGGGCTACCATCCCGCCCCCTGGCCCTCACTTTGGTTCTGCTGGGGCTTCTGCAGCATGGGCTCGCTCTTCTGGGGCTGGCGCTTCTGCTGCTTCTGCTTCTGGAGGAGCTGATGACAAGCACTCCAGCACCAGCCACCTCCACAGCACCTGGACCCTCCACCCCTGAGACTGAGCGACCAAGAGGAGTGCCAGAGACTCATTTTTGTTTTATAGCTTGTTGTTAATTAAGTCTATTTTTGATTCACACACTTGCTTCATTTCTTTTTTTTAATAAAGTCTTGCTGGAAACTTTTAGACATGGTTTAAGCCTTGGCATGCTTGTGGGATGGGTAAGGATAGCTTTGGGATGGGTTAGGATACCTGTGGGATGGGTAATAGCTCTGGGATGGGTTAGGATAGCAGTGGGATAGATAAACCTCCATTGCAAGCATAGTGGGACTGTATGGTCCACCCTCCCAGGTGCCACACCTATGGCCCTTTATTATCAATAATAATGTAGTAATTATCCACACATGTCAACATAAACAAAACTCTTTATTAAACGCCCTGTTCATTGTAGGCCATCCAAACATACATGGCCCAATCTCATCCGTGTGATGAGACAGGCTGAAGGAAGCATCCATTAAGCATCTACCATCCTGTCTTGCCACTCCACTGCTCCAGCTGGGGAGTTGCACCAGTGTCTCAGGAGGTTGCGCTGCTTCTTTGCTTCATTTGAGGCTCTGTTGGGGCCTTGCACATCCTCAGTGTCGATCAGGTTTTGCCCTTGCCTCCATTCCCCAGGCTCTATGTCCCCATTGCCTTGTTGGAGGTCCACAAGCCTGTTCTGCAAGACTGGGTAGCGGGTGCACATGAGATTGTACAGGATGCAGCAAGCTTCCATGATCCTCCTCAGTCTCTGGGCAACGCTGCATGGTGGTGAAAAGTACCTGGAACCCGTTGGCCAGGATACCAAAGGCGTTCTCCACCACCCGCCTTGCCCTGGACAGCCTGTAGTTGAAGATCCTCTCTTCAAGGGTGAGAAGTCTGGAAGTGTAGGGCTTCATGAGGTAGGTTCTGAGGGAGAAGGCATCATCCCCCACGATGAAGTAGGGCACATCTTGTGTGTTGTTGGGCAGGGGTTCTGGATCTGTGAAGCCCACGATGAGGTTGCGTTTCAGATCCTGCTTGAGGTGACTGGCATCGTATACCTGGACATCTGAAGATGAGCCATTGCCTGAAGCATCGATGTACATGAACTTGTAGTCAGCATAGACCATGGCAAAGAGGATGATGCTGAAGAAGCCCTTGGAGTTGAAATAAGTGGACCCCGACTTGGCTGGAGCTTTGCAAGCCACATTCTTGCCATCTATGGCTCCAATGGTGTGTGGGAAGTTCCACTTCTGATACCACTGCTCTGCAACTTTCTTCCATCCTTCTTCAGTGGAGGGGTACTGGAGGAGCTCCTCTTTGTATTCTTAGATGATGGCCTGCACCACTTCTCTGACCACAATGCTGATGGTGTTGGATGGCACCCTCCAGCCATACTGCATGCTCCTGTAGGAGGTCCCTGAGGCCAGGTGGCACAGAGTGAGTGCCACCTTGAGCCCAGGTTCCAGGCTGGGCCGGAAGCTGGTGTTTCCCTTGGTCAACCTGGGTGTCAGGCGCTGCACAACTTCGTCAAACATGGCTGGAGGCATCCTCATGAAGTTCTGGAATGCCCGAGTGCCTTCGTTTCTGAGCTCTACCATCAGCTTGTTGTACAGTCCGTCCTCTGCTCTTCTGGTGATCCATCTTCAGACCCAGACTCTTTTTGGCTGCCTCTTTTTCTTCTCGCAGTAGAGTTCACAGAGCCTGCAGATGGCTTTGCACTGTTGCAGAACGATGGTGGCTGCTGAAAGGACTTTGTTACGATCCATGTTGGACATGACTGCATGCTGTGGAAGAGGAAGTGGCAGATGAAGGCTGCAGAGGTCTGCACCGCTGGGCTGCTGTTCTGAAAGTGAGATGCAGATGAGTTGCTCCCCCTTTTTATAGGAAATATAGGTTTTCCACTAGGCATCCTCTAGGTATCCTCTAGACATCCTTAATATCCAAGATAGGTTCCCTCTGGGAACATTTTTTCCGTTTTAAACGCTTTGTTTCCATGCTGCATCCGTTCTGCATCCGTTCCACTTCCTCCCCACGTCTGGGTGGATGGAGTTGCGCAGATGCCTAGCGGATGCCTAGCGGATATAGCGGATGCGTAACAGATGCATAGCGGATGCCTAACGGATGTGTAGCGGATGCAGAATGGACGAACTGGATACATTTTCCACACAAAAGTTTTGGGCAGCCCAAAACTTTCGGAGCGGATGAAACATCACTAAACGGATGCTGGACGGATAGAGAGGAAGCAAAACGGAGGCGGTGAGTATATCGCGTTTTCCAATGATGGTAAGCTTTTTTGTCCGTTTTACATCCTCTTTGCATCCGTTGGTTCAGTGTGACATGGGCTTTATGATGGTTTTTCATCCTTACGGATTTTGTGGCCACAGATCAAAATTCAGAGGTTTGGCAACTGACTCATATTTATGATATTTGTAAACAATAAGCCCATGTCACACTGCACCAACGGATACAAAGAGGATGTAAAATGGAGACAAACACTTGCCATCCGTTGGTAAACGCGATGCATCTGTTATGTACTCACTGCATACGTTTTTCATACTCTCTATCTGTCCAGCATCCGTCTACTCTGATTTCATCCACTCAAAAAGTTTTGAGCTGCACAAAACTTTTTGAGCGGATGAAGTATCCAACGCGTCCATTATACATCCGCTACCCATACGAGGAACATCCGTTATACGTTTGTTGTCATCCATTACATGTCCGCTATATCCGCTAGGCATCCGCTGCGCATCTGCACAACTCAAACCTGCTCCAGCAGATAACGGACACAGGGAGGAAGTGAAACAGACGCAGAATGGACACACAGCGTTAGAAGCACGGATGTAGAAAGGATGAAAGCGGATGCTGCTTGGATATAAAGCATTAAAACGGAAAAAACATTCTTATAGGGGATGTATCTCGGATATTTAAGATGTCGGGAGGATGTCTGGAGGATGAAGAAGGACACCTACCGGAAAACCGATATTTCCTATAAAAAGGGGGAGGAAATCACCTGGATCTCACTTTCAGTCCAGCAGCCCTGATGTGCAGACCTCTTCAGCCTTGCTCTTGCTTTTCCACAGCATCCAGTCATCTCCACCATGGATAATTGCATGCTCCTTTTGGTAGCTGCCATCATTCAACACCAGAACCAAGCCCTCTTCAGGCTCTTTCACCTTTTCTATGGGAAGAAAAGGAGGTGGCCAAGAAGTGTCTGGGTCCGATGATGGATCGGGAGAAGAGCGGAGTTTGGACTCTATGACAAGCTGATGGTGGAGCTGAGGAACGAAGACACTCGTGCATTCCAGAACTTCATGAGGATGCGGCCAACCATATTTGATGAAGTTGTGGAGCGTCTGAGACCAAGGTTGACCAAGGCGAACACCAACTTTCGTCCCAGCCTGGACCCTGGGCTGAAGGTGGCACTGACTCTGCGGCACCTGGCCTCTGGAACCACGTACAGAAACATGCAGTATGCTGAGAGGGTGCCACACAACACCATCAGCATTGTGGTTAGAGAAGTGGTGCAGGCCATCATCGAAGAATACGTGAAGGAGCTCCTCCACGATCCCTCCACTGAACAAGGCTGGAGGAAACTTGCAGAGCAGTGGTATCAGAGATGGAACTTCACCCACACTGTTGGAGCCATAGATGGGAAGCACGTGGCCTGCAAAGCTCCAGTCAAGTCAGGGTCCACTTATTTCAACTACAAGGGCTTCTTCAGTATCATCCTCTTCACCATGGTTGATGCTGACTACAAGTTCATGTACACTGATGCTTCAGGCAACGGGTCAGCTTCAGATGCCCAGATATACAATGCCAGTGACCTCAAGTAGGGGCTGGAACGCAACCTCATCATGGGTTTTCCAGATCCAGACCCCCTGCCCAATGACAGACAAGATGTGCTCTGCTTCATCGTGGGTGATGACGCCTTCTCCCTCAGAACCTACCTCATGAAGCCCTACACTTCCAGATGCCTCACCCGTGAAGAGAGGATCTTCAACTACAGGCTGTCCAGGGCAAGGCGGGTGGTGGAGAATGCCTTTGGCATCCTGGCCAACAGGTTTCAGGTACTTCTCACCACCATGCAGCATCACCCATGGAGTGTGAGGAGCATCGTGCAAGCTTGCTGCATCCTGCACAATCTTATGCGCACCCGCTACCCAGTCTTGCAGAACAGGCTTGTGGACCACTCATAAGGTAATGGGGACATGGAGCCTGGTGAATGGATGCAAGGGCAAAACCTGATAGACACTGTGGCTGTACCAGGCCCCAACAGAGCTTCACGTGAAGGGAAGAAGCAGTGCAACCTCCTGAAACACTGGTGCAACTCCCCAGCTGGAGCAGTGGATTGGCAAGACAGGATGATAGATGCTTAATGGATGCTTCCTTGAGCCTGTCTCATCACACTGATGAGATTGTGCCATGTATGTTGAGTGGCCCTGCAATGAATAGTTCATTAATAAAGAGTTTTGTTTATTTTGAAATGAGTGGATCAATGATTAAATTGTTATTGATAATAAAGGGCCATATGTGTGGCAGCTGGGAGGGTGGACCATACAGTCCCACTATGCTTGCACTGGAGGCTTATCTATCCCACAGCTATTACCCATCCCACAGCTATTACCCATTCCACAGCTATTACCCATCCCACAGCTGTTACCCATCCCACAGCTATTACCCATCCCACAGGTATCCCTGCCCCTCCAACAGCTATTATCCATCCCACAGCTTTCCTTGCCCATCCCACAGCTATTACTCATCCCACAAGTATCCCTGCCCATCCCATAAGCATGCAAAGGCTTAACCATTTTCTAAAACTTCCCACCAAGACTTTATTGAGTAAAGGAAATGACCCAAGTGTGTGAAGAAAAGATAACCTTTTTTAACAACAGTTAAGTAAAGTGTAGGACTTTATTTAAAAAGCAAAAGTTACCAAGAAAAGTGTCCCAAGCAATGATAAAGTGAACAGGTAACAACTCAATCTCTGGCAATGTTCTCAGTCACTCTGAGGCATGTCCATGGTCTCTGCTGTCAAGTGGCCAGGGGATTTGGAGCTGGCAGTGGCTGGAATGATGGTCTGAGGTGCTATTGGGGTGCCTGGCCCTGAGAGGACAACAGGAGGTGGTGTGTTCAGGAAGCTCTCAGAAAGCTGTCTGAGTCCTGTGAAGTTGAGAGGCCCTTCATCCAGGACCTGGGATGTCAGGCACAGGACCGATGACAGATGTTCTGAGGATGGGCGTGGCTGTGGGGTGGAGGAAGGAGGAGTGTAGTGGGGCTGTCTGGTCTGCAGCTGGGTGAGGTGAGACATCTGTGGCATGTGAGGAAACATCTGTGGCATCTGTGATGTCTGTGGCATCGGTGGTATCGGTGGCACCGGTGGCACCTGTGGCATGCGAGGAACCTGGGCCTGGACTGGGTAGGGCTGCCTGTGCTGCTGGAACTCCTGGCAGGCATAGCTTTGGTAGGATAGGGGCTGTTGAAAGCCTTGGAAGGGCTGTGACATCGCCTGGGGTGAAGGAGCAGACCTGGAGTGGGTGGGAGCAGGTTCAGCTGGGCCTGGAGTGTGGTGCAGCAGCGCCGTGATCCACTCCTTCATCACCTGGTACTGTGGCTTGGGCATGTCCATGAGGGTCTGGGTCATGTAGGTGATGAAGGGCTTGCAGTTTGAGGAAGGAATCTCGAAGTGTACCAGCTGAGAGAGGAGATCTGTGCTGTTCTTGATGGTGTCCCTGATCTCCAAGAGGACAGTGTGGCTCTGTCCCTCCGGTCTGTCTCTCTGCCTGCTTTCTGTGGAGGTGGAGCTGAGGGTGGGTGTGGGTTGGTCCCTGGTGGTCGCTGCTTCTTCTTGCTCCATGTGTGTGAGAGAATCCTCTACGTCCTCCGGCACAGGGTGTGCAGCTGTTGGGGGGGTCTCTGTCATGAGGCGCTCTGTGGACACCTGCCTGGACAGTCGCTGTCTCCTAGCCAGAAGAGGACTGGCTGTCTGTGGGCTGCCTGAGAGTGAGGGTAGACAGAGGGGCTGCTCCTCGGTGGTGGACCTCACCCTCCAGGAAGCTGCACTTTGCCATGACATAGGTCTCCCGGTCGGTGAGCTTGACCGCGGCCTGGCCAGACTTCTTCAGCTGCAGCTTCTCATACCAGATGTGCATGTGCTTCCACCACCCAAGGAGGACATCTGAAGTGTAGCCCAGGCTCTCCACCCTCTGTCTCCAAGCTGCCTACTTTCGCTTGGTATCTCGATAGAGCCTGTGGCCCTTCCTCCACATATACTCGTTCTCCCTCAGCCACTCCAGCACCTCCTCCTCATGCTCCTCTATGATGGAGTACTGCTTCCTCTCTCCCTTCTCCTTCTCCTTGGCTTGCCTCTTCCTCCCTCTGGAAGGGCCTTCAGCAGCAGGGCTTTCAGGGCTTTGGGGCTGGTCCACCACAGCAGCAGCAGGAGAAGCAGCAGGAGAAGCAGCAGGAGAAGCACCAGCACCAGCAGCAGGACCAGCAGCACCAGCACCAGTGGCAGGACCAGCAGCACCAGTAGCAGGACCAGCACCAGCAGCAGAAAAAGCAGCAGCAGAGGAAGCAGCAGCACCAGCAGCAGAGTCAGCGCCAGGGGGTGGGATGGTGGATCTATCCCTCTTGCCAGGGCTGGCAGAAGATGGCACAGGCTTCCTCTTCTTCCCCATGGTGTTCTCTCAAGTTGTGTCTACCAGCAGGTCTTTCCTCTGAATGGTGACCTGCTTGCGAGCTGCCTCCTTTTATATCCGTGGGGCTGATGCAATGCATCCTCCCCACATGCGCAGTGATCCGCTACACATCCGTTCTGCATCCGCTCTGCATCCGCTACACATCTGCTCTTTCCACTACGCGTCCACTTTACTATGCTCCCCCGGAAGCCCTGCGGATGTGCCATCCGCTTCCATCTGCTTTCATCTGCCAGGCTTCTGTTGAGCATCCGTTTTACATCCGTGCTATATCTTCCCCCCATTCGTTCTTTTCCACTCTGTTTATGTAAATTTTTGCCCCTTTTGAAAGCGGATAAGAACGGATAGAAAATTTGCTCGTCTGCTGTGTCTTTTTTACATACGTTTTGCATATGTCGGATGATGTGACCTGGCCTTTACAGAATAGAATAGAATAGCAGAGTTGGAAGGGGCCTTGTAGGTCATCTAAACCCCCACGTCCAACCTTCTGACAATCCAAGTCAGTGGTGAAAGCCATATTCCCTTAGCTTAACCACTGCAATGATTCACTTAAAATGAGGCTCAATTCATTTAACAAGTGTCCCATTTAGCTACAGAAATGTTGGCCTCAATTGTGATAGTAAGTCAAAGACTACCTGTATTATAAAGTCCTCAAAATGATTTGGAGCTGTTTGTTTATAGTTTTTCTTCTCCTTTCCTTTTTCTTGTCTCTTTTGTTGCTCTTTATTATGTTTATTTATTAGGTTTAATTCACTTTTGTGGGTTTTTTTTTTTAACTTTGTGAAAAATTTGGCTCTATAAAGTGACTAAAAAAGGATCAATTAGTTTTGATCGTGGGTTTTTGATGTTTTTCAGCAAAAGCTGAATCTGTCCCACCTCCCTTGCTGGGGTCATGGATGGAGAAATGGGTGGCCTGAACCCAGGAACTCAACTCCGTAACCACATGAAGAGTATTGTGCAAACATAATCCAAAGAAATTTAAATAGAAATAATGATACGGTGTCCTTTCCTGTCTGAAACAAGGTTTTTTTTTTTTTTAAAAAAAGGAGAACGTCTTATTGGTTTAAATGCCAGGCCTGGTTGAAAGCATAAGTGGCCCTGGGCATACCTCCAAAAGTTCAGCCACCAAAAGCTTTCTCCTCCTATAGACGGTTTAGGAACTGTCTATGCTACTATTGAGAGCTCTTCCCAAGCTTTCATTGCAATGTGCCTTCATTGCAGGATGCAAAAGACAGAGGTGGGCAACCTGGGGCCTCTGCCTTCTTATTTTTACCTGTTGCTCTCTGTATTCCTTCTGTCCATTCAGGGTGAAAAATAATGACATATCTGTCTATCTATCTATCTATCTATCTATCTATCTATCTATCCTATCTTTATCATTCTATCTACCTAACTACCTACTTATCTAGTCATCATCTTGCTATCATCTAGCTATCATCTCTCTCTCTCTCTCTCTCTCTCTCTCTCTCTCTCTCTCTCTCTCTCTTGTCTATCTCTATCATTTATCTATCTGTCTCGCTATCTATCTATCATCCAGCTATTGTGTATGTCTATCTGTCTGTCTTTCTGTCCATCTAGCTATCTAGTTATCAATCACCTCTATCACCTATCTATTTATCATCTATCTAGCTCTTATCTCTAACCATCCATCCATCCATCCATCCATCCATCCATCCATCCATCCATCTACCCATCTACCTTCTACCCATCTACCCATCCATCCATCCATCCATCCATCTATCCATCTACTCATCTACCCATCTGATCATCTGCCCATCTGTCCATCCGTCCACCCACCCACCCACTATCTATCTATGTTTAACAGAATAACAACCCCCTGCACAAGCAGGATACTATAACTGTATATCTGTACCTTCTACCATTTCTGACAAGTAGCTGTTCAGTCTCTTCTTGAAAGCCTCCAGTGATGAAGCACCCACAACTTCTGAAGGCAACTTCTGTTCCATGGGTTGATTGTCCTCACTGTCAGAATTTTTTCCCATATTTCCAGGTTGAATCTCTCCTTGATCAGTTTACATCCATTGTTCCTTGTCTGGCCTTTGGAAAATAGGTTGACCCCTTCCTCTCTGTGGCAGCTCCTTAAATAATGGAAGAATGCTATCCTGTCTCCCCTGGTCCTTCTCTTCAGTAGCCTATCTGTCTGTCTATCATCTATCTATCTATCTATCTATCTATCTATCTATCTATCTATCTATCTATCTATCATCTATCTATCTATCTATCTATCTATCTATCTATCTATCTATCTATCTATCTATCTATCTATCTATCCAGCCAGCCAGCCAGCCAGCTACTGTATCTTTTACATCTTTACATCTTTTACACAGAGAAACCTCCAAGTGGCCTCAGTGACTCTCTAAAAGGGAGCAAATGACCAGCTGTCTGCAAAGAATATCAATCCTTCCATTCCCCACCATCCTGTCAGAGCTGAAGAAACTTTTTGGATGAGAAGCGAAGCGTCTTCAAAGAAAAATCAGAAAGTCCAAATGCCTCTTGAAAAAAGCACTCCTCCTCTGAAGTGGCATCTGGAGAGAGGCCCAGGGACAGATCCATATCATCCTCACAGTATGTTCATGACATGCAATTAAAATGACTAGATATAATTTTAATACACCAAGAAGGGGAAACCTGCTGATTTTGCCCAGCTAGTACCAATTTTCTGTCAACAAGCATTACTTTCCTGAATTGTAAAGACTGTGTGGGCGGGAGCTCATTTTCTTTCAGCCTCTGGCTGTATTCAGTGGCTCATTGAAAGTTATCCTGATTTTGGGGTGGGGGGGAATAGGGTGTATCCACAGAAGGATACTACTGAGACCAGAGGTGGTATTCAGCAGGTTCTAACCAGTTCTGCAGAACAGGTCGTGGAAATTTTGAGTAATTTGGAGAATTGGCAAATACCACCTCTGACTAGAGATTTTACAGTATCCTTCCCATGCCATGCTCACCAAGCCACATCCACAGAACTGGTAGTAAAAAAAATTGAATCCCACCACTGATTGAGACCAAGAAAAGTAACACTTAAAAAAATCTGATCTGGACCAGCTCTTAAGAACCAGATCATCTGGCCCTTATGATCCTAGAATATAGTACCCAAGTCAGTGTGCTGAATTTTATGAAGACTTTGACAAACAGGAGTATCCAGAAGATAGTCTGTACAAACATAGTTGCATAAGTAGAGGCATAGAATTAAAATCTCATGAAGTATTAGAACCACTTTATAAACCCTTAGTAAGACCATACCTGGAATACTGCATCCAGTTTTGGTCACCACATTACAAAAAAAGATGTTGAGACTTTGGAAAAAGTGTGGAGAACAGCAACAAGGATGATTAAAGGTCTTGGAGACTAAAACATATGAAGAATGGTTGCAGGATTTGGGTTTGGCTAGTCTAGAGAAAAGAAGGACTGGGGGGACATGATAGCAGTCTTCCAGTATTTGAGGGGCTGTCACAAAGAAGAGGGCGGGGTGTCAACATTTTTTCCAAAGCAGCAGAAGGCAAGACAAGAAACAATGGATGGAGACCAGTCAAGGAGAGAAGCAACCTGGAATTGAGGAGAAATTTCCCAACAGTGAGGGCAATTCATCAATGGAACAGTTTGCCACCTGAAATTGTGTGGGCTTCATCACTTGAGGTTCTTAAGAAGAGACTGGAGACAGTAGAGGGTGACTTGTCTGAAAAGTATCTTGTAGGTCTTCAGTCCAACCCCTGTTCAAGTACAAAACCCTGCATCATTTTAGACCAATGGCTATTCAATCTCTTCTTGAAAACCTCCAATGACTCACAACATCTCGAGGTAAGCCATTGAACTGATTAATGGTTCTCACTGTCTGGAAATTTCAGCTTAGTTCTAGTTTGGATCTCTCTTTATATGACTTTAGAAAGAGTGCAGAGAAGACCATCCAGGATGATTAGGAGACTGGAAACTAAGGCATCTAAAGAATGATTACAGGCAGGGGTGGGATTCTACCAGTTCGGACCAGTTCTATAGAACCGGTTGTTATGATTTTGTGCAGTACAGAGAGCCGGCAAATCATGCCACTGGCTGGTCCCTCCCCTCCTGTTGGATTTCTTGCTTTCTAACTAATCTAAATCACTGTTGTACTATTTTGCCTTCACCCCAAAGGCTTCACTGAGGTCTGGTGAGGAGTGGTATTCAGGAGGTTGGAGGGTGAGGGAGAAGTGGCCTGAGAGCAGAGCTGAACCTTCCTTAGGATTGAAGTTTCTATTTTTCAGCACAGATTCAGGCATCAGATTACAGAAAGGTAGATCTTTGAGTGAATCTGTGATTCTGCAAGCAACTTAATCTGCTTTGCCTAATTTTGCGTAAAAGTTGCTCTCTTTTTTATATATAAAAAATTCAATATTTACATAAATATTTACAATATTTACATACAAGCCAGTCACATGACCACCAAGCCACCCCCCCCAGTCAGCAAGCCACACCCACCCAGTCACATGACCACCAA
This sequence comes from Laticauda colubrina, assembly GCA_015471245.1. NCBI lineage: Eukaryota > Metazoa > Chordata > Lepidosauria > Squamata > Elapidae > Laticauda > Laticauda colubrina. Next base: position 439,331 of record BLBF01000002.1, on the reverse strand, counting down.
GTCACACCTGCAAATTAATCTATGCCCATAGAACCTGTTATCAAGAAATTTGAATCCCACCCCTGATTACAGGAACTGGGCCTGGCTAGTCTAGTGAAGAGAAGAACCAGGAGAAACAGGATAGCAGTCTTCCAATATTTGAGGGGCTGCTGCAGAGAAGAGGAAGGGGTCAAGCTGTTTTCCAAAGCACCCAAAGGCCAGACAAGGAATAATGGTGAAAACCGAACAAGGAGAGAGTCAACCTGGAAATAAGGAGATTTTTTTTTTTTGAGAGTGAGAACAATCAGCCAATGGAACAGAAGTTATGGGAGCTTCATCCCTGGAAGCTTTCAAGAAGAAACTGAACTACCATCTGTCAGAAATGGTGTAGGGTTCCCTGCTTGGGTGTGGCATTGGACTAGATGACCTACAAGATAAGGGATCTGTTAATGTGTATCTGCATCTCTCTCTCTCTCTCTCTCTCTCTCTCTCTCTCTCTCTC
>BLBF01000002.1:418576-438750 GCA_015471245.1 Laticauda colubrina | reverse complement strand
TCTCTCTCTCTCTCTCTCTCTCTCTCTCTCTCTCTCTCTCCCTACCCACCTACCTACTTATTTATCTATCTATCTATCTATCTATCTATCTATCTATCTATCTATCTATCTATCTATCTATCTTTCATCTGTCTGTCTATCTATCTATCTATCTATCTATCTATCTATCTATCTATCTATCTATCTCTATCATCCTTACTTTCTGGATTGACAGAACATCATGTTGGCTACTTCAATAATGTTAAATTGCACAGCTCATCATTTCAAAGTCCAGTTCTCTTCCGTGAAGAGAAATCAGTGCAAAATTCCAGTAGAAGTAGAACTGTACAACACGTTCCTGAAACAAATTGCTTTTCATCCTTCAATATATTTTTCTTTAATTAGGAGGCTTGGGGAAGAAAAAAACATAGTTGCTATTACCGAGTCTTCATTCTTCCTATTTAATAACACGCTTGATGAAAATGTTCACGTTTGGATGACAGTCTGTATCGAAATAAGGATGTGGGGGGGAGATGTTTGGAAGTGTTTTAGTATCAACCTATGTTGAGAGATGATGACACAAAGAACACTTACTCCTTTGTGTTCTTTAGCATGTAATGATTGCTCTGCCTAAAGACTTTCCAACAAATTGCGGAGAATATAAAATTGGCCCTTTAATATAAAGACCAACATAAAAGCATCTTTGAAGTCACCTAGAAAATGTTCTGCTATTATTTTAGGCTGTCTTAGCAATTATAAATACATAAACAGAAGGGGGGAAACCTCAACTCATGCTAATTTTTTGCAAAATTAAACCACAGTTTCCACTCAGTCATTCAAGACTGAGGTGCTCAGGGCTCCAATACAAACTGCCTACAACTTACAAATCATTTGTTTAGTGACTGTTTGAAGTTACAGTCTACAACTGGATCTCCCACTTACGTCTGCTGTAGTATACCCACAATCGTGTGATCAAATTTCAGGCTTTTTGCAATCCGTATGTCTTTATGGTAGTTGCAGCATCCTGATGTCATGTGATGGTCATTTTAAGCCAGCTTCCGATAAACAAAGTCATTGGGGAAAGCCAGATTCGCTTACATGGAAGTAGCAATAGCACTTAGACTTACATACTGCTTCACAGTGCTTTATGGCCCTCTCTAAGCAGTTTACAGAGTCAGCCTCTTGCCCCCAACAATCTGGATCTTCATTTTACCCATTTCAGATGGGTGGAAGGCTGAAGAGAATTCCTTAGTCTCAGCTGCCTCTGAACCCCCAAACAGTCACTCGCACAAAGCAGATGGTACTTTAGTATCAGAGCGTGTTAATTACTGTATTAAGAAATAGTAATGCTCTGATGGTCATTCCAAAAATCCTTTCTTAGTGAGCACCTAGAAGCCAAGTGGAACAAATGTGCCAAATTTCAAGTTTGTAGACTTTACTGTTTGGGAGATTTTGTGATGAGTGAATGGTAATTGGCAGAGAGAAGGGGGGGGGGGTATTTGTTAGTTCTATTCTGCTGATTCCAAAGACTCCTCTTGGTTAACAACCTCCTAAAAACTACCTTCTTGAGGAACCCAAGATCTTGTGACAATATTACCTCCTCAGCTGCTCAAAACTCTGCAAAAATGGAGTCCCATCTTCATCGTTCTCCAGGAACTATGAAAGGGAGGGAACTGTTCAAATCCATATGCCTAATTTGTAATGGTTGAGGGACATATTCACAGACATGCTCTTGGTCCTCACTCATTTCATAATGGCAGACCCACCTAGATGGATCAGACTCTGGCATAGGTGGCCTTTCAGATATCCAGGTGCCAAGTCATAAAGGATATTATAGGTAAGGAATGAAATTTGGAATTCTACTCGGAATCGGATTACAAGACAACACTCACAGAACTGGACTAGAAGTTCTCACATGTCCATAGATGACATTCAATATGGATTTACAGTTTCCAGATAGCCATCAAAGACAGGCCCATGTAGAGTGCCTTGCAGTGGTCAGTTCATGAGATAATAAGGGCATGAGTGCTCACTGTAATGGCTGTCAACTCATACAATATTTTTATAGTCTTTTTAGAGTTGCCAACAAAAAGGGAGGGGGAGCAGTGCGACAATTTGGAAATTGAAAGTGCATTCCATAAATAGTTTTTGAAGATAGTAACTCGGTGACTGAAGTTTCTGCTGCGCAAAATTCTAACTGGAGAACATGATTGATGGCTCTTTGCTATGGATGTGTCCCATAGGAGAATATGAATTATGATACACCCAGGGGGGTGGGGGGAAACCAGGGTCAAGGGCGACAATGAATCATGTGTCTCAGAGTTGGCTACACTGAGGCAGTGCCGGACATGTTAACTCTCAATAAAACCTTTTGAAGTTTTAGAAGTTTGGCTGAAGAGTCATGATTTAATTGGGGTAACTGCCGGAATCCTGACAATGGCACCATATTTCAGGAAGGACATAGAAAAATGGGGTTGGAAAAGGCCTTCAAGGTCTTCTAATCCAACCCCCTGCCCAACACAGGAGTACCATCCCATACAAATTGCTGTCCAATGTTTTCTTGAAAATCTCCAGTGATGGAGCTCCCACAACTCATAATGTAATATCATTGGTGTACCAGTCCAAACTGAACAAAGCCCCTCCAGATATGTCCACCTACCTTTTCAGTCATTCCATGAGTCCAAGGAGAGCTTCAGACCACAGACTTTCTCCTGGAAGGAAAGGATGACTCATTCAAATTTGCTCCCAACGGAATCCCTGGCAAAAGACTTTTCTATAGCAACCAAAGGCAGCATTACCATAGATGCATGTTGTGCATTCAGATCTCCTAAAAAGAGTTGGATAGAACCCAAATAAAAATCAGTCACCAATGCCCAAAATTACAAAAAATATTTTTCCACCCCTGTTTGGGATTCAACTTTACTTTTTTCTCATTATGTACCTATAATCTTAAGGAGATGGATGTGAGGAGCGAATCTACAGGGGGGTGGCAACTCCTGATGCTAATATGATGTGACGTTTCATTGCACAGAAGTGGAATTCATACCTGCAGTCTTTGCATCCTGCTGGGGTCACCCCAATTTGACTGTCAAAATTTTTCACTCTATAATTCTGCGTTGGAATTGTGAAGTATGGCAGATAAGAAGGAATTGCCAAGAAATTGACAGAAATGTCTCCCATGCTATATCTTTTTTCTAATTATTATTTTTTGCCTACCCTTCCTTTCTGCTGATATCTTGCCAATTACATGGCTTATTCTTTTTATTCTTTCCTCCAAGTAAAATCTCCCTCCTTTGGAGGTGGGTGAGGAACAATTATGTAATATCAGTATTTTGTGATGTACATACATTGGCCCTCGACACTTTTGGGTGTGGTCTTGGTGGGATTGAATCATCCCTATCAGGAGTGAAAGGTTACGACAGAAAGTAGTAACATCCATACATAGTTCCTTCAAACATTCATCATGCTGTTTAGCCTCCAGATTTTGTGCCATCTTTGTTGCTCTTATCTACAGATAAAATACTCTTTCTATGTCTCAGCATCTTCTTGTAACATGATGACCAGAACTGGATACACTATTCCAAGTGTGGTCTCACCAATGTAGTTGTTGTGGCCCACCTGTGGCTGACGAGCTGGTAGCAGAGTCGGACAGTAGTGAGGAGGTTGGGGAGGAACCTGGGCCAGTCTTGGAGGGTGAGGAGGGCTTGGACGAGGGCACTGCATCAGAGGCAGAGATGGGGCCAGGGCAGGCTGGCAGTCATCACTGCCTTCAGACTCAGACAGCAGTGAGGCGGGGGAGTTTCTGGAACTGGTTCCCAGCCATGTGTAGGGCTACAGAAGACAAGAACAACTGAGAAAGCAGAGTCAACTCAGGAGTAAGGCTCACACCTTGGAGATGATTGGTCCCTCCCATAGGACATAAAAGAGGAGTGAACGGGATGTGAGCTTTTGCAGGAAGCAATTAGTTCATCCGGTCGATTCAAGCTTTGAAAAGTTCTGTTTGACTCTGTGTCAAGTTTGGCCTTGCCCTGCATCTGGCAATTTGTTCTCTGGCAGCATTCCAAGTGTGATAAGATGGGTGTTTGTGAACATTCCCCTGAAAGATTGTTTGTGAAGCCTTGCAGGCTGTGAATGAATGTAATTCACAGCCGTGGAAATAAAAGAGGGTTTGCCGGATCTAAGATTGTATTTTATGCTTTCTAAGGAAACCTAGGCCAGAGCAGTAATATGAAGTGGTTGTCAACCCTGAAGCTGAACTGACTGAGGCCACTTTGAGGCTTCAGTGTTGCCACACTGAAGCTGAGGGATGGGGGGGGGTGGATAGCTGGGGTTTGTAGCCAAAGCAAAATACTTTCTCCTGGGAACCAAGGACATTTCCACAGGTGGTTAGAGAGAGGAGGAGTGAACTTACCAGGCAACTGGATGGTGCTTTGATTGGACCATGTGACTGATTGTTTGGAGAAGGGGAAAAACATTTACTTTTAATTAGGTAAAAACCGTGGGAACATTTAGAGTCAGTTTTCACCAGCCTGTGCCAATATGATATACCAAATAAAACTGTTCTTTGAAGAATTCACCTGCCTTGGAGTTCTATTTACTATGGGTGTATTACTTGGAACCCAGGGAGTGGTGTTATTACCAGGCTACAGGTCCTTTCCACAATGGGTAAGATGATACTGCAGAATTGCCAATTTAATTGAATTTCTGGAATACAATGACCATGGAAGGGTATATGGTGTCAACTCTGGCAAGTTCCCCCAACCTGATGAGCTTGGGTCATTGAATTACCAACAAGCACAGGTGAAGCCCAGCCAACAAGCACAGGTGAAACATTCTGCATGTGAGATTTTGGACAAAGATTGGACAAAGGTGGGTCAGCAAAATGCTATAGACATAGTACACTTCGATTTCAGTAAAGCATTTGATAAAGTAGATCACAACCTACTTGTTAGAAAGCTAGAAAAAATGTGGGATAAACAGCACCACCACCAGAGGGGCTGACAAATCATACTCAATGTGTAGCCCTCAATAGAACCACATCTACATGGAGGGAAGTAAATAATGGGATGCCCCAAGGTTCCATTTCAGGCCAGGTATTCTTCAATATCTTCATAAATGCTTAGATGAGAGAATAGAAGGGGTTTTCATCAAATTTTCAGATGACACTATCTTGGTCAACACCCAAGAAGACCAGCTCAAGATCCAAAAAGATCTTGACAGACTTGAACACTGTGCCCTATCTAACAAAATTTAACATAACTAAAAGTAAGGTTTTACATTTAGGCATGAAAAACCAACTGTATAGATATAGGCTACATGAAACTTGGCTTAATGCCAGTAATTGTGAGAGAGATCTTGAGTCCTAGTGGACAAATATGAGCCAACAGTGTGTGGCAGCAGCCCCAAAAAGCCAATGAATCCCAGGTTGCATTAATAGCAGGATAGAATGAAGATCATATGAAGTAGTACAGCACTAAAAAACCTTAGTAAGACCACACTTGGAAAACTGCATCCAGTTCTGGTCACCATAATATAAAAAAGTTGTTGAGACCCTGGAAAGAGTGCAGAGAAGAGCAACAAGAATGATTAGGGGACCTGAAGCTAAAACATACGAAGAACAGTTGCAAGAATTTGGTATGTCTAGTGTAATGAAAAGAAGGACTATGGGAGACATGATAGTAGTGTTCCAATATTTGGGGACCCCTACAAAAATGAGGGGGTTACACTATTTTCCAAAGCACCAAAAGCAAGAGAGAAATAATGGATGGCAAATAATCAAGGAGAGAAGCAATCTAGAACTAGGCAGAAGTTTCGTGAGTGTGAGAACAATTAATTAGTGGAATGACTTGCCTTCAGAAGTTGTGGGTGCTTTCAAGAAAAGACTGGACAGTCACTTACCTTATCTGAAATGATATAGGACCTCCTGCTCAAGCATGAGATCGGACTAGAAGACCTCCAGGGTCCCATCCAACTCTATTGTTCTATGTTCTATGTTCTGTGTTATTATTATTCTATATTTGGGAATCAAAGAAAGAATGGAATGAGATCCTCTTGATTATATTTCTGGTTAGTCCAAGAATCTGAACTGTTACCTCTGTGCACAAAAAATTCTGCCCTGCACATTCTAGAAAACACATGAAAAAAAAATGTGTCATCTGATGTAACTGTGCTTTATTTTTCCTCCTACTAAGTTCTTAGGCTGTCCTTCTTCCCTAATCTCCGTTTTTGCCTTTTTTGGCACATCCGGCACCATACCCTATAATCATCCTTTTCTCCTTTTCCTCTCTAAATGTGGTTGTGGGTATTTTTTTTTTTTCCTCTCCCAGATTGCCTGCACTGTTCTGAACAGCTAAAATTATCTCAATTAAATATTTCCACCTCCTTCCTTTGATGGTTTCTTTTTTGGGGGGAGGGGGGAGCGGGGAGAGAGAGACTCCTTCCTTCCGGGTTGCTGGAAGTCAGCCCAAAGCAAAGGATTGTTCAGCAAAAAAAAATACTGCTAGTTGTGAATAGAGAGACTCAATGAAAATGGAATTGAGAAGCTGGAAGTCCCAGTTCTTGTACATGAGGACATCCATAGAGGAAGAGTTATCCTGGGGCTTCATAATTTCATCATACCATTGAGCAGGAATCTAATGTTTCTAATGACAGTCTTGAAGGAGTTTTTTTTTTTTTTTTCAGATGTCATCATTGCATCTCTGCAGGCTTTCAAGGTCATGGAAAGTTCCTCCAGAAACACCCAATGTCCTTGAGATGACACTGTCAAGGTTTCAGCAAAAACACCCAATGGAAGTGCAGAGAAGAGCAACCAGGATGATTAAGGGGACTGGAGGCTAAAACATATGATGAATGGTTACAGGAACTGAGCATGGCTAGTCTAGTGAAGAGAAGGACCAGGGGAAACATGATAGCAATGTTCCAATATTTGAGGTGCTGCCACAGAGGGAAGAGGATCAAGCTATTTTCCAAGGTCAGACAAAGAATAATGGATGGAAACTGATCAAGGAGAGATCAATCTGGATAAATTTTCTGATAGTGAGAACAATTAACCCATGGAACAGAAGTTGCCTTTGGAAATTGTGGGAGCTTTATCACTGGAAGCTTTCAATAAGAGATTGGACTGCCACCTGTCAGAAATGGTGTAGGATCTCCAGCTTGGGTGGGGTCTTCACACAATGTGTCCAAAGTAGGATAGCTCAAGCTGGCCATTTGTGCCTCTAGTGAACTGTTTAATGATCCATCAGTTTGTTTTCTTGGTGATCCATTGTATTGTTAGAAATACAATGACAGAGAAAACCCCTCCATCCGAGAAAACCCCCTCCATCTGAACTAAAAAGAGAACTGCCAGCATGGCTGAATCAAAGCCAGGAAGGCATCTGAGACAGAAGTGAAAAAGAAAGGAAAGATCTCGTAACAGCGTGCTTAGTCTTGGTAAGAATCACTCCAATTTCTGCAGTGGAATTTTCCTTAGAAAGTGGGACTCAAAGGAGGAAAATAGCTGCGATTAATGATCTGGAGTGACTGTCAGATTTATTTAAAAAGAAAAAAAAGATATTGCAGCTAGAAGTAACTTTAAAAGTATAGGACAGATTCGATTGGTTAACCCAAATTTCTGGACTGCATTTTTTTACTACTAAATGACCTACAAGGTCCCTTCCAACTCTGATTATTTATAAATCTGAATCAAAACTCCAAGGCAAGCATATTCCTCAAAGTACAAATTTTGAAAGGACACATTGACACAAAACAGTCTAATCTTTGCTCTTTGCTTCTGTTAAAGAAGTTGCTTGTACCATTTTGCTGTGGTTGAGAATCATTTGTTAGGAATTCATTCTGTAAGAGAATTGTATCCTTTTCTATCTGATTTCTCACTTCTGTAATTTGCTTCAGAGCTAGGCAAATCCTTGGAGGCATTTCCCTGGACCCTGGTCCATCGATGGTGGGAGGGCTGCCTAGGAGCATGAACACACAAGGGCAAGGGATACTCTATAAGATAACAAAGCATGGACAGAAAAGGGGACTGAACAAAGAATACTTTAAAGATCACGTTTGTGATAAACCTTTGTCTCTGATTGGATACACTTTGTTTCTATCAACATGAAATGTGTATTATACTCTGAGCCACTGTTGCAGGGTGTGGCTATTCCTTACATGCATATTGTTTGTATGTTTTGGACATTAGTATTTACCCAGATTTTTTGCTTTGGCCAAAGAATAAAAAAAGCTATTATTTTTGCAAGTCTCATCTCAAGTCTCACTCTCTGTGGCATCGAAATGGCTTGGGGAAACTTCTGGGACCTTACATTTTCATTAGGCATTTCATATTGTGTCATGCCTCCTTCAGAGTCTGAATCTGTGAGGGAAGATGAGCTGGAACAAGAAATGCCAGACATGGAGAGGTCAGTTCCGTTGGCCTTGGAGGAGACTGGGGAAGCAGTAAGGCTTGCAGGTGGGGAGGGACAGAGGCAGGAGGAACATGAGGAACAGAACTCAGATGAGGAGCTAGGACCATCCCCTCCTGATCCAAGGACTCAGTGAGTGGATAGGAGGCATGATCAGTGCAGATGGAGCAGTCAACATGCCTGGAGATTGTCCCGCCCAGTGATAGAATTCAAAATATTTTATTACTGGTTCTGTAGGCACACACTTCGTGTGTGTGTGGAACATTCTAAAAAGGGGAATTTTAAGCATGAAAAGTTACCTTACCTTCAATGCCGGTGAGTAAAACAGTGAAGGCGCAGCTATATTTGAACCAGTGGTGGGATTCAAAAAGTTTTACCACCAGTTCGGTGGCCATGGCTTAGTGGGTGTGCTTTGCGCGCATGCACACATTTTGTCCCTGGCAATTGTCCAGGGACAGTTCCAATCCAACCTTCCAATTCTGCTATTCAGAAGTGTTGGGCTCAATCGTGATTGTAACATGAGGACTACCAGTAATTTAAGGAAATCTTGAGCACCTGAAAAGAGAATTGGATGAGAAAACAGATGCCAAGCCCAAAAGTTATCTTTTGAAGATGAAAACAGGTAGAAAATATACTGTTTTTCTCTCAAAGATTATCTTGTTTCTCTTAGTTCTCTCAATTAGCACCTCACCAACAGATACTACCAACAGGGACAAGAATTGGAGCCTCCTGCAATCTTGCACTTTTCCGGTCACTTCAGCAGCTGCCGCGCAGCACTCTTCTGGGCCATGCAAAGCAGCCGCACTTCAAAAGCAGAGGTTAAGTGAATATGGAAGCCCCGGCAGGCAGGTAGTCCCAACAGCAGAGTGGCAAAGAGAACCAGTTTGATCTCCACTGTTCTTTGGCACTACTGGTTCGGCGGAACCGGCTCGAACATACCACCACTGATCTGAGCTACAAACAAAGGAAATAAAGGAGAGGAAATGGTGGGGCAGGTGGGTGGGGCCAACTGCTGACTGGTGCTACCAGATCTGTGCAAACCGGCAGCATACCACCTCTGGTCCTGCCCGTCTTCAAAAGGCACACTGGGGGGGAATGAAACTTAAAAAGATGCTGTAAGGAGGGGCATTTTTAGGGAACAAACACTGAGTTTCTGAAGTGTGCATGCCGACGTTTGAACTGGCCAAAAGTCCTTGCATTCCTGTGAGTGTTCTGGACTAATTACCTGGATCTTTTGTTCCTTGAATTCCTTGATTTGCCCTTGATTTGCCAAATACCTTTGGGATTTATTGCTGAGCAGCCTACAAACAGTGCTAGGCTGGACAAATTGCAGCCAGAATCTGCTTTAGGTTTGTGTGAGGTTTTTTATTATCATTATGCTTGAGACTTGCCAGAAACGTGGGAGCATTCGGGAAACTTTGGAGCAATGTAGGGGTGATTTGAACTGCCAGCTGTTAGTGTGAACTTTGAACCATGCCCTGGGTCATCACATATTGGCACATCTGGCAAAAACTTGACTCTGGAGAACCCGAGGTTTTCCCCACCCAAATCAAACCCCAAAGTTCTTCCCCTCAGGTCACTCATCCATCACATGGTCCAACCAGATCAAAGTCACCATCTTGAGTGACTTTGATCCATATTTCTCCAACACCTGGTAGAACATCCTTGGTGTTCTGATCTAGGCTTCCCCCAGATGCACAAAGCAGAATTTTTGTCCCAGCAAAATCCCTTTTATTAAATGGACGTGAATGTCTTCCATTCACCTTCCGCCAAAGGCCTGGCCAACAGCCTTTCAAGGGTATAATTAGGAGCACAGACCTTACCTAGCTTGGAGACCTGCCAAGTAAACATTTTCAAACGCAGTGCTGACAAGAAAGAGCTCAGCACAGTGTCTCTGAGATTCACAGAGAGATCTTCACACTGCTGCAATGAACAAGTTGTTTCCTGAAAAAGCCCCTTCCCCTTTTGTTCCTCTTTAATCCCTGTGGGAGAGGCCATTCACTGTCCACCTGTGGCCTTACTCCCATGTCAACCCTTAAGTTCATAATTGTTCTTTTGTTTTGGCAACTCTACATATGTGTAGGCTGGGAACCGGCTCCAGATGCTCCCACATCTCACTGCTATTCTCCAAAGACAGCTGATGGAGGTCAGACTGCTATGAAAGAAAGAAAGAAAGAAAGAAAGAAAGAAAGAAAGAAAGAAAGAAGGCAATGGAGGGCAAGGGGAGGGCAGGAGAAGAGGAGAGAAGAGAGGAGAGGAATGAAATGGAATAGGAGAGGAGAGGAGAGGAGAGGAGAGGAGAGGAGAGGAGGGAAGGGAAGGGAAGGGAGAAGAGAAGAGAAGAGAAGAGAAGAGAAGAGAAGAGAAGAGAAGAGAAGAGAAGAGAAGAGAAGAGAAGAGAAGAGAAGAGAAGAATGGAATAGGAGAAGAGAGGAGAACAGAAGAGACAGTTTGAAGATCAGGATTATTTCTTTTTGATAGATTTATCTTTTGGTAGTCTGCAAAAGGTGATGTGTGCCTAATTCTGAGAAATCAAGAGGAATACTGAGAGTTGGATTCCATATACCTTAAAAAACCTTGATGTAAGCTGTTATGTTGTAAGCTGTTATGGTGTCATTAATGACTGAAGTCGATGCTATTGATTCATCTGGGGTCACTGAGGTTTGTAACGCTTTCCAAAATAATTTAAGGAAGGAAGAACAAATCTCTGTCTGAAAGCAAAGTGCAAGGGCCATCAGGAAGACAATTTGAGGTAGTGTGGTTTCCAAGCATTTTGCCTCAAGAACATAGTTCCACATGAACCTGGAAATCAAGACTATCCTTTCCACCTCCCTTTACTTGGGAGAAGGCTGGAGAGATCTAATGAGATGAAGGCTTGGGTGGTTAATAATGGAAGCTTTTAGCTTTGATGACCCTGGAGAAATTGTTCGGCTGTCATTGTAGCTGGAAAGATGCATTTCAGTCAAAGAGAAAGTAGTGGTAGAAAAGGGGAAAGATAAGGAAGGAAGGAAGGAAGGAAGGAAGGAAGGAAGGAAGGAAGGAAGGAAGGAAGGAAGGAAGGAAGGAAGGAAGGAAGGAGAGAGGGGGGAGAAAAGGACTAGGGTTTGTTTTATTTCTGATTGGTTTTTGAACAAAACTTTGGTGGAAAGAGGAGTTACCACCAAACTTCTTTGGTGGAAAGAGAACTTACTGACTAACCTATCCAGAAACCTTGGAGGAGGCAGACTACAACTCCCATCATTACAAAAGGGAAACTCAAGGTTGAAGATTATCCCTTGAGCTTTTGAAAAGGCATGAGGGAAAGAAATGCCAGTTGGTTTAGGGATATAAAAATAAACACCTGAGAAAAATCAGGATCTCAGAACTGTCACTTTAGGGAGAGGATACCGGTAGCGCTCAACATACAACTGTTCATTCAGTGACTGTTCAAAATTACAGTGGCCCTGAAAAAAACTTACAATCATTTTTCATGCTTACGAGCATTGCAGCCTCCCCGTGATTGCATGGATCAAAATTCAGATGCTTGTCAATGGGCTCATATTTATGACAGTCGCAGTGTCCAGTGTAATCCTGTTGTGACTTCCGACAAGCAAGACCCATGAGGAAGCCAGATTCACTGAACAACCATGGGGCAAACTTAATAACTTCAGTGATTCGCTTAACAACTGAGGCAAGAAAGTTCGTCCAATAGGACAAAGTCCACTTAACAGCTGTCTCACGTAGCAAATGGAAATGTTGGGCTCAGTTGTGATCATACATTGAGAACTACCTGTATAGCAATCAGATTTACAGATTGAGTTGGAAGAGACCTTGGAGGTCATGTAGTCCAACCCCCCCGCCCAAGCAGAAGACCCTGCACCATTTCTGAAAGGGGCAGTCCAATTTCTTTTTGAAAACCTCCAGTGATGAAGTTCCAACTTCCAAAGGCAACTGCTGTTACCTTGGTTGATTGTTCTTACTGTTAGAAAGTTTCTCCTTATTCTCTCCTTGTTCACTTTCCATCCATTATTCCTTGTCTGGCCTTCAGGGGCTTTGGAAAATGGCTTGACCCCCTCCTCTCTGTGGCAGTCTCTCAGATATTGGAAGACTGATATAATGTCTCCCTTATCATCTCTCTTCACTAGACTAGCCATGCCCAGTTCCTGTAACCATTCATTGTATGTTTTAGTCTCCATCAATGGGAGCAATGGGTGATATGGTCAGTGTTTTGACAGGAGGGTGATACCAATGGATAAATCTTATTTTGGGGGGTGGTTACAGGTTCAGAAAGCCTTTAAAGGCTTGGTCTGAACAAAGAGACAAAGTACAATCCCTGGGAAACTTTCTGAGTCATTGTTTCCCTTTTTTGTGTCTTCCAGGTCTCCTCCAAAAATAGAAATATCCCCTGCACCTAAATAGCAGGTGTCCTTGAAAAGTGGTTGAATAACCACTTTTCCTTCCTTTGTTTTCATGATTCCCTTCAGCTCTGCTTTCAGTTTCATCTCAGTCTCAAAAGACAGTGACTGTCGTTCAAATGTCACGTAAATCAGATCGACTGGCAGAACCAGAGGAAAAAAGTGAAGGGATTAACAGAATTTTGCAGGTTCTTCTTTTCTATCAAGGGCGCAATAAAAATGGGTTGCTAAAAGGCAAGGACATGACCAGTGGTACTATTTTAACAGATTTGGCCCAATTCTGGCATACCGGTACTGCTGAAGATCGGCTGAGGGCGAACCAGTTCTCTCTGATGAGCTGCTGTTAGGCCCACTTGCCAACCCAGGCTCCCATACTGAAGCACAGCTGTTTTGCATGGCACAACAGATTTCCATGCATTGAATGTTGAAGCAACAGGGATTTTATTTATTTTATTTGGTTTGTCAATTGCTTAGAAGATGATAGGTAAAAGTAAAAACATAGTTATGAACACATGGATGCATATAAAGGCCCTGTCACACTGCCCAACGGATGCAAAACGGACACAACAGATGAGAAAAATGTTCCATCCGTTGTTATCCGCTCTCAGAGGGGCAAAAATTTGCATAACTGGAGCGGATAACACGGACGTGGGGAGGACGCAGGGTGGATGGAAAGCAGATGTGGAACAGAAGCCCAGCGGATGGAAGCGGATGGGAGAGGATGGCACATCCGCAGGGCTTCCGGGGGGGCGCAGCAAAGCGGAACGCGGAATGGATACAGCGGATGCAGAGCAGACGCCAAACAGATGAAGCGGATGCACAGCGGAAGCCTAGCAGATGCACAGCGGAAGCCTAGCGGATGCCGAGCATTAATTGTGCATGCGGGGAGGATGCATTGCGTCAGCCCCGCGGAAATAACGGAAGCAGCTCGGAAGCAGGTCGCCATTCAGAGGAAAGACCTGCTTCCAGACACATTGACTGCTTTGCCTGTCCTGCCTGCATGTCTGCCTGCAAGCCTTGTTGTCTGCCTGCCTGCCAAAATTGCTGCCAGACTTGCTGTCTGCCTGCCTGCCATCCTTGCTGCCAGCCAGTCTGCCTGCCAGCCTTGGTGCCAGCCAGTCTGCCTGCCAGCCTTGGTGTCTGCCTGCCTGCAAGCCTTGGTTCATGCCTGCCAGCAAACCTTGGTGCCTGCATGCCTGCCAGCCTTCCTTCCAGCCTTGGTGCCTGCCTCCCTACCAGCCTTCCTGCCAGTCTTGGTGCCAGCCTTCGTGCAAGCCTTGGTGCCTGCCTGCCTGCCAGCCTGCCTGCCAGCCTTGGTGCCTGCCTCCCTGCCACCTTCCTGCCAGCCTTGGTGCCTGCCTCCCTGCCAGCCTTCCTGCCAGCCTTGGTTCCTGCCAGCCTCCCTGCCAGCCAGCAACCCCACAACCATGCGGAAGCACAGCAAGCCTCAGCCATCTGCTCCCAGCCCTTGCAAGGACAGGGCTACCATCCTGCCCCCTGGCCCTCACTCTGGTTCTGCTGGGGCTTCTGCAGCACGGGCTCGCTCTTCTGGTGCTGGAGCTTCTGCTGCTTCTGCTGCTGGAGGAGCTGATGAGAAGCACTCCAGCACCTCCACAGCACCTGGAACCTTCACCCATGAGACTCATTTTTGTTTTACAGCTTCTTGTTAATAAACTCTATTTTTGATTCATACACTTGCTTCATTTCTTTTTTTTAATAAAGTCTTGGTGTAAACTTTTAGAAATAGTTTAAGCCTTTGCATGCTTGTGGGATGGGTTAAGATAGCAGTGGGATGGGCAGGGATACCTGTGGGATGGGTAATAGCTGTGGGATAGATAAACCTCCAGTGCAAACATAGTGGGACTGTATGGTCCACCCTCCCAGGTGCCACACCTATGGCCCTTTATTATCAATAACAATGTAATCATTGATCCACACATTTGAACATAAACACAACTCTTTATTAAATGCCCTGTTTATTGTAGGCCCACCCAACATACATGGCCCAATCTCATCAGTGTGATGAGACAGGCTGAAGGAAGCATCCATTAATCATCTATCATCCTGTCTTGCCACTCCACTGCTCCAGCTGGGGAGTTGCACCAGTGTTTCAGGAGGTTGCGCTGCTTCTTCCCTTCACGTGAGGCTCTGTTGGGGCCTTGCATATCCTCAGTGTCTATCAGGTTTCGCCCTTTCCTCCATTCCTCAGGCTCCATGTCCCCATGGCCTTGTTGGAGGTCCACGAACCTGTTCTGCAAGACTGGGTAGCGGGTGCGCATGAAATTGTGCAGGATGCAGCAAGCTTCCACGATCCTCCCCACAGTCTCTGGGCGATGCTGCATGGTGGTGAGAAGGACCTGGAACCTGTTGGCCAGGATGCCAAAGGCGTTCTCCACCACCCACCTTGCTATGGACAGCCTGTAGTTGAAGATCCTCTCTTCACAGGTGAGGTATTTGGAGGTGTAGGGCTTCATGAGGTAGGTTCTGAGGGAGAAGGCGTCATCCCCCACGATGAAGTAGGGCACATCTTGCGTGTCGTTGGGCAGGGGTTCTGGAACTGGGAAGCCCACGATGAGGTTGCGTTCCAACTCCTCCTTGAGGTGACTGGCGTTGTACACCTGGGCATCTGAAGATGAGCCGTTGCCTGAAGTATCGATGTACATGAACTTGTAGTCAGCATCGACCATGGCGAAGAGGATGATGCTGAAGAAGCCCTTGTAATTGAAATAAGTGGACCCCAACTTGGCTGGAGCTTTGCAGGCCACGTGCTTGCCATCTATGGCTCCAATGGTGTGGGGGAAGTTCCACTGCTCTGCAACTTTCTTCCCTCCTTCTTCAGTGGAGGGGCACTGGAGGAGCTCCTCCTTGTATTCTTCGATGATGGCCTGCACCACTTCTCTGACCACAATGCTGATGGTGTTGTCTGGCACCCTCCATCCGTACTGCATGCTGCTGTAGGTGGTCCCTGAGGCCAGGTGGCGCAGAGTGAGTGCCACCTTGAGCCCAGGTTCCAGGCTGGGCCGGACATTGGTGTTTGCCTTGGTCAACCTGGGTGTCAGCCGCTGCACAACTTCATGAAACATGGCTGGAGGCATCCTCATGAAGTTCTGGAATGCCTGAGTGTCTTCGTTCCTGAGCTCCACCATCAGCTTGTTGTACAGTCCATACTCTGCTCTTCTGGTGATCCATTTTTGGACCCAGACGCTTCTTGGCTGCCTCCTTTTCTTCCCGTAGAACAGGTGAAAGAGCCTGTAGAGGGCTTCGCACTGTTGTAGAATGATGGTGGCTACCAAAAGGACTGTGTTACGATCCATGGTGGACATGACAGGATGCTGTGAAAGAGCAAGAGGCAGATGAAGGCTGCAGAGGTCTGCACAGCAGGGCTGCTGGACTGAAAGTGAGATCCTGATGTGTTGCTCCCCCTTTTTATAGGCAGTATAGGTGTCCCTTTGCATCCTCTAGGCATCCTCTAGGTATCCTCTAGGCAACCTGTGGACATCCTTAATATCCGAGATAGGTCCCCTCTGCGGACTTTTTTCCATTTTAAATGCTTTGTTTCCGTGCTGCTTCCATTCTGCATCCGTTCTGCATCCGTTCCACTTCCTCCCTGCTTCCGAGCAGATGCGAGTTGCGCGGATGCAGAATGGATGCCTAGCGGATATAGCGAATGCGTAATGGATGCAGAACGGACAAACTGGATACATTTTCCGCGCAAAAGTTTTGTGCAGCTCAAAACTTTCTGAGCGGATGAAACGTCAATAAACGGATGCTGGACAGATAGAGAGGAAGCAAAACGGAGGCATTGAATACATCACGTTTTGCAATGGATGGCAAGCTTTTTTGTCCATTTTACATTCTCTTTGCATCCGTTGGTGCAGTGTGACATGGGCTTAAGAAAAGTAAAAGAAACAATAGGACAGGGATGGTAGGCACAATTAGTGCACTTATGCACCCCCCTCCTTACAGACCTCTTAGGAAAAGGGTGAGGTCAATCGTAGAAAGTCTAAGGTTAAAGTTTTTGGGGTTTGGGGAAGAAACCACAGAGTCAGGTAGAGTATTCCAGACATTGATCATTGCAGGAGGTGAATAGGAAAGCCTCTGCGAGTGTACAAAGTGCATCTCTGGTGCACATGCATGCAAAATGCATGCACACATGCAAAGCATGCCCACCAAGCCATGCCCACTGAACCAGTGATAAATCTATTTGAAACCCACCACTGGACATGACCCCTATTTGCAACAACCTCCAGGTTGCTGACATCACTAGGAATCCTGTGTCCAGTTCTGGTTGCCATGATACAAAAAAAGGTGTTTCTTGGAATAACAGATTTGGAAGGGACCTTGGGGGTCTTCTAGTACAACCCTCCCCCCCTTTTCAGGCAGAAAACCCTATACTATTTTAGACAAATGGCTATCCAATCTCCTCTTAAAAACTTTCAGTGTTGGGAAGTCTAGAAAATGTTGAGATTCTAGAAAGAGTGCAGAGAAGAGCAAAAAAAGATGATTGGGGAGCTGGAGACTAAAACATACGAAGGACAGTTGCTGGGGTTGGGTAGGTCTAGTCTAATGAAAATAAGGACTAGGGGTGACATAATAGCATGTTCCAATATTTGAGGAGCTGCCCCAAAGAAGAGGGAGTCAAGCTATTCTCCAAAGCACCTGAAGGCAGGACAAGAAGCAACTGATAGAAACTAATCCAGGAGAGAAACAACCTAGAACTAAGGAGGAATTTTCTAAGAGTGGGAAGAGCAGCAAAGATGATTAGGGGGCTGGAGGCTAAGGCATTTAGAGAATGGTTGCTGGTGTTGGGTATGTCTAGTTTGATGAAGAAAAGGACTAGGGGTGACATGACAGCGGTTTTCCAATGTTTCAGGGGCTTCCACAAAAAGGAGTGGGGTCAGACTGTTCTCCAAAGCACCTGAAGGCAGGACAAGAAGCAATGGATGGAAACTAATCAAGGAGAGATCCAATGTAGAAAGAATGCAGAGAAGAACAACAAAGATGATTAAAGGACTGAAGGCTAAACTATACCATGAATGGTTAAGGAAACTCAATATCTCTCATGTAATGAAGAGAAGGAACATGATAGCATTCTCCTAATATTTGAGGGGATATCACCAAGTGGAGGGAGTCAGCTTATTCTCCAAAGTATCTGGTAAGCAATGGGTGGAGACTAATCGAGGAGAAAACCAACTTAGAAAGAGTGCAGAGAAGAGCCACAAAGATGATCAGGGGGCTGGAGACTAAAAGATATGAAGAATAGTTGCAGGAAATGGGTATGTCTAGTTTAATGAAAAGAAGGACTAGGGGTGACATCATAACAATGCTCCAATATTTGAGGGGCTGCCCCAAAGAGGAGGGGGTGGTGTCAACCTATTCTCCAAAGCACCAGAAGATACAACAAGAAGCAGTAGATAGAAACTAATCAAGTAGAAAACCAACCTAGAACTAAGGAGTAATTTCCTGACAATTAGAACAATTAATGAGAAGAACATCTTGGCTCCAGAAATTATGGGTGCTCCATCACTGGAGGCTTTTAAGAAGAAACTGGACAATCATTTGTAATGGTATAGGGTCTCCTGCTTGAGCAGGGAGTTGGACTGGAAGACCGCCAAGGCAGTTGTGGGATTCAAAATTTTTTACTACTGGTTCTGTGGGCATGGCTTGGTGGATGTGGCTAGGTGGGTGTGGCCATGTGACTGGGTGGGTGTGGCTTTTTTTGCAGCCACTACCCCCACCTGTTTTTGGGGCCTTCTGGGCCTCAGAGGAGCCTCTGGGGGCATGTTTTTGCTCTCAGAAGGCTTCTCTGGGGCTCTGGAAGAAAAAAAAAGAGCATGGGAGGGACATGCAGCACCCCTCCATTCTCCATTTTGGGACCTTTCTGGCCTCAGAAGAGCCTCTGGGGGGGCATTTTTGCTCTAGAAGGCTCCTCTGGGGCTCAGGAAGGCAAAAAAATGGAGGGAGGCTGAGCCATTTTTTGCCTTCCTGGGCCTCAGCAAGGGGGATCCCAGCTCAGCTGATCATATGAACAACTGATTGTTGGGAGGGGGGAAAAAAGAAAGAAATTAGTTAAGGGGCAAACATCAGGTGGGTGGAGTGAGCAAGTATCGGGTCACAAGCGAGTAAGCTGTGACTAGGTGACCAGGTTGAGGGTGTGGCCAGACAGAACTTACTACAGGTTTGGTGACCCACACCAAATCCTTGCTACCGGATCGCGTGATCCAGTGCAAACCGACTGAATACCACCACTGCTCCAAGGTCTCTTCCAACTCTGTTATTCTGTTACTCTACATTTGAACGCCAACCTTCTCCCTTTATTTCCAATTTCCATTTCTGGAGCCTGCAATGCAATTTCAGATCAGAGTTAAATGGAACAATGGATAAAATGGAATAAAGTCAGATGTCAAACAAATAGCTCCAGGGATTGGTGTTGATGTCACCCTCTCTAATGACTCCCTATGCCTTACCCAATGGGATGGGTTGGTAACTTAGTAAAATGAGGAGACCCTTACAAAGAAAAATAAAGAAATTATTCTGAAGCCCTATTCTTTAAAGGGAGTCACTCACAATCCTCAAATTCAGAAGTCCATTTGTGTTGACCGGTGCATAAAGTACATTCTAAGTTTTTAGGCTTATCAGCTAAATCTTTCAGAATGTGCCCCACATTGTGACACATGAGGTGAGGATATAGTAGGAGCATGCCAGCTTTTACTCTACTCTACTCCAACCAATGCCCTCTTTTTACTCTCTGACTCACTCACAACTCTGAAGAAAATGAACACTGAGGCAAGGCAAGATTACTAACGCCGCCGTAGGAAGAGATGAGAGGGCGAGGATGGTAATGCCATCCCCCATACCTTCTTCCCCACGCAGGGAGAACATTTAACTCTCACTGTTTGGTGAAGTCGTTGTGCTCTTACATTACTCAGCATGTCCACACAGCTTCTCAAGGTCTTTTTTCCTGGCAACTCAGAACAGGCATTTCTGATCCCACAATTGTGGCTAGAGAGTATGTTCACCTTTCAGGACACATTTACACATTCACCATCGTCACCACCACCTCCTCCTCCTCCTCCTCCTCTTCTTTCCCCTTCTCCTCCCTCTTTGCCTCCTCTCTCTTTTCTCCTGTGTAAGTTGAGAATTTCCTGGTAATCTCCCAGCCAATCCTGCTTTTTCAAATGAAGCCAAGATCTGTGAAAAAGATCTGGGAGTATGTTTAACTGCAGTTTTCATTCCAGTTTCTTGCTTCAGAGAATGACATTTGTGGTCACGAGGTGCTCCAGATGGTCTGTGATAGGAGTTGCGATGAAGAGCATAGAATCTTTACTGAAATGATTTCTTCTTCCTCCTCCTCTTCTTCTTCTTCTTCTTCTTCTTCTTCTTCTTCTTCTTCTTCTTC
>BLBF01000002.1:380360-394690 GCA_015471245.1 Laticauda colubrina | reverse complement strand
TTTTTTATCAATGGTTAGATGATAAAATACAATAATAGAGCATTAGTATTATATCTATGAAGGGTTTTTAGGATTGATTTGTTATGACTATATGATTTGTTATAGAATAAACTGTTTGAAGTATTGTTATCTCACAAAGCATGAATGATTAAAAGTATAGTCAGAAAAAGACTTTATTTTAAATTTTTTTGGTAATATTAGGATATGGATTGACAATATGAGTGGTTATGCAATATAACTGTAATTGACACTATAAAATGAATGCACAAAACTGATGAACCAACCGACACACCGGAAGTATATATGAGAGTAGATGTTTTTAATGTTTTGTATGTTATGTCTGTTTGTAGAAAATTAATAAAATTCTGAAAAAAAAAAAAAAAGTACCTGGAACCTGTTGGCCAGGATGCCAAAGGCGTTCTCCACCACCCGCCTTGCCCTGGACAGCCTGTAGTTGAGGATCCTCTCTTCACGGGTTAGGCATCTGGAAGTGTAGGGCTTCATGAGGTAGGTTGTGAGGGAGAAGGCGTCATCCCCTATGATGAAGTAAAGCACATCTTGTGTGTCGTTGGGCAGGGGGTCTGGATCTGGGAAGCCCATGATGTGGTTGCATTCCAGCCCCTCCTTGAGGTGACTGGCGTTGTATACCTGGGCATCTGAAGATGAGCCGTTGCCTGAAGCATCGATGTACATGAACTTGTAGTCAGCATCGACCATGGCAAAGAGGATGATACTGATGATACTGGTGCTCTGCTTGGTCAACCGGGGTCTCAGCCACTCCACAACTTCGTCAAACATGGCTGGTGACATCCTCATGACGTTCTGGAATGCACGAGTGTCTTCGTTCCTCAGCTCTACCATCAGCTTGTACAGTCCGTACTCTGCTCTTCTCCCGATTCATCTTCGGACCCAGACACTTCTTGGCCTCCTCCTTTTCTTCGTGTAGAACAGGTGAAAGAGCCTGTAGATGGCTTCGCACTGCTGCAGAACGATGGTGGCTACAAAAAAGAGTGTGTTACGATCCATGGTCGAGATGACTGGATGCTGTGGAAGAGCAAGAGCAAGATGAAGGCTGAAGAGTTCTGCATAGCAGGGCTGCTGGACTGAAAGTGAGATCCAGGTGAGTTCCTCCCCCTTTTTACAGGAAATATCAGTTTTTCTTTCAGTGTCCTTTTGCATCCTCTAGGCATCCTGCATACATCCTAAATATCCGAGACATCCCCTCTGTGAATGTTTTTTACATTTTAATGCTTTGTATGTGAGCTGCATCTGCTTTCATCCTTTCTCCGTCCGTGCTACTAATGCTGTGCGTCCGTTCCGCGTCCGTTCCGCGTCCGTTTCGCTTCCTCCCTCTGTATGTTTTCCACTGAAGCGGATTTGAGTTGCACGGATGTGCAGCGGATGCCTAGCGGATATAGCAGATGCATAACGGATGACAACGGATGTAGAACATATGTTCCCCGTATGTGTTGCAGATGCAGAACGGACGCGTTGGATACATTTTCCGCTCAAAAAGTTTTGTGCAGCTCAAAACTTTTTGAGCGGATGGAACCTCAGTCGACGGATGCTGGACGGATAGAGAGGATGAAAAACGGAGGCAGTGAGTACAGAACGGATGCATAACGTTAACCAATGGATGGCAAGTGTTTCTCTCCATTTTACATCCTCTTGACATCTGTTGGTGCAGTGTGACATGGGCTTAAAGTCTTTCTCGTCTGTTTTAAGCCCCTGTCACACTGCACCAACAGATGGAAAGAGGATGTAAAATGGAGAAAAACACTTGTCATCCGTTGATTAACGCGAAGCATCCGTTCTGTACTCACTGCGTTCGTTTTTCATCCTCTCTATCCATCCAGCATCCGTCTATTGACATTTCATTTGCTCAGAAAGTTTTGAACTGCTCAAAACATTTGAGCGGAAAATGTATCCAATGCGTCCATTCTGCATCCACTAGGCATCCAATAGGCATCCGTTCTGCATCCGTTACGCATCCGCTATATCCGCTAGGCATCCGCTGCACATCCGCGCAACTCCATGTGCTCCAGCGGTAAACGGACACAGGGAGGAAGCGGAACGGACGCGGAACGGATACAGAATGGATGCCTAGTGGATGCAGAATGGAAACAAAGCATTTAAAATGGAAAAAAGGTTCGCAGAGGGGACCTATCTTGGATATTAAGGATGTCTAGATGATGCCTGGAGGATGCAAAGGGACACCTCGGGGAAAACCTATACTGCCTATAAAAAGGGGAGCAACTCACCTGGATCTCACTTTCACACCAGCAGCCTTGCGGTGCAGACCTCTGCAGCCTTCATCTGACTCTTGCTCTTTCACAGCATCCAGTCATGTCCACCATGGATCGTAACAAAGTCCTTTTGGCAGCCACCATCCTTCTGCAACAGTGCGAAGCCATCTACAGGCTCTGTGAAGTCTACTATGGGAAGAAAAGGAGGCGGCCAAGAAGCATCTGGGTCCGAAAATGGATCGTCAGAAGAGCAGAGTACGAACTGTACAACAAGCTGATGGTGGAGCTCAGGAACGAAGACACTCGTGCATTCCAGAACTTCATGAGAATGCCTCCAGCCATGTTTGATGAAGTTGTGCAGCGACTGACACCCAGGTTGACCAAGGCAAACACCAACTTCCGGCCCAGCCTGGAACCTGGGCTCAAGGTGGCACTGACTCTGTGCCACCTGGCCTCAGGGACCACCTACAGGATCATGCAGTACAGCTGGAGGGTGCCACACAACACCATCAGCATTGTGGTCAGAGAAGTGGTGCAGGCCATCATGGAAGAATACATGGAGGAGCTTCTCCAGTGCCCCTCCACTGAAGAAGGATGGAAGAAAGTTGCAGAGCAGTGGTATCAGAGGTGGAACTTCCCCCACACCATTGGAGCCATCGATGGCAAGCACGTGGCCTGCAAAGCGCCAGCCAAGTCGGGGTCCATTTATTTCAACTACAAGGGCTTCTTCAGCATCATCCTCTTTGCCATAGTCGATGCTGACTACAAGTTCATGTATATCAATGCTTCAGGCAACGGCTCATCTTCAGATACCCAGGTATACAATGCCGGTGACCTCAAGGAGGGTCTGGAATGCTACCTCATCGTGCGCTTCCCAGATCCAGAACCCCTACCCAACGATACACAAGATGTGCCCTACTTCATCGTGGGGGATGACGCCTTCTCCCTCAGAACCTACCTCATGAAGCCCTACACCTCCAAATGCCTCCCCCATGAAGAGAGGATCTTCAACTACAGGCTGTCCAGGGCAAGGCGGGTGGTGGAGAACGCCTTTGGCATCCTGGCCAACAGGTTCCAGGTACTTCTCACCACCATACAGCATCGCCCAGAGACCATGAGTAGGATCATGGAAGCTTGCTGCATCCTGCCCAATCTCATGTGCACCCGCTACCCAGTCTTGCAGAACAGGCTCGTGGACCTCCAACAAGGCAATGGGGACATGGATCCTGGGGAATGGAGGCAAGAGCAAAACCTGATAGACACTGAGGATGTGCAAGGCCCCAACAGAGCCTCATGTGAAGGGAAGAAGCAGCGCAACCTCCTGAGACACTGGTGCAACTTCCCCAGCTGGAGCAGTGGAGTGGCAAGACAGAATGATAGATGACTATTGGATCCTTCCTTCAGCCTGTCTCATCACACTGATGAGATTGTGCCATGTATGTTGGGTGGGCCTAAAATGAACAGGGCATTTAATAAAGAGTTGTGTTTATGTTGACATGTGTGGATGAATGATTACATTAGTATTGATAATAAAGGGCCATATGTGTGGCACCTGGGAGGTTGGACCATACACTCCCACTATGCTTGCACTGGAGGTTTATCTATCCCACAGCTATTACCCATTCCAAAGGTATCCCTGCCCATCCCACTGCTATCCTTACCCATCCCACAGCTATTACACATCCCACAGGTATCCCTGCCCATCCCACTGCTATCTTAACCCATCCCTCAAGCATGCAAAGGCTTAAACCATTTCTAAAAGTTTCCATCAAGACTTTATTTAAAAAAAAGAAATGAAGCAAGTGTGTGAATCAAAGATAGATTTTATTAACAACAAGCTATAAAACAAAAATGAGTCTCTGGCACTCCTCTTGGTCGTTCAGTCTCAGGGGTGAAGGGTCCAGGTGCTGTGGAGGTGGCTGGTGCTGGAGTGCTTGTCTGATCCCCCGCATCATCAGCTCCTCCAGAAGCAGGATTAGCAGAAGCTCCAGCCCCAGAAGAGTGAGCCCGTGCTACAGAAGCCCCAGCAGAACCAGAGTGAGGGCCAGGGGGTGGGATGGTGGCACTGTCCCTCTTGCCAGGGCTGGCAGCAGATGGCTGAGGCTTTCTGTTCTTCCCCATGGTTCTGGGGTTGCTGGCTGGCAGGGAGGCTGGCAGGAACCAAGGCTGGCAGGAAGGCTGGCAGGCAGGCAGGCACCATGGCTGGCAGGAAGGCTGGCACCAAGGCTGGCAGGAAGGTTGGCAGGCAGGCAGGCAGGCAGGAAGGCACCAAGGCTGGCAGGCAGGCAGGCAGGCAGGCACCAAGGCTTGCAGGAAGGCTGTCACCAAGGCTGGTACCAAGGCTGGCAGGCAGGCATGAACCAAGGCTAGCAGGAAGGCAGGAACCAAGGCTTGCAGGAAGGCAGGAACCAAGGCTGGCAGACAGACTGGCTGGCATCAAGGCTGGCAGGCAGGCAGACAGTAAGGCTGGCAGGAGGCTGGCAGCAAGACTGGCAGGCAGGCAGACAGCAAGGCTGGCAGGGAGGCTGGCAGCAAGGCTTGCAGCAAGGCTGGCAGGCAGGCATGCAGGCAGGGCAGGCAAGGCTGTCAATCCGTCTGGCAGCAGGTCTTTCCTCTGAATGGTGACCTGCTCCGAGCTGCTTCCCTTATATCCGCGGGGTTTACGCAATGCATTCTCCCCACATGCGCAATTAACGCTCGGCATCCGTTAGGCTTCTGCTGTGCATCCGCTCGGCTTCCGCTCTGCATCCGCTTCATCCGCTGTGAATCCACTGTGCATCTGCTGTATTCGTTCCGCGTCCGCTTTGCTGAGGCCCCCCGAAAGCCCTGCGGATGTGCCATCTGCTCTCATCCGCTTCCATCCGCTAGGCTTCCGTTCCGCATCAGCTTTCCATCCACTCTGTGTCCTCCCCCCGTCAGTTCCTTTCCGTGTTATCTGCTCTGATTATGCAAATGTTTGCCCCTTTTGAGAGCGGATAACAATGGATGGAACATTTTTCTCATCCGCTGTGTCCTTTTTACAAACGTTTTGCATCCGTTGGGCAGTGTGACAGGGCCTTTAGAGTCTCCTCCATCATCAGAGACGTTAGAGGGAGAACATCAAGGCCTTTCAGGATTACCTTACAACAAATGCTGGGACAAGAAGTCTGGGAACGCAGAACACAGTTAAGTGGTTTTCAATATAAATGTAAAGGTTCCCCTCACACCTATGTACTAATCGTTTCTAGCTCTAGGGCATGGTACTCATCTCCATTACAAAGCCAAAGAGCCATCACCGTCCGAAGACATCTCCGTGGTCATGTGGCTGGCATGACAAAATTCTTGAAGGCACATGGAATGCTCTTACCTTCCCACCAAAGGGGTCCCTCCTTTTCTACTTGCATTTTTTACGTGCTTTCAGACTGCTAGGACGCAGAAGCTGGGACAAATAACAGGAGTTCACTCCATTACACGGAGCTGGGGATTCGAACTGCAAAACTGTCGACCTTTCTGACTGACAAGCTACAACTAATTCACCATCCAGAGATCCCATGTTCTCCTCTGTGCATTTTCTTCTTAATCCATTTTCAGAATACGTCCTCATAGTCCCGAAGGTGCTTCTTGAAGAGGCAACTGGGCTTTCTGGTTTTTCTTTGAAGAGTATTTCTCTTCTTATCCAAGAAGCTTCTTCACCTCTGAAGAAACTTCTTGGATGAATAGCGGAACATCTTCAAAGAAAAAACAGAAAGTCCAGCTGCCTCTTGAAAAAAGCACCTTTGAGACAACCATGATCTGAATGACTAAGAATCTCCACAGATATGTCCTGATAGTGTTTGCTAAACTAACTACGTAAGAAAGGTTCGTAGAACATAGTAAGCCAAAACAAACATATAAAGAAACCAAGATTTAACATTCATCAAACGAAGCGTTGTCACACATGGAAAGGCAGAAAGAAGGAGGAGGAAAGGAAGAAAATTCAGTTACAATTGCATTTATCAGAATGATAATAACAGAATAGCAGAGTTGGAAGGGATCTTGGAGGTGTTCTAGTCCAACTCCCTGCTTCAGAAGGAAACCCTACACCACTTCAGGCAAATGGTTGCACAATCTCTTCTTAAAAACTTCCAGTGTTGGAGCATTCACAATTTCTGGAAGCAAGTTTTTCCACTGATTAATTGTTCTGTCAAGAAATTTCTCCTTAGCTCTAGGTTACTTCTCTCCTTTATAAGTTTCCATCAGTTACTTCTTGTCCTTCCCTCAGGTGCTTTGGAGAATAGGTCAACCCCTTCTTCTCTCTGACAGCCCCTCAAATATTGGAAGACTGCTATCATGTCATGTCACCCCTGGTCCTTCTTTTTGTTAGACTAGTGATACCCAGTTCCTGCAACTGTTCTTTATATGCTTTTAGCTTCCACTCCCCCAAATCATCTTTGTTGCTCTTTGCTCATTCTAGAGTCTCAACATCTTTTTTGTATAGTAGTGGATGGAATAATCCAAGTGTGGTCTTACCAAGACATTGTAAAACAGTACTAACACTTCATGTGATCTTGATACATGTGATATTGAAGAGATGGACCAGGAGAGACATGGTAACAGTCTTCTAATAGTTGAGAGGCTACCACAGAAAGGAAAGGGGTCAAGCTATTTTCCAAGGCACACAAAGGCCAGACAAGGAATAATGGATGGAAACTGATCAAGGAGAGATTCAACCTGGAAATAAGGACAAATTTTCTGACAGTGAGAACAATCAACAAATAGAACCTTTAGAAGCTGTGGGAGCTTCATCACCAGAAGCTTTCAAGAAGAGACTGGACTGCTGTCAGAAATAGTGTAGGATCTCCTGCTTGATTGGGGAATTGGACTATACGATCTACAAGATTCTTTCCAATTCTGCATTCTTATACTATCTCTCTGTTGATGCAACTTAGAACTGAATTAGCTTTGGCAGCTGCAGCAGCTTCCTGGCTCGTATTTAAGTTATTGTCCCCTAGGAATCCTAGATGCTCATAGTTACTGCTGTTGAGCTAGGTAACTATCTGTACAGGTACATTTGTTTTTTCTTGCCTAAGTGTACAACCTTACTTTTCTCATCACTGAATTACATTTTTCTGGTTAGGGCCCATTGTTCAAGTCTATCAAGTTCTTGAGCCTATTTTCTAAAGTGTTGACTATTCTCCCCAGCTTGGTATCAATATTCAGACAAACACTACCCATCTCCTACCTACAAGACAGTCCTTTCAGCAATTCCAAAAAAGTTCCACACCCATTTGCACTATCCAGCTGACCCCGAGGGCACAGAAAAAACTCCAAGTAGTTTTAGAAAGAGTGCTAATGACCAGATGACTGCAAGGAGTATAAATTCTTCCATCTTCCACCATTCAGTCAGAACCAAAGAAGTTTCATGAATGGGAAGTGAAATGACTTCAAGTCCAGTTGTCTTTTGGAAGAAGTACATTTGAGACAATCATGACCTTGATGACTGAGAATATCCATAGACATCCAGACAAACAAGCATTTCTTAAATACAAGGTTACATGAGCTAAATACATTATTACTTGCATTTAATACAGTAATATTACTGTACTACTATTATTCCTGGCATCCTTCCTAGTACCTATCTCTTACCACTTATGACTATAATCATGTTGTATCTTTACAATTTATATTGTTTTATTTGTTTATGATTTGATTGCTTATTAGTGACCTATGACTATCACTAAATATTGTATCATATTATTCTTGATGAATGTACTTTGTTTTTTTTCTTTATGTACACGAAGAGCATATACACCAAAAACAAGTTCCTTGTGTGTCCAATCACATTTGGTCAATAAAGAATCCTATCCTATCCTATCCTATCCTATCCTATCCTATCCTATCCTATCCTATCCTATCCTATCCTATCCTATCCTATCCTATCCTATCCTATCTATCCTTATTGTTCTATTCTATTCTTCCTCTATCTTCCTCCTTCCTTTCACTCTTCCTCCCTCCCTCCCTTCCTTTTGTCATATAAATGTAGTGTATATTGGAGGTGGTCTATTCTATTCTATTCTATTCTATTCTATTCTATTCTATTCTATTCTATATTTTTTCTACTCTATTCTACTTTACTGTGTATTCTATTCTATTCTATTCTAAATACAAGGTTATGGCCAGTTACCCTGTCATTTAGAAGCAAGGTACATTGGACTTTGTGGTGATACAATTGTTCAATTCGATCTCTTACTGAGAAGACCATAAACCAAGGTCTACTATGCTCTCTTAGGTGCTCACTTAAAAGGGACATCAATAATAAAAACAAGCATTTCATTCTGACAAAGAGTGATCAGGGCAGCCCTCTGAGTCATACAGCAAGCAACATGGTCGAACAATCACTGTAGCCAAATAATCATTTCAGGCAAAGAGCTATGTTCATCAATGGTAGCCCAAAAATCAGAAGCTGTCTTCATGCATCAGATGACATGAGCTGTAGGTCAAGAAAGCGAAGCTTTGAGATAAAACCTGGTTGTTGAGGGGGACAAAAACCAGTGTTACCTCCTGTGGGAATTTCTTTCTGAAATCCAGTGGTGCCATCTAATGGAGAAATCATGATCCTTCTCTGCAGAAGCTTGCTTTCTTCACGGAAATCTGTAGTCCACAAAAACGAGGAATTTTTTTTAATAAACTTTATTGATTCTTTTATGTTTTTTTTAAAAAGAAAAATTAATCATAACAATAACAGTACTGTAACATCCGTGTTATATGTATCTTTCTTTTGTGCATATTTACATTTATATACATTGTTATGCGATTATATACATTGTCTGTCTTTTACTTATGTTACATTTCATTATTTTCTATTTGCCTAATTTCCAGCCAATTATACCACATATCCCAAATTTTATGATATTCCGACTCTTGTTTGTCTTTTAGTTCTCGGGTCAATTTGTCCATTTTGGCATAGTCCAAGATTTTTTGAATTACCAGTCTGTCTGGGGGGTTCCAACATTGTGTGTAAGATATTCTCGCCGCCATTAATATGTATAATACAATATACTTAATCTTCTTATCATGTTTCTTTTTAAACATCCCTAGCATAAATAATTCTGGTTCAATTCTATTTGTTCTTTGACAATTTCTTGTAACCATCACCTTATTTTGATGCAATATCTTTGAGCT
Organism: Laticauda colubrina; assembly: GCA_015471245.1. Classification (NCBI taxonomy): domain Eukaryota; kingdom Metazoa; phylum Chordata; class Lepidosauria; order Squamata; family Elapidae; genus Laticauda; species Laticauda colubrina. The sequence goes on along the minus strand of BLBF01000002.1, from coordinate 385,304 downwards.
TCTGGACAAGATGACCACATGTGGTAGAAAGTACCTTGTCTCTTTTTACACTTCTAACATGCCAAACTCATGTTGGGATACATTTTTGCTTATCTCTTTGGAGGTAGATACAAGGAATATTTTAACTGTCTTCCCTAAATGTTGTGAAGTGACGTTCTGATTTTCAAGAGTCAGTATAGTGTGGCCATCCTGTTTTCCTACTGTGTATTCAAAGAAAACCTTCCCTCTCTCCCCTCTTCTCCTCTACGCAAACCCTACTCCTTTCTATCACTGATAATGCTACCTAGTTTGGGTAATGAAATGATTGCAAGAAAACAGCCAAATTCAAAGAGTTCCAAAGACCCCACAGTTGTCCTCTTCCTCCTCCTGCTTTCTAGCACTGATGATGATACCTAGTTGGGTAATGAAACATCTGCAAGAAAACAAGAGAGCTCAGAGAGCATCAAGGATCCCACAGTCCTCCTCCTCTTCCTCAGCCTCCTCACTGTAAATCCAACTGCCCCAACTCCCTTCTAGCACTGATGATGTTACCTAGTTAGGTAAGTAAACATCTGCAAAAAAAGATAAGCCACCTGGGAAAGCCAAGGAAAATCATTAAAAACCATAAAAAAGTAAAAGTTAGAATATTTTGGACATGGAATATGACATGCTGCCTAGCCATTTTTTCAGGGATCAAAAGAAAATAAAGCCTTGCCTTATTTTCTAAGAAACATGGTAGAAGGTAAGACCAATGGCGGGGGAGTGAAATCCACCCTGGGGTTGCTTGCTGATGTTGATGGGAAAGTCAGTCCCATATTCCAGAGCTTCAGTAGTCACAGGACTAGCCCCTTGGTCATCCTGGAGCAGTTCCTCCAGTCCATGGCACCCTGGTGCGCCCAGGTGGAGGAGCAGCTGCTCTGGAATGACCAAAGAGTCAGTCCTGTGACTACTGCAGCTCTGGAATATGGGACTGACTTTCCCACCAATGTCAGCAAGCCACCATCAGTCAAAATTCATATTAGTTATCCGTGGGATTTAAAATTATGAGTTTGGTGGTCCGTGAGGTCCAAAAGGTTGGCGATCCCTGGACTAGAAGAATTCCAAGGTTCCTTCCAACTCTATTCTGATTGATTGATTGACCTTAAAATATCACAGAATCATCATAAGGCATTTTGTTTATTCCTAACTCTTTATTTCCAAAGTACTGCTCTGGTGTCCTTTCCACACATGAGTTTTGCGCCAGACTCATTGCTCAATTTCCATTTCATAAAGGGCCTGTCACATAGGCCGACAGATGCAAAACATATGTAAAAAGGACACAGCGGACGAGAAAATGTTCCATCCGTTGTTATCCACTCTCAAAAGTGCCCTGAATTTGCATAAGCAGAGCGGACAACAACGGAAAGGAATGGATGGGGAGTGGATGTAGCGAGGATGTAAAGTGGATGCTCTAAGGAAGCCTAGTGGATGGAAGTGGATGGAAGCAGATGGCACATCTGCAGGGCTTCAGGGGGAGCACAGCGAAGCGGACGCGCAATGGAAGGAACGGATGCAGAGCGGATGCCTAGCGGATGAAGCGGATGCAACACGGATGCCTAGCAGATGCCTACCGGATGCCTAGCGGATGCAAAGCGTTCACTGTGCATGCGGGGAGGATGCATTGCGTCAGCCCTGTGGATAGAAAAGGATGCATCTCACAAGCAGGTCACCATTCAGAGGAAAGACCTGCTGCCAGACACAGCTCCAGCCAGCCAACAACCATGGGGAAGAAGAGGAAGCCTCTTCCATCTGCTGCCAGCCCTGGCAAGAAGGACAGGGCCACCATCCCACCCCCTGGCCCTGACTCTGCTTCTGCTGGGGCTTCTTCTGCTCGGGCTGACTCTTCTGGTGCTGGAGCTTCTGCTGGCACTGCTCCTGGTGCTGGTGCTTCTGCTGGTGCATACTCTGCTGGCACTGCTCCTGGTGCTGGTACTTCTGCTGGTGCTTACTCTGCTGGCGCTACTCCTGGTGCTGGGGCTTCTGCTGGGGCTTACTCTGCTGGCACTGCTCCTGGTGATTCTGCTGGTGCTTACTCTGCTGGCGTTGCTCCTGGTGCTGGTGCTTCTGCTGGTGCTTACTCTGCTGGTGCGGCTCCTGGTGCTGATGCTTCTGCTGGTGCTTACTCTGCTGGCGCTGCTCCTGGTGCTGGTGGTCCTGCTGGTACTCATGGTGCTCCTGCTGATGCTGCTGGTGCTTACTCTGCTGCTGCTGATCCTGGTCCTGCTGGTCCTGCTGGTGCTGCTAGTGCTTACTCTGCTGCTGAAGATCCTGGTGCTGCTGGTGCTGCTGGTGTTGCTGCTCCTGCTTTTGCTGCTACTGTTGTTGTTGTTGCTGCTGGTGGTGGTGGTGTGGAGGAGCAGCCCCTAGAACCTTGAAGCCCCTCTGATGAGGGCCCAGATGGCCCTGCTAGAGGGAGGAAGAGGCATACACATGAATGGGAGAGGAGGCAATACTCCATCGAAGAGGAACATGAGGATGAGGTGCTAGAATGGCTGAGGGAGAACGAGTATCTATGGCGGAAGGGACACATGCTCTATCGAGACACCAAAAGGAAGCAGGCTGCTTGGAGAGAGAAGGCGGAGAGCCTGGGCTGAGGTGCTCCTCGGCTTGTGGAAGCACATGCACACCTGGTATGGGAAGCTGCACCTCAAGAAATCTGGCCAGGACACGGTCAAGCTGACAGACTGAGAGACCTATGTGATGACCAAGTGCAGCTTCTTGGAGGGTGAGATCTGGCTCTGAGGAGCAGCCCCTCTCACAACCCTCTCTTTCAGGCAGCATGCTGAGAGCCAGTCCTCTTCTGGCCAAGAGTCAGCTGCTATGTCCAGGCAGGTATCTGTGGAGCGTCCCACAACGGAGACCCCCTCGACAGCTGCACTCCCCGTGGCAGAGTGGGTGGAGGACCCCATGACGCAGTGGGAGCAAGGAGAGGGCACTTCCACCAGAGACCAACCTGCATTCACCCCCAGCTCCACCTCCACCGAAAGGCAGAGAGGCAGACCGGAAGGGCAGAGCCACACTGTCCTGCTGGAGATCAGGGACACCATCAAAAGCCGCGTAGATCTATTCTCTCAGCTGGTACACACCGACATACCATCCTCAAACTGCAAGCCCTTTAAAACATATGTCAACCAGACCCTCTTGAACATGTCCGAATCACATTACCAGGTGATCAAGGACAGGATCACCAGTCTTCTTCACAACCCTCCAGACCAAGATGAACCTGCTCCCACCCAGTCCAGGTCTGCTCCTCCACCCCAGGTGATGTCACTGCCCTTGCAAGGCTTTCCACAGGCCCTCACCTACCAAGGCTATGGCTACCAGGAGCTCCAGCAGCACAGGCAGCCCTTCCCAGTCCAGGCACAGGTACATCGAACGCCACCGGTGCCACCGATGCCAGCCACGCCACAGATGCCACCCACGCCACAAATACCACCCATGCCACAGATGCCACCGACGCCACACCTCGCTCACCTGCAGACCAGACAGCCCCACCACACTCCTCCTTCCTCCACCCCACAGCCAAGCCCAGCCTCAGAACATCTGTCACTGGTCTTGGGACTAACACCCCATGTCCTGGAGGAAGGGGCTCTCAATATCACAGGACTGAGCCAGCTCTCTGAGAGCTTCCTTCACACACTGTACCCTGTTGTCTTCTCGTGGCCAGGCACCCCAATGGCGCCTCAGACCAGCACTCCAGCAGCAACCACCTCCACAGCACCTGGACCCTTCACTCCTGAGACTATGGGCACACCTCAGAGTGACTGAGAAGAGTGCCAGAGACTGGGTTGCTACCTGATGACTTTATCTTTGCTTGGGACACTTGGGTCATTTTCTTTTACAGTTTGCTATCAATAAAGATTATCTTTGCTTCACACACTTGCTTCAGTTCTTTTGGTCAATAAAGTCTTGGTGGAAAGTTAGAAATGGTTTTAGCCTTTGCATGCTTGTGGGATGGGCTAAGATAGCAGTGGGATGGGCAGGGATACCTTTGGAATGGGTAATAGCTGTGGGATGGACAGGGATACCTTTCGGATGGGTAGTACCTGTCGGATGGGCAGGGATACCTTTGGAATGGGTAATAGCTGTAGGATAGATAAACCTCCAGTGCAAGCATAGTGGGACTGTATGGTCCACCCTTCCAGGTGCCACACCTATGGCCCTTTATTATCAATAACAATGTAATCATTGATCCACACATTTCAACATAAACACAACGCTTTTTTAAATGCCCTGTTCATTGTAGGCCCACTCAACATACATGGCCCAATCTCATCAGTGTGATGAGACAGGGTAAAGGAAGCATCCATTAAGCATCTATCATCCTTTCTTGCCACTCCACTGCTCCAGCTGGGGAGTTGCACCAGTGTTTCAGGAGGTGGCGCTGCTTCTTCCCTTCACGTGAAGCTCTGTTGGGGCCTTGCACATCCACAGTGTCTATCAGGTTTCGCCCTTGCCTCCATTCACCAGGCTCCATGTCCCCATGGCCTTGTTGGAGGTCCACGAGCCTGTTCTGCAACACTGGGTAGTGGATGTGCATGAGATTGTGCAGGATGCAGCAAGCTTCCACAATCCTCCTCACGGTCTGTGGGTGATGCTGCATGGTGGTGAGAAGTACCTGGAACCTGTTGGCCAGGATGCCAAAGGTGTTCTCCACCACCCGCCTTGCCCTGGACAGCATGTAGTTGAAGATCCTCTCTTCACGGGTGAGGAGTCTGGAGGTGTAGGGCTTCATGAGGTAGGTTCTGAGGGAGAAGGTGTCATCCCCCACGATGAAGTAGGGCACATCTTGTCTGTCATTGGGCAGAGGGTCTTGATCTGGGAAGCCCATGATGAGGTTGCGTTCCAGCCCCTCCTTGAGGTGACTAGTGTTGTATACCTGGGCATCTGAAGATGACCCGTTGCCTGAAGCATCGATGTACATGA
>BLBF01000002.1:350237-362865 GCA_015471245.1 Laticauda colubrina | reverse complement strand
ACTTTTTGAGCGGAAAATGTATCCAATGCGTCCGTTCTGCATCCGCTACGCATACGGGGAACATCCGTTCTATATCCGTCATCATCCGTTACGCATCTGCTATATCCGCTAGGCATCCGTTGCACATCCGCGCAACTCGCATCCGCTCCAGCGGAAAACGAAAACAGGGAGGAAGCGAAACAGATGCGGAACGGACACACAGCATTAGTAGCATGGACGGAGAAAGGATGAAAGTGGATGCAGCTTGCATACAAAGCATTAAAACGGAAAAAACGTTCGCAAAGGGGACCTATCTCGGATATTTAGGATGTCTGTAGGATGTCTAGAGGATGCAAAAGGACACCTCATGGAAAACCTATATTTCCTATAAAAAGGGGGAGGAACTCACCTGGATCTCACTTTCAGTCCAGCAGCCGTGCAGTGCAGATCTCTGCAGCCTTCATCTGGCTCTTGCTCTTCCACAGCATCCAGTCATCTCCACCATGGATCATCACACACTCCTTTTGGTAGCCACCATCATTCTACAACAGTGCAAAGCCATCTACAGGCTCTTCACCTGTTCTATGCGAAGAAAAGGAGGAGGCCAAGAAGTGTCTGGGTCCAAAGATGGATCGGGAGAAGAGCCGAGTACGGACTGTACAACAAACTGATGGTGGAGCTGAGGAACGAAAACCCTCGTGCATTCCAGAACTTCATGAGGATACCTCCAGCCATGTTTGACGAAGTTGTGGAGCGGCTGAGACCCATGTTGACCAAGCAGGGCACCAACTTCCGGCCCAGCCTGGACCCTGGGCTCAAGGTGGCACTGACTCTTTGCCACCTGGCCTCCGGGACCACGTACAGGAGCATACAGTATGGCTGGAGGGTGCCACATAACACCATCAACATTGTGGTCAGAGAAGTGGTGCAGGCCATCATCGAAGAATACCTGGAGGAGCTCATCCAGTGCCCCTCCACTGAAGAAGGGTGGAAGAAAGTTGCAGAGCAATGGTATCAGAAGTGGAACTTCCCCCATACTGTTGGAACAATAGATGGCAAGCACATGGCCTGCAAAGCTCCAGCCTAGTCAGGGTCCACTTATTTCAACTACAAGGGCTTCTTCAGCATCATCCTCTTCGCCATGGTCGATGCTGACTACAAGTTCATGTACATCGATGCTTCAGGCAACGGGTCATCTTCAGATGCCCAGGTATACAACACCAGTCACCTCAAGGAGGGGCTGGAACGCAACCTCATCATGGGCTTCCCAGATCAAGACCCTCTGCCCAATGAAACACAAGATGTGCCCAACTTCATCGTAGGGGATGACGCCTTCTCCCTCAGAACCTACCTCATGAAGCCCTACACCTCCAGATGCCTCACCCGTGAAGAGAGGATCTTCAACTACAGGCTGTCCAGGGCAAGGCGGGTGGTGAAGAACGCCTTTGGCATCCTGGCCAACAGGTTCCAGGTACTTCTCACCCCCATGCAGCAGCGCCCACAGATCGTGAGGAGGATTGTGGAAGCTTGCTGCATCCTGCACAATCTCATGCGTACCCGCTACCCAGTGTTGCAGAACAGGCTCGTGGACTTCCAACAAGGCCATGGGGACATGGAGCCTGGTGAATGGAGGCAAGGGCGAAACCTGATAGACACTGTGGATGTAGAAGGCAACAGAGCTTCATGTGAAGGGAAGAAGCAGCACAACCTCCTGAGACACTGGTGCAACTTCCCCAGCTGGAGCAGTGGAGTGGCAAGACAGAATGATAGATGACTAATGGATCCTTCCTTCAGCCTGTCTCATCACACTGATGAGATTGTGCCATGTATGTTGGGTGGGCCACTATGCTTGCACTGGAGGTTTATCTATCCCACAGCTATTACCCATCCCAAAGATATCCCTGCCCATCCCACAGGTATCCCTGCCCATCCCACAGGTATCCCTGCCCATCCCACAGCTATTACCCATCCCACAGGTATCCTAACCCATACCACAGCTATTACCCATCCCACATGTATCCCTGCCCATCCCACTGCTATCTTAACCCATCCCACAAGCATGCAAAGGCTAAAACCATTTCTAAAAGTTTCCACCAAGACTTTATTTAATAAAATAAATGAAGCAAGTGTGTAAAGCAAAGATAATCTTTATTAATAACAAGCTGTAAAAGCAAAATGACCCAAGTGTCCCAAGCAAAGATAAAGTCTACAGGTAGCCACCCAGTCTCTGGCACTCTTATCAGTCACTCTGAGGTGTGCCCAGTCTCATGGGTGAAGGCTCCAGGTGCTGTGGAGGTGGCTGCTGCTGGAGTGCTGGTCTGAGCCATCATTGGGGTGCCTGGCCCTGAGAGGACAACAGGGGACGGTGTGTGAAGGAAGCTCTCAGAGAGCTGGCTCATTCCTGTGATGTTGAGAGCCCCTTCCTCCAGGACATGGGTGTCAGCCCCAATACCGATGACAGATGTTCTGAGGCCGGGCTTGGCTGTGAGGTGGAGGAAGGAGCAGTGTAGTGGGGATGTCTGGTCTGCAGCTGAGCGAGGTGAGGCGTGGGTGGCATCAGTGGCATGGGTGGCATCTGTGGCATGGCTGGCATCTATGGCGTGGCTGGCATCGGTGGTGTGGGTGGCATCGGTGGAACCGGTGGCATTTGATGTACCTGTGCCTGGACTGGGAAGGGCTGCCTGTGCTGCTGGAGCTCCTGGTAGCCATAGCCTTGGTAAGTGAGGGGCTGTGGAAAGCCTTGGAAGGGCAGTGACATCACCTGGGGTGGAGGAGCAAATCTGGACTGGGTGGGAGCAAGTTCAGCTGGGTCTGGAGGGTTGTGAAGAAGACCGGTGATCCTGTCCTTTATTACCTGGAACTGTGATTCCGACATGTTCATGAGGGTCTTGTTGATGTAGATGAGGAAGGGCTTGCGGTTGGAGGATGGGAGGTCGCTGTGTACCAGCTGAGAGAGATCTACGCTGCTTCTAATGGTGTTCCTGATCTCCAGCAGGACAGTGTGGCTCTGCCCCTCCGTTCTGCCTCTCTGCCTGCTTTCTGTGGAGGGGGAGGTGGGGGTGGATGTGGGGTGGCCTGTGGTGGAAGTGCCGTCTCCTTTCTCCCACTGCATGAGGGGGTCCTCCACACGTTCCGCCATGGGGAGTGCAGCTGTTGGGGGGGTCTCCATCATGGCACACTCCACAGATACCTGCCTGGACACAGGAGCTGACTCTTGGTCAGAAGAGGACTGGCTGTCTGCGGGCTGCCTGAGAGAGAGGGTTGTCAGAGGGGCTGCTCCTCGGTGGCGGAACCTCATCCTTATGTTCCTCTTCGATGGAGTATTGCCTCCTCTCCCATTCACGCGTATGCCTCTTCCTCCCTCTGGCAGAGCCATCTGGGCCCTCATCAGAGGGGCTTCGAGGTTGTAGGGGCTGCTCCTCCACACCACCACCACCAGCAGCAACAGCAGCAACAACAGTAGCAGCAAAAGTAGGACCAGCAGGAGCAGCAGCACCAGCAGGACCACCACCAGCAGCAGCAGCACCAGCAGTGCCAGCAGCACCAGCAGGACCAGGATCATCATCAGCAGAGTAAGCACCAGCAACACCAGCAGCACCAGCAGGACCAGGAGCACCAGCAGGACCAGCAGGACCAGGAGCAGCACCAGCAGAGTAAGCACCAGCAGAAGCCCCACCACCAGGAGCAGCACCAGCAAAGTAAGCACCAGCAGAAGCACCAGCACCAGGAGCAGCACCAGCAGAGTAAGCACCAGCAGAAGCCCCAGCACCAGGAGCAGCACCAGCAAAGTAAGCCCCAGCAGAAGCCCCAGCACCAGGAGCAGTGCCAGCAGAGTAAGCACCAGCAGAAGCACCAGCACCAGCAGAGTAAGCACCAGCAGAAGCACCAGCACCAAGAGCAGCGCCAGCAGAAGCTCCAGCACCAGAAGAGTCAGCCCCAGCAGCAGAAGCCCCAACAGAAGCAGAGTCAGGGCCAGGGGGTGGGATGGTGGCCCTGTCCCTCTTGCCAGGGCTGGCAGCAGATGGCACAGGCTTTCTCTTCTTCCCCATGGTTGTTGGCTGGCTGGCTGGCTGGCTGGCTGGCTGGCTGGCTGGCTGGCTGGCTGGCTGGAGCTGTGTCTGGCAGTAGGTCTTTCCTCTGAATGGTGACCTGCTTGTGAGCTGCTTTCCTTTATATCCACAGGGCTGACACAATGCATCTTCCCCGCATGCGCAGTGAACACTCTGCATCCGCTAGGCATCTGCTAGGCATCCGCTAGGCATCCGCTAGGCATCCGCTAGGCATCCGCTAGGCTTCTGCTCTGCATCTGCTCTTTCCGCTGCGCGTCCACTTCGCCGTGCTCCCCTGGAAGCCCTGCGGATGTGCCATCTGCTTCCATCCGCTAGGCTTCCGTGGAGCATCTGCTTTCCATCCTGGCTATGTACTCCCTCCGTCCGTTCGTTTCCATTGTTGTCCGCTCTGGTTATGCAAATTCGGAGCACTTTTGAGAGTGGATAACAATGAATGGAACATTTTCTCATCCACTGTGTCCTTTTTACAAACGTTTTGCATCCGTCGGCCTATGTGACAGGCCCTTAAAGTAATAACTAGCAGTCAGCAAGGGTTTGTTAAAAACAGATCATGCCAAACCTTATTTCATTCTTCAACACAGTGACTTAATTAGTTGACTAGCAAAATACTGTGGACATAATATATTTAGATTTCAGCAAGGCATTTGATAAAGTAGACCACAATCTACTTCTTAGGAAGCTAGAAAAAAAGTGGAATAGATAGCACCACCATTAGATGGACTCACAACTGGCTGGCAAACTGTACTCAACTAATAGTCCTAAATGGGTCTAAGTCTACATGGAGAGAAGTAAGCAGTGTGGTGCCATAAGGTTCTGTTTTAGGCCCACAACTCTTCAATGTCTTCATTAAAAACTTATATGAGGGAATAGAAGGGGAACTTACCAAATCTGCAGATGATACGAAGCTGGCAGGAATAGCTAACACCCAAGAAGATAGGCTCAAGATCCAGATGGATCTTGACAGACTAGAACACTGGGCTATATCTTATAAAATGAAATTCAATATAGAGAAAAGTAAAGTCCTACACTCAGGCAAGAAAAACCAAAAGTAGCCATATAGACTGGATGAAACCAGGCTCAATAGCAGTAGCTGTGAGAGGGATCTTGGAGTCTTAGTGGATAACCAGCTAAATATGAGCCAGCCGTGTGCAGCCACCGCCAAAAAAGCTAATGCAATCCTAAATTGTATTAACAGAGGGATACAATCAAGATCAAGGGAAGTACTAATTCCACTCTATAAAGCCTTGGTAAGGCCACACCTAGAGGACTGCATCCAGTTTTGGGCACCACATTATAAAAAAGATGTTGAGATTCTGGAAAAAGTACAGGGAAGAGCAGCCAGGATGATCAGGGGACTGGAGGCTCAAACTTACAAGGAACGTTGCAGGAACTGGGCTTGGCTAGTCTAGTGAAGAGAAGGACCAGGGGAGACATGATAGCGGTTTTCTAATGTTTGAGGGGCTGCCACAGGTAGGAAGGGGTCCAGCTGCTTTCCAAAGCACCTGAAGGCCAAACAAGGAATAATGGATGGAAACTGAACAAGGAGAGATTTAACCTGGAAATAAGGAGAAACTTTCTGACAGTGAGAACAATCAACCAATGGAATAACTTGCCCTCAGAAGTTGTAGGAGCGCCATCAGTTGAGACTTTCAAGAAGAGATTGGACTGCCATTTGTCAGAAATTGTGTAGTTTCTCCTGCTTGGGCAGGGGGTTGGACTAGATGAAAGGTTTGAAGGTTCCTTCAAACTCTGATTATCTGTATCTGTAAAACAACCACTTATGAACGCATGGCACAACATAGGAGATACAAACCTACCAGGACTAGATTTAGCAATCCATCTGCATTTCAAAGAAAAAGGCTACTCTTTTAAAGACAGCAAAGTCCACATTTTGGACAGAGAGGACTTGCCCATGTTCTTCCACACTGTCAGATTCTGCTGCCATCTCCTCAGACTGCTGGTGGACCACAACAATTTCCTGCTTGAGCAGGGGGTTGGACTAGAAGATGTCCAAGATCCCTTCCAACTCTGTTATTCTGTTGGTCAGCATCCTGGAGGAAGACTGAGGAAGACTCTTCAAATTTTACTTCAACATCTTAAACAGTGTTCTTCTACTCAGAAGATCATCAAATTAATTAAGGAACTCTAAAGAAGTGTTGACACTAGGAGTTTAAACTAGGAATGTGATAATCAGCCCATTCTGCTGGTGTTCTATCCATCAAGGTCGAATGTTGTGGTGAAGCAATGAACATTATTCACTTTGTATTGTAGGAATGGCTCATCCATTAAACCAGCTCTTCGAAACAGCAAGTGATTCATTACTGAAGAGCTTTACAAGGAGTTTCATTGAGGGCAGAAATTAGAAAAAGAAAGGAAAGCCGGGAAATGTAAATACAATGCTAATCTTGCAGCTAAATGCTTTGATTAAAAATGGATTTGATACAATGGATTCCTCTTTGAAAACAGGGAAAGCAACGGAGTGAGCCTTCAGGAATCATCCTCGTGTTATTTTTAAAATAGCAAAGAAAATAAAAGCTGGACTTGATTTGACATTGGAACCATCTAGTGTAGTAATTATTTCCATGTAAGCTAACCAAGAGACTGTATGAAGGAGTGAAACAAGTTTCAAGGATCCATTCCAGACAGAATGGATGGCCAAGTCGCTGTGGCCAACTCACAGTGGGACAAACTCTCTGTGGGACAATTCAACACTTCAATTTAAGGCCCTGTCACACTGCCCAACGGATGCAAAACGTTTGTAAAAAGGACACAGTGGACGAGAAAAATGTTCCATCCATTATTATCCGCTCTCAAAAGGAGCAAAAATTTGCATAACCAGAGTGGATAACACGGAAAGGAACGGACGGGGGGAGGATGCAGAGCGGATGGAAAATGGATGCAGAGCGGAATGGAAGCGGATGGGAGCAGATGGCACATCCGCTAGGCTTCCAGGGGACCTCAGCAAAGCAGACGCGGAATTGATACAGCGGATGCACAGCGGATGAAGCAGATGCACAGCAGAAGCCTAACGGATGCCGAGCATTAATTGCGCATGCGGGGAGGATGCATTGCGTAAGCCCCGCGGATATAAAGGGAAGCAGCTCAGAAGCAGGTCACCATTCAGAGGAAAGACCTGCTGCCGGACACATTGACTGCCTTGCTGCCAGCCTCCCTGCCAGCCTTGCTGTCTGCCGGCCTGCAAGCCTAGCTGCCAGCCTCCCTGCCAGCCTTGCTGTCTGCCTGCCTGCCAGCCTTGCTGCCAGCCTCCCTGCCAGCCTTGCTGCCAGCCTGCCTTCCAGCCTCCCTGCAAGCCAGTCTGCCTGCTAGCCTACCTGCCAGCCTTGGTGCCTACCTGCCTGCCAGCCTTGGTGCCTGCCTTCCTGCCAGCCTTCCTGCCAGCCTTGGTGCCTGCCTGCCAGCCTTGGTGACTGCGTGCCTGCCAGCCTTCCTGCCAGCCTTCCTGCCAGCCTTCCTGCCAGCCTTCCTGCCAGCCTTTCTGCCAACCTTGGTGCCTGCCTTCCTGCCAGCCTTGGTGCCTGCCTGCCTCCAAGCCTTGGTGCCTGCCTGCCAGCCAGCCTTGGTGCCTGCCAGCCTGCCAGCCTTGGTGCCTGCCTGCCTCCCTGACAGCCAGCAACCCCACAACCATGGGGAAGAACAGAAATCCTCAGCCATCTGCTGCCAGCCCTGGCAAGAGGGACAGGGCCACCATCCCACCCCCTGGCCCTCAATCTGCATCTGCTGGGGCTTCTGTAGCAGGGGCTGACTCTTCTGGAGCTGGAACTTCTGCTGCTTCTGCTTTTGGAGGAGCTGATGATGATGCTTCTGGAGGTGGTGCTCCTTATTCTGCTGATGCTGCACCCCAATGGCGTTTCAGACAAGCACTCCAGCACCAGCCACCTCCACAGCACCTGGACCCTTCACCCCTGAGACTGAACGACCAAGAGGAGTGCCAGAGACTGGCTGGCTGGCTACCTGTGGAATTTATTTGGACATTTGACTTGGGTCATTTTTCTTTTATAGCTTTTTGTTAACAAAGTCTATCTTTGATTTACACACTTGCTTCATTTCTTTTTTTTAATAAAGTCTTGGTGGAAACTTTTAGAAATGGTTTAAGCCTTTGCAGGCTTGTGGGATGGGTTAATATAGCAGTGGGGTGGGCAGATATACCTGTGGAATGAGCAGGGATACCTTTGGGATGGGTAATAGCTGTGGGATAGATAGACCTCCAGTGCAAGCATAGTGGGACTGTATGGTCCACCCTCCCAGGTGCCATACCTATGGCCCTTTATTATCAATAACAATTTAATCATTGATCCACACATTTCAACATAAACAAAACTCTTTATTAAATGCCCTGTTCATTGTAGGCCCACCCAACATACATGGCCCAATCTCATCCGTGTGATGGGACAGGCTGAAGGAAGCATCCATTAAGCATCTACCATCCTGTCTTGCCACTCCACTGCTCCAGCTGGGGAGTTGCACCAGTGTTTCAGGAGGTTGCACTGCTTCTTCCCTTCACGTGAGGCTCTGTTGGGGCCTTGCACATCCTCAGTGTCTATCAGGTTTTGCCCTTGCCTCCATTCCCCAGGCTCCATGTCCCCATTGCCTTGTTGGAGGTCCACGAGCCTGTTCTTCAAGGCTGGATAGCGGGTGCGCATGAGATTGTGCAGATGCAGCAAGCTTCCACGATCCTCCTCACGGTCTGTGGGTGATGCTGCATGGTGGTGAGAAGTACCTGGAACCTGTTGGCCAGGATGCCAAAGGCATTCTCCACCACCCGCCTTGCCCTGGACAGCATGTAGTTGAAGATCCTCTCTTCACGGGTGAGGCATCTGGAGGTGTAGGGCTTCATGAGGTAGGTTCTGAGGGAGAAGGCGTCATCCCCCACGATGAAGTAGGGCACATCTTGCATGTCGTTGGGCAGGGGTTCTGGATTTGGGAAGCCCACGATGAGGTTACGTTCCATCCCCTCCTTGAGTTCACTGGCGTTGTATACCTGGGCATCTGAAGATGAGCCGTTGCCTGAAGCATCGATGTACATGAACTTGTAGTCAGCATCGACCATGGCGAAGAGGATGATGCTGAAGAAGCCTTTGTAGTTGAAATAAGTGGACCCCGACTTGGCTGGAGCTTTGCAGGCCACGTGCTTGCCATCTATGGCTCCAACGGTGTGTGGGAAGTTCCACTTCTGATACCACTGATCTGCAACTTTCTTCCATCCTTCTTCAGTGGTGGAGCACTGGAGGAGCTCCTCCATTTATTCTTCGATGATGACCTACACCACTTCTCTGACCACAATGCTGATGGCATTGTGTGGCACCCTCCATCCGTCTTGCATGCTCCTGTACGTGGTCCCTGAGGCCAGGTGGCGCAGAGTGAGTGCCACCTTGAGCCCAGGTTCCAGGCTGGGCCGGAAGTTGGTGTTTGCCTTGGTGAACCTGGGTGTCAGCCACTGCACAACTTCATCAAACATGGCTGGAGGCATCCTCATGAAGTTCTGTAATGTATGAGTGTCTTCGTTCCTGAGCTCCACCATCAGCTTGTTGTACAGTCCATACTCTGCTCTTCTCCCGATCCATCTTCGGACCCAGACGCTTCTTGGCCGCCTCTTTTTCTTCCCGTAGTAGAGTTCACAGAGCCTGTAGATGGCTTCGGACTGTTGCAGAAGGATGGTGGCTGCCAAAAGGACTTTGTTACGATCCATGGTGGACATGACTGGATGCTGTGGAAGGGAAGAGTCAGATGAAGGCTGCAGAGGTCTGCACAGCTGGGCTGCTGGGCTGAAAGTGAGATCCAGGTGAGTTTCTCACCCTTTTTATAGGCAGTATAGGTTTTCCACTATGTGTCCCTTTGAATGTTTTTTCCATTTTAAAAGCTTTCTTTGCGAGCTGCATCCGCTTTCATCCTTTCTCCATCCATTCTGCATCCATTCTGCATCCGTTCCGCGTCCGTTCCGCTTCCTCCCTGCGTCCGTTTACCGTTGGAGCAGATCAAATTGTGTGGATGTGTAGCGGATGCCTAGCGGATATAACGGATGCATAATGGATGCAGAACGGATGCCTAGCGGATGCCTAGCCGATGCAGAATGGACGCATTGGATACATTTTCCGCGCAAAAGTTTTGAGCAGCTCAAAACCCTCTGAGCAGATGGAACGTCAATAGACGGATGCTGGATAGATAGAGAGGAAGCAAAACATATGCAGTGAGTACAGAACGGATGCATCACGTTAACCAACGGATGGTAAGTGTTTTTCTCCGTTTTACATCCTCTTTCCATCCGTTGGTGCAGTGTGACAGGGGCTTTAATTCTTTAAAATAATTTTAAAAATATGTTTAATTTTTGTCATTCACATTTCATTTTGTCCCTCCTTTGTCCCTCTTTTTTTTAAAAGATTATTTTCCACCATTTCTTGTATATTAATTTAACTCTTGTCTTGCTGGTAAGTTGGCCATAGTGGGTTGGCCGTGTTGTGTTGGCTGCAGTGAACTGTCCGAGACTTCACTCAAGAATCTGGGCATCTATAGCCTGAAAAAGAGGAGAATGAAAGGAAATGAAAAAGGTATCGAAAAGGTTGTCATCATCATCATCATCATCATCATCATCATCATCATCATCATTATCATCAAATAACAGATTTGTAAGGGACCTTGTAGTCATCTAGTCCTACCAACTGCCTAAGCAGAACATCTTACACCATTTCTGACAAGTGGCTGTCCAGTGTCTTCTTTTTTTTTTTTTTTAAAGAATTTTATTAATTTTTAACAAACAAACATAGACAAACAAAACACAAAACATAAAAAACATAAAATATCTTTTTGGACGGCAGTTTGATCCCGAGTTACATCTTTTTGTACAGACATAAATTCAAGTTCATGCTTACTTTTATATAGCATTCCATTTCTTATTTACTATTTTACATTTTCTATATAGCTTCTCCCCTCTTTTCACTCTCTTAATTCTATTATATTTATTTCATCTCAATTTAAATCATTATACTTATATCCTTTGTCTGTCCTGTTTCAGCTGTCTATTATCTTTTCTCATTAACACAAAATTTCTTCTGTAATGACTGATTGAAGTATAATGCCTTATCATACTTATCCTTCCCCTAGTTTTAAAGCTTAACATAACACATAATTTTCATTTGGATTCTGCGTAGTACCTTCTAAAGATAGACTCAATATTTAAAAAAAAAAAATTAAATATATAATATAATTAAAACAACAATCCATAGCAATTGAAATTATATCATTAAAATTAATATTCATTTAAATCTTAAACATTTTACACAATCCTTTCTAAATAAGTATCATGCTTCTATGGGAACACTTATAGATTTTGCTTAGTTACTTCCCCCTATAAAATATTATACAATGACAATGTTCTCATTTTTCTTTAATTCAATTCTCTCATATTTGATTTCATTCATTTTATTTAAAAAAAATTTTTCGCTAAGTTACATTAAATATTTTGTCCCATTTTATAATCATATATTATTCCAATTTTCTAACATTATTTCAAATACAAATACAACAACACAGTCTTATGTACCTTTGCAGAATCTCTTTTTCAGTTATATGTTTACCCATTATCTCTAAATAAATTCTGTTTCTTTACATCTTGTTTCAAACCTTTGTAGCTTCTCTTCCCTTCTTTCCTCCCTTGCTTCTCCATTCTACCCTTTTTACCCCCTTGTCTCTTAATCTCCACCCTCTTATGTATTCCTCTTTTCTGTTGCTTTCTGATATTGTGTCCACTTTTCACCTTGTTTTTCCCTTTTTTGGTTGTTTTTTTAAGTCTTAAATTCTCCATTCTCTTTCTCCCCTTTCCCCTTTCTTCCCCAAATAAAGTTGCTTGTTCATTAAGGATAGTTTCTTCTTCATCCCAATCTTCTTGTTCTTGTAGTTTCTCGTATGTAGAAATTGCCATTTCTAAAAAATGAAAAACAGAGCCAAAAGAATCCTTCCCTTCTTGTTTCTCTTGTTTATATTTTATAAATTCCATTTTCAGTTCATCCATAAGTAATGCCAAGTAAAAAAAAAAAAAAAGAAAAAAATTTAAACGCCCCAAATGATTTTAATCATTCAAATAAGAGTTTCCAAAAGTCCCAAAGTCACCAAACAATCCAGATACACACAGTCTGTTTCATTTAACACTTTCTTCTTTTTTTCACTTTTTTTTTCACTTTAATGCTTCAAAAAACTTCAAATTCTTTTTGACCTTCAATCCATCTGATAGAGTAGCCAATTATGATCCAAAATGGAAAAATCCAATAGTAAAAAGGCCCAAAACCAAAGAAGAAAAAGGATAAAATAAAAAGCAAAAATAAAAATATTACTAGAATTGAAATATACAAAAAGGCTGGCGAGTAGAGATTTCACAAGTATATATATATATATATATGTTTTTTTAAGTTATCGCGGGTACTTACATGTGTGCTGTTCAGCTTCCTTCGGGTATTATCCCACGTCATTGTAGTTCTGTTAAAGTTGTAGCAACGTTTCAGCAGAATCTCATCTGCCATCATCAGCCTGATGATGGCAGATGAGATTCTGCTGAAACGTTGCTACAACTT
>BLBF01000002.1:294957-350137 GCA_015471245.1 Laticauda colubrina | reverse complement strand
AATACTTTCCCCCCCCCCCAGCCGGAAAAAAGAGTAATGTATACAAAACTCAGAGGAAAAGAAAAAAAAACAAAGGGGGCCTCTATCCTAAAGAAAATTAAAAAATCAAAAGAAGCATAAAAATATATATAAGAAAAAATTCAATCTGGTTACCTACAAAGTCACATTAAATTCCTCAGAAAAAGAAGTAGTAAGGAAAGAATCCAAGCCTCAATTTGACATCACTTTAAAAAACGCCGCTCAAACAGATTCCAGTCAAACAAAAGTAAAGTCACAGGTTTCTTCTTTGTTCAGGATATCCTTTCAGGTCTCAACCAATTTACAATACAAAAGAAGTTTCTCACCCAACCGACACACACTCGCTCCAGCCACTTTCTTTTCGGAGCTGTCCCGACTTCAGCAGCTTTGGAGGCTGCCTTTCCACCGCCAGCAAAAGGGCTTCTCCCGGATCAAACCAGAGATTTGCGATATCTCTGGGATCCTGGGACTGTGCCCTTCACGATCCCCGTCTCTACGGGACGGTTTAGGTCCGTTAGGACCGACCATGGGCGAAAATATCAGCTGCGATCTCAGAGCCCCGAGATCGCAGCTGTAGCACCGAGACGAAGCTCCGCCTTCTCCACTGTCCAGTGTCTTCTTGAAAGCCTCCAGTGATGAATCTACCACAACTTCTGAAGGCAAGCTGTTCCATTGAATATAGAATACCAGAGTTGGAAGGAACATTCTAGGTCATCTAGTCCAACCCCCTGCCCAAACAGGACACCCTACCCCATTTTTGACAAATGGCTGTCCAGTCTCTTCTTGAAAACCTCCAGTGATGAAGCTCCAGCAACTTCTGAAGGCAAGTTCTGTTCCATTGGTTGATTGTTCTCATTGTCAGAAAATTTCTCCTTATTTCCAGGATGAATCTCTCCTTGATCAGTTTTCATCCATTATACCTTATCTGGCCTTCGGGTGCCTTGGAAAGTAGCTTGACCCCCCTCTTCTCTGTGGCAGCCCCTCAAATATTGGAAGATGCTATAATGTCTCCCCTGGTCCTTCTCTTCACTAGACTAGCCAGGCCCAGTTCTTGTACCTGTTCTTCATATGTTTTAGTCTCCAATCCCCTCATCATCTTTGCTGCTCTTCTCTGCATTCTTTCTAGAGTTTTTCTAATCTTTCTAGAGCAGGGGTGTTAAGCTCATGTCATCAGTGTTGTCACATGACATAATGGGACTTTATACCCTTTCACTAAACTGGGCAGGGGTGGGGCCAGCATGTGACATATCTGGCCCATGGGCTGCAAATCTGACACCCCTGTTCTCGAGTATCATCATCATCATCAGGTATGTTTTCAAACTCACTCTAGCTTGATTTGGCCTGCATGGGTAGCAAGCATTCTTTCCCCAGTTTAACTGCAAACTGATGCATCTTCAACTCTGTGAGAGCAATGAAGAATTCTTGGTTTTATAATCACCTTTTCTGATCCCATATTCCATCTGGGACCCTGCTGATATTCTTGCAGACATATTAGGCACCTCCAAACTTGAACTTAGGTAAATGAGGAAATAGGCTTTAATGGAAAAAATGCAGAAAATCAAGGCAGTGTACACCGGGAAATCTGTATTTTCTTGTCCGTTCATGGATATCTTCAAAGCCAATTCAGATGGCTGAATAAAGATTGTTTCCCTATTAAAAAAAAACTAAGGTGGGTTTTTCTGCCAGCTATTGATTCTAAAGAGTGGATTAAAATGGTTACAACTGCCAGGGGAAGGATACTATAATGAGCAAACACACTGCACTTGCAAGAAACAAGCCCCCAAGAAATGTTCTGCAAATGTGCCAGCGAGTGATGTGCACAGGGAAAGTTGACCATGAAATGGATGAGAGGTGAAACTGAGGAATGGCAAATGTGTGGCTGTTTCCTTCCCAGGAGAAAAGGATGACTACTTCCCTGAAGATAAAGATTGTTTGTCAAAAAAAACCCTTAGGGAATTGCTGGAAGCCTGGCATTTGATCAGCCATCCACTGGCACATTTACAGTGTGTACACATACACAACATTTACACAACATTCAAAAGGGGGGGAAGGAAACAAAGAAACCAAAAACCTCTTCACCAGCAAGTGACACCTAGATAAGCAGGAATTAACACCAGGATTAGTATCAGAACAATAATCAAGCAGTAAAAATACTCTCATTAAGGGAAAAACAACAATATTCCCAATGGCACTGACAGGGCAAGTCATTAATATATAAAAAGAAAACAAGCCCCCACTTCCTTCTAGCCCTGATGATGTTTCCTAGTTGGGTCATGAAATGTCTGCAAGAAAACAAACAAGCTCAGAGAGCACCGGTCCTCCTCCTCCTCCTCCTCCTTCTCCTCCTCCTCCTCCTCTTCCTCCTCCTCCTCCTCCTCCTCCTCCTCCTCCTCCTCCTCCTCCTCCTCCTCCTCCTCCTCCTCCTCCTCCTCCTTCTCCTCCTCCTCTCCCTCCTCTTCCTCCTCCTCCTAAATCCCACTCCCTTCTTTCTAATCCTGATGATGTTTCCTAGTTGAGTCATGAAACGTCTACAAGAAAACAAACAAGGTCAAAGAGCACCAGTACTCCTCCTCCTCCTCAACCCCACTCCCTTCTAGCCCTGATGATGTTTCCTAGTTGGGTCATTACACATCTGCAAGAAAACAACCAAACTCAGAGAGCACCAAGGACTTCACAGCTGAAGAATTTTGCCAGTGGAATTAAAAAAAAAAAGTAACATTGCATTTAGCTCAAGCTAAATTGCAAGAAGAGATTGGTCTATCAGAAATGGTGTAGGGTCTCCTGCTTGGTGGGGGGTTGCACTAGATGACCTACAAGATCCCTTCTCACTCTGTTAATCTCTGTGTTGAGCTGTGGCCAAGAATGACCAATGTCAGACTAGGCTGAAGCTGCCATATCTAAAGATGAAGCTGTGTGATAGAGGGAGGGAGGGTATGTGGGGGGGTCTGTAACTTGGAATCTTGTCTAAAAGATACCTTCAGAAAATAGGTGAGGAGGGCTTAAGTTCTTAAGGAAACAAAGGGGAAAAGTCACCTGAACCAGCAAAAGACAAAAAAATTGTCTCCTCTTGCTTTCCTTCCTAGCCCTTCCTTCTCTTCCTTTTCTTATACTTCCCTCCACCCTGCCCCTCCCTTAGCTCTTCCCCTTCACTAACCTCTTCCTTCCCTCCACCCTTCCCTTTCCTTCCCCAGCACTTCCCCTTCCCCTTTCGCTTCCCTTCTCTCCCCCTTCCCTGCCCCTTCTTTTTCCTTCCCTTCATTCTCCTCTACCTTTCCTTTCCCTTCCTTCCAATTCCGTTCTGTTCACCCCTTCCCTTCCATTTCTTCCTTTCTCTTCTCTTCCCTTCCCTTCCCTTTCACCTCTTCAGTTTCCTTCCTTTCTTCATTCACTTCTTCCCTTCCTTTTCCTTTTTCCTTTTCCCCCTTCCCTTTTCATCCATTTATTCCCCTTGCTTCCTTTCCTCCCATTTCCTTCCCCATTTTTCTGCCCTTCTCTTTTTCCTTTCCTTTCCTTCCTTCACCTCTCTTCTCATCTACCCTCCTCCTTGTTCTCCCCTTCCCTTTCCTTCCCCCCTTCCTCTTCCTCCTCCTCCCCTCCTCTCCCCTCCTCCTCCCTTCCCTTCCTTCTCCTCTCCCCTCCTCTCCTTTTCTCCACCCTCTCCTTCCCTCCCCTTCTCCTTCCTCCCCTTCTCCTTCCTTTCCTTTCCCTTTCTCAGTTCTTTCTCCTCCAGTCCCAGTTCTTTTTCTTCCAGAATTATTCAGGATCTCAGTTTGGTTCATCATGCCAAGCAGCAAATAAAAGATGCTCCCCTCTCTCCCTCTCCCTCCCTCCCTCTCTCTCCCCTCCCCTCTCTCTCCTCAGAGTCCCTTGTTCCCTCTGGGCTTGGCACTAATGAATAGCTGTGTCTCAACTCTTATTTCACTTTCTTCCGCCTTGAAAACCCATTCCATAGCAATCTTTTGCCGCAATGTCAGTGTAATCTATGGATGGTTGGTTTTGCTTTTCTTTGAACTGCATGTAGGAATCAGAGGGGGGCAGTCACTGCTTCTCAATGCTACCAAAGAAACAATCTATTGTAGAAGGTAAGCACCCATCCCTCTCCTAGAAAAAATGAAATATTTTAGGATATACTTTCATTATGTTCCATATTAACATACTCCTAACAGGTTATTCCTATTGGACAACAAATATCTGATGCTGATTGGCTACTTTTCTCGACACCGATTGGCCAATGATAGCAGGGCTATGATTGGCCAATTCAAGTGGCGGGAAAAACAAGTAGCCGTCATTGGACACTAGCCGCAAGCAGCTCTCTATAAAAAGAGCTGCCGCGGCTCCTGGTTAAGACGGACTTTTGGAACTAAATAAAAGATCTGAAGTTACGCTGATCTCTGAGTCTCATTTCTTGCGAACCGAACACAGGCAATGAGGATGGGATTCTGAGAAAGGAGATCAGTCGGGCACGTGGCATCGAGAACCGAGCAGACAAAATGGCCAGAATCAACTTGCCACCCACACCATTCAACCCAGCAGCAGAGGACTGGGAATCCTATATTGATAGATTCCTCATGTTCCTGGAGAGTAACGATCTACAAGGAATCTCGGACAACCGCAAAAGAGCTGTATTCCTGACACACTGTGGGCCCACAGTGTTCAAAATGGCCAAGGCACTAGTGAAACCAGACAACATAAAGCAGATGGCCTGGCCGGACCTAGAAAAGCTGCTGAAGTCTCACTATGCACCAACCGTCTCCAGCCTCATCAGGAGACACAAGTTTTATAAACAAGACCAGAGGGAAGGTGAAAGCATCACAGATATTGTAGCCACCTTCAGGGACATTGGAGGAGCATGTGAATTCCTAAACATGGACAAAGCCATGAAGGATCACGTGGTCCTTGAACTGAGAGACCTTACCCTACAAAGCCGGCTGCTAATCCGACCAAAGATCACCATTACTGAGGCTATAGCTGAAGCCATGGGAGCCAAAGCAACCAAAAAATCAGTGGCAAAAATGCAGCAAATTAATGCCAACCCGCCAAAAATAGCAACTGAGATGAATCAGAGCACTGAGAAGAAGGTAGAAAGCACACATAAAACTGCCGCACATTTTACAGACAGTGGATTGTCCGAAATCGACGAGGACGATGAAGAAGAAATCCACAGACTCCAGGCTGAGTGAGAGCGGCAACTGAAAAATGGTCATAAGTCGGGGTTCCAGTGTGCTGGGTGCAGAGGAGACCACCCCCATTCCGAGTGCCAGTTCTTAGATGCCGTGTGCCGGTACTGCGAATGGCAGGGCCAAATCACATGAGTATGCAGAAACCGCAGAAGCTACAGCCCTAGACGGAAGGACAACACACCCCCTAGACATAAAGAAAGGACAACGTGGAGCCGAGAGAGTTGCGAAGGGAAAGGAAAGGGGCCAAACGGAAATTATAGGAAAGAGGAAATTCATCAAACCATCACCATCGGTCATTCTAACTTGACCAATGGCCGAAAGGTACATGTGGCAGTCCGAATCGAGGGCCAAGAATGCAAGATGGAGATCGATTCCGGATTGTACCTATCGATGGTATCATGGGATACCATTAAAAGACTAGTACCGCACATTGGCAGGGTTGAATTAAAACACCAATTGCTAATTCTAAAAGACTACCAAGGGAACAGAATACCGGTAGTTGGACTTAGACACTTCCAGATAACCTTCAAAGAGGTTTGATGTTCAAAGAACACCAAAAAATATTGCCTCTAACCATTGTAGACCAGAACCAACCAAGCCTACTGGGACTCGAGTGGTTTGAATCCCTAGGAATCGAAATGACCGGGCATTAACCACATCGCCGACGCAGACTGGGAGGAGAACCTGATGAGGGAGTTCCAGGACGTCTTCGAAAGAAAGTTAGGCTAGTACCGAGGATCCCCTATATCATTCAATTAAGACCGAACCATAGCTCCAATTAGGCTAAAGGTGAGGTGAGACCCCTTAGCACTAAAACCCAAAATTGATGAAGAATTGAACAAATTTAAGGCCCTGTCACACTGCCCAACGGATGCAAAATGAACACAACGGACGAGCAAAATGTTCCATCCGTTGTTATCTCCTCTCAAAAGGGGCAAAAATTTGTATAACTGGAGCGGATAACACGGGCGGGGGGAGGATGCAGGGTGGATGGAAGCGGATGGCACATTCGCAGGGCTTCCAGGGGGCCTCAGCAAAGTGGACGCAGAATGGATGAAGCGATGCAGAGCGGATGCACAGCGGATAAAGTGGATACAGAGCAGAAGCCTAGCGGTTGCACAGCGGAAGCTGAACAGATGCCTGGAGTTAATTGCGCATGCGGGGGGGGGGGATGCATTGCGTAAGCCATGCAGATATAAAGGGAAGCAGCTCGCACATGGCCAGCATTCGGAGGAAAGACCTGCTGCAGGATACATCGAGTCCTTGCCTGCCCTGCCTGCATGCCTGCCTGCAAGCCTTGCTGCCAGCCTGTCTCCAAGCCTCCTGGCCAGCCTCCCTGCCAGCCTTGCTCTCTGCCTGCCTGCCAGCCTGCCTGCCAGCCAGTCTGCCTGCCAGCCTTGGTGCATGCCTGCCTGCTGACTTCCTGCCAGCCTTCCTGCCAGCCTTCCTGCCAGCCTTCCTGCCAGCCTTGGTGCCTGCCAGCCTCCCTGCTAGCCTCCCTGCCAACCAGCAACCCCACAACCATGGGGAAGAAGCGAAAGTCTCAGCAACCTGCCACCATCCCTGCCAAGAGGGACAGGGCCACCCTCCCGCCCCCTGTCCCTGACTCTGCTTCTGCTGGGGCTTCTGCTGCTCGGGCTCGCTCTTCTGGTGCTGGAGCTTCCGCTGAAGCTGCTCCTGGTGGTGGTGCTTCTGCTGCTACGTACTCTGCTGAAGCTGCTCCTGGCGGTGGTGCTTCTGCTGCTGCGTACTCTGCTGAAGCTGCTCCTGGTTCTGCTGGTCCTGCTGGTCCTGCTGGTCCTGCTCGTCCTGCTCATCCTCTTCATGCTCCTGGACTTGCTCATACTGCTCGTACTGCTCGTGCTCCTGGTCTTGCTCATCCTGCTCATCCTGCTCATCCTGCTCATGCTCCTGGTCCTGCTGGTGCTGGTGCTGGTGCTGGTGCTGGTGCTGGTGCTGCTGCTGCTGATGATGATGATGATGATGATGATCCTGCTGCTGTTGCTGATGATATTGATTATGATCCTGCTGGTGATGATGATGATGATGATGGTGATTATGATGATCCTGCTGGTGCTGCTGCTGGTGGTGGTGTGGAGGAGCAGCCCCTACCACCTGGGAGCCCCTCTGATGAGGGCCCATCTGGTCCTGCCAAAGGGAGGAAGAGGTGTATGCGGGGATGGGAGAGGAGGCAATACTTCATTGAGGAGGAACACAAGGATGAGGTGCTGGAGTGGCTGAGAGAGAATGACTATCTGTGGCGGAAGGGACACCGGCTGTACAGGGACACCAAAAGGAAGCAGGCTGCTTGGAGAGAGAGGGCGGAGAGTATGGGTTACACTTCAGAGGTGCTCCTCGGCTGGTGGAAGCACATGCACACCTGGTACAGGAAGCTGCACCTGAAGAAATCAGGCCAGTCATGGCCAGGTGCAGCTTCCTGGAGGGTGAGATCTGCCACCGAGGAGCACCAGGAGCCCCTCTGTCTACCCTCTCTCTCTGGCAGCCTGCTGAGACCCAGTACTCTTCCGGCCAAGAGTCAGTGCCTGTCTCCAGGCAGGTTTCTGTGGAGCGTGCCATGGCAGAGAACCTGCAGACAGCTGTTGTAACCGTGGTGCAGTGCGTGGAGGACTCCCTGGTGCGGTGGGAGAAAGGAGACATCGAGTCCACCACAGTCGTAGCCGCATCCACCCCCCCCCCCAGTTCCACCTCCACAAAAAGGCAGAGAGCCAGAGAGCAGGAGGGGCAGAGCCACACTGTCCTGCTGGAGATCAGGGACACCATCCGCACCAGCATAGATATCCTCTCTCAGCTGGTCAGCATCCTCCAACCGCAAGCCCTTCCTCACCTATGTCAACCAGACCCTCAGGAACATGGAGGAACCCCAGTACCAGGTGGTGAAGGACCGGATCACCGAGCTGCTTCACAACCCTCCAGATCCAGAGGAACCTGCTCCCACCCAGTCCAGGTCTGCTCCTCCACCTCCACCCCAGGTGATGTCCCTGCCATTCCCACAGCCCCTCACCTACCAGGGCTACGGCTACCAGGAGGTCCAGCAGCACAGGCAGCAGCCCTTCCCAGTCCAGGCACAGAGTCATCGGGCGACACTGTTACCACCGGTTCCACTGATGCCACTGATGCCACCCACGACAATGATGCCACCGACGACAGCGATGCCACCCACGCCAGTCCTCACCCAGCTGCAGACCAGACAGCCCCACTACACTACTCCTTCCTCCACCCCACAGCCAAGCCCGGCCTCAGTACATCTCTCATCAGTACTGGGGCTGACACCCCATGACAGGGAGGAAGGACCTCTCAGCATCACGGGTCTGTGCCAGCTGTCTGAGAGCTTCCTCAACACACCGTCCCCTGTTGTCCTCTCAGGGCCAGGCACCCCAATGATGATCCAGACCAGCACTCCAGCACCACCCACCTCCACAGCACCTGGACCCTTCACCCCTGAGACTGGGCACACCTCCGAGTGACCAATAAGAGTGCCAGAGACTGGGTAGCTGGCTACCTGTGGACTCTATTTGGACACTTGACTTGGGTCATTTTTGTTTACAGCTTGTTGTTCAATAAAGTTTATCTTTGATTCACACACTTGCTTCATTTCTTTTTTTTCATAAAGTCTTGCTGGAAACTTTTAGAATTGGTTCAAGCCTTTGCATGCTTGTGGGATGGGTTAAGATAGCAGTGGGATGGACAGGGATACCTTTGGGATGGGTAATAGCTGTGGGATAGATAAACCTCCAGTGCAAGCATAGTGGGACTGTATGGTCCACCCTTCCAGGTGCCACACCTATGGCCCTTTTTTATCAATAACAATGTAATCAATCATCCACACATGTCAACACAAACACAACTCTTTATTAAACGCCCTGTTCATTGTAGGCCCACCCAAGATACATGGCACAATCTCATCAGTGTGATGAGACAGGCTGAAGGAAGCATCCATTAATCATCTATCATCCTGTCTTGCCACTCCACTGCTCCAGCTGGGGAGTTGCACCAGTGTTTCAGGAGGTTGCGCTGCTTCTTCCCTTCATGTGAGGCTCTGTTGGGGCTTTGCACATCCTGAGTTTCTATCAGGTTTCGCCCTTGCCTCCATTCCCCAGGCTCCATGTCCCCATTGCCTTGTTGGAGGTCCACGAGCCCGTTCTGCAAGACCGGGTAGCGGTTGCGCATGAGATTGTGCAGGATGCAGCAAGCTTCCATGATCCTCCTCACGGTCTCTGGGCAATGCTGCATGGTGTTGAGAAGTACCTGGAACCTGTTGGCCAGGATGCCAAAGGCGTTCTCCACCATCCGCCTTGCCCTGGACAGCCTGTAGTTGAAGATCCTCTCTTCACGGGTGAGGAGTCTGGAAGTGTATGGCTTCATGAGGTAGGTTCTGAGGGAGAAGGCGTCATCCCCCACGATGAAGTAGGGCACATCTTGCGTGTCGTTGGGCAGGGGTTCTGGATCTGGAAAGCCCATGATGAGGGTGCCTTCCAGCCCCTCTTTGAGGTGACTGACGTTATATACCTGGGCATCTGAAGCTGACCCATTGCCTGAAGCATCGATGTACATGAACTTGTAGTCAGCATCGACCATGGCGAAGAGGACGATGCTGAAGAAGCCCTTGTAGTTGAAATAAGTGGACCCCGACTTGGCTGGCGCTTTGCAGGCCACATGCTTGCCATCTATGGCTCCAACGGTGTGTGGGAAGTTCCACCTCTGATACCACTGCTCTACAACTTTCTTCCAGCCTTCTTCAGTGGTGGGGTACTGGAGGAGCTCCTGCCGGTATTCTTCGATGATGGCCTGCACCACTTCTCTGACCACAATGCTGATGGTGTTGTGTGGCACCCTCCAGCTGTACTGCATGCTCCTGTAGGTGGTCCCTGAGGCCAGATGGTGCAGAGTGAGTGCCACCTTGAGCCCAGGTTCCAGGCTGGGCTGGAAGTTGGTGTTTGCCTTGGTCAACCTGGGTTTCAGCCGCTGCACAACTTCATCAAGCATGGCTGGAGGCATCCTCATGAAGTTCTGGAATGCCTCATGAAGTGCCTGGAATGCCAATGTCTTCGTTCCTGAGCTCCACCATCAGCTTGTTGTACAGTCCGTACTCTGCTCTTCTCCTGATCCATCTTCAGACCCAGACCCTTCTTGGCCGCCTCCTTTTCTTCCCATAGTAGAGTTCACAGAGCCTGTAGATGGCTTGGCACTCTTGCAGAAGGATGGTGGCTGCCAAAAGGACTTTGTTATGATCTACGGTGGACATGACTGGATGCTGTGGAAGAGGAAGAGTCAGATGAAGGCTGCAGAGGTCTGCACCGCTGCGCTGCTGGTCTGAAAGTGAGATGCAGACGAGTTGCTCCCCCTTTTTATCGGCAGCATAAAGTGCATCCTCTTGGCATCCTCTAGGCATCCTCTAGGCATACTGTAGACATCCTTAATATCCGAGATAGGTCCCCTCTGTGAACGTTTTTTCTATTTTAAATGCTTTGTTTCCGCTAGGCATCCATTCTGCATCCGTTCTGCATCCGTTCTGCGTCCATTCCGCTTCCTCCTTGCGTCCGAGCGGATGCGAGTTGCGTGGATGTGGAACGGATGCCTAGTGGATATAGCGGATGCATAACAGATGCAGAACGGATGTGTAGCGGATGCGTTGCGGATGCAGAACGGACGAATTGGATACATTTTCCACACAAAAGTTTTGAGCAGCTCAAAACTTTCTGAGTGGATGAAACATCTATAAAAGGATGCTGGACGGATAGAGAGGATGCAAATTGGAGGCAGTGAGTACATTGCATTAACCAACGGATGGCAAGCTTTTTTGTCCATTTTACATCCTCTTTGCATCTGTTGGTGCAGTGTGACAGGGGCTTTATAGAACAAGGCATTCTGGAACCAATTGACCATGCCAAATGGGAGACCCCAATCGTGATCCCATTTAAGCCGGATGGGTCTGTGAGAATTTGTGCAGACTACAAGGCTACCCTAAACCATGCGCTACAACAAAGTGCATGTCCTGTTCCGGTAGTACAACATCTACTACACTCCTTGGGAAGGGGCAAGGTCTTCGCAAAGCACAACTTTGCCCAAGCCTACCAACAATTGCCAGTAGACCCTGAAACAGCAGAGGCACAAACGATTGTGACCCATAGGGGGGCATTCAAATGTACAAGACTACAATTCGGAGTCAGAGTAGCCCCTGGGGTATTCCAAAGCCTAATGGAGTGATTATTGCAAGGGATAAAAGAAGTAGTCCTTTTTTGATGATGTGCTCATCTTAGCTAACGATGAGAGGCAATTAGAAGTCCGCCTCAGAGAGGTTTTGCAAAGGTTCCAAAAAGTGGGACTCAAGGTGAAAAAAGAAAAGTAGAAATTGGCACTTTTTCACTGAAAAAAGAAAAGTGTAAACCTCAAAAGTCGAATTCCTGGGGTACCAAATCAATAAAGAGGGCATCCACCCCACAGAAAAAAAGATCAAGGCAACCAAAGAAGTGCCTAGACCTAAAAGTAAAGTTGAATTACAAGCATTTCTGGGACTCAAACTTTTACCATGTCTTTCTGCCACAGAAGGTTACTACGGTGGAACCTCTACATAGACTCTTAGACAAATCGGCCATCTGGATCTGGGGACAACGTGAAGAGACAGCGTTCCAGTGGATAAAAGACCTCATCACCTCTGACGCAGTATTGATGCAATACAGGGAGACATTACCACTAACAGTCACTTATGACGCATCACCGTTTGGCATCGGAACCATGCTTAGCCACGTCCTACCAGATGGAAGAGAAGCCCACATTGCCTTCTACTAAAAGACCCTTTCAAAAACTGAATGGAACTATACCCAGTTGGACAGAGAGGCATTGGCAGCTATATCCGGTGTAAAACGGTTCCACGAATACCTTTACGGTAGAACTTTCACCCTTGTTACCAATCACAAACCCCTTTTAGGAATACTCACTGGAAACAGAGCCACCCCTAACATACTATCTCCGAGAATGACAAGGTGGTCCGAGTTCCTGGAGACATACAATTATAGACTAATCCATCAACTCGGTAAAGACATTTCCCATGCTGATGCTTTGAGCCACACCCCCTTACCAGACATAGAGACTGACCTGGCACCAAGAACTTCCACCCTACAAATCGAGACTTTGGCAAACCTACCAATAACCGTGACCGACATTGCCAGTATGACTGAAATAGACAAGACATTTTTACAAGTGTTAAACTGGGTAGAAAAAGGGTGGCCAGAAAACGAGACATATGTTATTTTTAAACCTTTTAAGAATAGGCAGACCGAACTGTCATTACTGAAAGGTTGTATACTTTGGGGTGATCGGGTCATAATACCAAAAAAGTTACAAGACCAGGTACTGTGTATGTTGCACAAAAGCTACCCAGGCATTGTGCGAATGAAATCCCTGGCCAGGAGCTATGTATGGTGGCCAGGGATGGACAAAGACATAAGGAAATGGGTCAAACCTGCGAGAAATAACAAAACTCCCACTCTGCACCCCCTTCTGCACCTGTCCTGGACTGGGAAATGCCAAGGGTCCCCTGGTCACGAATACATATAGACTTCGCGGGGCCAACAAAAGGGCATACATTTCTAATCGTAGTAGATGCTTACTCCAATTGGTTGGAACTAAGCCTCATGCACTCTACTACCACCAAAGTGGTTATCAAACAACTGCGAAAACTATTCACCACACATGGGTGACTGGACATGCTTGTCTCCAATAACGGCCCACAGTTTACAGCATTACCATTCGAAAAATTCCTAGCTGAACATGTCATACGACATGCCTTGACAGCACTGGGCCGACCGGCGACGAACAGAAGGGCAGAATGCATGGTCTGGTATAACAAGGAAACATTAGACAAGTTAGACACAGGGGACATGCAAGAAAGAATTGAGAAAATGCTCACTATGCACATAACACCAAACTCCACTACAAATAAAAGCCCAGCAGAATTACTAATGGGCAGAAAACTAAGATCAAAATTAGACAGATTACACCCAACATATGCCACCAAAAAACCAACCGACTCCTCTAGCAAGTATCGCAAATTCGAACCAGGAAATTTAGTATATGCAAAAAACCTCACCAGCCACCCATTGAGGGTGCCAGCAACAATTAAGCAAATAACCGGACCACGATCCCATAGACAAGAGACAAATGACGGCCGAACCTGGCGAAGACACATTGACCAGTTACGGTCACGAACACTACAACGCACCACCAACACACCCAGACACGAAGAACAACACACACATACACCAACAATATCACAAACGTTACACAAAAACAGCAACAGACCAACCAGAGAGGGGGGAGACCCCTCAGTAACAAATAAGGGGGGGGGGAACCCTCTGGTAGAAAAAGAAAACCCTCCGGTAGAAAAAGAAATCCTGGAAAATCAAAATAATTACAATAAAAAACATTTCCAAACAAACACAAGCAAAAACAATGACCTACCCACAGAAGTCTTCGGCGAAGAACAAAAAGCACAAGTAGACCTGGATGCCTTGTCAGAAAGAAGCAGCCTGGCCGACTCTACCAGCCCGAGTAGACCGGGTGGGAGTGGCATGGCTGACTCTACCTTCCAGGAGGTTCAACAAAGAAGGACAGGAGAAACAGTGATCCCGTCTGAACCCGCTGAAGATGACGACACAACTAAAATGCGCAGGTCAATTAGGCAACCTAAAAGCCCCGCCTACTTACGTGACTACGTACGGTAGGACCATACCAAGAGGGGAAGGGTGTTCCATATTAACATACTCCTAATAGGCTATTCCTATTGGACAACAAACACCCAATGCTGATTGGTTACTTTTCTCGACACCGGTTGGCCAATCATAGCAGGGCTATGATTGGCCAATTCGAGCAGCGGGAAAAACAAGTATCTGTCATTGGACACTAGCTGTGAGTAGCTCTCTATAAAATGAGCTGCCGCGGCTCCTGGTTAAGACGGACTTTCGGAACTAAATAAAAGAGGTTACGCTGATCCCTGAGTCTCATTTCCCGTGAACCGAACACATTACATCATCATCCAGCAAGGCTCAGACAAGCCTACAGAGCTGCCCCTGCATGGCCTCATGGGAGTCTGACAGCCGATCAGAATACAAGCTCAAATTCAAACCCCAACAGAGGGTATAAAATCCAGGCACTCTCAGCATCTCAGCTCTTCCTTCTTCTTGACCTTCCTTCTTTGGAGCTCCAAGGCATGTGGTTCTGTCCACCATTAAACCATCTTTCCAAACAGCCTCCATGTTTCCAGTGTCTTTTTCCCCACTTGGAACAGAACCCAGAAGGATATTTCTTCCAACACTCTTTTATTAGGACAAGAACAAGGGGAACTAAGAACTGAGTTAATGCAAAGAGGAACTCACCCTGAACCTACCAGCTAAGCCTGCTCTGCTCTCCAAGAATGAAACAACAATGGCACTCAACATGGGTGCATGGTCTTTTGACCTCTGGGTGGCAAGGAAAAATGTCACACACCACAGATGAGGTTCTCTGTTTGAAGAGACCAGCTGGGATGAGAAACTAGCTCCATGGTGGATTTTCTGATCCATCCATGAAAAAGATATTGAGACACTAGAAAGAGGGCAGAGAAGAGAAATAAAGATGGGGACAAGAGGCTAAAAGGTTTGAAGAACGTTTGCAAGAATTGGGCATGTCTAGTTTAATGAGAAGAAGGACAAGGGTGTGTGTGTGACATAATAGCAGTCTTCCTATTCTCTAAAACAAGGGTCTTCAAACTTGACAGCTGTAAGACTTGTGGACTTCAGCTCCCAGAATTCCTTCTCCAGTCATGTTAGCTCAGGAATCTGGGAGTTGAAGTCCACAAGTCTTAAATTTGCTAAAATTGAAGACCCTAAATGTAGAGTCTCCTGCTCTAAGGTCCCTTCTAACTTTGTTTTTCTGTTTTATAAACTGAGAATCAAGCTCAATGGTAAATGTCTATGGAGATTGTCAGTCATCCAGATCATGGTTGTCCCAAAGATGCTTTTTCAAGAGGCAACTGGACTTTCTGGTTAAAAAGTCCAGTTGCCTCTTGAAAAAGCACTTTTGAGACAAGCTCAATGATACTTGAGCTATCAAGATACCAGATAAACTTGGCTGAGGAGGGAGCAAGAAAGAGATTTCTCAGAAAAAAAAAATGCAAACTTTGGCAGCCTGATTCTGAAGTAGGATGTTGTGACACACACAGAATACCATTCTTACAAAAATTAAAAGAGCTAAGGCAAAAAGGATAATAAAAGAATAAAATTGGCAAAGAAAATAATCTTTCCATTGAATTTCCCAATATGTTAAAGACCAGCGGGCTTCACCACCTCAATTCATGCCTGAAACATGCACAATTTAATTCATTAAAGATATATTAAATTAGAGAAAAGATGAATGAATGGAAGAGACTTTTAAGTGCACATCTGCAGAAGGTAACACAAAGTCAAGATAATTGCTGTGAAGCTCTAGGAATTCAATCGTTACTTCCAAAACTGGATGTGTTTCTGTGCGATCCTGGTTTCCTTTTTAAACACAAAGATGATTTCCATTAAAGCTAGAATTTGCCATGATAATTAGTACAAATCAATGGCAAATATTACACTGTGTTAAGGCCCTGTCACACTGGCCGATGGATGCAAAACGTTTGTAAAAAGGACACAGCGGACGAGAAAAATGTTCCATCCGTTGTTATCCGCTCTCAAAAGTGGCAAAAATTTGTATAACCAGAGCGGACAACACGGAAAGGAATGGATGGGGGGAGGACGTAGGGTAGATGGAAAGTGGATGCTCCACGGAAGCCTAGCAGATGGAAGCGGATGAGAGCGGATGGCATATCCACAAGGCTTCCGGGGGAGCGCAGCAAAGCAGATGCGGAAGGGAAAGAGCGGGTGAAGAGCGGATGCACAGCGCATGCAGAACGGATGAAGCGGATGCACAGCGGATGCCGGACGGATGAAGCGGATGCAGAGTGGAAGCCTAGCGGATGCCTAGTAGAAGCCTAGCGGATGCCTAGTGGATGCCTAGTGGAAGTCTAGCGGATGCCTAGTGGATGCCTAGCATTCACTGCGCATGCGGGGAGGATGCATTTGGTCAGCCCCGCAGATATAAAGGGAAGCAGCTCCCAAGCAGGTCACCATTCAGAGGAAAGACCTGCTTCCAGATACAGCTCTCCAGCCAGCCAGCCAGCCAGCCAGCAACCCAACAACCATGGGGAAGAAACGGAAGCCTCTGCCATCTGCTGCCAGCCCTGGCAAGAGGGACAGGGTCACCCTCCCACCCCCTGGCCCTGACTCTGCTTCTGCTAGGGCTTCTGCTGCCCGGGCTCGATCTTCTGGTAATGGGGCTTCTGCTGATGCTGCTTCTGGAGGTGGTGCTTCTGCTGATGCTGCTTCTGGAGGTGGTGCTTCTGCTGATGCTGCTTCTGGTGGTGGTGCTTCTGCTGGTGCTTACTCTTCTGGCACTGCTCCTGGTGCTGGGGCTTCTGCTGGGGCTTACTCTGCTGGCACTGCTCCTGGTGCTGGGGCTTCTGCTGGGGCTTACTCTGCTGGCGCTGCTCCTGGTGCTGGTGCTTCTGCTGGTGCTTACACTGCTGGTGCTGCTCCTCGTCCTGCTGGTCCTGCTGGTGCTTACTCTGCTGGCGCTGCTCCAGGTGCTGGGGCTTCTGCTGGGGCTTCCTCTGCTGGCGCTTTTCCTGGTGCTGGTGCTTCTGCTGGTGCTTACTCTGCTGGTGCTGCTCCTGGTCCTGCTGGTGCTCCTGGTGCTCCTGGTCCTGCTGGTGCTCCTGGTCCTGCTCCTGGTCCTGCTGGTGCTGCTGGTGCTGCTGGTGCTGCTGGTGCTGCTGGTCCTGCTTTTGCTTCTACTGTTGTTGTTGCTGCTGCTGCTGGTGCTGGTGGTGTGGAGGAACAGCCCCTACAACCTCGAAGTCCCTCTGATGAGGGCCCATATGGCCCTGCCAAAGGGAGGAAGAGGCAGACGCATGAACGGGAGAGGAGGCAATACAACATAGAACAGGAACATGAGGAGGAGGTGCTGGAGTGGCTGAGGAAGAATGAGTATCTATGGCGGAAGGGACACAGGCTCTATCGCGACACCAAAAGGAAGCAGGCTGCTTGGAGAGATAAGGCAGAGAGCCTGGGCTATACTTCGGAGGTGCTCCTCGGCTGGTGGAAGCACATGCACACCTGGTATGGGAAGCTGCACCTCAAGAAATCTGGCCAGGCTGTGGTCAAGCTGATGGACAGAGAGACCTATGTGATGGCCAAGTGCAGCTTCTTGGAAGGTGAGATCTGCCACCGAGGAGCAGCCCCTCTCACAACCTTCTCTCTCAGTCCTCTTCTGGCCAAGAGTCAGCTCCTGTATCCAGGCAGGTATCTGTGGAGCGTGCCATGATGGAGACCCCCCCGACAGCTGTACTACCCATGGCAGAGCGAGTGGAGGACCCCCTGATGCAGTGGGAGAAAGGAGACGGCACTTCCACCACAGCCCAACCCACCTCCACCCCCAGCTCCACCTCCACAGAAAGGCAGAGAGGCGAACCGGAGGGGTAGAGCCACACTGTCCTGCTGGAGATAAGAGACACCATCAGGAGCAGTGGAGATCTCCTCTCTCAGCTGGTACACACCAACGCCCCATCCTCCAAACGCAAGCCTTTCCTCACCTATATCAACCAGACCCTCATGAACATGTCAGAACCCCAGTACCAGGTGGTGAAGGCCAGGATCACCGATCTTCTTCACAACCCTCCAGACCAAGATGAACCTGACCCAACCAGTCCAGGCCTGCTCCTCCACCCCAGGTGATGTCACTGCCCTTCCAGGGCTTTCCACAGGCCCTCCCCTACCAAGGCTACGGCTACCAGGATATCCAGCAGCACAGGCAGCCCTTCCCAGTCCAGCCACAGGTACATCGGACGCCACCGGTGCCACTGATGCCACCGATGCCACCCACACCACCGATGCCAGCCACGCCACAAATGCCACCCATGCCACAGATGCCACCGATGCCAGTCCTCACCCAGCTACAGACCAGACAGCCCCACTACACTGCTCCTTACTCCATCGCACAGCCAAACCCGGCCTCAGTACATCTCTCATCAGTACTGACATCCCATGTCATGGAGGAAGGGGCTCTCAACATCACGGGGCTGAGCCATCTGTCTGAGAGCTTCCTCAACACACTGTCACTTTGTTGTCCTCTCGGGGCCAGGCACCCCAGTGGCGCTTCAGACCAGCACTCCAGCAGCAGCCACCTCCACAGCACCTGGACCCTTCACCCCTGAGACTGGGCACGCCTCTGAGTGACCAAGAAGAGTGCCAGAGACTGGATGGCTACCTGTTGACTTTATTTTTGCTTTGGACACTAGACTTGGGTCATTTTTCTTTTACAGCTTGTTATTAATAAAGATTATCTTTGCTTCACATACTTGCTTCATTTATTTTATTAAATAAAGTCTTGGTGGAAACTTTTAGAAATGGTTTAAGCCTTTGCATACTTGTGGGATGGGAAAGGATAGCAGTGGGATGGGAGGGATACATTTGGGATGGGTTAAGATAGCAGTGGGATGGGCAGGGATACCTGTGGGATGGTTAAGATAGCAGTGGGATGGGCAGGGATACCTTTGGGATGGGTAATAGCTGTGGGATGGGCAGGAATACCTGTGGGATGGGCAGGGATACCTGTGGGATGGGTAATAGCTGTGGGATAGATAAACCTCCAGTGCAAGCATAGTGGGACTATATGGTCCACCCTCCCAGGTGCCACACCTATGGCCCTTTATTATCAATAATAATGCAATCATTCATCTAACACATGTCAACATAAACACAACTCTTTATTAAATGCCCTGTACATTGTAGGCCCACCCAACATACATGGCCCAATCTCATCAATGTGATGAGACAGGATGAAGGAAGCATCCATCAATCATCTATCATCCTGTCTTGCCACTCCACTGCTCCAGCCTGTAGTTGAAGATCCTCTATTCATGGATGAGGCATCTGGAAGTGTAGGGCTTCATTAGGTAGGTTCTGAGGGAGAAGGCGTCATCCCCCATGATGAAGTAGGGCACATCTTGCGTGTCGTTGGGCAGGGGGTCTGGATCTGGGAAGCCCATGATGAGGTTGCGTTCCAGCCCCTCCTTGAGGTGACTGGCATTGTATACCTGGGCATCTGAAGCTGACCCGTTGCCTGAAGCATCAATGTACATGAACTTGTAGTCAGCATCGACCATGGAGAAGAGGATGATGCTGAAGAAGCCCTTGTAGTTGAAATAAGTGGACCCCCACTTGGCTGGAGCTTTGCAGGCCACATGCTTCCCATCTATGGCTCCAACGGTGTGGGGGAAGTTCCACCTCTGATACCACTGCTCTGCAACTTTCTTCCTGCCTTCTTCAATGGAGGGGCACTGGATGAGCTCCTCCAGGTATTCTTCGATAATGGCCTTCACCACTTCTCTGACCACAATGCTGATGGTGTTGTGTGGCACCCTCCAGCTGTACTGCATGCTCCTGTAGGTGGTCCCTGAGGCCAGGTGGCGCAGAGTCAGTGCCACCTTGAGCCCAGAGTCCAGGCTGGGCCGGAAGTTGGTGCTTTGCTTGGTCAACCTGGGTCTCAGCCACTCCACAACTTCATCAAACGTGGCTTGAGGCATGCTCATGAAGTTCTGGAATGCACGAGGGTCTTTGTTCCTCAGCTCAACCATCAGCTTGTTATACAGTCTGTACTCTGCTCTTCTCGCGATCCATCTTCGGACCCAGACACTTCTTGGACACCTCCTTTTCTTCGTGTAGAACAGGTGAAACAGCCTGTAGATGGCTTCGCACTGTTGTAGAATGATGGTGGCTACCAAAAGGAGTGTGTTAAGATCCATGGTGGAGATGATTGGATGCTGTGGAAGAGCAAGAGCCAGATGAAGTCTGCACCACAGGGCTGCTGGACTGAAAGTGAAATCCAGGTGAGTTCCTCCCCCTTTTTATAGGCAATATAGGTTTTCTACTATGTGTCCTTTTGTATCCTCTAGGCATCCTCTAGACATCCTTAATATCCAAGATAGGTCCCCTCTGCGAATGTTTTTTCCGTTTTAAATGCTTTCTTTGTGAGCTGCATCCGCTTTCATCCTTTCTCCGTCCATGCTACTAACGCTGCGCGTCCATTCCACGTCCGTTTCAGTTCCTCCCTGTGTCCGTTTTCCACTGGAGCAGATTTGAGTTGCGCCGATGTGCAGCAGATGCCTAGCGGATATAGAGGACGCGTAATGGATGACAACGGATGTAGAACGGATGTTCCCCGTATGCGTTGCTGATGCAGAAAAAAAAGCGTTGGATACATTTTCCGCTTAATGTCAGTGGATGGATGCTGGATGGATAGAGAGGATGAAATATGGACGCAGTGAGTACAGAATGGATGAATCACATTAACCAATGGATGGCAAGTATTTCTCTCCGTTTTACATCCTCTTTCCATCCGTTG
The DNA here is from genome assembly GCA_015471245.1 of Laticauda colubrina. Lineage (NCBI taxonomy): Eukaryota > Metazoa > Chordata > Lepidosauria > Squamata > Elapidae > Laticauda > Laticauda colubrina. The sequence goes on along the minus strand of BLBF01000002.1, from coordinate 329,459 downwards.
TTGCAGTGTGACATGGGCTTTACATTATACAGTATCTGCAAAAGTTTCGACAGGAAAATATGTATCAGAGTATTTGGGGCCAGAAATTTTTAACATTTAAAAAATTGCAAAAGAAGCATTCAATTAGTATTTACTGGTGGAAAAAGAAGCATATTCTTCAACTGTGATCTTCAAAAATGTGTTTCTAATATTTAGGGAGATTAAAGACAGGGCTAAGGATAAAGAGAGAAAGTAAGACTATTGAGATGCCCAAAGAAATCTATTTTTTTTGATTTGCTAATTAAAATCATGCCTAGTTAACAAGGGTGGGCTGATACCGGTTCACAATGGTTTGGACAAATTGGATGTTAATTTTACATCTGGTTTGAATCAGTAGTTTCAATGACTGGCAGTTTCATCTCCTTCCCTTCCCTTTCCTCTTCCCTTTCCTTCCCCTCTCCTTCCTTTGCCTTCCCCTTTTCTTCTCTCCCTTCTCTGCTTCCCACAGTCCTTTTCCCTCTCCTCCTCTTTCTCCTCCTCCTCTTCCTTCCACACCCCACACCCTTCTAAAGGCTAGGTTACACTGGCCGACGGATGCAAAATGTATGCAAAAAAGACACAGTGGACAAGAAAATATTCGGGGGTGGCTCCATCCATTGTCATCCGCTCTAAAAAGTGGCAAAAATTTGCATAAACAGAATGGAAAAGAAAGGAAAAGAATGGACGTGGGTAGTATGTAGCAGGGATGTTAAAGGGATGTTCATAGGAAGCCTACAGGATGTATATCGGATGCAAACCATTCACTGATCATCCTTTCTATTTCCGTGCTACTAACGCTGTGTAGATGTTCCGTGTACCTTTTGTTTCCTCCCTCTTTCCATTTTCAGCTGCAGTGGATGTGAGTTGAGGGGATGCCCAGAGGATGCAGAGAGGATACAGCGGAAGTTTAACGGATGATAAATGGACATAGAATGTTTGTTGCTCGTATGTCACGGATTTACATCGTACACAGCGGAAAGTTCATCCGCTCAAAAAGTTTTGTGTAGCTCAAAACTTCTTGAGCGGATGAAATCTCAGTGGACGGATGCTGGACGGATAGAGCGTATGAAACACGTATGCAGTGAGTACACAACAGATGCATAGCGTTTTCCAATGGATGGCAAGCTTTTTTTAATGTTTTACATCCTCTGCATCCATTGGTTCAGTGTGACATGGGCTTAATGTTGATAATGTTCCCTAGTTGGGTAATGACCCCTCTGCAAAGAAACAACCAAATTCTGAGCACATCAAGAAGACCACAACTATCAATTAAATGAAAAATATTTCAGGAATTCTGGAAATTGTTCATAAAGGCAAGTGATAATTTTTTGTACTGTTGTAGTTACTAGGTATCCCAGAGGTGTGTGAATATCCTGTGTTGCACCATACCCACCTTTCTTCAGGTGACTGCAGCCTCCCTGGCTTCCACAGTTCCCTTCAACTCAGGGGTTGACCTCAAGAAAGAACCCTTCCCATGAGCTTCCCATGAGCTTGGGAGATGAGATGGTTAAAGAACTTCTCCATGAAGAGGGGGCCTACCTATTCTTCAAAGCACCCAAAAGCGGGACAGGAAGTGATGAATAGAAACTAATCAAGGAGAGAAGCAGGAGAAATTTCCTGACACTGAGAACAATTAATCAGTGGAACGGAAGTTGCCTTCAGAAGTTGTGAATGCTGCCATACTTTAAAGAAGAGACTGGACAATCATTTGAAAAGTTGTAGGGTTTTCTGCTTAAGCAGGGGGTGGGACTAGAAGACCTCCAAGATCCCTTCCAGCTCTGTTAGACTCTTATCCTTCCCCTGGAGACCAAGAACAGAGATACCATGTTTTCTTCACTGCATTCAAGGAGGTGTAGCCAACAAACTTGAGGTGGGCTGCTGCCAATTCACACGGGTTCATGCAAACCAGTAGTTAAGATTCTGTGCAGTTTGGTGAACTAGCAAATCCCACCAGTGGCTGGCCCTGTCCCTGTTTGTTCTTTGGTCCATTTTGAGCCATTTTTCAGGTCAAAAATGGCTTAAAAACAGCCCAAAAATGCCCCCAAAAATAACAGCCTGAAAACAGCCCAGAAAACAGCCTAAAAAATGGCCCAGAAATGCCCCTGAAAATGCCCCTGAAAACTGCCTGTTTTGGGGGTCATTTTGAGGGGCAAAAATAGGCCAAAAATGGCCTAAAAACAGCCCAAAAATCGATTGAAAAACAGCCCAAAAATGGACTGAAAATGCCCTAAAAACAAAGCCCAAAAAACAGGTCAAAAATGGGTGGGGGTAGGTCAGCCAGTGGTGGGATTATCTGCAACTGTCTGAATCCTACTTTTGCCTCTGAGATGAGTAGCCAGGAGGAGGGGCTGGGTGTGATGAGTGTCATCACCCACCATCTGGCCATGCCTACCCAGCCAGAGAACCGGTTGGTAAGTTATTCAAGTCCCACCATTGCACCAAACCTAAGAAGCCAATTAGAGAAACACATCTCAATTGGAAGACTTCCTTTTATGTCTTCCTGCAAGTTCAGTATATCAGTTCTGGTGCTGAGCAAAGATGAAGAGGCTTGGGCAGTGTACCAGGAAAATGTTCACTGTGTCCTTTCCCCAACCTGACTGCATATTGCACATGAGCTAACTAGGTCCTCCATCAAATCTTCGGTCAACTGGAAACTGCAGCCGACTTGATATATGCATGTTTCAATCCATGTGCATCCTTACCTTTCTCACTGGGTTCTGCGATTTATGGTTGCAGCAGAAGAGATCATACGTTTTTCTCCAATGGGAAAGAAAAGCCATTTGCTATCGGTCACAAAATGTGGCTTAGAAGTTTTTTTAAAAAAAGGTTTCAGGGTGCATTGGTCTTTTTCTCCACCTAGAGCAGTGCCCTTAATCACAGGTCATCCAGAGGCCTCAGGCTACAACTATATGATTTCCCAAGAGCTGGGTAGGAATCCTTGGAGTTGTAATCTGACATAGGCAGAAGGATCCTGGGTGCTCTCTCAACCTGGGTGGTTTTTTTGTGGATGGTTCATGACCCAACTAGGTAACATCATCAGTGCTAGGAGTGGAGTTTGTAGGAGGAAGAGGAGGAAGAGGAGGAGGAGGAGGAGGAGGAGGAGGAGGAGGAGGAGGAGGAGGAAGACATGGATGACTATGGGGTCCTTGGTGCTCTCTGAACTTGATGTTTTCTTGCAGATGTTTTATGTCAGATACTATGTAACATATTCAGTGCTAGGAATGGAATTTGTAGGGGGAGGAGGAAGAGGAGAAGAAGGGATGGGATCCTTGGTGCTCTCTGAGCTTGGTGGCTTTTTGCAGATGTCTCGTGACTCAAGCTAGGTAACATCATCAATGCTAGTCAGACTACTACAAGACTACTCTGTTTTCTGGGTCATACTGCTTTGATACCAAGCATCTTCAGTTTCATGAGAAACTGTTGATGAACACAGTTTGGAATGGCTTTCAAGTCAGTTTAGGCTCCATCTAAAATACTTCGCTCAGATGTTATTCAATCAACTCTTGTATTAATGCCCTGGGCTATATTGTTAAAAGTGCATATAATCTATGGTTTTCTCAGTTGTATGGCTGTGAAAGTTGGACCATAAGGAAGGCTGAGCGCCAAAAAATGGAGGCCTTTGAACTGTGGTGCTGGAGAAGACTCCTGTGAGTCCTTTGGACTGCAAGGCCATCCAACTGATCAGTCCTAGAGGAGATCAACCCTGACTGCTCTTTAGAAGGCCAGATCCTGAAGATGAAACTCAAAGACTTTGGCCACTTGATGAGAAGGAAGAACTCATTGGAGAAGAACCTAATGCTGGGAACGACCGAGAGCAAAAGAAGAATGGGACGGCAGTGAATGAGGTGGCTGAATGGAGTCACGAAAGCAGTCGGCATGAGCTTAAATGGACTCCAGAAGATGGTAGAAGACAGGAAACCCATGGGGTCGTGATGGGTTGGACATGACTTTGTGACGAACAACAACAACATATTTCTCAACTATATTAACATATTAGTTAACTATGTTAACATATTTGTCCTATTTAATTGGAGTACCTGCCGGAATCCTGACAATATTGTTATAGAGAGCACTTTTTTAATCTTTGAGCCTAGCACTCTGGATATCTGCTCAATGGCTTTACCATTTTATCTGAATTTATTGACTTTGAATAGGCATAGATAGTCCTCGACTTACAACAGTTCATTTAGTTACCATTCAAAGTTACAAACGGCACTGAAAAAAAGTGACCAGTTATGACCTTTGCACCCTCCCCATGGTCACATGATCAAAATTCAGACACTTGGCAACTGGTTCATATTTATGAACGCTGCAGCTTCCCGAGGACACATGATCCCCTTTTGCGACCTTCTAACAAACAAAGTCAATGGGGAAGCCAAATTCACTTAACCAGGTTACTATCCTAACAACTGTTGTGATTCACTTAACAACTGTGGCAGGAAAGATCATAAAATGGGGCAAAACTCACTTAACAAAGGTCTCACTGAACAACAGAAATGTTGGCTCCCTTGCGGTCATAAGTGGGGACCATCTGTGCTTGGTAATAGCTGCCCCTATTCCCCCCAATGGAAGTCTCTGCACTGAACTGGAGAACAAATTTCTTCTTAGGTTCCTATCCTTGGTCCTTCTAGAATAGTCCTTAGACTTATATCCTGCTTCCCAGTGCTTTCCATCCCTCTCTAAGTGGTTTACAGAGTCAGCCTCTTGCCCCCAACAATCTGGGTCCTCATTTTACCCACCTTGGAAGGATGGAAGACGAGTCAACCTTGAGCTGTTCAGGATCAAACTCCTGGCTGTGGGCAGAGTTAGCCTACAATACTGTTTCGAACCATTGTGCCACCACAGCCTGCCCATCATCCTTTCATTTTTCTTTCCTTCTGTCTTTCATTCCTTCCTTCCCTCCTTCCCCCTCCCTCCCCCTCCTTCCTTCCTTCTTTCCGAGCAATAGCACTTAGACTCATATACCATTTCACAGTGCTTCACAGCCCTCTCTAAGTGGTTTATAGAGTCAGCCTCTTGCCCCCAAAAATCTTTCTTTCATTCCTTCCTTCCTTCCCTGCTTCCTTCCTCCTTCCTTCCTTCCTTTCCTTCCTTCCCATGTAGCAATAGCACTTAGACTTATATGCCACTCATAGTGCTTTTCAGTCTTCTCTAAGCAGGTTTACAGAGTCAGCCTCTTACCCTCAACAATCTGGGTCCTTATTTTACCCACCTCAGAAGGATGGAAGGCTAAGTCCACCTTGAGCCGGTGAGAATCGAACTGCTGGCAGTCAGCAGAAGTAGCCTGCAGTACTGCACTTTAACCAAATTGTCCTTTTGTCCCATAGACCTGGTTTGTTGGCTTGTCTGTTTCTAGATTTTCTTCTTTTTCTCTGGTTTACCACTGCGAGGACATGGAGCTGGAGGCTTCCTTATGCATTCCATCTTTGCTATGGGGTCAAGAGCTGTAAGCCAAGCCAACGTTAAACATATCAATTAAAAAGCCATTATGGCTTTTAGTCATGAATCATTGGGGTTGATTTGATTACTGAAAATTAACATCCATTATATCATCTTTACAATGTGCAAACACAACATGACCCTTGCTGCAGCCAGTGATCTCTGGCATGATTAAATGAAGTTTTTCAGTTATTTATGCTTAAGGGGCTTGAACGAATGAAGGGAAGCAAGTTGATGGCAAGGAAGCCAATCAGATGGAAAAGAGAGAGTACCCAAGACCCACCATTTCAACCCTGAGTTACGAATATTCTCCTTCATTGGTACAGATGGAAGATTCCAATTCATCCCTCACTCATATATTTGTGGTCTCCAAATGACTACATGGGACAATTCAAGGGTCCAAGTTTTTCTTTTTGACATAAGGCACATGCTCTATGGAGATAGTCAATCATCCAGGTCATGGTTGTCCAAAAGGTGCTTTTTTCAGGAGGCAACTGGACTTCCTTGGGTTTTTTCTTTTCTTTTGAAGACATTTTGCTTCTCCTCCAAGAAGCTTCTCCAGCTCTGACTGAATGGTGGGGAATGGGAGGATTGGGGAAAAATAGATTAAAAAGTGAGCTTTTTTGTCATCTTACAGACAAAGATAATTTTGTAATCATATTTTGATGCAAAGAAAATCAGGAGCAATTCTCTGTCATTTTCCTTTCGATCTTTTCTTTCTGTCCTTTTTTCTTATTTTTATTTTTCCAAAAATACATTTTTGAAAAGGAGAGGGAATCTCAGAGGGGAAAGAAAGAGGAGTGAAGAATTTAGGGAAGGTGCTTGCTTAAAAATATGAATAGAAAATATTCTCCAAAACACCTGAAAACAGAGCAATGGATGGGAGCTAATCAAGGAGAGAAGCAACGTAGAATTGAGGAGAAATTTCCTTATTAATTTGAACAATGAAGCAGTGGAATCAGAGGTGGTATTCAGCGGGCTCTGACCAGTTCGGGAGAACTGGAAGTGGAAATTTTGAGTAGTTTGGAGATCCGGCAAATGCCATCTCTAACTGGCCCTGCTCCATCTATTCTCTGCCTCCTGAGTCCCAGATGATCAGCTGGGTCTTCTTTGTTTGCCCTGCACAGGAGAACGGAGCTGGAAAGCAGGTTAGTGGGGTGGGGAGGGAATGGGATTTTGCAATATCCTTTCCCTGCCACACCTACCAAGCCACACCCACAGAATCAATAGGAAAAAGTTTTGAATCCCACCACTGCCTGGATCATACATGTAGCTTGTTTTGTATCAGAGGTGGGTATTCAGCAGGTTCTGACCAGTTCTGGAGAAACGGTAGCAGAAATTTTGAGTTGTTTGGAGAACCTGCAAATACCACGCCCACCGAGCCATGCCCACAAAACCAATAGTAAAAAGTTTTGAATCTCACCACTGCCCCACATGCATATTTCTCTTAAGTTCTTCTAAAGTGAAAACTTCAAATAGCAGAACACACAGAAAGTGGTCTAAATCAATGAAGTTACCATGCCATTCTCATTCTGCATTCTTGGATGTTCCTCAGTCCACAATGGTTAAAAAAAGGCATACCAGGGGCAGGGGAAGAAAAAGAAATCACCTGCCAACAATCAAATAAGCTCCATCCTTAATCTAGATATTATCTGGACATAAGTTCTGTATGAAGGCATGTGATCATTCTGCTGGCCTTTGGATCCATGATTTGTATCCCGTATGTGCTTCAAAGGAATGAGAATGCAATATCAGTCAACAATTCCTTGAAAGCAGCTGCATCTTTTCCAGGGATTGTGCAGTTCTCTCTGCAGCTGCTAGCCAGTTCTTAGAAAGAGCTAAGCTGCTTTTTGATTTGACCAATAGATACTTCCTTACATTCCCATGCCTTTCCAAAGTAGTTTTTGAGATTAAATCCAAAGAATTACACAGCCTAACCAAACTTCTTGTCAGCATTCCAACTAACCAACTCCATACCAATAAACTCCAAGATAATCAGTCCCTCAAAGTTCCATTTTATTAGAGTTGTCATATTGTCATATCTAGGAAAACCCAAATCTGAGAGTTCTGGGCTTTCCCTTACCAAAAGAGAACATAAAAATCCATCCCCTGCACCCATCAGTTCATCACATGGCCCAACCAAATCTTTTTCCCAACTAGAGATATCCCCCCCCCCAGTCACTCCTCTCCAGGTGCAGGGCAACATGTCCTTGACTCTCTGAGAAAGAATGTTGTTATGCCTAATCTTCTACCAAAATATGAAATCCCCCCTTCCTAAATTCCCAGGCACTGAATGTGGCAGCCTTGAAGCTTCCAAGTAAAAAAATTGCTTCCAAGACTGACAGTCCTCTTTCCTGGTTTATTTGTCAATATCATAAGGCAAAGACTATTAAATAAGACATCACCCATTGACTGAGGAAGCCAAGTCATTTTACAACAAGGATGAATCATTAAGAGACCTCCTGGCCAGATTTTACAACATCTCTGATGGTTGGAAGTCTATAAGATCACCTTCTCACAATAAAAGAAGAAGGGCATGCTTTCTTCAAATCCTTTTGCTGAGGGACTGACATTGCAGAGGCCACAGAAGCAGGCCATCTTTATCCTTGCCCCCTTTCTTTCGGAGTAGCATTCTCTAGGCACTTGATGGCCCTTTCTTCTTTTGGTGTTCAGCAAGTCAATAAAGACTTGCTACTCCAATAGTATAAAATATATGTACTGAAGCTCAAGATTAAATTGTTGCATTCTTGATGATTATCTGAGTTTGGTTGTTTTCTTGTAAACATTCCACTACCTGGCTATGTAGCATTAGCAATAGCAACCTGACCCTTGTTATTCAAACAGGATGAGTACTTTTCTTGGCCTTCTAGGAATGAAAGTTCTTATGTCTGAGCTGATTGTGATTAATTCTCAGTATCATATATCATGTCAAGTGCCAGGGAAATCAGGAGACTCATGCAATGCAAATGAGTATCAAGGTTTATTGCAAGCTTAAGATCTCTACAAGAATCTGAGCTACTAGCGGGCAAGGGAAATGAGTGGGAATTAAGAAAACATTCAAAGTAGGCTGGACTTTAATCTCTTGTGAGAGCCCAGTGACTCATGACTGATGACACATTTGACCCCTCCCTCAGGGGTCAAATGTGATGCTCCCCCGATGCAAAAAAATAAAGCAAAATACATACCTAACTGAAGCAACAGATGAGACAAATAGTTCAGACCAGTGCTGGTGATATCCAGCAGGTTCTGACCAGTTCTGGAGAACCGGTAGCAGAAATTTTGAGTAGTTCAGAGAATCGGCAAATACCGCACCTGACTGGAAATTTTACAGTATCCTTCCCTTGCCACGCCCACAGAACCTGTAGTAAAAAAAAATTGAATCCCACCATTGCAAATGACCTCAAGGTCACCTGAGTAGTGGGAATTTTTTCTGTAGTCTGCAGAATAATTGCAGACTATGGGAGCCATTTATGCTTCTGTTTGAGATGGAGACAACGCTCTGAGATTGTAAGATGAGGATAACTGCAAGGCTGTATCTGCACTGATTGCAAGGTCATAAGAGGCAGACTAACTGTGATTTTCTGAAAAGAAAAGTCAATGATGTAACCCCTGTGTTCCCGATTTAAAGACTTCAACGACTTAACAACCGTAGCCAGAAAGGTTGAAAAACAGGGCAAAACTCACTTGACAGATGTCTCGCTGAACCAGAGAAATTTGGGGCTCAATTGTGTTCATAAATCAAGGACTGACTTGGTAATCTAAGCAACCTCTCAATGGAAATGACGCAGTAGTATCTAACAACCTACTAACTTCCTATGGCTACATTTTTCCTTTCTCTTTTTCACTTAAAAGTACATTGAATATGAATTACTAATGTCTGGGGTGTTTAAAGTGGAAATGAAATTGGTGTCCCAGGGCTAAGCCAGGTTAAACATGAGACCCTTGCATGCTCAAACAGCTCACAGTACCTGGGCTCACTTAGACTCAATTCAAACTGTTGATCATGTTTTATGGGGATATGTTTTATGGCTTGGTATACTGCTGCTGATGGTTAGGTGTTTGATGAATTCATTATGCCGGTTCCTATCATTGGGAATGAGGCACATACATCAAACTGCTTTTAACTGCTAAATTGGAATTTTTCAACAGAAAGGAGGACGGAATGAATATTCTAATAGATTTCTAAAATATGCATCACATTTCTCCCAAAGGTGTTTTTCAGGAGGCAACTGGACTTTCTGGTTTTCCTTTTAAGACATTTCACTTCTCATCCAAGAATCTTCTTCAGCTCTGGCTGGATGGTGGGGAAGGGAAGGATTTATATTCCTTGCAGACAGAGCTGGGTATTTGCATCCTTTTAGAAAGTCATTGAGGCCACTTGGAGGTTTATCAGTGTCCTCAGAGTCACTTGAGTGTTGGAAATGGTTCTTGTAGTCTGCATTTTTTTCTGGAAATCCATTCATAATCCCACACCATTTGAAGGGTGTTCATCCCAAATAGTATAGCTAAAAGTCTGTAGAGATTCTCCATCATCTAGGTCCTGGTTGTCCCAAAGGTGCTTTTTCAGGAGGCAACTGGACTTTTTTTGTTTTTCTTTGAAGACATTTTGCTTCTCTTACCAGAAGCTTCTTCAGTTCTGACCAGATGGTAAGGAATGGAAGAATTTATACTCCTTTCAGACACCTGGTCATTTACATCCTTTTAGATAGTTGTTGAGGCCACTTGGAGGTTTGTCTGTGTCTTCAGCATCATCTGAGTAGTGCTAATGGTTCTTGTAGTCTGCAATTTTTCCTGCGGAAATCCGTTCCTACCCCCATGCCATTCGAAGGGTGTTCATCCCAATTTGTGTAGCTAAAAGGGTGGCTTTTTTCAAGAGACAACTGGACTTTCTGTTTTTTTCCCTCTCAAAAATATTGCAGATTACAGAACAATTTCATTACTCAGAGCAAAGGAGTGTAGTACTCTTCCCGTGAAATATTTCTGGACTCTCTCAATTGTATTAACGTCTGATATACTGAATGGATTCCAGACAGATGAGCTGTATTCAAGTATTGGTCTAGCAAAGGTTTTGTATGCCCTAGTTAAGGCCCTGTCACACTGCCCAACGGATGCAAAACGTTAGTAAAAAGGACACAACGGACAAGCAAAATGTTCCATCCATTGTTATCAGCTCTCAAAAGGGGCAAAAATTTGCATAACCGGAGCGGATAACATGGAAAGGAATGGACACAGGGAGGACGCAGGGCGGATGGAAAGCGGATGCGGAATGGAAGCCCAGCGGATGGAAGCGGATGGGAGCGGATGGCACATCCGCTAGGCTTCCGGGGGATCTCAGCAAAGTGGACGCGGAACGGATACAGCAGATGTACAGCGGATGCACAGCGGATGAAGCGGATACAGAGCAGAAGCATAGCGAATGCAGAGCGGAAGCCTAGCGGATGCCTTGTGTTAATTGCGCATGCGGGGGGCATTTATTGCATCAGCCCCGCGGATATAAAGGGAAGCAGCTCGCACATGGACAGCATTCAGAGGAAAGACCTGCTACCGGATACATCGAGTCCTTCCCTGCCCTGCCTGCATGCATGCCTGCAAGCCTTGCTCCAAGCCTTCCTGCCAGCCTTCCTGCCAGCCTGGCTCTCTGCCTCTCTGCCAGCCTTGCTTCCAGCCTTGCTTCCAGCCTTGCTTCCAGCCTTGCTTCCAGCCTCCCTGCCAGCCAGTCTGCCTGCCAGCCTTGGTGCCTGCCTGCCTGTCTGCCTTCCTGCAAGGCTTCCTGCCAACCTTCCTGCCAGGCTTCCTGCCTGCCTTCCTGCCAGCCTTGGTGCCTGCCTGCCTGCCAGCCTTCATGCCTGGCTGCCTGCCAGCCTTCCTGCCAGCCTTGGTGCCTGTCAGCCTCCCTGCCAGCCTCCCTGCCAGCCCGCAACCCCACAACCATGGGGAAGAAGCGAAAGCCTCAGCAACCTGCCGCCATTCCTGGCAAGAGGGACAGGGCCACCCTTCCGCCCCCTGTCCCTGACTCTGCTTCTGCTGGGGCTTCTGCTGCTTGGGCTTGCTCTTCTGGTGCTGGAGCTTCTGCTGAAGCTGCTCCTGGTGGTGGTGCTTCTGCTGGTGCTTCCTCTGCTGAAGCTGCTCCTGGCGGTAGTGCTTCTGCTGCTGCGTACTGCTCGTGCTCCTGGTCCTGCTGGTCCTGCTGGTCCTGCTCGTGCTCCTGGACTTGCTCGTACTGCTCATACTGCTCGTGCTCCTGGTCTTGCTCATCCTGTTTGTCCTGCTCGTGCTCCTGGTCCTGCTCGTGCTCCTGGTCTTGCTGGCGCTGCTGGTGCTTACTCTGCTGGTGCTGATCCTGGTCCTTCTGGTGCTGCTGGTGCTGCTGCTGCTGCTGCTGCTACTGCTGATCCTGCTGGTGCTGCTGCTGCTGCTGCTGATGATGATGATGATGATGATGATCCTGCTGGCTCTGCTGCTGCTGGTGGTATGGAGGAGCAGCCCCTACTACCTGGGAGCCCCTCTGATGAGGGCCTATCTGGTCCTGCCTAAGGGAGGAAGAGGCATATGCGACAACAGGAGAGGAGGCAATACTATATTGAGGAGGAACACGAGGATGAGGTGCTGGAGTGGCTGAGAGAGAATGACTATCTGTGGCGGAAGGGAAACCGGCTGTACAGGGACACCAAAAGGAAGCAGGCTGCTTGGAGAGAGAGGGCGGAGAGTATGGGCTACACTTCGGAGGTGCTCCTCGGCTGGTGGAAGCACATGCACACCTGGTACGGGAAGCTGCACCTGAAGAAATCTGGCCAGGCCATAGTTAAGCTGACGGACAGAGAGACCTACGTCATGGCCAGGTGCAGCTTCCTGGAGGGTGAGATCCACCACCGAGGAGCACCAGGAGCCCCTCTCACAACCCTCTCTCTCCGGCAGCCTGCTGAGACCCAGTCCTCTTCCGTCCGAGAGTCAGTAGCTGTCTCCAGGCAGGTTTCTGTGGAGCGTGCCACGGCGGAGAACCCGCAGACAGGTGGTGTAACCATGGTGGAGCGCGTGGAGGACTCCCTGGTGTGGTGGGAGAAAGGAGACATCGAGTCCACCACAGTCGTACCCGCATCCACCCCCCTCCAGCTCCACCTCCACAGAAAGGCAGAGAGTCATCAGGCGACACCGTTGCCACCAGTTCCACTGATGCCACCAATGCCACCTACGCCAATGATGCCACCGACGACAGCGATGCCACCTGCGGCACTGATGCCACCCACGCCAGTCCTCACCCAGCTGCAGACCAGACAGCCCCACTACACTACTCCTTCCTCCACCCCACAGCCAAGCCCGGCCTCAGTACATCTCTCATCAGTACTGGGGCTGACACCCCATGGCATGGAGGAAGCACCTCTCAGCATCACGGGTCTGAGCCAGCTGTCCGAGAGCTTTCTCAACACACCATCACCTGTTGTCCTCTCGGGGCCAGGCACCCCAGTGGTGCTTCAGACCAGCACTGCAGCAGCACCCACCCACCTGGACCCTTCACCCCTGAGACTGGGCACACCTCCGAGTGACCAAGAGGAGTGCCAGAGACTGGCTGGCTGGCTACCTGTGGACTTTATTTGGACACTTGACTTGGGTCATTTTTCTTTTACAGCTTGTTGTTCAATAAAGTCTATCTTTGATTCACACACTTGCTTCATTTCTTTTTTTTTAATAAAGTCTTGGTGGAAACTTTTAGAAATGGTTTAAGCCTTTGCTTAAGGATGGGTTAAGATAGCAGTGGGGTGGGCAGGGATACCTGTGGAATGAGCAGGGATACCTTTGGGATGGGTAATAGCTGTGGGGATAGATAAACCTCCAGTGAAAGCATAGTGGGACTGTATGGTCCACCCTCCCAGGTGCCACACCTATGGCCCTTTATTATCAATAACAATGTAATAATCATCCACACATGTCAACACAAACACAACTCTTTATTAAATGCCCTGATCATTGTAGGCCCACCCAACATACATGGCCCAATCTCATCGGTGTGATGAGACAGGCTGAAGGAAGCATCCATTAATCATCTATCATCCTGTCTTGCCACTCCACTGATCCAGCTGGGGAGTTGCACCAGTGTTTCAGGAGGTTGTGCTGCTTCTTCCCTTCACGTGAGGCTCTGTTGGGGCCTTGCACATCCTCAGTGTCTATTAGATTTTGCCCTTGCCTCCATTCCCCAGGCTCCATGTCCCCATTGCCTTGTTGGAGGTCCACGAGCCTGTTCTGCAAGACTGGGTAGCGGGTGCGCATGAGATTTTGCAGGATGCCGCAAGCTTCCACGATCCTCCTCATGGTCTCTGGGTGATGCTGCATGGTGGTGAGAAGTACCTGGAACCTGTTGGCCAGGATGCCAAGGGCGTTCTCCACCACCCGCCTTGCCCTGGACAACCTGTAGTTGAAGATCCTCTCTTCACGGGTGAGGCATCTGGAGGTGTAGGGCTTCATGGGGTAGGTTCAGAGGGAGAAGGCGTCATCCTCCACGATGAAGTAGGGCACATCTTGCATGTCATTGGGCAGGGGGTCTGGATCTGGGAAGTCCAGAATGAGGTTGCATTCCAGCTCCTCCTTGAGGTGACTGGCGTTGTATACCTGGGCATCTGAACATGACCCATTGCCTGAAGCATCGATGTACATGAAGTTGTAGTCAGCATCGACCATGGCAAAGAGGACGATGCTGAAGAAGCCCTTGTAGTTGAAATAAGTGGAACCCGACTTGGCTGGCGCTTTGCAGGCCACATGCTTGCCATCTATGGCTCCAATGTTGTGTGGGAAGTTCCACTTCTGATACCACTGCTCTGCAACTTTCTCCCATCCTTCTTCAGTGGAGGGGCACTGGAGGAGCTCCTCCAGGTATTCTTCGATGATGGCCTGCACCACTTCTCTGACCACAATGCTGATGGTGTTGTGTGGCACCCTCCAGCCGTACTGCATGATCCTGTAGGTGGTCCCTGAGGCCAGGTGGCGCAGAGTGAGTGCCACCTTGAGCCCAGGTTCCAGGCTGGGCTGGAAGTTGGTGTTTGCCTTGGTGAACCTGGGTGTCAGCCGCTGCACAACTTCATCAAACATGGCTGGAGGCATCCTCATGAAGTTCTGGAACGCCTGAGTGTCTTCGTTCCTGAGCTCCACCATCAGCTTGTTGTACAGTCCGTACTCTGCTCTTCTCCCGATCCATCTTTGGACTCAGACGCTTCTTGGCCACCTCCTTTTCTTCCCGTAGTAGAGTTCACAGAGCCTGTAGATGGCTTTGCACTGTTGCAGAAGGATGGTGGCTGCCAAAAGGACTGTGTTACGATCCACGGTGGACATGACTGAATGCTGTGGAAGAGGAAGAGTCAGATGAAGGCTGCAGAGGTCTGCACAGCTAGGCTGCTGATCTGAAAGTGAGATGCAGACGAGTTGCTCCCCCTTTTTATAGGAAGTATAGGTGTCCCTTTGCATCCTCTAGGCATCCTCAATATCTGAGATAGGTCCCCTCTGTGAACGTTTTTTCCGTTTTAAATGCTTTGTTTCCATGCTGCATCCGCTAGGCATCCGTTCTGCATCCCTTCTGTATCTGTTCGGCTTCCTCCCTGCGTCCAAGCGGATGCGAGTTGCATGGATGCAGAACAGATGCCTAGCGGATATAGCGGATGCCTAACGGATGCCTAACGGATGCGTAGCGGATGCGTAGCGGATGCAGAACGGACGAATTGGATACATTTTCCACGCAAAAGTTTTGAGCAGCTCAAAACTTTCTGAGTGGATGAAATGTCCATAAACGGATGCTGGACGGATAGAGAGGAAGCAAAACAGAGGCAGTGAGTACAGAACGGATACATCGCGTTAACCAACGGATGACAAGCTTTTTTGTGCATTTTACATCCTCTTTGCATCCGTTGGTGCAGTTTGACAGGGGCATTAAGTCATTAGATATGAGTACTCCTAGGTCCTTAATAGAGCGAGGGTCATCAATTAGGTCCTATCCATCTAGTTTGTATTTCGTGCCCTGATTTTTTTACCAATGTGTCGGACGGAGCATTTGTTGGTAAAGATTTGGAGTTGCCAATTGTTTGACCATTCAGACACATAATCAAGGTCACTTTGAAAAGCAGTAGCATTGTCAGTGATGTTGAATAGTTTTACATCATCCGTGAAGAGGATGCAGTTGCTTATAAGGTGATCACAAAGGTCATTTATATAGAGTATAAATATGAATATATAAATATATATATATATATATAAATATAAGATGTAATATATACTGCAATGATTAAGTAAAGAAAGAAAGCAATGCTCCCACCGCTCTTATCTCTCCACAGTTCTTCATTTTGCAGCCTCTTTCGTTTCCCTTTCCTTCCCCCACCCCCTTTCCTCCTCAAAACAAACTTATATTAAAAATGCTTTAGCTCTCCTGGTTCCTTATCGATCTCCGCCATGTCATCTCCTGATGGAGTGGCTGGCGGAACGAGGGCCACAAAAGGGGTATTTGTTTTTATCAGACTTTTGCATCTCATCAAGGATATTTCTTTTATTTCTATACTCTATATACCCTACAGAGATCATTTGCTTCCATTTGAAACTCTCAAAACGCAGCCCAAGGAACAGCAGAGAATGAATCTTTCCTGGACAAAAAAATAAAGATAATGAATCCCAAGAGCCATTTCAGTAGAATTGCTGGTGCAGAAGAGCAAATGGCACTTTGATCTTTCATAAGAGATCATTTTTAAAACACGGTGGTTAAAAAAAAAACAAAAGAAGTTGGAACAGGATGCGATCAGACCTTTGGGCTGTTTGCTGATTTCTTCGGAGATTATTTATCCTCATTGCTTATAAAAGTGGTGCAGAAGGCCCATTCGCCTCTTAAAAACCAAATGTTTTTTGTTGAGAAACTCTTGAAACTAGGTGTCCTTGGTTCTCTCTGAGCTTGGTGGCTTTCTTGTATATGTTTCATGACCCAACTAGGGAACATCATCAGTGCTAGAAGGGAGTGGGGTTTGCAGAGGAGAGGAGAAGAAGGAGAAGGACTTTGAGGTCCTTGATGCTCTCTGAGCTTGATTATTTTCTTGTAGATGTTTCATGACCCAACTAGGGAACATCATCAGTGCTAGAAGGGAGTGAAGTTTGTGGAGAAGATGAGGGTGGTGGTGGTGGTCCTTGGTGTTTTCTGAGCTTGGTGGCTTTCTTGTAGATGTTTCATGACTCAACTAGGGAACATTATCAATGCTAGAAGGGAGTGGGGTTTGCAGAGAGGAGGAAGAGGGGGAAGAGGAAGGGGAGGGGAAGAGGAGGTCCTTGGTGTTTTCTCAGATTGGCTGTTTTCTTGCAGATATTTCATTACCCAGCTAGATAACTTCAGCAGTGCTAGAAGGGAGGGGTTTTGAGGAGGAAGGAGAAGGAAAAGTATGGGGTCCTTGGTACTCCCTAATCTTGTTTATTTTCTTGCAGATATTTGATTAGCAACCAACAGGTGAAACTCAAAAAATTAGAATATCGTGCAAAAGTTCATTTATTTCAGCAATGCAACTTAAAAGGTGAAACTAATATATGAGATAGACTCATTGCATGCAAAGCAAGATAGTTCAAGCCATGATGTGTCATAATTGTGATGATTATGGCTTACAGCTCATGAAAACCCCAAATCCACAATCTCAGAAAATTAGAATATCACATGCAATCAATAAAACAAGGAGTGAACATAGAACAATATCAGATCTCTGAAAAGTATAAGCATGCATATGTACTCAGTACTTGGTTTGGGCCCCTTTTGCAGGAATTACTGCCTCAATGCGGTGTGGCATGGAAGCTATCAGCCTGTGGCACTGCTGAGGTGTTATGGAAGACCAGGATGCTTCAATAGAGGCCTTGTAGATCTTCAGCTCTTTGCATTGTTCGGTCTCATGTCTCTCATCTTTCTCTTGGCAATGCCCCATAGATTCTCTATGGGATTCAGGTCAGGTGAGTTAGCTGGCCAATCAAGCACAGTAATCCCACAGTCACTGAATCATGTTTTGGTGCTTTTGGCAGTGTGGGCAGGTGCCAAGTCCTGCTGGAAAATGAAGTCAGCATCCCCATACACCTCATCTGCAGAAGAAAGCATGAAGTGCTCCAAAATCTCCTGGTAGATGGCTGTGTTGACCCTGGACTTAATGAAGCACAGTGGACCAACACCAGCAGATGACATGGCTCCCCAAATCAGCAGACTGTGGAAACTTCACACTGGACTTCAAGCATCTTGCAGTGTGTGCCTCTCCATTCTTTCCCCAGACTCTGGGTCAGTTTCCAAATGAGATGCAAAAGTTGCTCTCATCAGAAAAGAGGACTTTGGACCACTGAACAACAGAGCCAGTTTTGTTTTTCTTTTGCCCAGGTAAGATGCTTCTGAGGTTGTTTGTTGTTCAGGAGCAGCTTGACAAGAGGAATACGACATTTGAAGCCCATGTCCAGGATCCATCTGTGTGTGGTGGCTCTTCATGCACTGACTCCAGCCTCAGTCCACTCCTTTTGAATGGCCTTTTCCTGACAATCCTCTCCAGGCTGCGGTCATCCCTGATATATCACAGCTTGAACTATCTTGCTTTGCATGTAATGAGTCTATCTCAAATATTAGTTTCACCTTTTAAGTTGCATTACTGAAATAAATGAACTTTTGCATGATATTCTAATTTTTCGAGTTTCATCTGTAGCTTACATAATTAGTGGAAGAAGGGAGGAGGATTTGTGGAGTGGAGGGAGGTGGTAGAGGAGGAGGAGGCGGAAGGTGTAACCCTTGGTGTTCTCTGAGCTTGGTTGTTTTCTTGCAGACATTTCATTACTGACATGAGTAACATCATTAGTGCTAGGAGGGAGCAGGGTTTGCTCTCTGCAAACAAGTCACTGGTAGATTAAAAAAAGCAAATCCCCCACTTCCTTAGCTGGGTCATGATATGTCTGCAAGAAAACTACCGAAGTCAGAGAGCACCAAGGACCCCACAGGCCTCTTCCTTCTCCTCCTCTTCCCCACCAACCTGTCTTCTAGCATTGAGGATATTACCTAGCTGGGTCATGAAAGCATCTGCAACAAAACCACCAAGCTCAGAGAGCACCAAGGGCTCTCCATTTCAGCCTTGAGCTACAAATATTCTTATTTATTTATTTATTTAAATTTAATTTTGTCAAGAGATTATAAGATAATAGGTATAAGTATAAACATAGTTATGAATACATGAAATGGATGCATACAAGAAAAATAAAAATAAACAATAGGACAGGGATGGTAGGCATGCACGCCCCCTACAGACCTCTTAGGAAAGGGATGAGGTCAATAGTAGACAGTCTAAGGTCAAAGTTTTTGGGGTTTGGGGAAGAAACCACAGAGTCAGGTAGAGTATTCCAGACATTGACCACTCTGGTGCTGAATTCGTATGTCCTGCAATCACGTTTGGTGTGATTTATCTTGAGTTTGGATCTGTTGTTTGCTCTTGTATAGTTGTGGTTGAAGCTGAAGTATTCATTGACACGTAGGACATTGCAATGTATGATTTTATATATGATACTTAGATTGGACTGAAGGCGACGTGGTTCTAGATTTTCTAGCTCTATAATTTCAAGTTTGGTGGCATAAGGTATTCTGCAATGAGTCGTGGAGCGGAGACTCTTCTTGTGAAATATTTCTGGACTTCCTCAACTGTGCTAATATCAGATACGTAATATGTGTTCCAGACTGATGAGCTGTATTCGAGTATTGGTCTAGCAAATGTTTTGTATGCTCTCGTTAGTATTGTGATATTACCAGAGAAAAAGCTACATAGGATAAGGTTAACAACTCTTAATGCCTTTTTGGCTATGTTGTTACAGTTACAGTGGGCTCTAGCACTTAGATCATTAAAAATGAGTATCCCAAGGTCCTTTACAGAGCTTGGATCATCAACAAGGTCTTGACTATTCAACTTGTACTTTATTTTCTGATTTATTTATTTTTTGCCAATATGTAGGACAGAGCATTTATTTGTTGAGATTTGAAGTTGCCTTTGATTGACCATTCTGATACATAGTCAAAGTCTTTTTGGAGGGTAGTAGTATTGTCTGTGGTGTTGAACAGCTTTACATCATCAACAAAGAGAATGCAGTTGCTCTTAACATGATCATTTATGTAGAGTATGAAGAGAGTTGGTCCTGGAATGCTGCCTTGGGCGACACCACTGTTGAGAGGTACAGAATTTGATAGGACACTCCCAGTTTTGACCATTTGTTGTCTGTTTGACAGGAATGCTTCTGTCCAGTTATGCAGATGTCCTCTTAAAATGGTTGTGCTGGGACTTTCTATGATAGATCTACTGAAAAGAGGTCAACCTTCCTGATGTTTTCCACCATTTCTGTTCACAACTGAAGCAGCTACCCAGCACTCTTGAGGCTTCCTAATGCCTATGGATGAATCTTTCTTCTAACTTCATTCCAAATTGGTTCAATCTGGTTGCCTTGTAATCTTGACTTTTAGATTTGAATCAGACACCAGCTAAGACGAATTCTTCTAATCACCAGTAAGTGGTTTCCCAGCAACTGCTTTCTATATTGGCAGGCTGACATTCATTGCAATAGATTAAAACCAACAAACAATCTACCCAGTAACTAAAGAACAAGTTTTTTTTTTTTTTTGCAAGAGCTTAAAGTACTATTCATTAATATAGAAACCCAGGTAATTGGTTCTGCCAAGAATTTCATATCATCTAATAGATAATAGAGTTACTTTCTGAAATGATTTTTTTTTAAGTTACATGAGGCTCTTTATTTTTAGTATTTGTTTCATCTACTGGATTTTTTTAAAATCTGCCTGTTGGACATGGAAGAATCAAAACTACAAGTTAAATTCTAGCTAAAGCCCCTGTCACACTGCACCAACGGATGCAAAGAGGATGTAAAACGGACAAAAAAGCTTGCCATCCGTTGGTTCACGCGATGTACTCACTGCCTCCGTTTGGCTTCCTCTCTATCCGTCCAGCATCCATTTATTGACGTTTCATCCACTCAGAAAGTTTTGACCTGCTCAAAACTTTTGCGTGGAAAATGTATCCAATTCGTCTGTTCTGCATCCGCTACGCATCCGTTCTGCATCCGTTACACATCCGCTATATCCGCTAGGCATCCTCTGTGCATCCGTACAACTCACATCCGCTCGGACGCAGGGAGGAAGTGGAACGGATGCAGAATGGATGCAGCACGGAAACAAAGCATTTAAAACGGAAAAAACGTTCTCAGAGGGGACCTATCTTGGATATTGAGGATGCCTAGAGGATGCCTAGAGGATGCAGCCCAGCTGTGCAGACCTCTGCAGCCTTCATCTGACTCTTCCTCTTCCACAGCATCCAGTCATGTCAACCGTGGATCGTAACACAGTCCTTTTGACAGCCACCATCCTTCTGCAACAGTGCGAAGCCATCTACACCCTCTGTGAACTCTACTACGGGAAGAAAAGGAGGCGGTCAAGAAGCGTCTGGGTCCGAAGATGGATCGGGAGAAGAGCAGAGTACGGACTGTACAACAAGCTGATGGTGGAGCTCAGGAACGAAGACACTCAAGCATTCCAGAACTCCATGAGGATGCCTCCAGCCATGTTTGATGAAGTTGTGCAGCGGCTGACACCCAGGTTCACCAAGGCAAACACCAACTTCCGGCCCAGCCTGGACCCTGGGCTCAAGGTGGCACTCACTCTGCGCCACCTGGCCTCAGGGACCGCCTACAGGATCATGCAGTATGGCTGGAGGGTGCCACACAACACCATCAGCATTGTGGTCAGAGAAGTGGTGCAGGCCATCATCGAAGAACACCTGGAGGAGCTCCTCCAGTGCCCCATCCACTGAAGAAGGATGGAAAAAAGTTGCAGAGCAGTGGTATCAGAGGTGGAACTTCTCCCACACCATAGGAGCCATAGATGGGAAGCACATGCCCTGCAAAGCACCAGCCAAGTCGGGGTCCACTTATTTCAACTACAAGGGCTTCTTCAGCATCGTCCTCTTCGCCATGGTAGATGCTGACTACAAGTTCATGTACATCGATGCTTCAGGCAATGGGTTAGCTTCAGATGCCCAGGTATACAACGCCAGTCACCTCAAGGAGGGGCTGGAAGGCAACCTTGTCATGGGCTTCCCAGATCCAGACCCTCTGCCCAACGACATGCAGGATGTGCCCTACTTCATCATGGGGGATGACACCTTCTCCCTCAGAACCTACCTCATGAAGCCCTACACTTCCAGACTCCTCACCCGTGAAGAGAGGATCTTAAACTACAGCCTGTCCAGGGCAAGGTGGGTGGTGGAGAACGCCTTTGGCATCCTGGCCAACAGGTTCCAGGTACTTCTCACCATCATGCAGCATCGCCCACAGACCGTGAGGAGGATCGTGGAAGCTTGCTGCATCCTGCACAATCTCATGCGCACCCGCTACCCAGTCTTGCAGAACAGGCTCGTGGACCTCCAGCATGGCAATGGGTACATGGAGCCTGGGGAATAGAGGCAAGGGCAAAACCTGATAGACACTGAGGATGTGCAAGGCCCCAACAGAGCCTCACATGAAGGGAAGAAGCAGCGCAACCTCCTGAAACACTGGTGCAACTCCCCAGCTGGAGCAGTGGAGTGGCAAGACAGTATGATAGATGATTAATGGATGCTTCCTTCAGCCTGTCTCATCACACGGATGAGATTGGGCCATGTATGTTGGGTGGGCCTACAATGAACAGGGCGTTTAATAAAGAGTTGTGTTTGTGTTGACATGTGTGGATGATTGATTACATTGTTATTGATAAAAAAGGGCCATAGGTGTGGCACCTGGAAGGGTGGACCATACAGTCCCACTATGCTTGCACTGGAGGTTTATCTATCCCACAGCTATTACCCATCCCAAAGGTATCCCTGCCCATCCCACTGCTATCTTAACCCGTCCCACAAGCATGCAAAGGCTTGAACCAATTCTAAAAGTTTCCAGCAAGACTTTATGAAAAAAAAGAAATGAAGCAAGTGTGTGAATCAAAGATAAACTTTATTGAACAACAAGCTGTGAAAGGAAAAAGACCCAAGTCAAGTGTCCAAATAAAGTCCACACCCAGTCTCTGGAAGTCTTCATGGTCACTCGGAGGTGTGCCCAGTCTTAGGGGTGAAGGGTCCAGGTGCTGTAGAGGTGGTTGCTGCTGCAGTGCTGGTCTGAAGCCCCACTGGGGTGCCTGACCCCGAGAGGATAACAGGTGACGGTGTGTTGAGAAAGCTCTCGGATAGCTGGCTCAGACCCGTGATGCTGAGAGGTCCTTCCTCCATGCCATGGGGTGTCAGCCCCAGTACTGATGAGAGATGTACTGAGGCCGGGTTTGGCTGTGGGTTGGAGGAAGGAGTAGTGTAGTGGGGCTGTCTGGTCTGCAGCTGGGTGAGGACTGACATTGGTGGCATCGCTGGCGTCGGTGGCATCATTGGGGTGGGTGGCATCGGTGGCATCAGTGGAACCGGTGGCAATGGTGTCGCCCGATGACTCTGTGCCTGGACTGGGAAGGGCTGCTGCCTGTGCTGTTGGACCTCCTGGTAGCCATAGCCCTGGTAGGTGAGGGGCTGTGGAAAGCCTTGGAATGGGAGGGACATCACCTGGGGTGGAGGAGCAGACCTGGACTGGGTGGGAGCAGGTTCCTCTGGATCTGGAGGGTTGTGAAGCAGCTCAGTGATCCGGTCCTTCACCACCTGGTACTGGGCTTCCTCCATGTTCCTGAGGGTCTGGTTGACATAGGTGAGGAAGGGCTTGCAGTTGGAGGAAGAGGAGTCAGTGTTGACCAGCTGAGAGAGGAGATCTATGCTGGTGCGGATGGTGTCCCTGATCTCCAGCAGGACAGTGTGGCTCTGCCCCTCCTGCTGTCTGGCTCTCTGCCTTTCTGTGGAGGTGGAGCTGGGGGGGGGATGCGGGTACGACTGTGGTGGACTCGATGTCTCCTTTCTCCCACTGCACCAGGTAGTCCTCCACGTGCTACACCACGGTTACAACACCTGTCCGCGGGTTCTCCACCATGGCACGCTCCACAGAAACCTGCCTGGAGACCTGCACCTGGCCATGACATAGGTCTCTCTGTCCGTCAGCTTAACCGTGGCCTGGCCAGATTTCTTCAGGTGCAGCTTCCCGTACCAGGTGTGCATATGTTTCCACCAGCCGAGGGGCACCTCCGAAGTGTAACTCATACTCTCCGTCCTCTCTCTCCAAGCAGCCTGCTTCCGCTTGGTGTCCCTGTACAGCCAGTGTCCCTTCCGCCACTCCAGCATGTCATCCTCGTGTTCCTCCTCAATGAAGTATTGCCTCCTCTCCCGTCCCCGCATACGCCTCTTCCTCCCTTTGGCAGAACCAGATGGGCCCTCATCAGAGGGGCTCCCAGGTGATAGGGGCTGCTCCTCCACACCAGCAGCAGCAGCAGCAGCAGCAACACCAGCAGGATCATCATCATCATCATCATCATCATCATCATCATCATCATCATCATCACCACCACCAGCAGGATCATAATCATCATCATCATCAGCAGCAGCAGCAGCAGCTGCACCAGCAGCACCAGCAGGACCAGGATCATCATCAGCAGAGTAAGCACCAGCAGTGCCAGCAAGACCAGGAGCACGAGCAGGACCAGGAGCCCAAGCAGGACGAGCAAGATGAGCAAGACCAGGAGCACGAGCAGTACGAGCAGTATGAGCAAGTCCAGGAGCACGAGCAGTATGAGCAGTACGAGCAGTACGAGCAAGTCCAGGAGCACAAGCAGGACGAGAAGGACCAGCAGGACCAGCAGGACCAGGAGCAACTTCAGCAGAGTACGCAGCAGCAGAAGCACTACTGCCAGGAGCAGCTTCAGCAGAGTACGCAGCAGCAGAAGCACCGCCGCCAGGAGCAGTTTCAGCAGAAGCTCCAGCACCAGAAGAGCGAGCTCGAGCAGCAGAAGCCCCAGCAGAAGCAGAGTCAGGGACAGGGGGTGGGAGGGTGGCCCTGTCCCTCTTGGCAGGGATGGCGGCAGGTTGCTGAGGCTTTCGCTTCTTCCCCATGGTTGTGGGGTTGCTGGATTGCAGGGAGGCTGGCAGGTACCAAGGCTGGCAGGAAGGCTGGCACCAAGGCTGGCAGGAAGGCTGGCAGGCAGGCAGGCACCAAGGCAGGTAGGCAGGCTGGCAGAAAGCCTGGCAGAAAGCCTGGCAGGAAGCCTGGCAGGAAGGCAGGCAGGAAGGCAGGCAGACTGGCTGGCAGGGAGGCTGGAAGGCAGGCTGGCAGCAAGGCTTGCAGGCAGGCAGAGAGCAAGGCTGGCAGGGAGGCTGGCCAGGAGGCTTGGAGGCAGGCTGGCAGCAAGGCTTGCAGGTAGGCATGCAGGCAGGGCAGGCAAGGACTCGATGTGTCCGGCAGCAGGTCTTTCCTCCAAATGCTAGCCATGTGCGAGCTGCTTTCCTTTATATCCATGTGTCTTACGCAATGCATCCCCCCCGCCTGCGCAATTTAGGCTCGACATCCATTAGACTTCCGCTTTGCAACCGCTAGGCTTCCGCTCTGCATCTGCTTCATCCGCTGCGCATCCGCTGTGCATCCGCTTCATCCGCTCGGCGTCCGCTCTGCATCTGCTCTTTCCGTTCCGCATCCGCTTTGCTGAGGCCCCCCGGAAGCCTAGCGGATGTGCCATCCACTCTCATCCGCTTCCATCCGCTGGGCTTCCGTTCCGCATCTGCTTTCCATCCACCCTGCGTCCTCCCCCTGTCCGTGTTATCCGCTCCGGTTATGCAAATTTTTGCCCCTTTTGAGAGCGGATAACAACGGATGGAACATTTTGCTCATCCGTTGTGTCCGTTTTGCATCCGTTGGGCAGTGTGACAGGGCCTTTAGCTGATGTATATTGTTCATGCCTATACACAAGAATCTTGTCAACCAATTTTCAGCATTCAATTGGCATTAATTAAAAGTTAATGGTATTCAGGAGGACTTGAACTTAATCTATTTGTGGGAATGTATTGACTCCAGGGTGATTGCTCTCTTGACTTCACCAGCCTTTTCCTACTATATATATAGTATATATATAAATATATATATATGTAGGTCTAGGTGTGTTTGGGTCTTTTCCCGTGTAAGATTAAGAGTATCTTGATGACATTTTGGCGAGGTCCCACTCACCATCCTCAGGCTGGTGCTTTCAGTTTACTGCCAGTGCAAGCAATCACCAACATCCTCTGCTCCAGCAACCCAACCAGAAGCAACCTACATAGAGAAGAACAAAAAGCACTCACCAACCTGAGGAAAGACAGCAACATAGTCATTCTCCCATCAGACAAAGGCAACACCATGGTCCTGATGAACACATTGGACTACCAATCCAAACTATCCAACCTACTCCAAGACCCACAACAAAGACCCCCCTGACAGCTGCACTCCCCATGCCGGAGGATGTGGAGGATCCCCTTTCTCAAATGGAGCAAGAAGAAGCAGCCACCAGAGACCAACCCACCCCCACCCCCAGCTCCACCTCCACAGAAAGCAGGCAGAGAGGCAGATCAGAGGGACAGAGCCACACTGTCCTCTTGGATATCAGGGACACAGTCAAAGCCAGCACAGATCTTCTCTCCCAGCTGGTCCACTTTTACATACCATCCTCAAATCACAAGCCCTTCATCACCTACGTGAGTCAGACCCTCATGGACATACCCGAGGCCCAGTACCAGGTGATGAAGAAGAGGATCACAGCTCTTCTGCACCATCCTCCAGGTCCAGCTGAACCTGCTCCTACGCACTCCAGGTCTGCTCCTCCACCCCAGGCAATGTCACAGCCCTTCCACGGCTTTCAACAGCCCCTCACCTACCAAGCCTACCACTACCAGGACTTCCCACAGCAGAGGCAGCCCCTCTCAGTCCAGGCCCAGGTTCATTGGATGCCACAGACGCCACAGACGCCTCACCTGACCCAGCTGCAGACCGAACAGCCCCACTACACTCCTCCTTCCTCCACCCCACAGCCAAGCCCTTCCTCAGAACATCTGTCATCAATCTTGGGCCTCACATCCCAGGTCCTTGATGAAGGGCCTCTCACAGGACTGAGTCAGCTCTCTGAGAGCTTCCTGTACACACAATCTCCTGTTGTACTCTCAGGGTCAGGCACCCCAATGGCACCTCAGACCAGCACTCCAGCAACAGCCACCTCCACAGTCCCTGGCCCCTTTACATCTGAGACCCTGGGCATGCCTCAGAGTGACTGAGAAGAATGCCAGAGACTGAGTTGTTACCTGTAAACTTTAACTTTGCTTAAGACACTTTACTTGGGTCATTTTGCTTTTTAATGAAGTCATACAGTTTGTTATTAATAAAGGTTATCTTTGCTTCACACACTTGGTTCATTTTTTTTTACTGAATAAAGTGTTGGTGAAAACTTTGAAAAAAGGGTTAAGCTTTTGCATGCTTGTAGGATGGGTAAGGATAGCTGTGGGATGGGTAAGGATAGCTGTGGGATGGGTAAGGATAGCTTTGGGATAGATAAACCTCCAGTGCAAGCATAGTGGGACTGTATGGTCTACACTCCCAGCTGCCACACATATGGACCTTTATTGTCAAGAACAATTTTTTCATTGATCAACACATTTCAAAACAAACAAAACTCTTTATTAATGCCCTATTCATTGATGGGCCACTCAACATACATGGCACAATCTCATCAGTGTTATGAGACAGGCTCAAGGAAGCATCCATTAAGCATCTACCATCCTGTCTTGCCACTCCACTGCTCCAGTTGGGAAGTTGCACCAGTGTCTCAATAGGTTGTGCTGCTTCTTCCCTTCACATGAAGCTCTGTTGGGGCCTGGCACATCCACAGTGTCTATCTTGTTTTGTCCTTGCCTCCATTCAGCAGGCTCCATGTCCCCATTGCCTTGTTGACGGTCCACGAGCCTGTTCTGCAAGACTGGGTAGCGGGTGCGCATGAGATTGTGCAGGATGCAGCAAGCTTCCATGATGCTCTTCACAGTCCATGGGTGATGCTGCATGGTGGTGAGAAGTACCTGGAACCTGTTGGCCAGGATGCCAAAGGTGTTCTCCACCACCCGTCTTGCCCTGGACAGCCTGTAGTTGAAGATCCTCTCTTCACGGGTGAGGCATCTGGAACTGTAGGGCTTCATGAGGTAGGTTCTGAGGGAGAAGGCATCATCACCCACGATGAAGTAGGGCACATCTTGTGTGTCATTGGGTAGGGGGTCTGGATCTGGGAAACCCATGATGAGGTTGCATTCCAGCCCATCCTTGAGGTCATTGCCGTTGTATATCTGGGCATCTGAAGCTGACCCATTGCCTGAAGCATCGATGTACATGAACTTGTAGTCAGCATCAACCATGGCAAAGAAGATGATGCTGAAGAAGCCCTTGTAGTTGTAATAATTGGACCCTGAGTTGGCTGGAGCTTTGCAGGCCACGTGCTTCCCATCTATGGCTCCAATGGTGTGGGGAAAGTTTCACCTCTGATACCACTGCTCTTCAACTTTCCTCCAGCCTTCTTCAGTGGTGGGACACTGGATGAGCTCCTCCACATATTCTTTGATGATGGCCTGCACCACTTCTCCGACCACAATGCTGATGGTGTTGTGTGGCACCCTCCATGCATACTGCATGTTTCTGTAAGTGGTCCCTGAGGCCAGGTGGCGCAGTCTCAGACTCTCCACAACTTCGTCAAACATGGCTGGTGGCATCCTCATGAAGTGCTGGAATGCACAAGTGTCTTCATTCCTCAGCTCCACCATCAGCTTGTCATACAGTCCAAAATCCCCTCTTCTCTCTATCCATTTTCGGACCCACACAGCTCTTGAATGTCTCCTTCTTCTCCTTGTGTAGAAAAGGTGAAACAGTCTGAAGAGGGCTTGATTCTGGTGTTGAATGATCACGGCTACCAAAAGGAGTGTGCGATGATCCATGGTGGAGATCAATGGATGATGTGGAAGAGCAAGACCAAGGCTGAAGTGGTCTGCACACCATGGCTGCTAGACTGATAGCGAGATCCAGGTGATTTCCTCCCCATTTTTATAGGAAATATCGGTTTTCCACTAAGTGTTCTTCCACATACTCTAGACATTCTCCAGACATCCTAAATATCCTAGATACGTCCCATATACAAACGTTTTGTCCGTTTTAATGCTTTATATCTGAGCTGCATCCGCTTTCATCCTTTCTATGTCTGTGCTACTAACGCTGTGTGGACGTTTCATGTACCTTTCGCTTCCTCCCTCTTTCCGCTTTCCGCTGGAGTGGATGTGAGTTGTGCGGATGTCCAGAGGATGCTGAGAGGATACAGCGGACCTGTAATGGATGACAACGGATGTAGAACGTTTGTTGCCCGTATGTGTCGCGAATGTAGATCATACGTGGTGGAAAGTTCATCCGCTCAAAAAGTTTTATGCAGCTCAAAACTTTTTGAGTGGATGAAATAGCAGTAGACGGATGTTTGATGGATAGAGCATATGAAAGACATACGCAGTGAGTACACAATGGATGCATCGCGTTTTCCAACGGATGGCAAGCATTTTTCTCCGTTTTACATCCTCTTTGCATCCGTTGGTGCAGTGTGACATGGGCTTTACACATTGCTCCTTTCTTCTCATTCCCCTCCCCCCTTCCTTTTGTTCATCATTTATACCTATTTCTTTCTTTTCATTCCCATCTCTTCTTTCCTTTGTTCCTTCCTTCTATGCATCATTGACACTTCCCTCCTTCCTGCTTCTCATTCCCATCCTTCTCTCCCTCTCTCCTCTCTCCCTCCATCTCCTGTTAATTATGATAATAGTCTAATAAATTCAGAATAGAGTTAATGTAGGTCAGAGCAAACTTGGAACAAGTTCCTTGCAGAAAAATAGTTTATCAAAGACTCAACAAATTCAAAGAGATTGTCCCCAATAGGTTAACCTTCCAATCACCTTATGATTCTTTGATTCTCCAATCTATACAAACTCATTCCATTGTAGAACACCCTGACTACAATTTTAAAGACCTTCTGCTTCATCATTTTCAGGCAAAACAAATTAGCACAATTCTCTTGACAGAGAAATTAAAGGAATGATGACATTATCTTAATCAAACTTAATAATGGAAAACAAAAATACATTAGCTTCTATTAACACAAATACCGCAATAGGCTGAGGGCACATTTCCTATTTTTTGTTCCATGTGTTCCTGAAATATTCCTGGGGTGAGCATGAATAAAGAGAAGCTTCTCAGCAGCAAAATCTATTTCCTGCAAGTGAGATTAAATGTCCAGCAATGGCCGAAAAGATTTGAAAAGACAATACTGGGAGAATTTTGAAGGAAGACAATACATAGTCCTTGTGTCAAGCTGACCTGACTGAGGCCATTTTGAGGTTTCAGGGCTGTCATAACTGGAGCTAAGAGAAAGGGAGGATAGAGTAGCTGGGGTTTGTCACCAAAACAAAATACTTTCTCTTGAGAACTGAGGATGTTTCAGCAGGTGCTTGGAAGGAGGGGATTGAGGTCACCTAGCAATTGGACTATATCCTGATTGGACCGTGTAACTGATTGTTTTAAGAAAATGAAAAACTTCTACTTTTAATTAGGTGATTCCTTTTTGCAACCTTCGGACCAGCAAAGTCAATGGGGTAAGCCAGATTCACTTAACAACCGAGTTGCTAATTGGACAACTGCAGCAATTCACTGAACAACTGTGGCAAAGTTGTAAAAATGGGGCAAAATATGCTTCCAGCTGTCTCACTTAGCAACAGATATTTTGGGCTCCACTGCAGTCGTAAGTCAAAGATGACCTGTATATATATATATATGTAGATGATAAGGTTATCAAACTAGCTGATGGCTCATTTTGGTATCTGGTTTTGTTAGAACTATATTTCCCAATTTTTATGGGACATCTAGTTTTGCTTTTAAAAATTAGGATTCATTTTTCACCAGGGATATTCACTTAGGTATAAGTCAAAAGGCTCAAGTTGGCAACTAATGGTACAATGGAAACAACAGCCAATTTTTGATGTGGTTCACACAGCTCACATACATAAAGAAACTGGTAGGGCTCCAAAACTCACCATGGTGGCCCTCATCTTTTTGGACCATACCTTGGAAACCATCCTGGTTCTTACATGATCCTAAACTATTTCTTGTAAAAAATAAGGCAATATCTCTAAATTTACATACCAGGACTGGTTAATATGTTGTATTATAAGATAAAACTGGAGAAAGGAATTATACTTTGAAGAGTTAGAGGTAAAAAGAAACCAGGCTGAGTTTGAAGTTTGAATATGGTGGCTGAAAACCATCAAAACTGAAATCAGACAGAACAGCTCAAAGAAGTAGTGTGAGATCAAAAGATGTAGAGAGAACTGGCCCAAAGTCAGACTGAATGCGTAACAACAGCAACAACAGCAGCAACATCATCATCATCATCCAAAAGTTGAATGAATATTATGGCTTTATTTCTCATCCAGGGGATGTTAGCATGCATTGAACAGCACAATGCCTAGAATGGAATCCTAAAAAAGTCTACTCAACCCTTCTCTCCAGCTGAAGCTACAACCATTGAGATATATTTTACTTTACAGCCATTGAGATGTATCTTACAGTCCTTACCATCATTGATGATATTATCTAGTTAAAGTCTACAAGAAAACAAACAAGCTCAGAGAGCACCAAGGACCCTAAGATGCATTTATTGGATACAGTCATTTGGGTAGTTCTGCTGTGAAACCATTATCCAACCCAGGGTTCTTCACTTCAATAACTTTAACATGTGTGGATTCTTAGAGTTTGAAGCCTACATGACTTAAAGTTGTTGAGATGGGATAAATGAAACAAGAGTTTGAAAGGACCTTGGAGGTCTTCCAGTCCAACCCCTGCTAAGTCAATACACCCTGTATCATTTCAGATGAATCGTTGTCCAATCTTTTCGTGAAAACCACCAGTGATAGAATAGAATAGAATAACAGAGTTGGAAGGGACCTTGGAGGTCTTCTAGTCTGACACCCTGCCTAGACAGGAAACTCTACACCACTTCAGACAAATGGTTATCCAACTTCTTTTAAAGAAATTTCCAGTTTTGGAGCATTCACAATTTCTGGAGGCAAGTTGTTGATTAATTGTTCTAATTGTCAGAAAATTTCTCCTTAGTTTTAAGTTGCTTCTCTCCTTGATTAGTTTCCACCCATTCTTGTCCTACCCTCAGGTGCTTTGGAGAATAGCTTGACTCCCCTTTCTTTGTGGCATCCCCTGAGATATTTGAACACTGCTATCATGTCTCCCCTAGTCCCTCTTTTCGTTAAACCAGTTCTTGAAATCGTTCTTTAAGGGCTTGTCACATTGGCCGATGG
This sequence comes from Laticauda colubrina, assembly GCA_015471245.1. Lineage (NCBI taxonomy): Eukaryota > Metazoa > Chordata > Lepidosauria > Squamata > Elapidae > Laticauda > Laticauda colubrina. The sequence continues at coordinate 297,699 of BLBF01000002.1, read as the reverse complement.
ATGCAAAACGTTTGTAAAAAGGACACAGTGGACGAGAAAATGTTCCATCCATTGTTATCTGCTCTCAAAAGTGCCCCGAATTTGCATAACCAAAGCGGAAAACAATGGAAAGGAACGGACGGGGGGAGGATGTAGAGGGGATGGAAATCAGATGCTCCATGGAAGCCTAGCAGATGGAAGCGGATGGGAGCGGATGGCACATCCGCGGGGCTTCCGGGGGAGCACAGCGAAGCGACACGAAACGGAAAGAGTGGATGCAGAGGGGATGCTGAGCAGATGAAGCGGATGCAGAGCGGAAGCCTAGCGAAAGCCTAGCGGAAGCCTAGCGGATGCACAGCATTCACTGCACATGCGGGGAGGATGCACTGCGTCAGCCCCGCAGATATAAAGGGAAACAGCTTGCAAGAAGGTCACCATTCAGAGGAAAGACCTGCTGCCAGACACAGCTCCAGCCAGCCAGCCAGCCAGCAAGCCAACAACCCAACAACCATGGGGAAGAAGTGAAAGCCTCTGCCATCTGCTGCCAGCCCTGGCAAGAGGGACAGGGCCACCATCCCACCCCCTGGCCCTGACTCTGTTTCTGCTGGGGCTTCTGTTGCTGGGGCTGACTCTACTGGTGCTGAAGCTTCTGCTGGCACTGCTCCTGGTGCTGGGGCTTCTGCTGGGGCTTACTCTGCTGGTGCTGGAGCTTCTGCTGTTGCTAACTCTGCTGGTGCTGCTCCTGGTGCTGGGGCTTCTGCTGGTGCTTACTCTGCTGGTGCTGCTCCTGGTGCTGGAGCTTCTGCTGGTGCCTACTCTGCTGGTGCTGCTCCTGGTCCTGCTGGTCCTGCTGGTCCTGCTGGTGCTCCTGGTGTTCCTGGTCCTGCTGGTGCTGCTGGTGGTCCTGGTCCTACCGGTGCTCCTGGTCCTGCTGCTGCTCCTGGTGCTGCTGGTGCTGGTGCTGGTGCTGGTGCTGCTGCTGGTGCTGGTCCTGCTGATCCTGCTGGTCCTGCTTTAGCTGCTACTATTGTTGTTGTTGCTGGTGGTGGTGGTGATATGGAGGAACAGCCCCTACAACCTTGAAGCCCCTCTAATGGGGGCCCATATGGCCCTGCCAGAGGGAGGAAGAGGGAGGTATGCGTGAACGGGAGAGGAGGCAATACTCAATCGAAGAAGAACATGAGGATGAGGTGCTGGAATGACTGAGGGAGAATGAGAATCTATGGCGGAAGGGACACAGGCTCTATCGAGACACCAAAAGGAAGCAGGCTGCTTAGAGAGAGAAGGCGGAGAGCCTGAGCTACACTTTGGAGGTGCTCCTCGGCTGGTGGAAGCACATGCACACCTGGTACAGGAAGCTGCACCTCAAGAAATCTGGCCAGGCCATGGTCAGGCTGACGGACCAAGAGACCTATGTGATGGCCAAGTGCAGCTTCTTGGAGGGTGAGATCCGTCACCGAGGAGCAGCCCCTCTGACAACCCTCTCTCTCAGGCAGCCCGCAGAGAGCCAGTCCTCTTCTGGCCAAGAGTCAGCTCCTGTGTCCAGGCAGGTATCTGTGGAGCGTGCCATGATGGAGACCCCCCCGACAGCTGCACTCCCCATGGTGGAGCACGTGGAGGACCCCCTGATGCAGTGGGAGCAAGGAAAGGGCACTTCTATCACAGGCCAACCCACATCCACATCCACCCCCAGCTCCACCTCCACAGAAAGGCAGAGAGGCAGACCGGAGGGGCAGAGCCACACTGTCCTACTGGAGATCAGGGACACCATCAGAAGCAGCGTAGATCTGCTCTCTCAGCAGGTACACACCGACGTCCCATCCTCCAACCTCAAGCCCTTCCTCACCTGCATCAACCAGACCCTCATGTACGTGTCGGAATCAAAGTACCAGGTGGTAAAGGACAGGATCACCGATCTTCTTCACAACCCTCCAGACCAAGATGAACCTGACCCAACCAGTCCAGGCCTGCTCCTCCACCCCAGGTGATGTCACTGCCTTTCCAAGGCTTTCCACAGGCCCTCACCTGCCAAGGCTATGGCTACCAGGAGTTCCAGCACCACAGGCAGCCCTTCCCAATCCAGGCACAGGTACATTGTATGCCATCGGTGCCACTGATGCCACTGATGCCACCGATGCCACCCACGCCACTGATGCCAGCCACGCCACAGATGCCACCCATGCCACAGATGCCACCCATGCCTCACCTCACTCAGCTGCAGACCAGACATCCCCAGTACACTGCTCCTTCCTCCACCCCACAGCCAAGCCCGGCCTCAGAACATCTGTCATCGGTATTGAGGCTGACACCCCATGTCATGGAGGAAGGGGCTCTCAAAATCACAGGACTGAGCCAGCTCTCTGACAGCTTCCTCCACATACCGTCCCCTGTTGTCCTCTCAGGGCCAGGCACCCCAATGATGCCTCAGACCAGCACTCCAGCAGGAGCCACCTCCACAGCACCTGGACCCTTCACCCCTGAGACTGGGCACGCCTCAGAGTGACCAAGAAGACTGGGTGGCTACCTATTGACTTTATCTTTGCTTAAGACACTTGGGTCATTTTCTTTTACAGTTTGCTATCAATAAAGATTATCTTTGCTTCACAAACTTGCTTCATTTATTTTATTAAATAAAGTCTTGGTCGAAAATTTTAGAAATGGTTTAAGCCTTTGCATGCTTGTGGGATGGGTAAGGATAGCAGTGGGATGGGCAGGAATACCTTTGGGATGGGTAATAGCTGTGGGATGGGCAGGGATACCTTT
>BLBF01000002.1:275660-294947 GCA_015471245.1 Laticauda colubrina | reverse complement strand
TGTGGGATGGGCAGGGATACCTTTGGGATGGGTAATAGCTGTGGGATAGATAAACCTCCAGTGCAACCATAGTGGGACTGTATGGTCCACCCTCCCAGGTGCCACACCTTTGGCACTTTATTATCAATAACAATGTAATCATTGATCCACACATTTCAACATAAACACAACTCTTTATTAAATGCCCTGTTCATTGTAAGACCACTCAACATACATGGCACAATCTCATCAGTGTGATGAGACAGGCTGAAGGAAGCATCCATTAATCATCTATCATCCTGTCTTGCCACTCCACTGTTCCAGCTGGGGAGTTGCACCAATGTTTCAGGAGGTTGCGCTGCTTCTTCCCTTCACGTGAAGCTCTGTTGGGGCCTTGCACATCCACAGTGTCTATCAGGTTTCGCCCTTGCCTCCATTCACCAGGCTCCATGTCCCCATTGCCTTGTTGGAGGTCCACGAGCCTGTTCTGCAAGACTGGGCAGCGGGTGCGCATGAGATTGTACAGGATTCAGCAAGCTTCCACGATCCTCCTCATGGTCTGTGGGCGATGCTGCATGGTGGTGAGAAGTACCTGGAACCTGTTGGCCAGGATGCCAAAGGCGTTCTCCACCACCCGCCTTGCCCTGGACAGGCTGTAGTTTAAGATCCTCTCTTCACGGGTGAGGCATCTGGAAGTGTAGGGCTTCATGAGGTAGGTTCAGCGGGAGAAGGCGTCATCTCCCATGATGAAGTAGGGCACATCTTGTGTGTCGTTGGGCATTGGTTCTGGATCTGGCTAGCCCATGATGAGGTTGCGTTCCACCCCCTCCTTTAGGTGACTGGTGTTGTATACCTGGGCATCTGAAGATGAGCCATTGCCTGAAGCATCGATGTACATGAACTTGTAGTCAGCATCGACCATGGTGAAGAGGATGATGCTGAAGAAGCCCTTGTAGTTGTAGTAAGAGGACTCTGAATTGGCTGGAGTTTTGCAGGCCACATGCTTGCCATCTATGGCTCCAACGGTGTGGGGGAAGTTCCACTTCTGATACCACTGCTCTGCAACTTTCTTCCATCATTCTTCAGTGGAGGGGCACTGGATGAGCTCCTCCAGGTATTCTTCGATGATGGCCTGCACCAATTCTCTGACCACAATGCTGATGGTGTTGTGTGGCACCCTCCAGCCGTACTGCATGCTCCTGTATGTGGTCCCTGAGGCCAAGTAGCACAAATTCAGTGCCACCTTGAGCCCAGGGTCCAGGCTGGGCCGGAAGTTGGTGCTCTGCTTGGTCAACCTGGGTCTCAGCCACTCCACAACTTCATCAAACATGGCTGGAGGCATGCTCATGAAGTTCTGGAATGCACGAGGGTCTTCGTTCCTCAGCTCCACCATCAGCTTGTTGTACAGTCCGTACTCTGCTCTTCTCCCGATCCATCTTTGGACCCAGACACTTCTTGGCCGTCTCCTTTTCTTTGCGTAGAACAGGTGAAAGAGCCTGTAGATGGCTTCGCACTGTTGTAGAATGATGGTGGCTACCAAAAGAACTGTGTTACGATCCATGGTGGACATCAATGGATGCTGTGGAAGAGCAAGAGCCAGAGCAAGGCTGAAGAGGTCTGCACCGCAGGGCTGCTGGACTGAAAGTGAGATCCAGGTGAGTTCCTCCCCCTTTTTATAGGAAATATAGGTTTTCTGCTAGATGTCCTTTTGCATCCTCTAGACATCCTGCAGACATCCTAAATATCTGAGATACGTCCCCTATGCGAACTTTTTTTCCGTTTTTAATACTTTGTATGCGAGCTGCATCCGCTTTCATCCTTTCTCCATCTGTGCTACTAATGCTTTGTGTCTGTTCCACATCTGTTTCACTTCCTCCCTGTGTCTGTTTTCTGCTGGAGCGGATGCGAGTTGCGCAGATGTGCAGCGGATGCCTAGCGGATATAGCGGACACGTAACGGATGACAACGGATTTCGAACAGATTTTCCCCATATGCGTTGGGGATGCAGAACGGACGCGTTGGATACATTTTCCACTCAAAAAGTTTTGTGCAGCTCAAAACTTTTTGAGCAGATGAAATGTCAATAGACGGATGCTGGACGGATAGAGAGGATGAAAAACGGAGGCAGTGAGTACAGAACGGAAGCATCATGTTAACCAAAGGATGGCAACTGTTTCTCTCCATTTTACATCCTCTTTCCATCCGTTGGTGCTGTGTGACAGGGGCTTTTTACGTTTTAGCCTCCAGTCCCCTCATCATCCTGGTTGCTCATCTCTGCACTCTTTCTAGAGTCTCAACATCTTTTTTTATATTGTGGCGATCAAAACTGAATGCAATATTCCAAGTGTGGCCTTACCAAGGCCTTATAAAGTGGTATCAACACTTCACATAATCTTGATTCTGTCCCTCTATTTATGCAGCCTAGAACTGTGTTGGCTTTTTTGGCTTTTTTTTCATGTCTGTCAAGATGCTTCTGACGGAGAATCCAAAACTTCTGAGGGCAAACCATTCCACTGATTAATTGTTCTAACTCTCAGGAAATTTCTCCTTCATTCCAGGCCGGTTCTCTCTTTGATTAATTTCCATCTATTGCTTCTTTTTCTGTCTTCTGGTGCTTTGGAGAATTGGTTGACCCCCCTCTTCTTTGTGGCAGCCTCTCAGATATTGAAACATCTTAGATATTGTAAAAACTTTGGTTTAGCCCATAGTTGGTTATCTTCCACCTCCAGCTTTCTTCTTAGCTCTGGCCTTCCACCTCTTTTTGCTATGAGTGATTCATATTTTAGCATATAATTTTCTGCCTTTTGTTTGTTCCATATGACTCATGCATAGGCCAGCCTAGAGACATTAATGCAACCACTGACTCTATTTTTATTTGTGCATCAGCCTTCAGTTCAGTTTCCTTGGACTTTTGATAGAAAGATGATTTTTTTCATTTCAAAATTGTAGGACCACATTCACTCTGAAGGCAAGACAGGAATGTATGACAGGGTGGGGACCAGGGGTGGAATTCTACAGGGAAGTATTTCCTCCCAACAGCAGGTTCTCATCTATTTGCTAGAACCAGTTGTTAACCTTCTAAGCAGTTTGGAGAACCGGTTGTTGTTGTTCTCCTTTTGTTTTTTTCCACCCTTCTTGCATTTTTGGCAGTATGCTTAGACTTACTGTCTCCAAAGGAGTTTTTTTTCTTTGCTGGTACTTTCTTAAAGGGGAAGGGTTGTTTAAAGCTTTTTACACTGCTATTGGGAGGAAATACTCCCCTGTTGGAGTTAGCACTTTGAAGAAATAATTGAATAATGAAGCAGAGCTGCCAAAAATAAGTTTTTAATGACAAGGAACCAAGATGAGTGACATTCAGCAAGGCTTCTTGTCTAGCGAGAAAGATTGACATTCAAACGTGAGTTTACATACCCTTTCTGAGTTGGTCTAAAACTGCTGACCATTCAAATTTACAATGGCACTGAAAAAAGTGACTTATGACCTTTTTTCACACTAACGAACGTTGCAGCATCCCCACTGTCATGAGATGCTAGGCGAGGAGAAGCGCCTCTTGATGTGAGTGATGTTGACTTGGCCATGCCCACCCAGTCACATGATCAGCAAGATACTCCCACCAACTAAGCCACACCCACAGAACCATTTGTTAAAAAAATTGAATCCCACCCCTGATAGGGATCTCACAAAATGCCACAAAAACTGGGGATCTGACAAAGATACATAGATGATAAGGTTATCCATCCCCTGCTGATTTTGATGGCTCATTTTGGTAGCCAGTTTTGTTAGGACTAGAATTCCCAATTTGTATGGGAAATCTATTTATGCATTTAAACATTTAGCACTGGGTTTTCACCAGAAGTGTTCACTTCAGTGTAGTCAAAAGACTCAAATTGGCAGTCAAAGATTAAATGGAAAGTTCAACCAAGTTTTATGTGATTCACACATATCACATACATAAAAAAACTGGTAGGGTTTTGGTCCTACTTTGGTAGCCCTCATCTTTTTTGACCATACCCTGGAAACCATCCTCATTCTTACACTATCCGAAACCAATTCTTGTAAAATAAACCAATATCTCTAGATTTACACATCAGCCCTGGTTAACATGTACTCAGTCAAAACCGAGAAAGCAGTTATGTTCAGAAGAATTACCAGTAAGAGGAAACCAGGCCCTCAAAGAACATGGTGGCTGGATTCCATCAAGTCTTTGTCCCATTGAGATATCTTTAGGTTTCCTTTGAAGAATACCTCTTGAATGAACATTACATATTTCCAGGATTTGGGCTTTTCTGAATTTGGAAGAAGGACAGGCAAGAACTATGGAAGGAGTCAAGAAAGGAATTAGCCTGCAGTCATTACATCTCAATGTAAAGACATAGATACTGTTCTGACCCAAACCTTCTTCCAAGGAAACAAACAGGAAACAGAGGTAACAGCAAAACCTTTAAATCATTCTTTATGAATTCCGTTCCTTCATGGTTAAAAGGCTGTTTTAAACTAATTGACTATGATAAGAATGAGGCTTGTCAAGACTGTGCAAGTCTGCCAAGAACACTAGATAAAGTTACAAAGAAATGTTTCAAACACAAAGAGTCTCAAAACACCAACCAAAATATTCCGAATGTCCACAAGACTTGACTACAGAAACTTCTTTGCTTCCTGCAAAAAACTCGGATTCCTCAGCTGGCTTTTATCTCTTAATGAAGGGATCATTACCTTGCAGCCTTACTCCCGAGTCACCCATGCTACTGCAGGTGCTCTTTCCTTTGAGCAACCCTGCGTGCACGTGCACTGGGCACAGGCTCCTCGGGGACCTCTTCATCACTGCTGCCAGCCCCCATAATCTCCAAAGGCAGCACTCCACTCCCTAAGGGTCCTGGCCCCATCCCTGAATCACACACAGGCCCCTCATCTGAGTCCTTACTCTCTGAGACCTCAGCTGTCTGCACCTGCTGCCAGCAAACCATAACAGATACATAGACAATAAGGTTATTCATCACCTGCTGATTTTGATGGCTCATTTTGGTATCCAGTTTTGTTAGAACTGCAATTCCAAATTTTTATGGGAAATTAGTTGTGCATTTAAAAAATTTAGAACTGGATTTTCACCAAGGTTCCCCTTGCACATATGTACTAGTCATTTCCAGCTCTAAGAGGTGGTGCTCATCTCTGTTAAAAAGCCAAAGAGCCACCATTGTCCAAAGACATCTCCAAGGTCATGTGGTCAGCATGGCTAAATACTGAAGGCGCACAGAATGTTGTTACCTTCCCACCAAAGAGGTCCCTATTTTTCTACTTGCATTTTTACATGCTTTTGAACTGCTCGGTTGGCAGTAGCAGGGAAAAGTAACAGGAGCTCACTCTGTTACGTGGCGCTGAACTGCTGACCTTTCTAATCAACAAGCTCAGCGTCTTAGCCACTGAGCCACTGCATCCCCTTAGTTTTCACATAGCTGTAGTCAAAAGACTCAAGTTGGCAATTAACGATACAATGGAAACTTCTGCAAAGAGAATTTCTGAAACACTAATCCATCTTTCGTTCTCTACCTCCCATTCAAAGATGTCTGGTGGCAAGTAATGATTCCCCATCAGGTCAGATATCCAGGACATCCATATCTATTTTATTTACAATTGTGATTGTACAATAGATTTATTTCTCTTAATATTGTTAAGTTTTGTTATATGGTTATAAAACACATCACACCAGTTTTATAATATCTTGAATTTTTGCTGCAATTTTTACTTGCTGTCTCAGATTTCATTCTGGGTTTGAGCTGATGTATGACTGTCATAAAATATCTATCTGTCTTCCGGCAAGTTCACCAACAAAGTATGACCTAACTTGAAACAAGGGAGGAAGCTTCTCCATCACCATCTTATGGGATCATCTCCACAATAATTAACAACACCCAAGGTGACCTTCCCGATACTCTTCAATGGACTGCTGTGTGGCAGTGAAAAGAAATACCAAACCTTTATATAACTACCAATTCCAATTTTTAGTCTGTAGCAGAAACATCACAACCATTCTCATCACTTTCTCCTCTCTATTGTTCTTTCACATATTGTCAGGCCACAAGAATCACACCCCTGAAAGGACCTAATGGTAAAGACTGCAATGATGACACCATTAAAGCCAACATCTTTAACACATTCTTTGGCTCAGTATTTGTAAATAGCAATGGATCATGCCCAGTATTTCCTAACTGAACTACAAACAACTACAATGATCTAATACATATCGATTTTACAGAAGACATTCTTGAAAAAGCACTATGCAGTCTCAAACCATCTCTATCTATTGGGCCGGATGGAATATGTGCCTACTTCTTAGAAAAGCTATCCACTGCCATAGCATAACCTCTAAGCATAATCTTTGAAAAATCTTTCAGGACCAGCTCCCTGCCTAACCTATGGTCACAAGCCTCTGTCATCCCCATCTTCAAAAAGGGAGACCCCAGCCGAGTTGAAACTTACAGACCAATCTCTTTATGCTGCGTCACCTGTAAAGTCATGGAATCAATTATTAACCAATCCATTATCCTCCACTTAGAGACAAACAACCTACTCTCCAATAAACAATTTGGTTTCAGGAAAAAACTATCCTGTAATCTGCAACTCTTACACTGCAAAAACATATGGACTACACAACTCGATCAGGGCAAAGCAATAGATGCAATCTACATAGACTTCTGTAAAGCCTTTAATTCAGTGGTACACGACAAACTACTCCTAAAACTAAAATCTTATGGTATCTCTGGACAACTGCATTACTGGACAGAAGCATTCCAATCAAACAGAGAACAAATAGTCAAAATTGGAAGCATCCTATCAAATCCTGTACCTGTAAATAGTGGTGTCCCCCAAGGCAGTGTTTTAGGACCAACTCATTTCATACTCTATATAAATTACCTCTGTGATCATATCAAGTGCAACTGTGTTCTCTTCGCTGATGATGTAAAGCTATTCAACACCACAGACAATACTGCAACCCTTCAAAAAGATCTTGACTATGGATCAGAATGGTCAAACAATTGGCAACTTCAAATCTCAACAAATAAATGCTCTGTCCTACATATTGGCAAAAAAATAAATAAATCAGAAAATAAAATACAGGCTGAATAGTCAAGACCTTGTTGATGATCCAAACTCTGGAGTACTCATCTCTAATGATCTAAGAGCTAGAGCCCACTGTAACTACATAGCCAAAAAGGCATTAAGAGTTGTTAACCTAATCTTGTGTCGCTTTTTCTCTGGTAATATTACACTATTAACTAGAGCATACAAAACATTTGCTAGACCAATACTCGAATACAGCTCATCAGTCTTGAACCTACATTACGTATCTGATATTAACACAATAGAGAAAATCCAGAAATATTTCTCAGAAGAGTTCTCCACTCCTCTACTCATTGTAGAATACCTTATGAAATCAGACTTGAAATTCTAGACCTAGGAAACCTTGAATTACGCTATCTTTGGTCTGATCTAAGTATGGGATATAAAATCATACATTGCAATGTCTTGCCTGTCAATGAATACTTCAGCTTCAACCATAACAACACAAGAGCAAACAACAGATACAAACTCAAGGTTCATCACACCAAACTTGATTGCAGGAAATATGACTTAAGCAACAGAATGGTCAATGTCTGGAATACTGTACCTGACTCTGTGGTTTTTTCCCCCAAACCCCAAAAACTTTTACCTTAGACTGTCTACTATTGACCTCACCCATTTCCTAAGAGGTCTGTAAGAGGGCGTGCATAAGCGCACCAACTTGCCTACTGTTCCTGTCCTATTGTTTCTTTTATATATATATATTATTTTTCTTATATATATCCATATATTCATAACTATGTTTTTACTTATTCCTATTTTCTTCTAAGCAATTGACAAATAAAAATAAATAAATAAAATAATAATAACAAGAGGAACACATGGAGTTACTTAAACATAGCTTTCTTTATTGTTTGACCGATTGACAGAATTTTACCAGACTAAAGCAGCTATAGATATACTCTGGGAATCACTAAGCAGAAAATGTTTTAATTGTCTTTCTGCAGACCAAATTTTCCAAACTCTGCTGCCTCTTTTCCCTCTGGATGCAGCACCTCGCTCCTGGGAATTCAATCTACACATATGTCTAGTAATGATTATGCAATAGTGGAAGTCAAGGTTAGATTTGGTGAGTTTAAGAACTTTTGGATTCCAACAGGGAGTTGACCTCCAAAGCACCTGAGGGCAAGACAAGAAGTAAAGGATTGAAGTTCATCAAGGAGAGGGATCCAATCTAGAAACGAGAAGTTTCCTGACAATGGAAACAATTGATCAGTGGAAGGGCTTGCCTCCAGAAGTTGTGGATGCTCCATCACTAGAAATTGTCAAGAAGCTATTGGCATCCATTTGTCTAGAATGGTAAGGGGTCCCATGTTCGATCAAGACTGAAGTAGAAGACCTTCCACTCTGTTATTCTATATTATTTAGATTTCTCAAGCTATTTTTATGTATAAATCGCCTTGGTTAGATTCTACTTTGAATGCTGCTGTTGACTCAAGAAAATTCAGGGAAACTGAAATCAGGAAAGAGAAAAGAAACTATGTGTGTTTACCCTTGAGAAGAAACAAATGAGGAATGACCTCAGTAATGCTTTTCAGTTGCTTAAAGGGGTGTCACACAACAAGATCCAAAATGCTTCTTGACTGTCCCACTCCTCAAGACACATACTAATAATGGCCCTGAGTGACAGAGAAAGAGATATCAGCAGAAGGAATAGGTAGAAAAAGCATCTGAATGATCCAACGAAGTTGATCATGGACCAATGAGCTTAGAAAGTAGTAGGCTTCTGTTGGGAGATGTGTTGAAGCAGAGGGTGGACTTCTGCCTCTCAGCAAGCTGGCAGGAACAGCCAACATTCCAGATGATAAGCTTAACATATGGAAGGATCTTGGCAGACTTGAACACTGGGTGCTATCTAACAACATGAAATTCAGCGGTGAGAAAAGTAAACTTCTAAATTTAGGCAAGAAAAAGCAAATGCACAAGTATAGAAGAGGTGGCACCCAAGTCAGTAGTAGTAACTGCAAGAAGGATCTTGGAGTGGACAATCACTTAAGCATGAGCCAACAGTGTGTGGCAGCAGCCAAAAAAGCCAATGCAACCCTTGGCTGCGTTAACAGAGGGATAGAATTAAGATCACACAAAGTGTTAATACCACTTGATAATGGCTTAATAAGACCACACTTGGAATACTGCATTGAGTTTTGGTTGCCATGATATAAAAAAGATGGTGAGTTTGGAAAGAGTGCAGAGAACAGCAACCAAAGTGATTTAGGGGACTGGAGACTAAAACATATGATGAAGGGTTGCAGGAATTTGGTTGGTCAAATCTAGAGAAAAGAAGGACAATGGAGGACATAACAGCAGTATTCCAGTATTTGAGAGGCTGCCACAAACAGGAGAGGGTCAAATAATTCTCCAATTATTCTGAAGGAGGGACAAGAAGCAGCAGATGGAAATTAACCAAGGAGAGAAGCAACTAAGGAGAAATTTCCTGACAATAACAACAATTAGTCAGTTGAACAGAAGTTGCTTTCGGAAGTTGTAGGGTGTTCCATTACTGGAAGTTTTCAAGAAGAGATTAGACAACCATTTGTTTGGAATGATCTGGGCTCTCCTGCTTGAGCAGGAGGTTGGTCTAGAGGTCCTCTAAGGTCCCTTCCAACTCTGTTATTTTATTATCCTATTTGTACTTCTACACTGAGCAGGAAATTAAATGTGTGGCTAAAATGGAACCTTTCAGCTTTGGAAGTTCTCCCTATCCCAACCCTTTGAAGGCTGCCTCTGAAATCACAGCAAGGCCTGGAAGGAAGGATGGGAAGGTTTGGTGACACATCTGTGGCTCCCCTTCAAGAAGTGTGCTTATATAAGCAGCTGAATTGTGTTTCTGCAAGGTTCAAAAACTACCTTTCCCCATAGAAAGTAACAATCTCTTGTGTACCATGACAAGCAGTTCAATGGAACTCCTGCATTGGCTCTCAGTTACCCCGCTGACCTGCTTCCTTGAAATATGTTTTATAACTGGGCTAAATTTATACAAGTGCTGAAGAAAATAACATAGTGCTTAACAGAGATAAAGAGAAATAGGGGGCTGTTGTGTTCAAGAGTGTCTCACTTGTCAGAGCTGTTTGCATTAAAGGAGTCCATTTATATCCTCCTCAACTCTTTAGAATACAAAGGTTTGGAGAGCTCCATAATTTTTTTCTTCCGTGGGCTATTTTCATAGGTACTGGTGTTCTCTCTAAAGATAAAAGAGAGGTGGAAATTTTTATATCAAAATATATTTTATTCCTTATACTGTCTCCATCTTCCTTTAAACATTAACAGAATTTACAATGGAGTGAGAACCAATGTCTCCACTAAATAGTTAATATTCAAGCTGAAACAATCAAGTAAAAAAAAAAAAAGCAAAAAAAGGGAAATCTTTCATTCAAACTTCTTCAAACTCTCAAATAAGTTACCCAGGCCTAATCCACATATCAAAGGAGAAGGTCTGTGGACACAAATTAATTCAGAGGATCTTCCAGCAGAGCTGCATGTTCACAAGAACAAGCATAGCAATGGCACTTTGATAGACACCACTTTACAGTGCTTCACAGACCCCTCTAAGCAGTTTTACAGAATCAGCACATTGCCCCCAACAATCTTGGTCCTTATTTTATTACCTTTGGAAGGATGGAAGGCTGAGTCAACCTTGAGCCCATCAGGATTGAACTGCTGGCAATGAGCAGAGTCAGCCTGCAATACTGCATTCTAACCACTTTGCAACCATGACCCTTCCTTCCTTCCTTCCTTCCTTCCTTCCTTCCTTCCTTCCTTCCTTCCTTCCTTCCTTCCTTCCTTCCTTCCTTCCTTTCTTCCTTCCTTCCTTCCTTCCTAGCAATAACACTTAGACTTATATACCACTTCACAGTGCTTTCCAGCCCTCTCTTTGCAGTTTACAGAGTCAGCATGTTGCCCCCAACAATTTGGGTCTCCATTTTACCAACCTCGGAAGGATGGAAGGCTGAGTCAACCTTGAACCTGGTGAGATTCAAACTGCCAAATTTCAGGCAGCCGGCAGGCAACAGAAATAGCCTGTAGTACAACACTCTAATCACTGCGCCACTGGGGCTCAAGATCATATGTACCTACACATACCAACACTCCTCAAATATCACCCCATAATCACCATGTATCTACTTCCACACCCAGGACAAGCTCCCCTATAAAAATAGTGTCTCTTTACCTCATTTTTCTGAAACTGCCCCTAAAGGCAAAAAACTCTTTGCTTTTGGGAATTAATGATTCTCCTTTTCTCACTACTGTTTAGATTTCATCTTTTTTTTATTCTGGTGCAACCCTGGCTGGAATTGGAATCCTGAATTATTCTTCTGACAGAGAAGTCTGCTTCCTTGGCCCTTCAGTAGCATAGTCTTTGCAGCTTTCCTCATAATGTAGACAAAGTTTCACTGAAGACCATGTGATGCCATGGACAAGGCCATGCAGTTTCTTGCAACATTAGGGAATTGCTTTGCAACTACCTTTCTTCTGGACTTTTTTTTCCAATTCCCAAACTTCCTGGTGGTCTCTCATCCAAGGATTAATTGGACCTGATTTTTCCTAGCTTCCAAGCACAGATAAGGTTAGCCACCTATTGACCATTTTTTTTATTAGAAGCTAATTTTTGATGATTTGCCACTGTTTCATCCTTGGACCTTTTCATAACAGACTGGACAACTGTTTAACTGGGATAGTATAAAGTCTCCTGCCTTTAGAAACGTGTTGGACTAGTAGACCTCTTAGATCTCTTCTAATGAAGACAAGAACTTCATTAATGAAGTTCTAATGAAGACAAGAACTAGACTGACTTGATAGCAGTTTCAGTAGGGGATGCCACAAAGAGGAGGGGGTCAACCTATTCTCCAAAGGCAGTACAAAAAGCAATGGATTGAAACCTATCAAGGAGAGGATCCAATCTAGAATTAAGGAGAGATTTCCTGACAGTGACAACAATTAAGTCGTGGAACGACTTGTCTATAGAAATTGTGGGTTCTTCATCACTTGGAAGTTTTCAAGAAGAGATTGGAATGGATAACCATTTGTCTAGAATGGTACAGATTCTCCAGCTCAGGCAAAACCTTCTAAGGTCCCTTCCAAGCCTATTATTCTATTTTCTGTGTGTCTCCTTGTCATTGTTTGGGTTTCTTCTTGTTGACTTCTCCAAATGAATGGGTGATTCACCGGAACCAGCTGAACTCCTGATGTTGCCGGCTTTGTTTACTCTTTGTCACTTTGTTCTGCACTATTACCTCTTTGTTTGCTTTCCCACAAGAAGGGAGATTTTTTTTCCCCCTGTCTACACACCAAAACAGAGATGCACTTTGCGAAGCAATTGGTTCCATTGTCTCAGGACCGTGATGACAAATGAAGGCAATTGATAGCATTTTTCTACATTTCACCCAAAAGACAAAACAACGGAAACAATCCACAGGGGGAGATACGAAAACGATTCTCTTGACGAAGAGAGATTAAAACACATGTTGTGTCACCTAAGCAATGTTGGATGATGAAACGGGCTATAAATGAGTCAGCACATTCCAGTCACAACATAACTGTTTCTCTTTGGAAAATGAATTCCTAGGCTTAATTCAAAATACACCCGAAAAAATGTTGTTTGAGGCGTTGACCTATTCCGTTCCAGAATCCTAGATCAGTGGATCAAAGCAGGACTGATCTGTATCTAGTTATAATTTAATTTAACCAAGAAATAAAATTTTAATAAATGTTAATAAATTGTTAGAGAATTGTGCAGCAAGTGTCCAAATGAAGTCAGAGACATTGACTCTGTGTGTGTGTGTGTGTGTGTGTGTGTTTGTGTGTGTGTATGTGTGTGTGTGTGAATATTGACAGACAAGATAGTGTGGTAAACAGGAACATCATGAGGTAAATCATGAGGTAAATCAGTACAGGATACAAAGCACACAGAAGAAAAAGGTGGGAAAAAATGGAAACTCCCTCTTTACACCCATCAACCAATCATAACATAGATCACCCCACACAGGAGCCCTCACCCTCTAAGCAAACAACTACCACTGTGCGCTCTGGCCCACGATCCAGTTTACCATTACAATGATTAAATTAAATATGTTAAAACAAACCAATAAAAATTGTTTTCTAGTTGTTTTGCTTCAATGTAATGTACTAAATAAATAAATAAATAAATTTCATTCCTTCCTCATACGACTTTGAGCTTTTTCCTTTAAAAAACTTTTCCACCAATTTTCCACAGATATTTCCACTTGTAGAATACACCTTATAAGTGTAGTTTATACACAGTTTAGTGGCATAATGTGTTTTTTAGATACATGTACTTTAAAATGCATTTTTATGAGGCCTTTTTTTTTACAGGGCTGTCTTTTCCTAGTGATATCTACTCTACCCATAAGAGTGGGAAGGTAGGAGATGTTAGGGGCACCTCTCCTCATGAAGTCCATCTAATGGAACAAGAAGGGCATTCTCTGCGGTAGCTCCCTTCCTGAGGAACATCTTCCCTGAAGAATTATGATTGGCTCCCACTTCGACACTTTCATTTTTTTTTTCAATGCTAGGGTCAATGAGAATAGAATAGAATAGAATAGGAGTAGAGTAGAGTAGAGTAGAGTAGAGTAGAGTAGAGTAGAGTAGAAGTTCAAAGGGACCTTGAAGGTCTTCTAGTCCAACCCCTGCTCAGGCAAGAAACCCTATACCATTTCAGACAAAAAGTTGTCTAGTCTCTTCTGAAAAATCTCCAGCGTTAGAGCATTCACAACTTCTGCTTAATTGTTCTAACTCTCAGGAAATTTCTCCTTAGTTCTAAGTTGCTTCTCTCCTTGATGAGTTTCTACCCATTGCTTCTTGTCCTGCCTTCAGGTGTTTTGGAGAATAGCTTGACTCCCTCTCCTTTGTGGCAGCCCCTGAGAGATTGGAACACTGCTATCATGTCACCCCTAGTCCTTACTTACTTACTTACTTACTTACTTACTTACTTACTTACTTACTTCTTTTGTGTCTTTCTTTCTTTTTTCATTTCTTTGTCATATTTTGAAGCTGTCCTTCTCGGTCACAGAGCATGAGGCATAAAAACTAAAAATAGATAAAGCAGGGTAGATTGAAACAAGATGAACACATTTAAAAAGTTAAAAGCACTGATGATGTCAACTAGTTGAGGAATGAAATTTTTCAGTCATACACCCAAGCTCAGAAAGAACCAATCCTCCTCCTCCTCCTCCTCCTCCTCCTCCTCCTCCTCTCCACAAAATTCACTCCCTTCTAGCACTGATATTGTTACCTAGGTGGGCAATGAAACATTTGCAAGAAAACAACCAAGCTCAGAGGGCCCCAACAGTCCATAGTTCTCCTCCTCCTCCTGCTGCTCCTCCTCCTCCTTTTCCTCCTCCTTCTCCTCCTCCTCCAACTCCTCTTTGCAGACTGCACACTCTTCTAGCATTAATGATGTTACCTAGTTGGTAGTGAAACATCTCCAAGAAAACCAAGCACAGAGAACACCAAGGACTCCACAGTTCTACCCTTACCCACACATATTCACTTCTATTCGAATTAACAGGCTGTTCTACCTATTTTGTGATATTTGGACATTTGAACTCCCAAAAGATGCATGTCGGGATAGATCTAGAAAGAATAAATTATGCACCATTTTCCATTGTTGCCCAAGCAGGGACCGAATCCATGGCAGAAGAAAAGGGAGTAAAATGTATTGTCTATGTTTTACTTGATAATATATCTTCCTATTATGAGTTACACCTGAGAAAATGAAGAACAGAAGGGAATCCATGTTTATCTGATATTTGAACCATGTAATGATTCCTGAACAATTATATAACTATAATAAACATATTATGTTTTTAAACTTGTTATGTTCTAAAGTAAATGTCAGATTCTTGGCTAGAACAGAGGCCTATAATTTTTGGCTTATAGATATATGTGAGAGATACTGGATTATCCTGACCCAGCAGAACTGGTTAATGATCCATTGTGTTACAAAAATGCTAAGATGGACATAACAGGAAGACAAGGTCATGAGAATGAAGTAGTTTCCTAGAGTTGGCGGTATGGGAAGAGCTAGACTAGAAATCTACCTAGGAAAGCCCCTAAAATCACAGAATGAGCATAACAGGAGGAATTATGTAATCCTCTGTATGTGATATCCTATAAAAGCAATAACCATTTTGAGTGTGGTGTCTTCATTTCCTATTGTTAAAGAGATGGAGTCCTATTCCAATATTTGCAAATTTTCTGAATAAAGCTTTTTATGGTTCTTTGCTTGTTGGGTCTTTTTTTTGGGGGGGGGGGATTTATCACATTCCCCACAGCCTGCCCAGTTAAAAATATATATCTTTCCTCCAGCAGGAAAAGCAAATAAATGGATTCCATATAAGCATCTTAAGGCCCTGACACACTGCCCAACGGCTGCAAAACGGACAAAACGGACGAGAAAAATGTTCCATCCGTTGTTATCTGCTCTCAGAAGGGGCAAAAATTTGCATAACCGGAGTGGATAACACGGACGCGGGGAGGACGCAGGGCGGATGGAAAGCGGATGCGGAACGAAAGCCCAGCGGATGGAAGCGGATGGGAGCAGATGGCACATCCGCAAGGCTTCCGGGGGACCTCAGCAAAGCAGATGCACAGCGGATGCACAGCGGATGCACAGTGGAAGCCTAGCGGATGCCAAGCGTTAATTGTGCATGTGGGGAGGATGCATTGGGTCAGCCCCGTGGACATAACGGAAGCAGCTCAGAAGCAGGTCGCCATTCAGAGGAAAGACCTGCTTCCAGACACATCAACTGCCTTGCCTGTCCTGCCTGCATGTCTGCCTGCAAGCCTTGCTGCCAGCCTCCCTGCAAGCCTTGCTGTCTGCCTGCCTGCCAGCCTTGCTGGCAGCCAGTCTACCTGCCAGCCTTGGTGCCTGCCTGCCAGCCTTGGTTCATGCCTGCCTGCCAGCCTTGGTGACTGCCTGCCTGCCAGCCTTGGTTCATGCCTTCCTGCCAGCCTTGGTGCCAGCCTTGGTGCATGCCTGCCTGCAAGCCTTGGTGCCTGCCTGCCTGCCAGCCTTCCTGCCAGCCTTGGTGCATGCCTCCCTGCCAGCCTCCCTGCCAGCCTTGGTTCCTGCCAGCCTCCCTGCCAGCCAGCAACCCCACAACCATGCTGAAGCACAGCAAGCCTCAGCCATCTGCTGCCAGCCGTTACAAGAGGGACAGGGCTACCATCCCGCCCCCTGGCCCTCACTCTGGTTCTGCTGGGGCTTCTGCAGCACAGGCTCGCTCTTCTGGGGCTGGGGCTTCTGCTGCTTCTGCTTCTGGAGGAGCTGATGACAAGTACTCCAGCCACCTCCACAGCACCTGGACCCTTCACCCCTGAGACTGAGCGACCAAGAGGAGTGCCAGAGACTCATTTTTGTCTTATAGCTTGTTGTTAATAAAGTCTATTTTTGATTCACACACTTGCTTCATTTCTTTTTTTAAAAAAAGAAATAGTGGAAACTTTTAGAAATGGTTTAAGCCTTTGCGTGCTTGTGGGATGGGTTAAGATAGCAGTGGGATGGGTTGAGATAGCTGTGGAATGGGCAGGGATACATTTGGGATGGGTAACAGCTGTGGGATAGATAAACCTCCAGTGCAAGCATAGTGGGACTGTATGGTCCACCCTCCCAGGTGCCACACCTATGGCCCTTTATTATCAATAACAATGTAATCAATCATCCACACATGTCAACATAAACACAAATCTTTATTAAATGCCCTGTTCATTGTAGGCCCACCCAACATACATGGCCCAATCTCATCAGTGTTATGAGACAGGCTGAAGGAAGCATCCATTAATCATCTATCATCCTGTCTTGCCACTCCACTGCTCCAGCTGGGGAGTTGCACCAGTGTTTCAGGAGGTTGCACTGCTTCTTCCCTTCACGTGAGGCTCTGTTGGGGCCTTGCACATCCTCAGTGTCTATCAGGTTTTGCCCTTGCCTCCATTCCCCAGGGTCCATGTCCCCATTGGCTTGTTGGAGGTCCACGAGCCTGTTCTGCAAGACTGGGTAGCGGGTGCGCATGAGATTGTACAGGATGCAGCAAGCTTCCACGATCCTCCTCACGGTCTGTGGGCGATGCTGCATGGTGGTGAGAAGGACCTGGAACCTGTTGGCCAGGATGCCAAAAGCCTTCTCCACCACCCACCTTGCCCTGGACAGCCTGTAGTTGAAGATTCTCTCTTCACGGGTGAGATATTTGGAGGTGTAGGGCTTCATGAGGTAGGTTGTGAGGGAGAAGGCGTCATCCCCCACAATGAAGTAGGGCACATCTTGCGTGTCGTTGGGCAGGGGTTCTGGATCTGGGAAGCCCATGATGAGGTTGCATTCCAGCCTACCCTTGAGGTCACTTGCGTTGTATACCTGGGCATCTGAAGCTGACTAGTTGCCTGAAGCATCGATGTACATGAACTTGTAGTCAGCATCGACCATGGAGAAGAGGATGATGCTGAAAAAGCCCTTGTAGTTGAAATAAGTGGACCCCGACTTGGCTGGCGCTTTGCAGGGCCACATGCTTGCCATCTATGGCTCCAACGGTGTGGGGGAAGTTCCACCTCTGATACCACTGCTCTACAACTTTCTTCCATCCTTCTTCAGTGGAGGGGCACTGGAGGAGCTCCTCCTTGTATTCTTCGATGATGGCCTGCACCACTTCTCTGACCACAATGCTGATGGTGTTGTGTGGCACCCTCCATCCATACTGCATGCTGCTGTAGGTGGTCCCTGAGGCCAGGTGGCGCAGAGTGAGTGCCACCTTGAGGCCAGGGTCCAGGCTGGGCTGGAAGTTGGTGTTTGCCTTGGTCAACCTGGGTGTCAGCCACTGCACAACTTCATCAAACATGGCTGGAGGCATCCTCATGAAGTTTTGGAATGCATGAGTGTCTTCGTTCCTGAGCTCCACCATCAGCTTTTTGTACAGTCCATCCTCTGCTCTTCTGGCAAACCATCTTCATACCCAGACGCTTCTTGGCCGCCCCTTTTTCTTCCCGTAGTAGAGTTCACAGAGCCTGTAGATGGCTTCGCACTGTTGCAGAAGGATGGTGGCTGCCAAAAGGACTCTGTTCCGATCCACGGTGGACATGACTGGATGCTGTGGAAGAGGAAGAGGCAGATGAAGGGTGCAGAGGTCTGCACAGCAGGGCTGCTGGTCTGAAAGTGAGATCCAGATGTGTTGCTCCCCCTTTTTATAGGCAGTATAGGTGTCCCTTTGCATCCTCTAGGCATCCTCTAGGCATCCTCTAGACATCCTTAATATCCGAGATAGGTCCCCTCTGCGGACGTTTTTTTCCATTTTAAATGCTTTGTTTCCGCTAGGCATCCGTTCTGCATCCGTTCTGCATCCGTTCCACTTCCTCCCTTCATCCGAGTGGATGCGAGTTGCGCGGATGTGCAGCGGTTGCCTTGCGGATATAGTGGATGCGTAATGGATGCAGAACGGATACGCAGCGGATGCGTAGCGGATGCAGAACAGATGAATTGGATACATTTTCAGCGCAAAAGTTTTGAGCAGCTCAAAACTTTCTGAGCGGATGAAACATCAATAAATGGATGCTGGATGGATAGAGAGGAAGCAAAACAGAGGCAATGAGTACATCGTGTTAACCAACGGATGGCTAGCTTTTTGTCCGTTTTACATCCTCATTGCATCCGTTGGTGCAGTGTGACAGGGGCTTTAGGTATAATTTAGAAAAGGGCACAGAAAGTCATGGAGCTGCTCTGTCTTAATCCTTTCCTAATAAATACATATAAACAGAAGTCAATGTACTTTAACAGTGAAGCAGAAGCAGTGTCCTTTAGAAGAAGGACTCTAATAATCTTTAAATATTAATGTTATTTCTTTTCAACATGACATGTTGTACCTGATAAGCCACTTTTGAGAGATACGTATTCTGAAAAGGGAGGTATAAATATTTATTATATAAGCACAGTCTGAGCCTCTGTAGTAGAAAGGAACACCATGGATAAAATAAAAAGTGAATAAATTGAAAACACACCTGGAATAATTAAAACACCATTAAAGCCTGGGTAGAAAATATTAGCCTGTCTCAATTCAGTACATTAATAAATAGACCCCAGTGCAAGCTGAACGGGTCTCATCCTGCCACAAAAGGTAAATATTGTAGGAAGTACTTTGATTGATGAATTGAATTGATTGAATTGAATTGATTGAATTGAATTGATTGAATTGA
>BLBF01000002.1:257014-275650 GCA_015471245.1 Laticauda colubrina | reverse complement strand
ATTGAATTGATTGAATTGAATTGATTGAATTGAATTGATTGAATTGATTGACAGATTGACTGACTATCCCAAAAGTGTTTGGTTTTTTTTTTCAAAATGCAATTAGACTTTGTTTTGCTTTGAAGACATTTCACTTTTCATTCAAGAACCTTCTTCAGTTCCGACTGAACGGTGGAGGATGGAAGGATTTATGTTCCTTTCAGTCATCTGGTTGTTAGTACTCTTCTTGAGAATCATTGAGGCCACGTGGAAGTTTATCTGTGCCTTTGGGGTCACCTGAATAGCGCAAACGGGTGTGGAACAAAGATAAGAAGTAATAGATGGAAACTCATCAAGGAGAGATCCAAATTGGCAGTGACAAATTACCTGACAGTGAGAACAATTAATCAATGGAACAACTTGCCTATAGAAGTTATGGGTGTTTCATCACTGAAAGTTTTCAAGAAGAGATTGGACAGCCATTCATCCAGAATTGTATGGGGTCCCCTACAGATTAACAGAGTTGGAAGGGACCTCACAGGCAGGGGTGGGATTCTATCAGTTTGGCCTGGTTCTATAGAACTGGTTGTTATGGTTCTTGGTAGTTCAGAGAACTGGTAAAATTGCTCCCTTCCTCGCCTCTCCCCTCTCTGCCCGCTTCTCCACTCCCTGCCCAGTCAGTCCCTATTGCACATGCACAACATCATGTGCATGTGCGACATGACTGCAGCCTGCCTTTTGCTGCAGCAGAGTGAAAAGTTTACAAGTCTCCCTCCCTTCGGGAAATGGCTCCTGGGCAGAAGGGAAGCAGCCCAGTTGAATCCTGTTTTTCTCTGCTGCCCAGGAGCCATTTCTTGAAGGGAGGAGAGCTTGCAAGCTTTTCATTCTGCTGGGAGAGGCTCTCCCAGCAAGAGCAGGTGAGAGAAGCAGCCCGGAGCTGACATGAGCCTCTCCACTGATCTGCCTGTTCACAGGTAAGCCTGAAAGTCACACTAGCCCTTCTCACACTGTCCCTGGAACTCCCCAAGCCCTGCCCAGCCTACTTAGATGCCCCCCTAACATCCTCAGGCTCAGCTTACTGGCTTCCCCACGGGCACAGCCCCATCCCACCACCGGTGCTGGCTGGGGCCTACCTAGCTGCCCCCCAACATCCCTGGGCTCAGCTGGATGGCTAAGCCACCACGCACTGCTCTCCCAGCTCTCCCCATCATGTGGTAGTGCTCCGACCAGTTGGGCGGTGGACCCCACTGCTGCCCATGAACAGTGCTGTCGCCATAGCATCTCCACCACCTCTGCCTGCTTCTCCTGGGGACAAAACGGGAGATAGCCAGGTCCGCCACCTCTGCCACCTGCGGAAGTGGTTTGGGAGGGCTGGGGCAGAGGGTACTCAAGACTCGATGTGAGTGATATTGAGTTGGCCACGCCCACCAACTAAGCCATGCCCACAGAACCAGTTGTTAAAAAAATTGAATCCCACCCCTGCCTGAGATGACTGCTGGGGGAGTGATGCCTGCTCCTTCTGCCTGCTCTAGAATGCTTGGACAGCTGGGGGAGCCTGCCACTTCTGCTTAGGTGTCGCTCGTGGATTGAGCCAAGCTGGAGTTGTTCTGGAATGCTGGAAATCGCATCAGCTGTTTGGCGGGGCTTACAAATGTGGATTATCGGTGATTGGCAGAGCGATTGGGGGAGTGAGGAGGCTTCGGAGGGCTGTGATCATCAACACGAGTGGCTGAGCTGTTTTCTTTTTGATACTGTTTGTTTTAGTGATCCTGGGGTGGTGGGGAGTTAGAGGTGAATGGCTGGATTAGGCGTGAGTAGGTGCAGGGTGGAAGTGTTGGGAGGATGGGCAGATGTTGGTTAGCTGGGTGGGACTGACAAGCAGCTATAATCAGCACTAAGCGGCAGTTGCTCTCAGCGCTAGCTTTGTTTGGAATTGTTCCATTGTTGCTGTTTTGAATATTGTCAATTGACTGAGAAAATAAACCCTGATTACTGTTAAACTATAATTGTGAGTACAGTGGTTTTTCAGTACAAATTCCGAGATACCCAGCAAGACTGCAGAAAGAGAGACAGGCAGAGAGAGAGAGGGAAAGATGGGGGGAGAGAGAAAGAGAGGGAAAGAGAAAGAGCAGGGGGAGAGAGAGAGGGAAAGAGAACGAGCTAAGGAAGAGACAAGAAAGAAAAGAAAGAGAAAAGGGAAAGAAAGAAAAAGGAAGAGAGAAAGGAATTGAAAAGAAGAAAGAAAGGGGGAATGGAAGGAAGGGACAGGAAGAAAGAGAAAGAAAAAAGAGAGGGAGAGAGGAGAAAGTGAATGAGATATATGAATGGGTAGATAAATACATGGAAGGAAGGATGAAGGGAAAAAGAAAAAGAAGGAGAGGAAAGAAGGATACAAAGCCTGCCTTCAGAAGACTCTTTGAAGCAGCACAGCAATCTAGGTCTGGCCTGCAAGGGATCTCGGAGGTCATCTAGTCCAACCCCCTATTCCAGCAGATCTTTACAGAATCAAAGAAAAGCAGGGTTAGAAGTGTGTGTGTGTGTGTGTGTGTGTGTGTGTCCGTCCGTCAAAACTCCAAAAACAGGTCAAGTAGCTTTGGGGAGATCATTCATAAATTAGAACACTTGCTAAGCAACCGGTCATTAAGTGAGGACCACTTGTGTTGGTTTGCCAGTCACATGGAATCTGGCCATGTCCACCCAGTCACATGGCCACCAAGCCACTTCTATCCAGACATGTGACCACTAAGCTGTGCCATCTGATCATGTGACCACCAAGCCGTGCCCACCCAGTCACGGACTACCAAGCGACACCCGCAAATTAAGCCACGCCCGCAGAAACAGTTATTGCAAAATTTTTAATAACCACACCTGTTTCAAGTGTTCTAGTCCAATTGCCCCCTGCTCAAGCAGGAGACCCTGCACCATGTCTGACAAATGGCAGTCCAATCTCTTCTTGAAAGTCTCAAGTGATGGCGCTACCACAACTTATGAGGGTAACTTCTGTTCCATTGGTTGATTGTTCTCACTGTCAGAAAGTTTCTCCTTATTTCCAGGTTGAATCTTTCTTTGTTCATTTTCCATCCATAATTCCTTGTCTGGCCTTCGGGTGCTTTGGAAAATGGCTTGACCCCTTCCTCCACTCTGTGGCAGCCCCTCAACTATTGGAAGACTGCTATCATGTCTCCCCTGGTCCTTCTCTTCACTAGACTAGACAAGCCCAGTTTCTGCAACCATTCACTGTATGTTTGTGCCTCCAATCCCCTCATTATCCTGGTTGCTCTTCTCTGCAGTGGGTTGGACTAGAAGACCTCCAAGGTCCCTTCCAATTCTCTGCTAGTCAGTTAAGTCTAAACTTCTCTCAAAACAGCGGGCCCTTCTTCTCCCTCTTGTAAATGGGGATCATCTCAGCCAATCTAGGACAGATCACCTAGTTCCTCCAAAATGTCTTAGATGAGAAATGCCAGCAATACCCAAATAAGTCTTTATGATATACTTACTACAGGGAAGGCACATTTCTACATCGATCTTGGCCGCTTCTATTTATTTCCCTTCAGCATTCATTTTTATCATTGCTGGCTCAGATTCAGTCCCTGCTGCTCACAGCAAGCGACATCCAGAGAACATTTTACCTCCTACTCAAAAATTGATCTACATCCAATTCTTTTCCTTTTCTGGTTTGGTTCAGTCTTGAATCTCTCTGGATCATCAGCCTAGCCTCTACAGGTGCTGTTGTGTTACCGACATACACATCTGATTTTATCTGTTAGACACCACTTCGTATCTCATTTTAAAGAGTGTCCTTTAGTGCAAATCAAAAATTGGTAAAAATAACAAACTAGCACCCATGTAATCCTACTTCCTGGAATCATGTTTTTTTCCAGGAATCCCAACCAGGGTATGTTTGGGAAATTTTCATGGCCCAATTAAGAAGGAATAAATATCTATCTATATTTTCAATCATCCAAGACATGTTGCCAACTGTAGTTTATAGTGTGTTTTTTTTTCCTTTGAAAATGTCCGACTTCTCAATTAAGAAATTTCTTTAGGATCTGAAGAAGACACTGGAGAAGCTTCTTGAATGAGAAGCTGAACATTTTCAAAGGAAGCCCCAAAGATGCTTTTTTCAGCAGGAAACTGGATTTTCTTTGTTTTTCCCTGAAGACATTTCTCTTCTCACCCAAGAAGCTTCTTCAGTTCTGACTGAATGGTGGAGGATGAAGGATTTATATTCTTTGCAGTCATCTGGTCATTAATATTCTTTCTGAGAGCTGTTGAGGGCACTTGGAGGTTTATTTGTGCCCTCAGGGTCACCTGAATAGTGCAAATGGATATGGAGCCTTCTTGGAATGGCTGAAAGGACTGTGTTATAAACAGGAGATAGGTGGTGTCATATCCCTCCCCTCTCTTGAGAGACGGATGTTCAATTTTGAAAATAGATGTCCTCTTTCGCCCTTCTTTCAAACTAGGTTCAGTTGCCTTTTGGAAAAAAAGTACATTTGGATAAGAAAGAATAATCTGGGGCATCCTGAAGAAAGGTGAAGGACAAAAGGTGGAATTATTCTGTCCAATCCATGTATTGGGTTGAATGCCCATAATCTTATCAATGGGCAAAATTACCTAACAAGATTACCTACTGTGTCAGAGTAGGCATAATATATTCTGAAAATGCCAAATGTTGACCTACTTAAGTTGATATCATAGAATCCTAGGGCTGGAAGGAAGAACTTAGGTTGATATTGTCGGAAGAAATTTGCATAAAGAGCTCCCCTGCCTAACAATCGCACAGAGTAACACATAATCAAATATCAGTTTCAACCCAAGACAAAGCAAAGGAACACAAGAGTCAAAGGAATTATATTTGAGAGTGGCCAACCCAAAAGGCACCAAATAAACATAATTTGAAAGTACTCAACCCAAAGTGCATAAGGTAGCGGTGGATGTCAATGCTGAAGTGCAACTGGCAAGAAGTCATTTTCCTGGTTCATCATTGCCACATTGTAGGGAGTGGGGAGGAAGTTGGAATGCATTACTAGACACAACACTGAACTTTCTTGTGAGAACCAAGGTCACCTCAGAGCTGATGGAGGGGGAAAAAAGAATGTCTGAGGAACCAAATTAATCTAATTGGCCGAACATGACCAAGTGTGGGGAAGGGGTGATTACTGCATTTAATTATACTGAAACTGCAGGAAAAATTCAGAGTTGGTTTTCCACTCATTGTGCCAATATGATTTATCCAATAAATAAGTTTTTTGAGGAAGTGTTTGACCTCGGAGTTCTGATTTGCTCAGGTACATACACTGTCAGGAACCTTGACAGTGGACCTATCACTGGACTTTCAGGGTGATCTGGGCTATGGTGGCCTATCAGTTCTTTGAGTTCCAAAATCAATAAGGTTCTGTAGGTCAACACTAGCATGACAGAGAAAAACAGCTGCCACAAAGAAGAGGGAGTCAACCTATTCTCCAAAGCACTTGCAGGCAGGAGAAGAAGCAACAATAGAAACTAAAGGCCCTGTAACACTGGCCGACAGATGCAAAACATTTGTAAAAAGGACACAGCGGACGAGAAAAATGTTCCATCCGTTGCTATCCGCTCTCAAAAGGGGGAAAAATTTGCATAACCAGAGCGGACAACACAGAAAGGAACAGATGGGGGGAGGACGCAGGGTGGATGGAAAGCGGATGCAGAATGGAAGCCTAGAGGATGGAAGCAGATGGGAGCAGATGGCACATATGCAAGGCTTCCGGGGGAGCACAGCAAAGCAGAGGCAGAACGGATACAGCGGATGTAGAGCGGACGTCGAGCGGATGAAGCAGATGCACAGAAGATGCTGAGCGGATGAAGCAGATGCAGAGCGGAAGCCTAGCGGAAGCCTAGCGGATGCCTAGCGGAAGCCTAGCAGATGCCTAGCGTTCACTGCGCATGCGGGGAGGATGCATTGCGTCAGCCCCGCGGATATAAAGGGAAGCAGCTCCCAAGCAGGTCACCATTCAGAGGAAAGACCTGCTTCCAGACTCAGCTCTCCAGCCTGCCTGCCAGCGTGCCTGCAAGCCTGCCTGCCAGCCAGCCAGCCAGCCAGCAACCCCACAACCATGGGGAAGAAGAGAAAGCCTCAGCCATCTGCTGCCAGCCCTGGCAAGAGGGACAGGGCCACCCTCCCACCCCCTGGCCCTCACTCTGCTTCTGCTGGGACTTCTGCAGCCCAGGCTCGCTCTTCTGGAGCTGGGGCTTCTGCTGATGCTGCTTCTGGAGGAGCTGCTGATGCTGCTTATGGCGGTGGTGCTTCTGCTGGTGCTAACTCTGCTGATGCTGCTTCTGGTGGTGGTGCTTCTGCTGGTGTTTACTCTGCTGGCACTGCTCCTGGTGCTGGTGCTTCTGCTGGTGCGTACTCTGCTGGCACTGCTCCAGGTGCTGGGGCTTCTGCTGGTGCGTACTCTGCTGGCGCCGCTCCTGGTCCTGCTGGTGCTCCTGGTCCTGCTGGTCCTGCTGGTGTTCCTGGCGCTGCTGGTGCTTATTCTGCTGATGATGATCCTGGTCCTGCTGGTGCTGCTGGTGCTGGTGCTGCTGCTGGTGGTGCTGCTGCTGGTGGTGGTCCTGCTGGTCCTGCTTTTGCTGCTACTGTTGTTGCTGCTGCTGCTGGTAGTGGTGTGGAGGAGCAGTCCCTACAACCTGGAAGCCCCTCTGATGAGGGCCCATATGGTCCTGCCAAAGGGAGGAAGAGGCAGACATGAGAACGGGAGAGGAGGCAATACAACATAGAAGAAGAACATGAGGATGAGGTGTTGGAGTGGCTGAGAGAGAACGAGTATCTATGGCGGAAGGGACACAGGCTCTATCAAGACACCAAAAGGAAACAGGCTGCTTGGAGAGATAAGGCGGAGAGCCTGGGCTACACTTCGGAGGTGCTCCTCGGCTGGTGGAAGCACATGCACACCTGGTACGGGAAGCTGCACCTCAAGAAATCTGGCCAGGCCGCGGTCAAGCTGACGGACAGAGAGACCTATGTGATGGCCAAGTGCAGCTTCCTGGAGGGTGAGATCCGCCACCGAGGAGCAGCCCCTCTCACAACCCTCTCTCTCAGGCAGCCTGCTGACAGCCAGTCCTCTTCTGGCAGAGAGTCAGCTCCTGTCTCCAGGCAGGTATCTGTGGAGCATGCCACGACGGAGACCCCCCCCCCGACAGCTGCATTCCCCGTGGCAGAGCACGTGGAGGAACCCCTGAGACAGTGGGAGAAAGGAGACGGCACTTCCACCACAGTCCAACCCGCATCCACCCCCAGCTCCACCTCCACAGAAAGGCAGAGACCAGACAGGAGGAGCAGAGCCACACTGTCCTGCTGGAGATAAGAGACACCATCAGGAGCATTGTAGATCTCCTCTCTCAGCTGGTACACACTGACTCCTCATCCTCCAACCACAAGCCCTTCCTCACCTATGTGAACCAGACCCTCATGTACATGGCGGAACCCCAGTACCAGGTGGTGAAGGACAGGATCACCAATCTGCTTCACAACCCTCCATACCAAGATGAACCTGCTCCCACCCAGTCCAGGTCTGCTCCTCAAACCAAGGTGATGTCCCTCCCCTTCCAAGCCTTTCCACAGGCCCTCTCCTACCAAGGCGATGGCTACCAGGAGGTCCAGCAGCACAGGAAGCAGCCCTTCCCAGTCCAAGCACATGTTCAGCGGATGCCACTGGTGCCACTGATGCCACCGATGCCACCCACGTGATCGATGCCACCCATGCCACAGATGCCACCCACGCCACAGATGCCACCGATGCCAGTCCTCACCCAGCTGCAGACCAGACAGCCCCACTACACTGCTCCTTCCTCCACCCCACAGCCAAGCCCGGCCTCAGTACATCTGTCATTGGTACTGGGGCTGACACCCCATGTCATGGAGGAAGGGGCTCTCAACATCACAGGGCTGAGCCAGCTGTCTAAGAGCTTCCTCAACACATCATCCCCTGTTGTCCTCTCAGGGCCAGGCACCCCACTGGGGCTTCAGACCAGGCACTCCAGCAGCAGCCACATCCACAGCACCTGGACCCTTCACCCCTGAGACTGGGCATGCCTCCGAGTGACCTGGAAGAGTGCCAGAGACTGGGTGGCTACCTGTTGACTTAATTTTTGCTTTGGACACTTGACTTGGGTCATTTTTCTTTTACAGCTTGTTATTAATAAAGATTATGCTTCACACACTTGCTTCATTTATTTTATTAAATAAAGTCTTGGTGGAAACTTTTAGAAATGGTTTAAGCCTTTGCATGCTTGTGGGATGGGTTAAGATAGCAGTGGGATGGGCAGGGATACCTTTGGTATGGGTAATAGTTGTGGGAGGGGCAGGGATACCTGTGAGATGGGTAATAGCTGTGGGATGGGCAGGGATACCTGTGGAATGGGTAATAGCTGTGGGATGGGCAGGGATACCTTTGGGATGGGTAATAGCTGTGGGATAGATAAACCTCCAGTGCAAGCATAGTGGGACTGTATGGTCCACCCTCCCAGGTGCCACACCTATGGCCCTTTATTATCAATAACAATGTAAGCATTGATCCACACATTTGAACATAAACAGAACTCTTTATTAAATGGCCTGTTCATTGTAGGGCCACCCAACATACATGGCCCAATCTCATCAGTATGATGAGACAGGCTGAAGGAAGCATCCATTAATCATCTACCATCCTGTCTTGCCACTCCACTGCTCCAGCTGGGGAGTTGCACCAGTGTTTCAGGAGGTTGCGCTGCTTCTTCCCTTCACGTGAAGCTCTGTTGGGGCCTTGCACATCCTCAGTGTCTATCAGAGAGTCAGTGCCACCTTGAGCCAAGGGTCCAGGCTGGGCCAGAAGTTGGTGCTCTGCTTGGTCAACCTGGGTGTCAGCCGCTCCACAACTTCGTCAAACATGGCTGGAGGCATCCTCATGAAGTTCTGGAATGCATAAGTGTCTTTGTTCCTCAGCTCCATCATCAGCTTGTTGTACAGTCCATACTCTGCTCTTCTCCCGATCCACCTTCAGACCCAGACGCTTCTTGGCCACCTCCTTTTCTTCCCATAGAACAGTTGAAAGAGCCTGTAGATGGCTTCGCACGGTGGAAAATGATGATGGCTACCAAAAGGACTGTGTTACGATCTATGGTGGACATCAATGGATGGTGTGGAAGAGCAAGAGCCAGATCAAGGCTGCAGAAGTCTGCACAGCAGGGCTGCTGGACTGAAAGTGAGATCCAGGTGAGTTGCTCCCCCTTTTTATAGGCAATATAGTTTTTCCACTATATGTCCGTATGCATCCTCTAGGCATCCTCTAGACATCCTTAATATCCGAGATAGGTCCCCTCTGCAAATGTTTTTTCCGTTTTAAATGCTTTGTATGCGAGCTGCATCTGCTTTCATCCTTTCTCCATCCATGCTACTAATGTTGCAAGTCCGTTCCGCATCCGTTTCACTTCCTCCCTGTGTCCGCTTTCTGCTGGAGCGGATTTGAGTTGCGCGGATGCGCAGCGGATGCCTAGCGGATGTAGCGGACATGTAACAGATGATGATGGATGCAGAACGGATGTTCCCCTTATGCGTTACGGATATAGAACGGATGCGTTGGATACATTTTCCGCTCAAAAAGTTCTGAGCAGCTCAAAACTTTTTGAGCGGATGGAACCTCAGTCGACGGATGCTGGATGGATAGAGAGGAAGAAAAATGGATGCAGTGAGTACAGAACAGATGAATCGCATTAACCAATGGATGGCAAGTGTTTCTCTCTGTTTTACATCCTCTTTCCATCCATTGGTGCAGTGTGACATGGGCTTAATTAAGAAGAACTAACCTAGAATTGAAGAGAAATTTCCTGACACTGAGAACAATCAACCAGTGGAATGGCTTGTCTCCAGAGGTTGTGGGGGCTTCGTCACTGGAGATTTTTAAGAAAAGACTGGACAATCACCTATCTGAAATGATGTAGTCTCCTGCATGAGCAAGGGGTTGGATAAACAATATTATTCTATGTTCTAAGGAGAGAAGCAACCAAGAACTAAGGAGAGAGTTCCTGGCAGTAAGAACAATTAATCAGTAGAACAATTTGTCTCCAAAAATTATGGGTGCTCCCTAATTTTCAAGAGATTTTCAAGAAGACCCCACAATAGCTATTTGTTCATAATGATACAGGATGTCCTGTTTTAGCAAGGAGTTGGACTAGGAGACCTCCAAGGTCCCTTCCAACTCTATTATTCTCTATTAGATTAGATTAACAGAATTGGAAGGGACCTTGTAGTCCATCTAGTCCAATACCTTGCCCAAGCAAGAGATCCTACACTATTTCTGATAGATGGCAATCCAGACTCTTCCTGAAAGCTTCCAATGATGAAGCTCCCACAACTTAACAGTGAACAGATAACAGATAATCAGAGTTGGAAGGGACCTTGTAGGTCATCTAGTCCAACCCCCCGCCCAAGCAGGAGACCATACATCATTTTTGATAAATCTCTTCTTTAAAGTCTCTTTAAATCTCTTCTTGAAAGTCTCAAGTGATGGCACTCCCACAATTTCTGAGGGCAACTTCTGTTCCATTGGTTGATTGCTCTCCCTTTCAGAAAGTTTTTCCTTATTTCCAGGTTGAATCTCTCCTTGTTTAGTTTCCATCAGTTATTCCTTGGCTGGCCTTCAGATGCTTTAGAAAATAGCTTGACCCCTTCCTCCTCCCTGTGGAAGCCCTTCAGATATTGGAAGATGCTCTCCTGTCTCCCCTGGTCCTTCTCTTCCCTAGACTAGCCATGCCCAGTTCCTGCAACCGTTCGTTGTATGTTTGAGCCTCCAGTCTCCTAATCATCCCAGTTGCTATTCTCTGTACTTTTTTCTAGAGTCTCAACATCGTTTTTATAATATGGTGACCAAAACTGGATGCAGTACTCTAGGTGTGGTGTTACAAAGGCTTCGTAGAGTGATATTACTACTTTTCTTGAACTTGATTGTATCTCTCTGTTAATACAATTTAGGATTGCATTAGCTTTTTTGGCTGCTGCTGCACACTGCTGGCTCATATTTAGCTGGTTGTCTACTAAGACTCCAAGATCCCTCTCACAGTTACTGCTATTGAGCCTGGTTTCACCCAATCTATATGTGTACTTTTGTTTTTTCTTGATGAAGTGTAAGACTTTACTTCTCTCTACATTGACTTTCATTTTGTTAGATACGGCCCAGTGTTTAGTCTGTCAAGATCCATCTGGATCTTGAGCCTATCTTCTTGGGTGTTACCTATTCCTGCCAGCTTAGTATCATCTACAAATTTGGTAAGTTCCCCTTCTATTCCCTCATCTAAGTCATTAAGGAAGATATTGAAGAGTCCTCGGCCAAAGACAGAACCCTGTGGAACCCTGCTGCTTCCTTCCCTCCATCTTGACTTAGACCCATTAAGGGCTATTTGTTGAGTTCAGTTTGCCAGCCAGTTGTGAGTCCAACTAGTGGTGGTGCTATCTATTCCATCTTTTTCTAGCTTACTAAGAAGTATGTTGTGGTCTACTTTATCAAATGCCTTGCTGAAATCTAAATATATTATGTTCACAGTATTTTGCTGGTCTACTAATTTAGTCACTGTGTTAAAGAATGAAATAAGATTAGTTTGGCATGATCTGTTTTTAACAAACCCTTGCTGACTGCTAGTTATTCCTTTACTTGTTTCTAGATTTTGGCATATCTGTTTTTTTATTATCTTTTCCAGTATCTTCCCGGGTATTGTTGTTAGGCTGATTGGTCTATAGTTTCCTGGGTCTGTTTTCTTTTCCTTTTGTGAAGATGGGAACCACATCAGCTCTTTTCCAGTCCTCTGGTAGTTCCCTGGTGCTTCAGGATTTTTGAAAGATATGGTGCAGTGGTTCTGAGATGACCTCTGCAAGCTCCTTTAAAACTCTGGGATGTAATCCATCAGGCCCCGGTGATTTGTTTTCATCAAGATCAGAAAGGTGTTCTCTTACTATTTCTTTGCTTATTTTAACTTTTATTTCTGGTCTGTCTTTTACAACCAGCTTTATTGCATAAAGCCCATGTCACACTGCACCAACGGATGCAAAGAGGATGTAAAAAGGACAAAAAAGCTTGCCATCCGTTGGAAAGCGCGATGCATCTGTTGTGTCCTCACTGCATACATGTTTCATATGCTCTATCTGTCGAGCATCCATCCACTGTGATTTCATCCACGCAAGAACTTTTGAGCTGCACAAAACTTTTTGAGCGGATGAACTTTCCGCCACGTATGATGTATATCCACGACACATACGGGCAACAAATGTTCTACATCCATTGTCATCCGTTACACATCCACTGTATCCTCTCGGCATCCTCTGGACATCCTCGCAAATCACATCCGCTGCTGCTGAAAACGGAGAGGGAGGAAGCGAAAGGTACACGGAACGTCCACACAGTGTTAGTAGCATGGAAATAGAAAGGATGTAAGCGGATGCATCTCATATATAAAGCATTAAAACAGACAAAACGTTTGTATATGGGATGTATCTCCAATATTTAGGATGTCTAGAGTATGCCTAGAGTATGTCAAAGGACACATAGCAGAAAACCAATATTTCCTATAAAAAGGGGGAGGAAATCATCTGCATCTCACTTTCAGTCCAGCAGCCGTGGTGTACCGACCTCTTCACCCTTGGTCTTGCTCTTCCACATCATCCATTGATCTCCACCAATGATCATAACACAGTCCTTATGGTGGCTGCGATCATTCAACACCAGAACCAAGCCCTCTTCAGACTGTTTCACCTTTTCTACGCAAGGAGAAGAAGATGTTCAAGAGCTGTGTGGGTCCGACGATGGATTGGGAGAAGAGTGGAGATTGGACTCTATGACAAGCTGATGGTGGAGCTGAGGAATGAAGACACTTGTGCATTCCAGCACTCCATGAGGATGCCACCAGCCATGTTTGATGAACTTGTAGAGCATCTGAGACCCAGGTTGACCAAGCCTAGCATCAACTTCCATCCCAATCTGGGCCCAGGACTGAAGGTGGCACTGACTCTGTGCCACCTGGCCTCTGGAACCACATACAGAAACATGCAGTATGCCTGGAGGTTGCCACACAATACCATCAGCAAAGTGGTCAGAGAAGTGGTGTAGGCCATCATCGAAAAATACGTGGAGGAGCTCCTCCAGTGTCCTACCACTGAAGAAGGCTGGAAGAAAGTTGCAGAAGAGTGGTATCAGAGGTGGAACTTTCCCCACACCGTTGGAGCCATAGATGGGAAGAAACGTGGCCTGCAAAGCTCCAGCCAACTCAGAGTCCTCTTATTACAACTACAAGGGCTTCTTCAATATCATCCTCTTTGCCATGGTTGATGCTGACTACAAGTTCATGTACATCGATGCTTCAGGCAATGGGTCAGCTTCAAATAGACCTCAAGGATGGGATAGAACGCAACCTCATCATGGGTTTTCCAGAACCAGACCCCCTTCCCAATGATACACAAGATGTGCCCTACTTCATCGTGGGTGATGACGCCTTCTCCCTCAGAACCTACCTCATGAAGTCCTACACTTCCAGATACCTCACCCGTGAAGAGAGGATCTTCAACTATAGGCTGTCCAGGGCAAGACAAGTGGTGGAGAACGCCTTTGGCATCCTGGCCAACAGGTTCCACGTACTTCTCACCACCATGCAGCATCAGCCACAGACTGTGAGGAGCATCGTGGAAGCTTGCTGAATCCTACACAATCTCATGCGCACCCAACACCCAGTGTTGCTGAACAGGCTTGTGGACCGTCAAAAAGGCAATGTGGACATGGAGCCTGGTGAATGGAGGCAAGGACTAAACCTGATAGACACTGTGGATGTACAAGGCCCCAACAGAGCTTCATGTGAAGGGAAGAAGCAGCGCAACCTCCTGAAACACTGGTGCAACTCCCCAGCTGGAACAGTGGAGTGGCAAGACAGGATGATAGATGATTAATGGATGCTTCCTTCAGCCTGTCTCATAACACTGATGAGATTGTGCCATGTATGTTGAGTGGCCCTACAATGAATAGGGCATTAATAAAGAGCTTTGTTTATTTTGAAATGTGTTGATCAATGAATAAATTGTTATTGATAAAAAAGGGTCATATGTGTGGTAGCTGGGAGGGTGGACCATACAGTCCCACTATGCTTGCACTGGAGGTTTATCTGTCCCACAACTATCCTTACCTATCCCACAACTATCCTTACCTGTCCCACAGCTATCCTTACCTATCCCAGAGCTATCCTTACCCATCCCACAACTATCCTTACCCATCCCACAATCATGCAAAGGCTTAACCATTTTTTCAAAGTTTTCACCAACACTTTATTAAGTAAAAAAAATGAACCAATTGTGTGAAGCAAAGATAACCTTTATTAATAACTGTCTTAAGTAAACTGTATGACTTTATTAAAAAAGCAAAATGACCCAAGTAAAGTGTCTTTAGCAAAGATAAAGTGAACAGATAACAACTCAGTCTCTGTTACTATTCTCAGTGACTCTGAGGCATGTCCATGGTCTCAGCTGTCAAGCGGCCAGGGACTGTGGAGGTGGCTGTGGCTGGAGTGCTAGTCTGAGGAGCCATTGCGGTGCTTCACCCCAAGAGTACAACAGAGGATGGTGTGTTCAGGAAGCTCTCAGAGAGCTGACTCAGTCCCGTGAGGTTGAGAGGCCCTTCATCAAGGACCTGGGATGTTAGGCCCAAGACTGATGACAGATTGTCCGTTGAGGGGCTTGGCTGTGGGGTGGAGGAAGGAGGAGTGTAGTGGGGCTTTCTGGTCTGCAGCTGGGCGAGGTGAGGTGTCTGTGGCGTGCGATGTACCTGGGCCTGGACTGGAAAGGGCTGCCTCTGCTGTGGGAAATCCTGGTAGTCGTAGCCTTGGTAGGTGAGGGGCTGTTGGAAGCCATGGAAGGGCTGTGACATCACCTGGGGTGGAGGAGCAGACCTGGACTGGGTTGGAGCAGGTTTAGCTGGGCTTTGAGGGTTGTGCAGAAGTGCTGTGATCTTCTGCTTCATCACCTGGTACTGGGCCTCAGGCAAGTCCATGAGGGTCTGGCTCATGTAGGTGATGAAGGGCTTCTGGTTCGAGGATGGTATGTCGCTGTGGACCAGCTGAGAGAGAAGATCTGTGCTGGTTTTGATTGTGTCCCTTATCTCCAACAGGACAGTGTGGCTCTGGCCCTCCAGTCTGCCTCTACCTCTCTGCCTGCTTTCTGTGGATGTGGAGCTGGGTGTGGGAGTGGGTTGGTCTCTGGTGGCTGCCGCTTCTTCCTCCATTTGTGACAGGGGATCCTCCATGTCCTCTGGCATGGGGAGTGCACTTGTCGGCGGGGTCTCTTTCATGGGGCCCTCCAAAGACACCTGCCTGGGCAGTGTAGCTGTCTCCTGGCTGGAAGATGACTGGATGTCTTTCGGCTGTCTGAGGGAGAGGGGTGTCATAGGGGCTGCTCCTCGGTGGTGGACCTTACTCTCCAGGAAGCTGCACTTAGCCATGATGTACATCTCCCGGTCAGTGAACTTGACAACAGCCTGGCCAGATTTCTTGAGGTGCAGCTTGCCGTACCAGGTGTGCATGTGCTTCCACCATCCCAGGAGTAGGTCTGAAGTGTAGCCCAGACTCTCTGCCTTGTCTCTCCAAGCTGCCTGCTTCCTCTTGGTGTCACGATAGAGTCTGTGGCCCTTTCTCCACAGGTCCTCGTTCTCCCTCAGCCATTCCAGCACCTCCTCCTCATGCTCCTTGGAAAGGGTGTACTGTTTCCTCTCCCCCTTCTCCTTCCCTTGCCTCTTCCTCCCTCTGGCAGGGGCTTCAGCAGTAGGGCCTTCAGGGGCTTGAGCAGCAGGGCTTTGAGGGCCTTGGGGCTGGTCCACCACAGCAGCAGCACCAGCAGCAGCAGGAGAAGCACCAGCAGCAGAAGCACCAGCAGCACCAGCAGCACCAGAAGCACCAGCAGCACCAGCAGCACCAGCAGCACCAGCAGGAGAAGCACCAGCAGCAGCAACACCAGCAGCACCAGCAGCAGCAGCACCAGCATCAGAAGCACCAGCAGCTTCAGAGTCATTGCCAGGGGGTGGGATGGTGGTTCTGTCCTTCTTGCCTGGGCTGGCAGGAGTAGGCACAGGCTTTCCCTTCTTCCCTGACTGTTGAACCATGGTGTTCTTTAAAGATGTCTCTGGCAGCAAGTCTTTCCTCTGAATTCTGACTGCTTGCGAGCTGCATCCTTTTATATCCGCGGAACTGACACAATTCATCCTCCCCGCATGCGCATTGAATGCTTTGCATCCGCTATGAATCCGCTATGCAACCGCTTTGCTTCCTATAGGCGTCCGTGATGCATCCACGTCATCCGCAATGCATCCGTTCCTTCCGCAATGCATCTGCTTCGCAATTCTCCCCCGGAAGCCCTTCAGATGTGTCATCCGCTTCCATCCACTTTCATCTGCTAGGCTTCCTACGAACATCTGCTTAACATCCTCGCTACGTACTACCCCCGTCCATTCCTTTCTGTTTTTTTCCGTTCTGTTTATGCAAATTTGGGGCACTTTTTGGAGAGGATAACAATGGATGGAGCCACCCCTGAAATTTTGCTCATCCGCTATGCCTTTTTGCATACGTTTTGCATCCATTGGCCAGTAGGACCTAGCCTTTAGCTGTATGTCCTTCTTTCCATTTTTTTGTACTTGTCCTTTTTTTCTTTCAATTTGCCAGAGAGATCTTTTTGTGGCCATGCTGGTTTCTTCTTGGATTTCTTGTTTTTCTTTCTCAGTGGTATTGTGCTTCTCTGGGTCTCTATGATCATACTTTTTAGAGTTTCTCAAGATTCCTGAGTTGTTTTCCCCTTGAGGATTTTCATCCATGAAATCTTTCCCAAGTTCTCTCTGAGTTTTTTTATATCAGCTCTTTTAAAATCAAAGGCTCTGGTGCAGATGTGGGATTCAATTTTTTTAACAACTGGTTCTGTGGGCATGGCTTAGTTGATGGGCGTGGCTTGGTGGTCATGTTATTGGCTGGGCGTGGCCAACTCAATATCACTCACATAGAGTCATGCATCTCCTCGCCTGGCCTCTGATGACTGTGGGGATGCTGCAACAGTTGTAAGTGTGAAAAATGGTCATAAGTCACTTTTTTCAGTGCCATTGTAACTTTGAATGATCACTCCACACAAGCAAAGTACCAGCAAAGGAGGGGAAAATAACTCCAGAGAAGTTCCAGAGACAGGAAGTCTAGTCCTGCCAAGAACGTAATAAGGGTTAATGGAGAGGCAATTTCTGTAAGCAAAACCAGAATGTTTCCTTCCTGCCTTCCTTACAGGATTAGGCCAGTAATTTCTTCCAACAACCGGTTCTCCAAACTGCTTAGAATGTTTACAACCGGTTCTAGTGAATAGGTGCAAACTGGTAGAATCCCACCCCAGCTCTGGTATCATTATGTTCTGTTGCTTGTGTTATGTTGAATTCTCGTATGAAATGGTCACTCTCACCCAAGGTTCCTGCAGTTTCAACTCCCTCTATCACTTCTTCTCTGTTTCTGAAAATTAAGTCCAGTATGGCTGTCCCTCTAGTTTCACCCTCTACCTTTTGGACAACAAAGTTGCCAGCTAGGTTGGTTAGGAACTTATCTGATTTCTCACTTGGTGCAGAATTAGTTTTCCAATTGATATCAGGATAATTGAAGTCTCCCATTACTATTGTTGTGTGTTTCCTGCATATGTTTGTTAGTTGGCTGGCAAAAAGGACATCTACTGTCCTTTTCTTCTGAAGGCAACTTCTGTTCCATTGGTTAATTGTTCTCACTGTCAGAAAATTTCTCTTTATTTCCAGGATGAATCTCTCCTGGTTCAGTTTCCATCCATTGTTCTTTGTCTGGCCTTTGAGTGATTTGGAAAAGCACTGACACCCCCCCCCCTCCTCTCTATGGCAGCCTCTCAAATATTGGAGGACTGCTATCTTGTCTACCCTGGTCCATCTCTTCCCAAGACTAGCCAAGCCCTCTTCCTGCAACCATTCATTGTATGTTTTAGCCTCCAGTTCCCTAATCATCTTGGTTGCTCTTCTCTGCCATAAGTAATAATAAGAAATTTTTATTTGAGGCTGTTCCTGATGTTATAATTCATTGATTCTCAATTAATTCTCTTTCATATTTATAAATGGAGAGAGTTCAAATCCTAAGAGAAGAATAAGAAGGTCGTCGAAGAGGGAACAAACTATGGGCAAGAGGAGATAGCTGGGGAAGGGAAGGAGGAAGCAAAACAGCCCTCCCAAGAACAAAAAGTAGCAACAATCAAGCAAACCGAGGCAATTAAGAACAAAAGGAACATATGAAAGAAAAAAAGAGGCAAGAGTGAATATTCTCCAGCTAGTAAAGCCTATGAACAGATGCTTCACCATCAAAGGAATTATTAGGTAAGGGCAAAGAAGAGATAACAATGTAATTGCCAGCGAAGAGCCATCCACAAGGATAATAGATTGGCTGGATCTGGCTATAGGCCTTTCATCAAACTTCCTTCACAGGGATCACACAGAGGCAATAGGCTTTTCTTGCCTATTGCTAGCCCCCCACTCCCTCTATGTCTCCAAGTGTGGAAACCCTCCTGTCTGCTTCTGTCTCTTTCACCAGTCAACTTTCTTTCTTTCTTTCTTTCTTTCTTTCTTTCTTTCTTTCTTTCTT
>BLBF01000002.1:232638-257004 GCA_015471245.1 Laticauda colubrina | reverse complement strand
CTTTCTTTCTTTCTTTCTTTCTTTCTTTCTTTCTTTCTTTCTTTCTTTCTTTCTTTCTTTCTTTCTTTCTTTCTTTCTTCTTTCCTTCCTTCCTTCCTTCCTTCTATAATAAATGATTTGATTTTTACTTATTCAAGACATTAACTTTCCAGATATTCCAGAGGGGTTTCACTGTTTGTCCCTCCTCCTCCTCCTCCTCCTCCTCCTCCTCCTCCTCCTCCTCCTCCTCCTCCTCCTCCTCCTCCTCCTCCTCCTCCTCTTCTTCTTCCTCCTTATCCTCCAGCTCCTCCTCTTCCTATTCTTCTCCTCCTCCTCCTCCTCCTCCTCCTCCTCCTCCTCCTTCTCCTCCTCCTCCTCCTCCTCCTCCTCCTCCTCTTCTTCTCCTCCTCCTCCTCCTTCTTCTCATACATACAAACACAATACAAGTTCCCTTCTCACCCCTGTGGTTACTCTGTGTCCCCTCAATCTTGGGTTCTCTTCCTGAGAGTCTGAGGGGTCTGCACAGGATGTTGGAAAACTCAACTGGAGTTTCTTTGTTGGAAGAAATATCCATCTGTTTCA
The DNA here is from genome assembly GCA_015471245.1 of Laticauda colubrina. Taxonomy (NCBI): domain Eukaryota; kingdom Metazoa; phylum Chordata; class Lepidosauria; order Squamata; family Elapidae; genus Laticauda; species Laticauda colubrina. Next base: position 256,443 of record BLBF01000002.1, on the reverse strand, counting down.
GTTACAAGCTGGGAGAAAGACACTTCAAACATGGAGGCTGATTGGAAAGATGGTTCATTGATGAAGCAGAACCACCAAGAATGTGGTTCTCTGGCACAGCTGAACACTTGGAGCTGAGAGTGAGGGGTATTTTTACCCTCTCTTGGGCTTTGAGCCCAAGCTTCCTGTTCCTGTGCAAGGACTTGTTCTCAATTGGCTGGTATCAGATTCCTATAGGGTCATGAAGAATAAAAGGTCAAGAAGAATAAAACCAAGAAACTCCAGCTGCCATTTGGGGTGGGGGAAAAAGCACTTTTGGGACAACCACAGCCTGGATGATTGAGAATCTCCCCAGACACTTGCTTCCTTCAACTTGTCCAGTTGAGTCAGGTTTGACACCACCCTCTTCCTTATCTCTTTTTGAGACAACCCAAGGAGAGGAAAAAAACAACAACCCAGCTCTCTTTCCTAAGAGGGATTTCAAGCACCAGGAATCCAGGTTGGCTTAACAGGCTGAGAAAAAAAGCAATGCAAAATCTCAGAAGGGAAGACAAAGTTGGCTTTGCAATTTGCAGATTCAGCAGAACGGGCAAGATTTTTAAATACAAGCCTTTATTTGTTTGTTTGTAAATGGACTTCTACATCCAGCAAGCAGAAGCAGAACTCTGGATCCCCTACAGGGTTTTCTGATGCTCCCAGGTTTTTTCATTGGCTTGCATTTTATTTAAGCCCATTTGATTCTTGATGGCCGCAGCCTTGGAGACAGATGGAGGCACATTGCCCTCTGGCGGCCAGATCTCAATTATTTCTTAGAAAGCAATTTTGTTTTTCCATCAAAGGTGCTTTTTTTCTCAAGAGGCAACTGGACTCTCTGGTTTTTCTTTGAAGACGTTTTGCTTCTCGTCCAAGAAGCTGTTCAGTTCTGAGCTGAAGATGAGAACTGAAACGTTTTTCAAAGGGGAAAAAAAACACCAAGAAAGTCCAGTTGCCTCCTAAAAAAGTACCTTTGAGACAACCATCACTGAGGATCTCTATAGACTTTTAGCTATGCAATTTGGGATGAACACCCTTCAAATGGTGTGGGAGTAGAAATGGATTTCCAAAAAAAATTGCAGACTTTCTCCTTCAAGTCAAGGACAGGAATTAAGATTAGGTAACTTTGATGTAGCTTCTAGAAGACGCTAACAAAACTTAATTCCTCAGAAGGCTCAAGGTGTGTGAGAGGAGACCTTTAACTCTCTACCTATGTCTATGCTTCCTAGCCCTATGCCTGGCATGTACTGATTCTTATACAACAGTATATTAAAGCGCTAGCTTGATAAAAGATGCAAACTAGGACATTTATAATCTGTATTGTATAAAACTTAAATAACTGCAATGTAATCAGTTTTGGGGCTATTTTGGACATGACTGTCTGGGACATTACAAGAATACAAACCGAAAGTGCAGATGGCAAGAGTTTTTCAGATAAGCACATCAAAGTGCCAAACAATAGGTTGGCACAGCGAAATAGGGAAGTTACCCTGGTAATATTCCAGAGGAACAGAAGAGATGAGAGAAAAAGGGTATATAAGGAGGGGTTTTATCTCAGTTCATGGCCACTGGTGGTAGCTGCTGCTTGCTGGACCTAGCTATTATCTCTGGACCACATTGCAATGAGTTGTTGATGTAAGTATTATCTTGTTGAAATGTTGTTTGTACTATGATGGCTTTCATGTTCCAAATTGCTCATGAAATAAACTGTTGATTCAAAGCAGAAATGAGGTTGCATGCTTGTATTTGCTGTTTTACTTGTCTCATTTTATGATAGGAGAAATCTCCTACCTGTCAGCTTTGGAAGCCATATTAGCCTCAGAAGCTTCCACGCTGCCACATTCCATTGCATGGGAAATCGGGAGGGGGGAATTTCATAGAGTGGAGGTAGTTAGTCAAAACAACATTCTTATTCTCAGTCAAGGACATATCATCCTGCACCTGGAGTGGTTTGAGGAAGGTCTCCAGTTGGGATGGATGGTGATTGGGCCATGTGATGGACTGATGGGTACAGGGGGATGGGGTTTTGAAAGTTCCATTACCAAGGCGAAACTTTCAGATTCAGGTTTTCCCAGATGTGCCAATATGACAACTCTAATAAAATGTAACTTTGAGGAAATGCTCATCTATTCGGTTGGAGTTTGTTAGTTGGAATGCTGAACTAACATTGAGGACAATTAACCAGTTTCAGGGATTCTATTAGCTGCTCTTCTCACCAGCACCATGGTTTATTTAGAAGTTGTGGGTGCTCCATCTTTGGATGTTACCTTCAAATTTCTAGGTTCTACTATATCACATGATCTAAAATGGACACCTAACATCAAAAACATCATCAAAAAAGCACAACAAAGAATGTTCTTTCTGTGCCAACCCAGAAAGCTCAAACTGCCCAAGAAGCTGCTGATCCAGTTCCACAGAGGAATTATTGAGTCTGTCATCTGCACCTCTATAACTGCCTGGTTTGGTTCTGCAGCACAGCAGGACAGACCCAGACTTCAGAGGATAATTAGGATTGCAGAAAAAACAATTACTACCCACCTGCCTTCAGTCGAGGACCTGTATACCGCATGAGTCAAAAAGAGGGATGTGAAAATATTTACAGACCCCTCACATCCCGGACATAAACTGTTTCAAGTTCTTCCCTCAAAACGATGCTATAGAGCCCTGCACACCAGAACAACTAGACATGAGGATAGTTTTTTTCCCAAATGCCATCCCTCTACTAAACAGATAATTCCCTCAACACCGTCTAGCTATTTACAAAGTCTGCACTACTATTACTGTTCATCTTCTCATCACTCCTTATCGCCCATCCCCTCCCACTTGTGACTGTATGACTGTAACTTTGTCGTATCCTTACCATTTTTATTGACTGTTTCCTAGTATGATTTGACTGCTTATTGTATCCTGTGACCATTATTATGTGTTGTACCTTATGGTTCTTGACAAATGTATCTTTTCTTTTATGTACACTGAGAGCATTTGCACGAAGACAAATTCCTTGTGTGTCCAATCACACTTGGCCAATAAAGAATTCTGTTCTATTGTATTCTATTATTAAGGAGAGATTGGACAGCCATTTATCTGAAATGGTCTAGGTTCTCCTGTTTAAAGGAGTTGGACTAAAAGACCTCCAAGGTCCGTTCTAACTCCGGTATTCTGTTGTTTTGATCTTGATCTTCCCTCCTGAAAAACAAAAGAGTTTCCCTCCCATATGAGTAGACTGCATTTCTTCCCCTTCAAAGCATCCAGCAATAAATAATCATAAAAAAGGTTAACACATTGAAAGCTGTTCTCCCATGAAATGTCTCTCATTTTTATCTCACACCCAAACAATCATCTCTAAGTCATTGCAGCTGGTTTCATGAAAACACACAACACCTATTTTCTCCCAAGTTATTTTAAGTGACAGTTGGTAAATGTAGGGTGATCAATCAGGCTCTCGTAAAATATTAGCTTACACAGGGTGGAAGACAGGAGCCTTGAAATGGAGTTTGAATGCTTGCAAGTTGGAACGAGTCACAACAGAAGCTCAGGAGAAGAGCATGCAGGATGGGCCCATTATCCACTGCGAAGGCAGACAATGGACTCTTGTGGCATCCTATGTGCACTTCCTACTTCCCTTCCATCTGTAATCTCCTGATTCCTCCTCCTCAGATGTGAAGAAGGACAAAAATCTCCTCCTGGATGAGCCCAGATGCAAAGATGTACACAATGTACTGTTTCAGTTGATGTGGTAGGATGCAGTCTGGATTCCCAGATGGGAGGGGCTGCATTCCAGAGGAACAAGAGAAAGCGAAGTTGAGATCATTTGGTTGGGAGGAAGAGTGTCAAGTCAGTCCCTCCTTAGAAGTTCTCAGAGTATATCTGTAATAATGCAAGTTGTTGCTTCAGTTTGGCAAGATTCAGTCTGTCGGCGAGGAACAATAAAAGAAACTGCTCAGAAGAAACTCAGCATGTCCTTTTTGGTTTATGGAACCTATTGTGAATGTGATGCATTTTGAGTTTAACACAATTTTTACATGTTCATGGGCAGGAAATGCTATTTAATTAAGAAGGAGGGTAGATTCAGCTCCTGGTGAGTACATAGATCAACCGTAAATGTGGCTAGGTTATTTCATAATGACTTTGGTCTCATCCAGACATTCACCTGACCAATTCTTCTGTGTCCTCATTCTCTGTTTCCCCATCTTGTAAAGCAATCCTTTGCTCCAATCCATCATCTGTTTGCACCACATCCCAAAACACATGTGCTTCTGCTGGTAGATTTTCATCTGAAATGCTTTTTCAAAAGGCAACTGGACTTTGTTTTTCCATGAAGACATTTCACTTGGACATTTCACATCCAAGAGCCTTCTTCAGTTCTGACTGAATGGTGGAGGATGGAAGGGTGTGTGTTCCTTGCAATCATTTGGTCATTTGCATGCACCCTCAGAGTCACTTGAATAGTGCGAATGGGGGCAGAGCCTTCTTGGAACTCCTGAAAGGATTGTATTGCCTGTTGAGGGAGGGCTGTTAACTTTTGACATAGATGGCCTCTTTGACCCCTCTTTCAAACCAAGTTCAGTGCCTTTTGGAAAAAACACGTTTAGATAAGAAGGGATGGACTGGAGCATCCTGTAGAAAGTCACTCTATAACTATCATTAAGTGTCATACATTATGATTCTTCACTCTTAACAAAAGTATCTTTTCTTTTATGTACACTGAGACTATTTACACCAAGACAAATTCCTTGTGTGTCCAATCATACTTGACCAATAAAGTATTCTATTCTATTCTATTCTATTCTATTCTATTCTATTCTATTCTATTCTATAAAGGTGAAGAATAAAATATGACAGCATTCTGTTCAGTCTTTGAAAGCCGCAGTCCTCTCTGTCCAAAATGTGGATTTTGTTGTCTTCACCTTTATCTTTTAAATGCAGAGAGGCTGCTGAATCTTGTCCTAATGGTTTTGTTCTCCTATGTTGTGTCATGTGTTTGTGAAGTGGTTGTTTTGTTTCCCCAACGTACAGATCTGCACATGTCTCACTACACTGTACTGTATATGCCACAGAAAAAAGCACCTTTGGGAAAACCATGACCTGGATGAATGAGAATCTCCAACCTTTCTTTCAGATTTCCCACCATACTCTGGATCTCATGTTGTTCAGAAGTATGACAAGAAGGGGAAATTGATAGGGGATGTTCAGAAGAAATTCTACAAGGAGGGGTCATTCCACCCACCCCTTTGAACTGGACTGAATAAAAACAAATACATTTTCTAAACCAAAACATGATTCCTAAGATGTTCCAAAATGCAGCTGGTGTCATCCTCTTTTCCAGCAAGGGCATTTTTATATTAGGCTGGGCTACAGTCCATTTTCTCCAGCACTGCAGTCTTTTATCTGCACATTTGTGTTGTTTAACGAAGATTTCAGGGAGCAGATTCAATTGTCCTCCTCTTATTTCCTTTGCTTGTATTATGGAAATCAGGATTCTTCTGATAGAGAGAGAGATATTAAGCCGGGCTTGTGGTTCATTAGCAATGCTAAATTCATAGACGAAAACTCTCTGTGCATGATTTTTTATTCTCTGGGACTGTTAACTCTTGTTTAGATTACACTATGAGTGGGGTAGGTTTTAATTTTTTTTGGGGGGGACAGGGTATCTGTGTGCCACAGTAGCTCTGTCTTGGAGCTTGTCCAGACAATATGGCAATAGACATATGGGGTACCAATTGAAGATATAATTTGGAGGATTGAACTGTGGGGTCCTGGATGTTCTTTGAGCTTGGTTGTGTCTTTACAGATGTTTCCTTACCCAACTAGGTTACATCATCACTGACAACACAAGGAGAAGGAAGGGAGAGAGGGAGGGAGGAGACAATAGATAGGCAGACAGAGAGGCACAGGAGAGAGAGAAACAGAGAGACAGAGGGAGAGAGAGACAGAAGGAAAGGGAGAGGGGGAGGGGGAGAGAGAGAAAGAGAAAGAGATCCCTCTGTGGGATCCTTGATATTCTTTGAGCTTGGTAGTTTCCTTGCAGATGTTTCATTATGCAACTAAGTTAGATCATCACTGACAAAACGAGGGGAAGGAAGGAAGGAAGGAAGGAAGGAAGGAAGGAAGGAAGGAAGGAAGGAAGGAAGGAAGGAAGGAGACAATAGATGGGCAGACAAATAGACAGAGGTTAGATGGATGGATGGATGGATGGATGGATGGATGGACGGATGGACGGATGGATGGATGGATGGATAGATTGTTCACCCTCTGTGGGGTCCTTGCTGCTCTCTGAGCTTGATTATTTTCTTACAGACATTTCATTACCCAACTAGGTAACACCATCAGTGCTACAAGGGAGTACAATTTGCTCTCTTTATAAAATCTCTGCTTTAACACCAACAATCAAGAAATAAAAAAATACCCCAGCTGGGAACCACCAACTCAAACAACTGCAAATCATAGCCTAATGGAAGGCACCACAAAGAACATACTCACCAATACTGACTGAGCAAGCCACTTGTATACAAACAGGAAAGAAACCCCACTCTTCTCCAGCCCTTAATTCAGCCAATCACCTGAATCATGGTCACATGACCGTCAGGATGATGTGGCTGTTGCAACCTCAAGGACTCCTTCTCTTCCTCCACTACTCCCCAAATACCACTCCCTTCTACAACTGATGGTATTATCTCATTGGGTAATAAAATGTCTGCAAGTAAACAACCAAGCTTATAGAGCACCAAGACCCTCACAGTCTTCCTCCTCCTCCCTCCCAAACCTCAGTTCCTTCTAGCAACCAATTCCTTGGTTGTTTGCTTGCAGACATTTCATTGCCCAACAAGGTAATGTCATTACACATTGCATTACACAATGCATTACACATTGACTGGCCCATTGCTTAGGTCCATGATGGTGAACCTATGGCATGTGTGCCACAGGTGGCACGCAGAGCCATTTGTGCTGGCACACGAGCTGCAGGCAAACGTACTTCATTGCACATGTGTGAGCCTTACAGCTGATTTTTGGCTGGTTTGAGGCCTTATTAAGCCTCCCAAAGGCTTGAGGAAGGCTTCTGCAGGCTTCTGCAAGCTTTATAGGCCAAAAATTAGCCCCATTTTGTCACTTCCGGTATTTTCAGAAAAACAGGAAGTGACAAAAACGGGGCTACATTTTTGCCTACAAAACTTGTAGAAGCCTGTAGAAGCCTTCCTCAAGCTTTAGGGGCCCTAAAAAGGCCTCAAACTGGCCGAAAATCAGTTGTGAGGTGCAGTGCAGGAAAGGAGGTGGCAGGGATAGGGGATTGCGTGCACATGCATAGGGGACATGGGGAGGCGTGCCTTGCCTTCTGGTTGCTGGCACGTGAGAGCGAGCGTGCAACCATGCACACAATTTTTGGCACAGGAGCCCAAAAAGGTTAGCCACCACTGGCCTTGGTCAACAGGCAAAATTATTTCAAAATAGCAGCATAGTGCTTGAATTTTTGCAGCCTGGATCTGGTACCCCAATCATTGTCAAACCCTATCCTGTTTTTATTGCTTCTTTTCAAAATCACCTGACATTCTTCCAATATAGTACACTTTACTGATTTATCTATTACATTTTTATCCCACCTTTATTACTTTATGGTTAACTAAAGGCAGTGAACATGCCTAATATTCCTTCCTCCTCCTGCTTTCAGCCCAGCAATCACCTGTGAAGTGAGTTAGGCTAAGATAGAGGGACTGGCCCAATCACTGAACTGGATTTCATGGCTAAAAGCAGAACTACAACTCACCATCTTCTGGTGATTGTCCCAAATTCACCCAGCGAGCTTTCATGCATAAAGCCCATGTCACACTGCACCAACTGATGCAAAGAGGATGTAAAATGGACAAAAAAGCTTGTCATCCGTTGAAAAACGCGATGCATCCATTGTGTACTCACTGCGTACGTCTTTCATCTGCTCTATCCGTCAAACATCCGTCTATTGCTACTTCATCCGCTCAAAAAGTTTTGAGCTGCATAAAACATTTTGAGTGGATGAACTTTCCGCCGCGTACGATCTACATCCGCGACACATATGGGCAACAAACGTTCTACGTCCGTTGTCATCCATTACACGTCCGCTGTATCCTCTTGGCATCCTCTGGACATCCGCGCAACTCACATCCACTCCAGCGGAAAGCAGAAAGAGAGAGGAAGCAAAAGGTACGCAGAACATCCACACAGCGTTAGTAGCACAGACATAGAAAGGATGAAAGTGGATGCAGCTCGGAAATAAAGCATTAAAACGGACAAAACATTTGTATATGGGACGTATCTCGGATATTTAGGATGTCTGGAGGATGTCTAGAGTATGTGGAAGGACATCTAGTGGAAAACTGATATTTCCTATAAAAAGGGGGAGGAAATCACCTGGATCTCACTTTCAGTCCAGCAGCCGTGGTGTGCAGACATCTTCAGCCTTGCTCTTGCTCTTCCACATCATCCAGTCATCTCCACCATGGATCATCGCACACTCCTTTTGGTAGCCGCCATCATTCAACACCAGAACCAAGCCCTCTTCAGACTGTTTCACCTTTTCTACACAAGGAGAAGAAGGAGACATCCAAGAGCTGTCTGGGTCCGAAGATGGATCAGGAGAAGAGTGGAGTTTGGACTCTATGACAAGCTGATGGTGGAGCTGAGGAATGAAGACCCTCGTGCATTCCAGCACTTCATGAGGATGCCACCAGCCATGTTTGATGAAGTTGTGGAGCGTCTGAGACCCAGGCTGACCAAGACAAACACCAACTTCCAGCCCAGCCTGGACCCAGGACTGAAGGTGGCACTGAGTCTGCGCCACCTGGCCTCAGGGACTACATACAGAAACATGCAGTATGCGTGGAGGGTGCCACACAACACCATCAGCATTGTGGTCAGAGAAGTGGTGCAGGCTATCATCAAAGAATATGTGGAGGAGCTCCTCCAGTGTCCCACCACTGACGAAGGCTGGAAGAAAGTTGCAGAAGAGTGGTATCAGAGGTGGAACTTTCTCCACACCGTTGGAGCCATAGATGGGAAGCACGTGGCCTGCAAAGCTCCAGCCAAATCAGGGTCCACTTATTTCAACTACAAGGGCTTCTTCAGTATCATCCTCTTTGCCATGGTCGATGCTGACTACAAGTTCATGTACATCGATGCTTCAGGCAATGGGTCAGCTTCACATGCCCAGATATACAACGCCAGTGACCTCAAGGATGGGCTGGAATGCAACCTCATCATGGGTTTCCCAGATCCAGACCCCCTACCCAACGACACACAAGATGTGCCCTACATAGCCCCACTATGCTTGCACTGGAGGTTTATCTATCCCACAGCTATCCTTACCCATCCCACAGTTGTCCTTACCCATCCCAGAGCTATCCTTACCCATCCCACAACTATCCTTTCCCATCCCACAAGCATGCAAAGACTTAACCCTTTTTTCAATGTTTTCACCAACACTTTATTCAGTAAAAAAAATGAACCAAGTGTGTGAAGCAAAGATAACCTTTATTAATAACAAACTGTATGACTTTATTAAAAAGCAAAATGACCCAAGTAAAGTGTCTTAAGCAAAGATAAAGTGAACAGGTAACAACTGAGTCTCTGGCACTCTTCTCAGTCACTCTGAGGCGTGCCCATGGTCTCAGATGTAAAGGGGCCAGGGACTGTGGTGGTGGCTGTGGCTGGAGTGCTGGTCTGGGGCGCCATTGGGGTGCCTGACCCCGAGAGTACAACAGGAGATTGTATGTGCAGGAAGCTCTCAGAGAGCTGACTCAGTCCTGTGAGGTTGAGAGCTCCTTCATCAAGTACCTGGGATGTGAGGCCCAAGATTGATGAAAGATGTTCTGATGAAGGGTTTGGCTGTGGGGTGGAGGAAGGAGGAGTGTAGTGGGGCTGTCCGGTCTGCAGCTGGGTCAGGTGAGGTGTCTGTGGCGTCTGTGGCGTCCAACGAACCTGGGCCTGGACTGGAAAGGGCTGCCTCTGCTGTGGGAAGTCCTGGTAGTGGTAGCCTTGGTAAGTGAGGGGCTGTTGAAATCCATGGAAGGGCTGTGACATTGCCTGGGGTGGAGGAGCAGACCTGGAGTGGGTATGAGCAGGTTCAGCTGGGCCTGGAGGGTGGTGCAGAAGAGCTGTGATCCTCTCCTTCATCGCCTGGTACAGGGCCTCGGGCATGTCCATGAGGGTCTGGCTCACATAGGTGATGAAGGGCTTGTGGTTTGAGGATGGTATGTCGAAGTGGACCAGCTGGGAGAGAAGATCTGTGCTGGCTTTGACTGTGTCTCTGATCTCCAAGAGGACAGTGTGGCTCTGTCCCTCTGCCTCTCTGCCTGCTTTCTGTGGAGCTGGGGGTGCGGGTGCATTGGTCTCTGGCTGCTTCTTCTTCTTGCTCCATCTGAGACAGGGGATCCTCCACGTCCTCTGGCATGGGGAGTGCAGCTGTGGGGGGGGGTCTCTGTTGTGGGGCCCTCCAAAGACACCTGCCTGGACAGGGTAGCTGTCTCCTGGCTGGAAGAGGAGTGGCTCTCTGTGGGCTGTTTGAGGGAGAGGGTTGACAGAGGGGCTGATCCTCGGTGGCGGATCTCACCCTCCAGGAAGCTGCACTTAGCCATGACATCGGTCTCCCAGTCAGTGAGCTTGACAGCGGCCTGCCCGGATTTCTTCAGGTGCAGCTTGCCATACCAGGTATGCATGTGCTTCCACCATCCCAGGAGTAGTCTGAAGTGTAGCCCAGGCTCTCTGCCTTGTCTCTCCAAGCTGCCTGCTTCCTCTTGGTGTCACGATAGAGTCTGTGGCCCTTTCTCCACAGGTACTAGTTCTCCCGCAGCCATTCCAGCACCTCCTCCTCATGGTCTTCGGAAATGGAGTACTGTTTCCTCTCTCCCTTCTCCTTGCCTTGCCTCTACCTCCCTCTGGCAGGGCCTTCAGGGCCTTCAGCAGCAGGGCTTTGAGGGCCTTGGGGCTGGTCCACCACAGCAGCAGCAGCAGGAGAAGCACCAGCAGCATCAACACCAGGAGCACCACCAGCAGCAGCAGAAGCACCAGCAGCTTCAGACTCAGTGCCAGGGGGTGGGATGGTGGTTCTGTCCTTCTTGCCAGGGCTGGCAGGAGTAGGCACAGGCTTCCCCATGGTGTTCTCTCAAGATGTCTCTGGAAGCAGATCTTTCCTCTGAATGCTGACTGCTTGCGAGCTGCATTGTTTTATATCCATGGAGCTGACGCAATGCATCCTCCCCACATGCGCAGTGAACGTTTTGCATCCACTTTGCATCTGCTTTGCATCTGCTATGCATCCGCTATGCATCCTATAGGCATCCATGATGCATCCGCGTCATCCGCTACGCATCCGCTCCTTCCGCTACGCGTCCGCTTCGCTATTCTCCCCCAGAAGCCCTGAGGATGTGTCATCCGCTTCCATCCACTTCCATCTGCTAGGCTTCCTTCGAACATCCGCTTTACATCCCTGCTACATCCTCCCCACGTCTGTTCCTTTCTGTTGTTGTCCGTTCTGTTCATGCAAATTTGGGGCACTTTTGAGAGTGCATAACAACGGATGGAGCCACCCCTGAAATTTTGCTCATCCGCTGTGTCCTTTTTGCATACGTTTTGCATTCGTCGGCCAGTGTGACCTTGCCTTAATGCAGAACTACTCTTTTGTCTTCTTTCCTTGTTCTAAGGGTTTTTTTTTCAACAGTTAAACACAAGAGTTTTCTATTTTGATGATTCCTTTACCCTGCACTGCTATAGGAGCTTCATTTTGCAAATGTCTTATTTCCTCCAACTGTATCTCCTAGTTTAAATTAAAAACAAACAAACAATCACTTGGAGAGGCCATGGTTATCTTCAGACAAAGAGGGCCATGAAAACTCCTGATGTTATGACCCCTCATTTTGTGAGAAGAGAAATGACAGCAATGGGACTACCCACCATTACTGTTGTCTTTACAAAATGCAGTGGGATGTTTGTGGTAGAAAGGAACATATTTTTCATTTTGAAATGCTTATTTGTCTCTGGAACCAACAAGAAGGGTTAGGAAACTGCTGGGATGACATTTTTGCATTTCATTTTAATAGTGTCTGCAATGCTGGAAGGCTTATAAATGTGATTCATGAAGAGTCAACCAGAGCTCTGCAGAAGAGAATTTCAGACACTTCATTATTTAAATTACTCCAACTGGGATTCAAAGGAGGATAATAAGCTACTAAGATTGTTGGTCAAGCAGGCACAAAAACAGCCAGGGAAGTGATTAGTGCCTGAGAAACAGACCCCTTCATGGTCAACAGGAGAGCTGATTTACCACCAGCCTATCAAGTACTTAGAAAACAAGGGTTGGGCAGTACAAGCAAACAACAGCTAATGACTTAATAGCCAGCTATCAACACATCTCAAACAACATCTAAAAAGCCACCTACAGCAAGCACCATATGAACACCACACACAGAACAGCATACCCTCTACTAGAGAGAAGTTCCCTGAAGATGGGCTCCAACATGATTCCAAAAACTCAGAAGACACAACTTCTGGTCTCAGCAACCAACTCAGATTGGACCCTACAAATTTTGAAGTCTGTGAATGAAAATGAATATACATGTCCCAGGATGTTGTCGGATCTAATCTGGGTTGGTCATGCAGGGTTTTAAGATGTTTGGCTTCTCATCCAAGAAGCTTCTTCAGCTCTGAAGAAGCTTCTTGGATGAGAAGCGAAACGTCTTCAAAGAAAAAAACAGAAAGTCCAGTTGCCTCTTGAAAAAAGCATCTTTGGGATATCCATGACTTGGATGATTGAGAATCTCCATACACATTTACTACTGCAGTTGTTGCATAAAAATACATTCCAGAAATGAATTCCATCAAATATTCTCAGATATCCTGTGTTCTAACATCCTTTGTTAGAAGTTTACAGTTTCTTCTTCCTTTTACTTTTTTTAAAGACTGCTCTCATTGTGAATGATGAAGCATATTAAATACACATATTAACAGATGAAGCATAATAAATACACAGCCAAGGGGTGGTTTGCATTCTGAATGAATGAATCTGAAATCATAGAATTCCAACACTGGAGGGGGGGTCCTTGAGTCTCTAAAGTCCACCCCCTGCTCGAAGAAGGAATCCAAAAGACAGCATCCCCAACCATTGTCTTTGCCTTGAGTATCTCTAGGGCAAACTTGGCAACTTTAAGACTTGTGGACGTCAACTCCCACAAACCAGAGCAAACTAGGTCTAGTGTGTTCCTTGGAGCTTATTTTTATGTTGTCATGCACTTAAAACACACATGGAGCTTTGCTTGCATTGTTGTGGTTGCTGGGTTGACTTTTTAAACTGTATCCTATAGGCAGCCCTGAATTTCAGGGATCTGCTTGGTCTCAATTTTCATCAAAGCAAAACAAACCTTGGTCTCCAATGGCCAGTTGCTAACTTGGAACTGTCCAAAGTGCTGATGTCTTAGCAAAGGAATAACAGAGTTGGAAGGGAGCTTGAAGGTCTTCTAGTCCCACCCTCTACTCAAGCAGGAGATACTATACCATTTCAACCAAACAGTTGTCCAATCTGTCTTTAAAATCTCCAGGGTTGGAGCACCCACAACTTCTGGGTTGATGGTCCACTGGTTGATTGTTCTCAGTATTAGGAAGTTACTCCTTAGTTCTAAATTGCTTCTCTCCTTGGTTAGTTTCCATCCATTGCTTCTTGTCCTGCCTTCAGGTGCTTTAGGGAATAGCTTGACTCTCTCTTCTTGATCCCTTCATCTTTGTAGCCCCTCAAATATTGGAAGACTGCTATCATGTTATCCCTAGTCCTTCTTTTCACTAGACTTGACAAACCAAATTCCTGCAAATATTCATCGTATGTGTTAGTCTCCAGTCCCCTAATCATCTTTGTTTCTCTTCTCTGCACTCTTTCCAGAGTCTCAACATCTTTTTTATATTATGGTGACCAAAACTTGATGTAGTATTCCAAGGGTGGTCTTACGAAGGTATTATAAAGTGCTACTAACATTTCATGCAATCTTGATTCTATCCAAGGAGGTGGAGTTGCACTGTATGTAAAGGACCACTATATTGCTACAGAAATGCATGACACGAAAGTGTAAAACCTCCTAGAATGCATATGGGTCAATCTAAAAGAAAAAAAAATGATATGACCATAGGTGTATATTACAGGTCACCCAACCGAGCAGAAAAAATAGATGTCCTTTTTGCCAACTAACTAACAAATATATATATAGGAAACACACTACAATAGTAATGGGGGGACTTCAATTACCCTGACATCTATTGGAAGATTAATTTTGCAACCAAAAATTGAACCAGAAATTGAAGAGACCAATGTTCCTGATCAACTGAGCTGACAACTTTGTTGTCCAAAAGGTAGAGGAGGGGAACTGGAAGGACAGCCATGCTGGATTTAATTCTTACAAACAGAGAAGAATTGATAAAGGGAGTTGAAATTGCAGGAACCTTGGGTGAGAGAGACCATGTGATACTAGAATTCAGCATAATGCAAACACAAGCAAGAAATATAATGATACCCTCTGTTGATACAGCCTAGGGCTGTGTTGGCTTTTTTGGCAGCATATTTAAGTGATTATCCACCAGGACTCCAAGATCCCTCTCACAGTTACTGTTTTTGAGTCAGGTTTCCCCCTACACTCTCTCTCTCTCTCTCTCTCTCTCTCTCTCTCTCTCTCTCTCTCTCTGTGTGTGTGTGTGTGTGTGTTTGTTTGTCTCTGTTTGCCTGTCTGTCTGTCTCTCCCTCGTGTTGGAAAGCCTCTTAAAATATTGCTAATGATGGGTGGTTAGGGACATGGTGGTTCAATGGCTAAGACACTGAGCTTATCGATCAGAAAGGTCAGCAGTTTGGTGGTTTGAATCCGTAGTGCCACACAATGAAGTGAGCTCCCATTACTTGTCCCAGCTTCTTCCAACCTAGCAGTTCAAAAGCATGTAAAAAATGCAAGGAGAAAAATAGGGACCTCTTTGGTGGGAAGGTAACAGTGTTCTGTACACCTTCAGCACCTAATCATGCTGGCCACATGACCACAGAGATGTCTTCGGACAGCACTGACTCTTCGCCTTTGTAACGGAGATGAGCACCGCCCCCTAGAGCTGGAAGCGACTAGCACTTATGTGTGAGGGGAACTTTTACCTTTACCTTAATGATGGGTGAATTGATGTAAAGCCCCTGTCCCACTGCACTAACAGATGCAAAGAGGATGTAAAACATTAAAAAAGGCTTGCCATCCATTGGAAAATGCTATGCATCCATTGTGTACTCATTGCATATGTGTTTCATACACTCTATCCGTCAAGCATCCATCCTCTGCGATTTCATCCGCGCAAAAAGTTTTGAGCTGCACAAAACTTTTGTGAACGGATGAACTTTCCGCCGTGTACGATATAAATCCGTGACACCTGAGCAACAAACATTCTATGTTCGTTTATCATCCGTTAAACATCTGCTGTATCCTCTCTGCATCCTCTGGGCATCCTCGCAACTCACATCTGCTACAGCTGAAAATAGAAAGAGGGAGGAAAGAGGAAACAAAAGGTACACGGAACGTGTACACAGAGTTAGTAGCACGGAAATAGAAAGGATGAGCACTGAACGGTTTGCATCCTATATACATCCTCTAGGCTTCCTATGAACATCCGTTTAACATCCCCGCTACATACTACCCACGTCCATCCGTTCTTTTCCATTCTTTTCCGTTCTGTTTATGCAAATTTTTGCCACTTTTTGGAGTGGATGACAACGGATGGAGCCACCCTCGAAATTTTGCTCATCCGCTGTGTCCTTTATGCATACGTTTTGCGTCCGTCGGCCAGTGGGAACTAGCCTTAAGTCTTTACAGATGATCTCCTAAAAATAAAAAACACACCCTTCACCTCAGAAGAGGAGATGGAGTTTTGGCAAAGCCCTGTCAGTGGGGGCAAGAATCTAACCCCTCCCCAACTCCCTTCTCCAAATTCCAAACCAAAAGTTCCAGCAATGAGAGTCATCCATGTGAACAACAAGCCTTCTTCTTTATCTTCTTTTTGCCTGGTCCTCCATTGCTGCTGGGATTATGCAAATCACCCACTCAAGCACATTTCCATGGTAACTAAAAACTCTGCTCTTTTAATTAAACTTTACCTCCAGGCTGAGCTCTCACCCCCTCCCTGCAGTGGAAACACTAATCTTTGTCAGTCTTTTTTTAAAAAGAGATCTCCTCTCTCCCCATCCCATCTCAACTTCCTCTTCTCATAGTTCTACTGTGCATGTTTTTTTCCCCCTATATTGACAAGTTGGGACATCAAAGGATTAATGTCTAAGTGCAGGCAGGAGGTGTTAGCTCAGAAAAGCTAAACAGAGGGAGATCTGGCCAGGATTTGGTGGGAAGACCATCAGGTGGGGAGTTTCTAGATTGGGGAAAAGCCAATGGAAAACCACTCGCAAATCAAGTTCTTGAAGTCATCAGGAGTTGGACTGTATGTTGAACACTTAAAGGAGCAAGGCAGGAATACTGCATCCAGTTTTGGTCGCCATGATGTTGAGACTCTCTAAAAAAAATGCAGAGAAGAGCAACCAAGGTGATTAGTGGACTGGAGGCTAAGACATATGAAGAAGGATTGCAGGAACTGGGTATAACTAGTTTAATGAAAAGGACTAGGAGTGACATGATAGCAGTGTTCCAGTATCTCAGGGGTTGCTACAAATAGAGGGAGTCAAAGTAGGACAAGAAGCACTGGATAGAAGTTAATCAAGGAGAGAAGAAACCTGCAACTATAAGGATAAATTTTCTGACAGTTAGAACAATTAATCAGTGAAACAACTTGTCTCCAAAAGTTACAAATGCTCCAATACTGGAAGTTTTTAAGAAGACATTAGATAGTCAGGTTTCCTGCTTAGAGGTTGGACTAGAAAACCTCCAATGTCCCTTACATCTCTGCTAGTCTATTCTGGGTGGGCTACATAAATCTAATCAATCAATTTAATAAACAATCGTATCTAAAAGGGTGCAGTTCCAAGGGTGACATCAAATTTAGAATGGATTCACAGGATTCCCAAATCCATTCTGGCAGTTCCATGGGTATGTAATTCCTTCAATAGCCCATTCCAGAGTTAGGCCTCCAACTCACATGGAGTTCTCTGGGAGACTCTGATCCTCTTCTGTCCCTCTCGCTTCTCACAATTTCTGCCTCAAGCATCCAGAGGAGAGGCAGGCAAAATGACAATATTTGGAGACCTCAATTCATCTTCAAAAATCTGGGAGACTTTAGGAGATTATGGATATACACATATGTATGTCCTTTATTTTTTGATCAGGAGCCACCCAAGGGGATTTGAAAGATGGACGGTGGTGTACATGTTTTACGAAAAAACAAACAAATAAACTATTAAACAAAAAAGCAAACAAATAAACACATTGAACTGGACTGGCTGTTGACCAAGTCATGAACAGCTAGCCCTTTAGACCATGATTTGACAATGATTCTGGCGACATAGGTAAGTCTGGGATTTTGCAAACATGTATGCTAATTGTGTACATGCTTAATTTGTCACTGCCTGGGCTTGGATATGCACACACATGCACAGGCACACACACACACATGAGGGGAGAGAGATGAGAGAGGAAAGAGAAAGAGAGAGAGAGAGACAGAGACAGACAGAGAAAGGGAGAGATATTAATAAAATCTGTGAGTCAGAAAAGGTGTCACTCCCTCTGTTCCCCCCCCCCCAACATAGACCAACATATCTCCCCTCCTACGCTGTCTATCACCTAAGATAAAAGTAACGATTTCCAGATAATTCCCCATCTGGAATCACCAAGGAAGGGAAAGAAAAAATACCTATAGAATTGGACCAGGAAGCCAAAAACCAAATCAAGCCAATCCATGAAAAGAAAACATGAATATGAAGACACCATAGGGGCAACAGGTGATAGCGCAGTGGCCTAGAGGTGGAGTTCTTGCCCCACAATCAGGAGGCTGTGAGTTTGATCTTAGGTAGAGGCAAATATTTTTCTCTCTGAGCACAATGAGAATATATCTGCTGAACAAAACTCCTCATTGGCAACAGGAAGGGCATCCAGCCATTAAAACACTCTGCTAGCTCCATTCAGTTGCCCAGACTCAACATCGCAAGAGATTATGGCGTTATTAAAAGTAGATGATGATAGGGACAGCAGGAAGATCTCTAGTTGAAGTCCACCCCTCTTAAATTGTCAAGATTGATGCATAAATGATGCTTATTAAACCCTCTGACCCGAAAATAAGACACCCAGAGCAGGTTCTTACCCAGATATCGGAGTCCCAGGAATATGAGTGCAAGCACCTGTGTTTTTGATCCATGCCCTTCCTGGTTTATAAAAGATTCCTGAGAGAATAATAATTAATTAGTGGAACGACTTGCCACCAGAACTTGTGGGCACTCCAACATAAGATGAAATTGGACAACCATTTGTCTGAAATGGTTTGGATTGGAAATATCATACTGGCATATATCTGACTTCTAATAAAAGTAATCTTTGAGGAATTCAGTTGCTTGGGAGTCTTGCTTGCAATGGATTTATTACTTGGAATCTGACATTAAACCAACTCAGTCAAGGAATCCTGACATGTAAAGGGTTTCCTGCCTGAGCAGGGGGTTGGACTAGAAGACCTCCAAGGTCTCTTCCAACTCTGTTATTCTGGAAGGGACCTTGGAGGTCTTCTAGCCCAACTCCCTGCTCAAACAGGAGATTCCTTGGTGATATGGTGGCACAGTGGTTAGAATGCAGTACTGCAGGCTACTTCTGTTGACTGCTGGCTGCCAGCAGTTTGGCAGCTCGAGTCTCACTGGCTCAAGGTTGACTCAGCCTTTCATTCTTCAGAGGCAGGTAAAATGAGGACCCAGATGGCTGGGGACAAGAGGCTGACTCTGTAAACTGCTTAGAGAGGGCTGTGAAGCCCTGTGAAACAGTATATAAGTGCTATTCCTTCCTTCTTTCTCTTATTCCCTTCCTCAATCTCCTTCCTGGTGACATAGTGGTTAGAATGCAGCATGGCAGGCTGACTCTGTCTACTGCCAGCAATTCAGTCCTGACTGTCTCAAGGCTGACTCAGCCTTCCATCCTTCAGAGGTTGATAAAATGAGAACCCAGATTGTTGGGTCATGTAAACCACTTAGAGAGGGCTGTAAAGCCCTGTGAAGCGGTATCTTCACAGGGCTTCACAGTTAGACTATGAAGACTAACTGCTATTGCTGTTGCAGACAAATGGCTGTCCAATCTCTACTTGAAAACCTCCAGTGAGCACCCACCACTCTGGAGGCAAGCAGCTCTCTACTGATTAATCTCACCATCAGGAAAGTTCTTCTTAGTTGTAGGTTGGATCTCTGTTTGATAAGCTGCCACTTGTTCCTTCTTGTCCAACTCAACAATTCTGTGATTCCAGCTTCAGTGATCTCCTTAAAACAAAAACCAATTTTCAGAAATGTGCCTGTGGAAAGGGGGCACAATCCTGCCTGAAGACCTGGCATCAAGTGTTAGTCAATACAGGAAAGAAAGAAAGAAAGAAAGAAAGAAAGAAAGAAAGAAAGAAAGAAAGAAAGAAAGAAAGAAAGAAAGAAAGAAAGAAAGAAAGAAAGAAAAAAAGAAAGAAGGAAGGAAGGAAGGAAGGAAGGAAGGAAGGAAGGAAGGAAGGAAAGTAAGCATCTTTTTGCATAGTGATGCCAAACCACCTTAGAACAGGGGTTGGCAACCCAAGGCTCTGGAGCCACATGTGGCTCTTTCATCCCTCTGCTGTGGCTACGTTGACAGTAGGTAAAAGGAAAAAGTATGCCGCACTAGGAGGAAACTCTATGGTGGGGGACTATAGAATCTCCTTCTTGCGTGGTTGGCTCCAGAATTAAATGGGGGACTTCCAGTTAGGTCCTTTGTGGCTCTTTGAGTGTTTGAGGTTGCTGACTCCTGCCTTAGAAGTTAATCATTCTTTGAGCAGCTCAGCCCACTCAAGCTTGAAGGCCCCGCTTTGGCCACTTAGTCTCCATGACAAGAGGAAATTTTCTCAATTCCAAGCTGTCACTTTTGCATTAAAGCCGCTTCCTTCCAACTGACTTGAACCTTAGCTTGACAAAGGAAGACGAAAGTGATGGCAACCATCCCTGGAATAAAGGGTTGGCTTGAGGCTGTGGACAAGATGGAGGCCTTTTCCCATATCCTGATAGTAACGGCAGTGTTCATTTAGCATTCCAGTAAAGGAGAGTATACGTAGTTCAGGGGTTGAAATGAGAGTCTCCTTGGTGCTCTCTTGTTCTTGCAGATGTTTCATTAACCTACTAGTTCACATTATCAGTGCTAGAAGGGAATGGGGCTTGCAGAGTGGATGAGAAAGAGGAGGAAGGCAAGGAAGAGGAGGAGAAGGACTGTGGAGCGCCTGGTGATTTCTGAGATTGTTTCTTGCAGGCATTTCATTACCCAACTAGGTAACCTCATCAGTGCTACAAGGGAGTAAGGTTTGTGGAGGAGGAGGAGGGGGAGGGGGAGGATCATGGGGTTCTTTATGCTCTCTGAGCTTGATGGTTTTCTTGCCCCAGGTTCAAAATCTGGAAGACAAATATACAGAGCACTTTGATTTAAATCTACTGTATATGCAGCCATTACTGATTAAGGGTAAGACTTCGGGGAAATAATAGGATAGGATAGGATAGGATAGGATAGGATAGGATAGGATAGGATAGGATAGGATAGGATAGGATAGGATAGGACAGGACAGAACAGAACAGAACAGAACTGAACTGAATTGAATTGAATTGAATTGAATTATTTATTGATCAAGTGTGATTGAACACACAAGGAATTTGTCTTGGTACAAATGCTCTCAGTTTTGAGCATATCCTCTATAAACAAAAGACCTTTGTAAATTATACAGTAATATTTGCTTTACAGTAAGAGGCGCCCTTTCTGTCAAGAGGGTAGAACAAGGATGTATTTGAGTATATATTGCTTTTTTAACATATATCTATTATTAATTTATTTTATTATTATAAAACCATTATTATAATTTTTTCAAATAATGCAAAGTGGTGAATATATCTAACACACTTTCTTCCTATTTTCCCCACAGCAACAACCCAGTTAGGCTAAGACACAGTGACTGGCACAAAGCCACCCAGCCTAAGGCAGGACTCGGATTCTCAATCTCTTGCTGACTTGCCAAAGTCACCCAGCTGGGTTTCATGGCTAAAAAACAAGACTAGAACTCATATATCCTGGTGATGGCTCAAAGACACCCAGCCAGATTTCATGTCTAAGGCAGGACTAGAACTCACTGTGTTCTGGTGATTGGTCCAAGTCGCCAAGCTGGCTTTCATGCCTAAGGCAAGACTAGAACTCACTGGTCCAAAATCACCCAGCAGGGTTTCATGCCTAAGGCAGGACTAGAACTCACTGTCTCCTGGTGATTGGCCAAAGAGCCCCAGTCAGCTTTCATGCTTAAGACAGGATTGGAACTCATATCTCCCCTTTCTAGCCTGTTGCTTTAATCACTAAAAACCAAATTGTCTTTTTATGTATCAACTCCCTGGTTTAAACCCCTTCAGAGAACTGAAATCCATGTGCCTAAACTAATTGATAGACACCTCCCAGTTTTACTTGGTGCTGATGACACAGTTCTTCTCCCTTAGTCTTGCGTAGACATGGAATTGGTCCTAAGAACCCTGAGGCACAATTCATAATCAATTTTGATAAATCTAAAGTTCTAGGGTTTATTTTTTTTCCCCAATGCAAAGTGAATGACTGATACCTTTGAATTACAGCAGGTCAAATGTTTTAAATACTTGGCTTTGTATTTCAAACCTCCAGGAAATTAACAGCCCAAATAAATTATGCCACTTTGACTATCCAAAAGAGCACAAAAGCAATAACTAAATTTTATACCCAACAAGGGACAAATTACATGCCAGCAGTGATCAAATTGTTTCTGGGCTAAAAGGGTTGCCCAATTATTCTATGGAATACAGTGTGGCCCTATACAAACCTTAAAGTCTTATGAAACCATACAATTGAATTTCCTTAGAACTCTATTCAGAATTAATAGAATAACAGAGTGGGTAGAAGGGATATTGGAGGTCTTCTAATCCAACCCACTGATGGATCACTCACTTACAAACAGTACACCACCACCACCATTGTGGAAGGGAGTGATAACCTAGAAAAATGTGATTGCATAATGTGTCCATTTGAAATGGAGGGAATGTCTCCAGAACTGAAAAGGACACATAGCATAAGCAAGCTCTAGCTAGGGGCAAAAAGATTAACAGATTAACAGAGTTGGAAGGGACCTTGTAGATCATCTCATCCAACCTTCTGCCCAAGCACACTATTTCTGACAAATGGTAGTCCAGTCTCTTCTTGAAAGCCTCCAGTGATGAAGCTCCTACAACTTCCGAAGGCTACTTCTGTTCCATGGGCTGATTGTTCTCACTATCAAAAAATTTCTCCCTATTTCTAGGTTGAATCTCTCCTTGATCAGTTTCCATCCATTATTCCTTGTCTGGCCTTCGGGTGCCTTGGAAAATAGGTTGACTCTGTCCTCTCAGCCCCTCAAATATTGGAACACATAATCTAAAGGCCGTGTCACACTGCCCAACGGATGCAAAGAGGACAAAACGGAAGGGAAAAATGTTCCTTCCATTGTATCCGCGCTCAAAAGGGGCGAAAATTTGCATAATTGGAGCGGATGAAACAGACGCGGGGAGGACGCAGGGCGGATGCAAAGCGGATGCGGAATGGAAGCCCAGCGGATGCAGAACGGATGGCGCATTCGCAGGGCTTTGGGGGGGTCTCAGGAGAGTGGACGCAGAACGGAAAAAACGGATGCACAGCGGATGCACAGCAGATGAAGCGGATGCACAGCGGATGCACAGCGGATGAAGCGGATGCACAGCAGAAGCCTAACGGATGTCGTGTGTTAATTGTGCATGTGGGGGGGATGCATTGCGCAAGCCCCCCGGATATAAAGGGAGCAGCTCACACGTGGCCAGCATTCCGAGGGAAGACCTGCTGCTGGACACTTCGAGTTCCTTGCCTGCCCTGCCTGCATGCCTGCCTCCAAGCCTGCCTCCCAGCCTGCCTCCCAGCCTCCTGGGCAGCCTCCTTGCCAGCCTGCCTTCCAGCCTGCGTTCCAGCCTGTGTTCCAGCCTGCATTCCAGCCTCCCTGCCAGCCTGCCTTCCAGCCTCCTGGGCAGCCTCCTTGCCAGCCTGCCTTCCAGCCTCCCTGCCAGCCTTGCTGCCAGCCTGTCTTCCAGCCTCCCTGCCAGCCTTGCTTCCAGCCTGCCTTCCAGCCTCCCTGCCAGCCAGTCTGTCTGCCAGCCTTGGTGCCTGCCTTCCTGCCAGCCTTCCTGCCAGGCTTCCTAACAGGCTTCCTGCCAGCCTTGGTGCCAGCCTTCCTGCCAGGCTTCCTGCCAGCCTTGGTGCCTGCAAGCCTTCCTGCAAGCCTTCCTGCCAGCCAGAAACCCCACAACCATAGGGAAGAAGCGAAAGGCTCAGCAACCTGCCGCCATCCCTGGCAAGAGGGACAGGGCCACCCTCCCGCCCCATGTCCGTGACTCTGCTTCTGCTGGGGCTTCTGCTGCTTGGGCTCGCTCTTCTCTTGCTGGAGCTTCTGCTGAAGCTGCTCCTGGCAGTGGTGCTTCTGCTGCGTACTCTGCTGAAGCTGCTCATGGTGGTGGTGCTTCTGCTGCTGTGCACTCTGCTGAAGCTGCTCCTGGTCCTTCTGGTCCTGCTCATTCTGCTCATGCTCCTGGTCTTGCTGGTCCTGCTCGTTCTGCTCGTGCTCCTGGTCTTG
>BLBF01000002.1:217569-232628 GCA_015471245.1 Laticauda colubrina | reverse complement strand
CTGGTCCTGCTCGTTCTGCTCGTGCTCCTGGTCTTGCTGGTCCTGCTGCTGGTGCTTACTCTGCTGCTGCTCATCCTGGTCTTGCTGCTGCTGCTGCTGCTGATTCTGATTCTGATTCTGATCCTGCTGGTGATTCTGCTGCTGCTGCTGATGATGATTATGATGATGATTATGATCCTGCTGGTGATGTTTCTGATGATGATGATTCTGCTGCTGCTGCTGCTGCTGCTGCTGTTGGTGTGGAGGAGCAGCCCCTACAACCTTGAAGTCCCTCTGATGAGGGCCCATATGGCCCTGCCAGAGGGAGGAAGAGTCGTTCGCGTCAACGGGAGAGGAGGCAGTACTTTATTGAGGAGGCGCACGAGGATGAGGTGCTGGAGTGGCTGAGAGAGAACGACTATCTGTGGCGAAAGGGACACCGGCTGTACAGGGACACCAAGCGGAAGCAGGCTGCTTGGAGAGAGAGGGCGAAGAGTCTGGGCTACACTTCGGAGGTGCAACTCGGCTGGTGGAAACATATGCATGCCTGGTACGGGAAGCTGCACCGCAAAAAATCTAGCCAGGCCGCCGTCAAGCTGATGGACAGAGAGAACTACATCATGGCCAGGTGCAGCTTCCTGGAGGGTGAGATCTGCCACCGAGCAGCACCAGGAGCCCATCTGTCTACCCTCACTCTCAGGCAGCATGCTGCGACCCAGTCCTCTTCCAGCCGAGAGTCAGTCCCTGTCTCCAGGCAGATTTCGGTGGAGCATGCCATGGCGGAGAACCCCCAGGCAGGTGTTGAAAGCTTGGTGGAGAGCAAGGAGGACTCTCTGGTACAGTGGGAGAAAGGTAACATCGAATCCACTGCTGCCGAAGTCCCATCCACCCACACTGCTGCCTCCATAGGAAGGCAGAGAGCCAGACCGCAGGAGGGTGAGAGCCACAAGGTCCTGGTGGAGATCAGGGACACCATCCGCACCAGCATAGGTCTCCTCTCTCAGTTAGTCCCCATCGACTCCTCCTGCTCCAACCGCAAGCCCTTCCTCAATTATTTAAACCAGACCCTGAAGGAGATGTCGGATCCCCAGTACTAGCTGGTGAAGGAGAGGTTCTGCACGCTGATTAACAACCCTCCAGACCCAGAGGCACCTGCTACCACCCAGTCCAGGTCTGCTCCTCCACCCCAGGTGATGTCCCTCCCATACCAAGGCTTCCAACAGCCCCTCACCTACCAGGGCTACAGCTACCCGGAGGTCCAGCAGCACAGGCAGCAGCCCTTCCCAGGGCAGGCACAGAGTCATCAGGTGGCACAGTTGCCAGCTGTTCCACTGGTGCCACCGATGCCACCCATGCCACCGATGCCACCGATGACATCGATGCTACCCACGCCACTCCTCAGCTTGCTGCACAGCAGGCAGTCCCACTACACAACTCCTTCTTCCATCCCACAGCCAAGCCCAGCCTCAGTACATCTGTCCTCGGTACTGGGGCTGACACCCCATGGCATGGAGGAAGGACCTGTCAGCATCGTGGGGATGAGCCAGCTGTCCGACACCTTTCTGAACATACCGTCCCCTGTTGTCCTCTCGGGGCCAGGCACTCCATCAGCACCTCAGACCAGCACAGCAGCAGCACCCACCTCCAGAGCACCTGCACCCTAAAAATTAGACTGGGCACACACTTCCGAGTGACCAAGCGGAGTACCAGAGACTGGCTGCCTGTATATTTTTGGACTTTATTTGGACACTTGACTTGGTTCATGTTTACTTTTCAGGTTGTTATGAATAAAGTTTATCTTTGTTTCACACGCTTGCTTCATTATTTTTTTTCTAAAAAGTCTGGGTGGAAACTTTTAGAAATGGTTTAGCCTTTGCATGCTTGTGGGATGGGTTGAGATAGCTGTGGGATGGGCAGGGATACCTTTGGGTTAAGATAGCTGTGGGATGGGCAGGGATACCTTTGGGATGGGTTAAGATAGCTGTGGGATGGGCAGGGATACCTTTGGGATGGGTTAAGATAGCTGTGGGATGGGCAGGGATACCTTTGGGTAAAGATAGCTGTAGGATAGATTAATCTCCAGTGCAAGCATAGTGGGACTGTATGGTCCACCCTCCCAGGTGCCACACCTATGGCCCTTATCAATTACAATGTAAGCATTGATCCACATATGTGAACATAAACACAACTCTATTAAACGCCCTGTTCATTGTAGGCCAACCAAACATACATGGCCCAAACTCATCTGTGTGATGAGACAGGGTGAAGGAAGCATCCATTAAGCATCTACCATCCTGTCTTGCCACTCTACCACTCCAGCTGGGGAGTTGCACCAGTCTTTCAGAAGGTTGCGCTGCTTCTTTGCCTCACGTGAGGCTCTGTTGGGCCCTTGCACATTCTCAGTGTCTATCAGGTTTCGCCCTTGCCTCCATTCCCCAGGCTCCATGTCCCCATTGACTTGCTGGAGGTCCACGAGCCTGTTCTGCAAGACTGGGTAGCGGGTGCGCATGAGATTGTGCAGGATGCAGCAAACTTCCACGATCCTCCTCATGCTCTGTGGGCGATGCTGCATGGTGTTGAGAAGTACCTGGAACCTGTCGGCCAGGATGCCAAAGGCGTTCTCCACCACCCGCCTTGCCCTGGACAGCCTGTAGTTGAAGATCCTCTCTTCACGGGTGAGGTATTTGGAGGTGTAGGGCTTCATGAGGTAGGTTGAGAGGGAGAAGGCGTCCTCCCCCATGATGAAGTAGGGCACATCTTGTGTGTCATTGGGCAGGGGTTCTGGATCTGGGAAGCCCACGATGAGGTTGCTTTCCAGCCCCTCCTTGAGGTGACTGTCGTTGTATACCTGGGCATCGGAAGATGAGCCGTTGCCTGAAACATCGATGTACATGAACTTGTAGTCAGCATCGACCATGGCAAAAAGGATGATGCTGAAGAAGCCCTTGTAGTTGAAATAAGTGGACCCCGAGTTGGCTGGAACCTTGCAGGCCACGTGCTTGCCATCTATGGCTCCAACGGTGTGGGGTAAGTTCCACTTCTGATACCACTGCTCTGTAACTTTCTTCCATCCTTCTTCAGTGGTGGGGCACTGGAGGAGCTCCTCCTTGTATTCTTCGAGGATGGCCCACACCACTTCTCTGACCACAAAGCTGATGGTGCTGGGTGGCACCCTCCAGCCATACTGCATGCTCCTGTAGGGGGTCCCTGAGGCCAGGTGGTGCAGAGTGAGTGCCACCCTGAGCCCAGGTTCCAGGCTGGGTGGGAAGTTGGTTTTTATCTTGCTTAACCTGGGTGTCAGGTGCTGCAGAAGTTCGTCAAACATGGCTGGAGGCATATTCATGAAGTTCTGGAACGTACGAGTGTCTTCGCTCCTGAGCTCCACCATCAGCTTGTCGTAAAGTTGGTACTGTGCTCTTCTGGCTAACCATCTTTGGACCCAGACTTTTTTGGGGTGCCTCCTTTTCTTGCCGTAGTAGATTTCACAGAGACTGTTGATGGTTTCGCAGTGATGCAGAAGGATGTTGGCTGCCAAAAGGATTTTGTCACAATCCATGCTGGAGATGACTGGATGCTGTGGAAGAGGAAGAGGAAGAGGAAGGCTACAGAGGTCTGCACCGCTGGGCTGCTGATCTGAAAGTGCGAAGCAGGCGAGTTGCTCCCCCTTTTTATAGGCAGTATAGGTGTCCCTTTGCATCCTCTAGGCATCCTCTAGGCATCCTTAATATCCGAGATAGGTCCCCTCTGAGAACGTTTTTTCCATTTTAAACGCTTTGTTTCCGTTCTGCATCCGTTCTGCATCTGTTCTGCGTCCGTTCTGCTTCCTCCCTGCGTCCGGGCGGATGCGAGTTGCGCGGATGCGCAGCGGATGCCTAGTGGATATAGCGGATGCGTAGCTGATGCAGAATGGACGAATTGGATACATTTTCCGCGTAAATGTTTTAGGCAGCCTAAAATTTTCTGAGCAGATGAAATGTCAATAAACGGATGCTGGATGGATTGAGAGGAAGCCAAACGGAGGCAGTGAGTACATCGCGTTTTAGAACGTATGGCAAGATTTTTTTTCCGTTTTGCTTCCTCTTTGCATCCGTTTTTGCAGTGTGACAGGGCCTTTAGGTATAATTCCATCAAAGGTAATAGTTTTGGGAATTTTTTACTTCCCTATTTCTGGTATTCCATTGTATAAAAGATTATGTTTTGCTATTGTTCAGGGTTTCAGCTCCTTTAGCAGCTGGGACCCTTTTGCTGAAATGCTTCAATAAAAGTTTTCAAGAAAGACCATCAGTCATGTCTGGCTCTCATTGGTTTCTGTCCTAGGGTCTGCTTGTATTGCAATCCCAAAGGTGCTTTTTCAACAGGCAACCAGACTTTCTGGAATCAGAGCAGAAGAAGCTTCTTAGACAAGAAGCAAAACATCTTCAAAGAAAAACCAGAAAGTCTGTTGGCTCTTCAAAAAAGCACTTTTGGAACAACAATGACCTGGATGACCAAGAGTCTCCATAGACTTGTTTTGGGATAACAGCCCTGCTCAAGCAGGAGACCTTATATCATTCCAGACAAGTGGCTTTCCAGTCTCTTTCTAAAAGCTTCCAGTGATGGAGCACCCACAACTTCTGAAGGCAAATTGTTCCATGGATTAATTATTCTCAGTTGAGAAACTTCTCCTTAATTCTAGATTGCTTCTCTCCTTGATTAGTTTCCAACCGTTGCTTCTTAGAGAGAGCTTCCAAGCTCAGATTCCAACCTCAGTTAAAAGACAAACCCAATGGAAGCTTTTCTGGTACCTACAAGCAAGAGATCTAATCATTCTGATTATTTGAAGGCAATGCTCTTCCATCCCATACCCACATTTCATTCCAGCTCTTGTCCTTCCCCAAGACTACCCATCACAAGACCCTTGATGTGACCTACACTTGATGCAACCCACACCTGACCCATTACTAGACCTATCATCTCTCTTGATGCAACCTACATTTGACCCATCACTAGACCTGTCACAAGGACCTCACCTGATGTGACCCTCACCTGAAGTGACTTCCCCATCACAAGACTACACAAACCTTTATCAACAGAAGAACACCCACACTGACATCACTTAAATGCCACTGAAGATGTTACCTAGCCTGGAGGGATGGGCTGCTACCTGTTCTCACCAGTTTGAGTGAACCAGATGTTAATTTGACATCTGGTTTGCCAAACTGGTAGTTTGACCAACTGGCTGGCCCACCCACCCACCTGGCCCACCCAACCTGCTCCGCCCCTCCCAGAAGGGGAGGAGGACCCATTTTGGATCCTAGGTAAGTGCAGAGCCCGCATGGAAACTCAGGGAGGGCAAAAAAAGGGCCTCCCTAAGACTCTGGAAGGCCAAAATGCTCCCATTTCCAGCCTCCAGAGCCCAGGGAAGCCATTTGCACCATCCTGGAGGCTTGAGAAAAGCCTTCGGAGCCTGGGGAGGGTCAAAAATGGGCCTCCTGGAAGTTCCGGGAGGCCGGAAATGGGCCCATTTCCGACCTCCAGATGGCCTCCGGAGCCTGGGGAGGCTGTTTTTGCCCTCCTGGAGGTTGGAAGAAAGCCTCTGGAGCCCAGGGAGGTTGAAAACACCCCCCCCCCGCCATGGTGCAGGAGGTCAATTAAGCCATGCCCACCACAACCATAGCCACCCAGGAACCAGGCAGAGAACCAGGCAGAAGCCCACCCCTGCTAGCCTGGTAATGAAATGTTTGGAAACCAACCCACAAGCTCAGAGAACAAACCTCTACTCTCAAAGGAAAATCTATCACTGCTTCCTTTTCTTCTCCTTCTATTTTCCAGGAAGAACAAATGAAGAACAAAGAACTTCCTATTCAACATCCTGGGGAGGGGGCTAATAAAACCCTAGAGAAGGATCACTTCATCCTGGCAGCAAACGATTAGCTATCATCTGAGAAAGGGCTTATACTGATATCTAACCACAGCAGCCTCTATAATGTGGCCCATGTTGCAATCATTGGTAACCCTTCCACTTCACACCACGCTGTATAATGTGCCTTACTCAGGAAGATTGCCATGGAAACAGTCCATTAAAAATGAATTCTCTCTCTTTCTTTCTCGCATTTTCTGTGAATGAGTGACTTTTTAATGGCCATTTATGACTGCGCTTTGCCAGAAAAAATTTAACTTGAATCGCATTTAATTCTGTTGTAATTTGGGATGACAAAGTTCCCTTTCCACGGTCTCTGTCTCTGTCTATCTCTCTCTCTCTGTTTCTCTCCTTTCTCTCTTCTCTCTCTCTCTTTGTCTCTTTCTGTCTCTCTCTCTGACTTCCTGTCTCTCTCTCTAACTCTTTCTGTCTCTTTTTTCTGTCTCTTTCTCTCTCTCTTTCCTTTCTCTCTTTCTTTGTCTCTCTCTCTCTCTCTTTCTCTCTCTTTCTGACTCTCTGTTTCTCTCTGTTTCTCTCTTTGTTTCTTTCTCTCTCTCTTTCTTTCTCTTTCTTTCCTTCTCTCTTTCTTTCCCTCTCTTCCTCCCCCCCTCTCTTTCTCTTTTTCTCTCCCTTCACTCCCTCCCTTTAGAGGGTGGTTGAAAAAAAAGTCAAGAATCAAAGATCAAAGAATCAAAGACACAATCAAAGATCCAGCCCTTTTTAATTCATGAACGGCACAGGTGAAATCAACAAAGTCAGGTATGGTTTTGATTGAATAATTGTGTCAGCATCTTAAGTTTGTTTAGACACCTATCTGGTCTGCACCTAAACAGGGTTACACCTAACATTTGGAGAGAGGAATGGTCCAATTCACAATTTCATGGTCCAATTCCAAACCATTTATGAATCCAGATCACTACCTCTGATGAAAATGAATTTGGCATCTTCCAATGAGTTCCCTGAAAACTGGTTTACACCAAAGATTTGACAAGAGGCTTTTACCTTTGATTTGATTCATTCCTGTTAACAGAATAACAGAATAACAAAACAACAGAACAATAGCAGAACAGCAGAGATGGAAGGGACCTTGGATGTCTTCTAGCCCAACCCTCTGCTCAAGCAGGAAACCTTATCTCATTTCAGACAAATAGTTATCCAATCTCTTCTTAAAAAACCATCAGTGATGGAGCATTCACGACTTCTGGAGGGAAGATGTTCCACTGATTAATTGTCTCTACTGTTAGGAAATTTCTCCTTAGTTCTTAGTTCTCTCCTTGGTTAATTTCCATCCATTGCTTCTTGTCCTGCCTTCAGGTGCTTTGGAGAATAAGTTGACCCTCTTCTTTTTTGTGGCAACACCTAAGATATTGGAACACTGCTATGATGTCACCCATAGTCCTCTTTGTTATACTAGACATACCCAAATCCTGTAACTATTATTCATGTATGATAACAGAAAAACAGAGTTGGAAGGGGATTTGGATGTCTTCAAGTCCAATCCCTTGCTTAGGCAGGCAATCCTATCCCATTTCAGACAAGTGGCTATCCAATCTCTTCCTAAAAACCTCCAGTGATGGAGCATCCACAACTTCTGGAGGGAAGTAGTTAATTTTCCTCACTATCAGGAAATTTCTCCTTAATTCCAGGTTGCTTCTCTCCTTTGTCAGTTTCCATCCCTTGCTTCTTGTGCTGCCTTCATATGCTTTGGAGAATTAGTGGATGCCCTCCCTGCCTTTTCAAAATTATCATTCAAAATTAAGTCGTATTCTCTGTTGGTTAGCCAGGGAGATTATGTAACACGTTTTCCTTCTGTTGCTGGTCCTTCTTTTGTGATTCATTCCTGTTCACTGATTATAAATCACTCCAGGCTAGTTGTTTTATCATTCCAAAAAGCATGTAAAAGGCAGGCTGTTTTGCAGTTAATAACCAAATTGCACAGCTCTGCCAGCTGCAATTTTAAAATCATTTTAAGAATCATTATTCTGCAGCAGAACAGAGCGGAAATTAGCTAAATTTCCCGAGGTGGTGGAAGTGCCTAGGATTAATGCTGTGCAATTATTAAAAGGTAAATATTCATCCCTATTTTATTCAGAGCAAATCAACTGATTATAAATAGATTGATGGTTGTAGGACTGCTAACCAGAGTTGGGGGAAAAAAAGGGGGGGGGAGAGAAAGGTAGTAAACAGATTGACCAGCTGACTGCCATACAAACCAAAGAAGCTTTATCATTATGTTTTCTTGAGCCATGCCTTTAATTAATTGCCCCCTTGAGATATCTAAGGTTGGTGATTTTCTTGCAAACATTTCATTACTCAGCTAAGTAACATCACCAATATTAGAATGACTAGAAGCTACACTTTCTTTCTAGAATTGATAATGTCAGCTAGTTGGGTATTGAAATGTCTGCAAGAAAACCACCAAGTTTAAAGAGCACCAAGGAGCCCACAGCTCTCCTCCTCCTCCTCCTCCTCCTCCTCCTCCTCCTCCTCCTCCTCCTCTCCACAAAGCCTTCTAGTACTGATAATGTTACCTAGTTGGGTAATGAAATGTCTGCAAGAAAACCACTAAGTTTAGAGAGCACCAAGGAGCCCACAGCTCTCCTCCACCACCACCACCACCTCCTTCTCCTCTGTTGTGTTGCGGGAAAAAGAGACTGGAGACCAGCATGACTTTCAGCTCTTTATTCGGTTCCTGGAATCAATCTGACTGCAGAGCCGTGGCAGCCTTTCTTATAGCGGCCAATTATGGTTCCTGGAATTCCCCGCCGCTCAGGCGGACCAATCACAGGGTGGTAATTGTTGACCAATCACTGTTTCTTGAAGAACCAATCATATCATCATATTTGTGGACCAATCAGAAAAGGGTATTTCAAGTATGCTAATATAGAACACCCCTCCCCACTTGGTTTAGTCCAACCTACATTACATAGTCACGTAAGTAGGCGGGGCTTTTATGGTGTCCACTTGACCTGCACAGCTCAGTTGTGTTGTTGTCTTCGGCTGGTTGGGACAGGATCGCTATTTCTCCCGTCCTTCTCCGTGGAACCTCCTGGAAGGTAGAGTTGGCCATGCCGCTCCCACCCGGTCTATCTGGGCTGGTTGAGTCTGGTTGGCTGCTCCCTTCCAGAGTGGCTTCTTGTTGTTTTTCCACTGCCTGTTCCTCTATACCGAAGTCATCTCCAGGTAAATAATTTTGGTTTCTTTCTGGGGTTACTGGTGAAGTTGGTTGGTGGGTTGTTGTTAGTGTTTGTTGTGGTGTTTCTTGTGGTAGTGGAGGGTCTCCCCCTCCCCTTTATTTGTGTTTGAGGGGTCTCCCCCCTCTCTGGTCTGGTTATTATTTTATAATGTTTGCTGTGGTTCTGGCATGTGTGTGTGTTCTTTTTCTTCACACCTGGGTTTGTTAGTGTTTCTTTCCAATGTTTGTGATCTCAGTTGATCTATGTGTCTCCTCCAGCTTCTTCTGTCCTATGTTTCTAGTCTGTATGACCTGGGTCCTGTTACCAGGGTTGTTGTTGCTGGTATCCATAGTGGGTGCCCTGTGAGATTTTTTACGTAGACCCGGTCTCCTGTTCCTAATGTGCGGTGCTTACTAGAGGAGTCTACTGGTTTTTCAGGGCTGTAGGTGGGGTGTAATCTATCTAGGTGCAATCTTAATTTTCTGCCCATAAATAGTTCTGCTGTGCTTTTATTCATTGTGGTGTTAGGTGTGATGTGTTGTATAGTTAGCATTTTGTATATTTTTTCTTGTATGTCCCCCGTGTCTAGTTTCTCTATAGTCTCTTTCATATACCGGACCATGTGTTCTGCCCGCCCATTTGTAGACAGCCAACCCGGCGCTGTCAAGGCATGCCTTATGCCATGTTCAGCGAGGAACTTTTCAAATGTCAACGCCGTGAACTGTGGCCTGTTGTCTGAAACCAATATGTCTGGCAACCCATGTGTTGTGAACAGCTTCCTCAGCTGTCTGATGACGGCTTCTGTTGTTGTGGAATTCATGATGATTACCTCCAACCAATTTGAGTAAGCGTCTACTATTATTAAAAATGTGTGTCCTTTTGTCGGCCCTGCAAAATCTATGTGTATTCTCGACCAAGGTCCCCTCAGTGTTTCCCAGTCGAGCACAGGTGTGGCAGGGGGTGTAGGTCTGGATTTTTGGCATTGCGTGCACGTTTCCACCCATCTCCCAATATCCTTATCCATCCCTGGCCACCATACATAACTCCTGGCCAAGGATTTAATTCTTACGATACACGGGTGTCCTTCATGCAAGATATCCAGTACTTGTTCTTGGAGTAGTTCCGGTATGACGACCCGATCCCCCCAAAGTATACAATCTTGAGAGTTCTGTCTGTCTGTTCTGGAACGGTTTAAAAGTCTTGTCCATCTCATTTTCTGGCCACCCTTTTCCTACCAAGTTTAAAATCCGTGCCATCTTTTTGTCTCTTGCTGTTTCTTTCTCTATCTCCACTGTGGTTATGGGTAGGTTTGGTGATGTTTCAATTTGTAGTATGGATGTGGTTGGTGCTGGGTCACTTCCCAACTCAGGCAGGTGAGAACGGCTCAGGGCGTCAGCGTGTGATATGTCCTTCCCTGGCTGGTGGATTAATTTGTAATTGTATGCGGCAAGGAACTCGGACCACCTTGTCATTCATGGTGATGGTATGTTTGGGGTGGCCTTGTTTCCTGCGAGTATTCCCAAGAGTGGCTTGTGGTCTGTAATTAGTGAAAAAGTTCTGCCATAGAGGTATTCATAGAATCGCTTGACTCCAGTTATCGCTGCTAACGCCTCTATGTCCAATTGGCTGTAGTTTCTGCTTTGGACAGTGTTTTGGAATAGAACGCGATCGGCACTTCTCTCTCATCTGGTAGCGTGTGGCTGAGTACGGCTCTGATGCTGAACAGTGATGCGTCGCAGGTGACTGTCAGTGGCAGTGTTTCGCTGTATTGGATTAATACAGATTCGGGTGTCAGCAAGTCTTTTATTTCCTGGAACACGGCTTCTTCTCGTCGCCCCCAGGTCCAGGTAGCTGTCTTATCCAGCAATCTGTGTAGTGGTTCCGCCATCGTTGCCTTCTGTGGCAGAAAGACATTATAGAAGTTAATGAGTCCCAAAAATGCTTGTAGGTCGGTTCTATTTCTGGGTCTGGGAGCTTCTTTTATTGTTTTGATTTTCTGGTCCATGGGGTGGATGCCATCTTTATCTATTAGGTACCCCAGGAATTCAACTTTAGGGGTGGCTAGCTGGCATTTTTTTTTTACTTTGAGTCCCACCTCCTGAAATCTGTGTAAGACATCTCTGAGGTGGCTTTCCAGTTGGTTCTTGTCACTAGCTGATACCAGCATGTCATTGAAGTATGAGACCACCCCTTTTATTCCTTGTAACAGGCACTCCATCAAGTTTTGGAACACCCCTGGGGCCACACTGACTCCAAATTGCAGTCTTTTGCATCTGAATGCCCCCCTGTGAGTCACAATTATTTGTGCCTCTGCTGTTTCGGGGTCAACTGGCAATTGCTGATATGCTTGTGCAAGGTCGAGCTTTGCGAAGACCTTGCCTCCCCCGAACAAATGTAACAGATGTTGCACCACCAGAACGGGGTATGCGCTTTGTTGTAGCACGTGGTTTAGGGTGGCCTTATAGTCTCCACAGATTCTCATGGACCCATCTGGCTTAATTGGAGTCACAATTGTGGTTTCCCACCTTGTGTGATCTATTGGTTCCAATACCCCCTGTGCGATGAGTTTATCCAATTGCTCATCAATCTTCGGTTTTAATGTGAAAGGGACTTGCCTTGCTTTTAACCTGATTAGTACTATATTTGGATTCAAATTAAATGAGTTGGGGGACCCTCAGTACTTGCCTAGTTTTCCATCAAATACGTCCTGGAAATCCCTCATCAGGGTGTCCTCCCAGTCTGTTTCGGTGACGCTGTTGATTCCAGTCACTTTGATTCCCAGGGGAGCAAACCATTCGAGTCCCAGTAGGCTTGGGCGATTCCGGTCTATGATTGTTAATGGTAGAATTGCTGTGTGCTTTTTGAAATTAACTTGGAAGTGTCTGACTACGGGGATCCTGTTTCCTTGGTAGTCTTTTAGGGTCAGTTTTTGGCTCTCTAGTTACGTTCTTTGTATGCTTGGTATCAGTCTTTTAAGTGTGTTCCATGAACACATAGACAGGTATGAGCCAGAATCCACCTCCATCTTGCATTTTTGGCCTTCGATGTTGACTTTCACATGTACCTTCTGGGCATCGGTTGTGCTTGAATGCCCTATTGTTATAGTTTGGTGTGTTTCTTCCTTCCAGGAAGTTTCATTGAGCCATTTGCTTCTGTTTTCTCGGTTCCAACAGCCCCCTGACTGTCTTTCTTTCATTCTGGGGGGAATGCTATCTCTTCTTCTGGGGCTGTAGCTCTTATGGTTCCGGCAGAACCTTGCTATATGTTCCCATCTCTCACAGTGCCGGCAAACCGCGATTAGGAAACAGCACTCGGAATGGGGGTGGTCTCCTCCACACCCGGCACACTTATGGAACCACGACTTACGATCTCTCTTCTCCCATCTGTTTCATTCCGATTGGAGTTTGTGTATTTCTTATTCCTCATCGTTGGTCCTGGACAAAGACTTGATGTCCTCGTGGTGTGTGGTGGTCTTATGGGTGCCCTCTGGTTTCTTCTCCTGATGTTGGCTTGTCTCTGCCAGTGTTTTCTGGTTTTCCATGTTCATTAGCCATATTGTGGCTGCTGATTTTTTAATGGCTTTGGCTGCAGTGGCCTCAGAAATGGCCTTGGTGACTGTGATGTTTGGTTGGGTTAGCAGTCAGCTCTGCAAGGTTAGGTCTTTCAGTCGTAGGACCATGCAGTCCCTCATGGCTTCATCTATGTTGAGGAACTCGCATGCCCCTCCAATGTCCCTTAGCGCCCCTCCCCACTCCTGGGGGAAGGTTACTGCAAAAATCCCCATTCCCTCCCCACCCCACTAACCTGCTTTCCAGCTCCATTCTCCTGTGCAGGGCAACAAAAGAAGACCTAGCCGATCAGCTGGGACTCAATGGGAGGC
Organism: Laticauda colubrina; assembly: GCA_015471245.1. NCBI lineage: Eukaryota > Metazoa > Chordata > Lepidosauria > Squamata > Elapidae > Laticauda > Laticauda colubrina. Next base: position 219,694 of record BLBF01000002.1, on the reverse strand, counting down.
AGAAAAGAGATGGGGTTGGCAGGGCCAGTCAGAAGTGGGATTTGCTGGTTCTCCAAACTACTCAAAATTTCTGCTACCAGTCCTCCAAAACTGGTCAGAACCTGCTGAATACCACTGGTAGGTGAGACAGATACTCCTTGACCTATGGCATAATTGTCCTTTGCATTTGGCCTATCCCATTATGTGAAGATGCCTGCATGTTTCCTTCACTTGGTTTTAGTCCTGGCTGCTTTGTACAATACCCAACTTATCATTCCCAGACATTAGGAAATAAACATTGTTTCTCCAAATGTTAGACACTAACAAGTTTTCTTTAATTTTCTTTTTTAAAATAGGGGAGTGTCCATCCAAGAGAATTGCATCCATCCAATTAAGGCAAGAATCAACCAACAAAGGAGAGAAATAACTGTTGACACTTTTTATTAGTCCCCAACTAAGCAGCCAAAAAGCATCTCTTGGTCAATCAATCTTGCCTGACACAATTGACTGACATCTCATATTACCACCCTCTGCAATTACATTGCAGCCACTTTGAAAATCCCCAAGGTCTGCAGAAGCAGAGAGGGAAATTTAAGAGCAAAACTTTCTTGCGTCTCACAGACTTCCCAAAGGCACCTATTTGGTTTCAAGTAATCCTTAGCTGAGGACAGTACAGATTGCTTTTGACAAGTATATTGACAAGTATATTTGACAAGTATATTGACAAGTATATTTTCTTGATTACATTAACAGAGTTGGAAATGAGCTTGCAGGTCATCTAGTCCAAACCCCACCCAAGCAGGAGACCCTACACCATTTCTGACTGATGGCAGTCCAGTCTCTTCTTGAAAGCCTCCAGTTATGTAGTTCCCACAACTTCCAAAGGTAACTTATGTTCCATTGATTGATTGTTCTCACTGACAGAAAATTTCTCCTTGTTTCTAAGGGGAATCTCTCCTTGTTCCATTTCCATCCATTATTCCATGTTTGGCCTTCAGGGGCTTTGGAAAATAGCTGGATGTATTGGTGGGATTCAAAAAATTTTACTGCCAGTTCTATGGGCCTGGCTTGGTGGGCACAGCAGGGGAAGGTTACCACAAAATCTCCATTCCTACCCCAATCCTGGGGAAAAGTTATTGCAAAATCCCATTCCTTCCCACCCCATTAACCTGCTTTCCAGCTCCATTTTCCTATGCAGGGCAACCAAAGAAGACCCAGCCAATCAGCTGGGACTCAAGAGGCAAGAGAATAGATGGGGGCGGGGCCAGTCAGAGGCATTTTTGCCGGTTCTCCAAACTACTCAAAATGTCTGCTACCAGTTTTCCAGAACTGGTCCATGACCTGCTGAATACTAGATAACAGAGTTGGAAGGGATCTTATAGGTCATCTAGTCCAACTCCCCCACCCAAGCGGGAGTCTCTACACCATTTCTGACAGATGGCATTCCAGTCTCTTCTTGAAAGCTTCCAGTTATGAAGCTCCCACAACTTCCGAAGGCAATTTCTGTTCCATTGGTTGATTGTTGTCACTGTCAAAAAGTTTCTTCTTATTTCCAGGTTGAATCTCTCCTTGTTCAATTTCCATTCATTGTTCCCTGTCTGGGCTTCGGGTGCTTTAGAAAATAGCTGGACCCCTTCCTCCTCTCTGTGGCAGCATCTTCCAATCCCTCAACTATTGGAAGATGCACTCCTGTCTCCCCTGGTCCTTCTCTTCCCTAGATTAGCCAGGCCCAGTTCCTATAACCAGTTCTCTAATCATCTTGTTTGCTCTTCTCTGCACACTTTCCAGAATCTCTTGCAACTTTCAAGCATGAAACTTTTCTTGTCAGAAGGTCCCTGCAACCCCGGGATGCTGCAACCATCATAAAAGTGAGTGAGTTGTCAAACATCGGAATGCAAATCTCATGTGAGCATAGGGATGCTGAAAACGGTCCCAAGTGTGCAAAGCGGTCGTGAGCCAGGTTTTCCCATGCTGTTGCAACTTTGAAAGGTCACTAAATGAACTGTTGTATGTGGAGAACTACCTGTAATGCCAATCTGGGCTGAGTGTCATATTGCCAGAAGAAAACGTGTGTGTGTGTGTGTGTGTGTGTGTGTGTAAGAGAGAGAGAGAGAGAGAGAGAGAGAGAGAGAGAGAGAGAGAGAGA
>BLBF01000002.1:200782-217559 GCA_015471245.1 Laticauda colubrina | reverse complement strand
GAGAGAGAGAGAGAGAGAGAGAGAGAGAGAGAGAGAGAGAGAGAGAGTATAAAGGAGGAGCTTTACTGAGCGAGGACCACAGAACATCTGTCTTGTTCAATTATTGCATTCTCTAAAGTACCAGAAAGATAATTAATATAGCAGAGAAATTTGTGCTTGTTTCACAGAAGGAAAAAAAACAATTGTTCAAGCATCTCAGTTAGAAAGCAATTCTAGAGACCCGGAGGGATACCATGGGCACTGTGATAGCTCCAAGAGTTTGCCACCCAGGATTATGGGCTGTCATGCATGCTTCCGAGGATGGCTCTTTATTACAGTGGAAACTACACTGTAAAGTGGAAAGAAAACAGACCACTGATCACTTTAGGAGGTTGAGGCACATAATCAGGATTTGACTGCTTTGAAAAGCCTTTCCGTAGATCACCTGGGAGGGAGGGAGGGAAGGAGAGAGGGAGGGAGGAAGGGAGGGAGGGAGAGTAGGACAAAGGAAGGAAGGAAGGAAGAGAGGAAGGAGAAAGGAAGGGAGGGAGGAAGGGAGGGAGGAAGAAGGGAGGGAGGGAGGGAGAGAGGGATGAAACAAGAAAGGGAGGGTGGAAGGAAGGAAGGAGGAAGGGAGGGAGGGAGGGAAAGAGGAAGAAAGGAAGGAAGGAAGGAAGGAAGGAAGGAAGGAAGGAAGGAAGGAAGGAAGGAAGGAAGGAAGGAAGGAAGGAAGGAAGGAAGGAAGGAAGAAAAAAACAACTTCAAAAGCATGAAACATTCCCAGAATGAATCTAAATCTCTCTTCTGTTCTCCAAGATCCATCAGAAATGACTCCTAAGGGTTCCTTAAAACTTTTCACTTGGGGTGGCATGTTCCCAGCTCTCCAGCCAAGATGGCTGTGCTCTGCAGCAGTGCTTCGGTCCCCTCCATTTTACTACTAGATAGGTGTAGAAAGCGGGTGCAGCAGCCCTTCCACGCTCAACCAAGGGAAGGGAATTTGCAGAAAACTCCACCAAGCCCATCTGTTCACAGGGAAATTAACCACCACTGAGGGAACAACTAAGGTCTGCAGCATTTGCAGAAAAGCTAAAGACAACCATTGTAGCTAAATTAAGCTGCTAAATGCTAACTATTTGTTTAAAAACAGAGAAATAACATTAGTAATAATGTGGACAAATAATAAATAAAATAAGATAAAATAAAATATACAGAAATAAAATAAAATAAAACAAATGAAATGAAATGAAATGAAACGCAATGCAATGCAATGCAATGCAATGGAATACATACAATACAATCAAATAATGCAAGAAAATTCAACAATACAATACAAAACATCCAATACATAAAATATAATACAATAAACAAAACAATACAATACAATATAACATAACATAACACAACACAACACAACACAACACAACACAACACAACACAACACAATACAATACAATACAATACAATACAATACAAGGAAGAGGGAGGGGAAAATCAAATGGAATAAACATGTCCCACTCTTGTAAGGTGTTATACTATAAATCTACTCTGTTGTCCTTTCCAGAGAATTATGTTAGATACTGCAGACAGAGAGAGTGATAATGGTTATTGAAGAGATTCTGAAAAAGTAAAGGAATCCAGTTTTGGTCTCCACTGTGTAAAAAATGATGTTGAGACTCTGGAAAAAGTGCAGAGAAGAGCAACAAAGTTGATTTGGGGGTTGGAGGGTAAAACATATGAAGAATGGTTGCTGGAACTGGGTATGTCTAGTCTAATGAAAAGAAGGACTAGGGAGACATGATAGCAATCTTCCAATATTTGAGCGGCTGCCCCAAAAAAGAGGGAGTCAAGTTATTCTCCAAAGCGCCTGAGGGCAGGACAAGAAGCAATGGGTGGAAACTAATCAAGGAGAGAAGCAACCTAGAAATAAGGACAAATTTCTAACAATGAGAACAATTAACTGGTGGAACAGCTTTGAGAAGCTGTGGGTACTCCATCACTGGAGGTTTTTAAGAAGAGACTGGACAACCATTTGTCTGGAACAGTATAGGTCTTCCTGCCTGAGCAGGGGGTTGGACGTGAAAATCTCTGAGATCCTTTCCAACTCTGCTATTCTCTTAATCTGTTATTCCATTATATATCTTGATGAACGAAGGTAGATATACCTGTCCAAGTATAATGTAGCAGGATCCAATCTTGTTCAGTCACTTTTGTTCTTCCAAGCTTTTGGATTGATGCTGGAGCCCATCTTCAGGAAACTTCTCTCGAGCAATTCTGTGTGAAGTGTTTATAATTGTTCTGTGTGTGGCTTTTTAGTTGTTGGTTGGAGTAAAAAAATACACCCAACCAGGCACCATATAATCTAATCCTACATAGCTTCTTCTCTGGTAATATCACACTACTAACTAGAACATACAAAACATTTGCTAGGCCAATACTCGAATACAGCTCATCAGTCTGGAACCCACATTACGTATCTGATATTAGCATAATTGAAAAAGTCCAGAAATATTTCACAAGAAGAGTTCTACACTACTCTACTCATTGTAGAATACCTTATGCCACCAGATTTGAAATTCTAGACCTAGAAAACCTAGAACTACACCGCCTCTGGTTGGATCTAAATATAGTATATAAAATCATACATTGCAATATCCTACCTGTCAATGAATACTTCAGCTTCAACCATAACACCACAAGAGCATACAACAGATACAAACTCAAGGTTAATTGCAACAAACCTGACTGCAGAAAATACGACTTGAACAACAGAGTGGTCAATGTCTGGAATACTCTACCTGACTGTGGTTTCTTCCCCAAATCCCAAAAACTTTAACCTTAGACTGTCTACTATTGACAGAGGAAAGGAGTTGTAAACTTTCCCATTTCGCCAAATCTAGCGCTATCTGCTGCTTGAGTTTAATATAGTTATTCTCTTTAAGTGAACTACATCTTGTGTCAGATGTATCCCCAAGTACTTAAGGCCCGGTCCCACTGCACGTACGGATGCAAAGAGGATGTAAAACATTAAAAAAGCTTGCCATCCGTTGGAAAACACTATGCATCTGTTGTATACTCACTGCATACGCGCTCTATCCATCAAGCATCTGTCCACTGCAATTTAATCTGCACAAGAAGCTTTGAGCTGCACAAAACTTTGTGAACGGATGAACTTTCCGCCGCATATGATGTACATCTGCGACATATACGGGCAACAAATGTTCTATGTCCGTTATCATCCATTAAACGTCCACTGTATCCTCTCTGCATCCTCTGGCCATCCCCTCAACTCACATCCACTGAAGCTGAAAATGGAAAGAGAGAGGAAACAAAAGGTACATGGAACATCTACACAGCATTAGTAGCATGGAAATAGAAAGGATGTAAGCGTATGCATCTCGTGTATAAAGTATTAAAAATGTACAAAACGTTTGTATCTGGGATGTATCTCATATATTTAGGATGTCTGAAGTATGTCTAGAGTATGTAGAAGGACACCTAGCAACCGATATTTTCTATAAAAAGAGGGAGAAAATCATCTGAATCGCTGGGATGGTGGACCATACAGTCCCACTATGCTTGTACTGGAGGTTTATCTATCCCACAACTATCTTTATCTATCCCACAAACATACAAAGGCTTAACCATTTTTTAAAAATATTCACCAACACTTTATTAAGTAAAAAAAATGAACCAAGTAAACTAAGTGTCTTAAGCAAAGATAACCTTTATTAACTTTCTTAGGTAAACTTTATGACTTCATTAAATAAGCAAAATGAACCAAGTAAACTGTCTTAAGTGTCTTAAGCAAAGATAAACTTTCTTAGGTAAACTTTATGACTGTATTAAATAAGCAAAATGAACCAAGTAAACTGTCTTAAGTGTCTTAAGCAAAGATAAACTTTCTTAGGTAAACTTTATGACTATTAAATAAGCAAAATGAACCAAGTAAAGTGTCTTAAGCAAAGATAAACTTAACAAGTAAACAACTCAGTCTCTGACACTATTCTCAGTCACTCTGAGTCATGTCCCTGGTCTCAGCTGTTAAGCAGGCAGGGACTGTGCAGGTGGCTGTGGCTTGAGTGCTGGTCTGAGGCACCATTGGGGTGCTTGGCCCCGAGGGTACAACAGGTGGTGGTGTGTTCAGGAAGCTATCCAACAGCTGACTCAGTCCCGTGAGGTTGAGAGGTCCTTCATCAAGACTTGAGATGTCAAGCCCAATACTGATGGCAGATTGTCCATTGACGGGCTTGGCTGTGGGGTGGAGGAAGGAGGAGTGTAGTGGTGCTGTCTGGTCTGCAGCTGGGTAAGGACTGGCGTCTATGGTGTCCAATGAACCTGGGCCTGGACTGGGAAGTTATGTTTCTGCTGTGGGAAGTCCTGGTAGTCATAACCTTGGTAGGTGAGGAGCTGTTGAAAGCCATGAAAGGGCTGTGACATCGCCTGGGGTGGAAGAGCAGACCTGGACTGGGTAGGAGCAGCTTCAGCTGGGCCTTGAGGGTTGTGCAGAAGTGCTGTGATCTTCTGCTTCATCACCTGGTACTGGGCCTCGGGCAGGTCCCTCAGGGTCTGGCTTACTTAGGTGATGAAGGTGTTCTGGCCTGAGGATGCTCTGTCCAAGTGGACCAGCTGAGAGAGAAGTTCTGTGCTGGTCTTCATTGTGTCCCTGATCTCCAACAGCACACTGTGGTCCTGACCCTCCAGTCTGCTTCTCTGCCTGCATCCTCTGGAGCTGGGGGTGGGGGTGGGTTGGCCTCTGGTAGCTGCTGCTTCTTCCTCCATTTGTGACAGCAGGGCATCATCCTCCACAGGATCCGCCGGCATGGGGAGTGCAGCTGTCGGGCGGGTCTCTGCTGTGGGGCCATTTGAAGACACCTGCCTGGACAGGGTAGCTGGCTCCTGGCTGGAAGAGGACTGTCTGTCTGTGGGCTGTCTGAGGGAGAGGGGTCTCAGAGGGGCTGCTCTTCGGTGGCAGATCTCACCCTCCAGGAAACTGCACTTGGCCATGACATACATCTCCCGGTCAGTGAGCTTGACAGGGCCTTCAGGGGTTTCAGCAGCAGGGCCTTCAGCAAGAGGGCGTTGAGGGCCTTGGGGCTGGTCCACCACAGCAGCAGCAGCACCAGAAGCTTCAGAGTCAATGCCAGGGGGTGGGATGCTGGTTCTGCCCTTTTTCACCTTGCCAGGGCTTGAACAAGTAGGCACGGACTTCCTCTTCTTGCCTGACTGACGAACCATGGTGTTCCTGCAAGATGTATCTGGAAGCACGTCTTTCCCCTGTATGCTAATTGTGTGCGTGCTGCATCCTTTTTTTCCGCGGAGCTGACGCAATTCATACTTCCCGCATGCACAGTGAATGCTTTGCATCCGACATGCATCCACGCGGCATCCCCTTTGTTTCCTATAGGCATCCGTGATGCATCCGCTTCATCCGTTATGCATCTGCCCCTTCCGCTATGCGTCCGCTTTGAAATTCTCCCCCGGAACCCCTTTGGATGTGTCATCCACTTCCATCCACTTTCATCCACTAGGCTTCCTATGAACATCCATTTAACATCCCCGCTACATACTACCTACGTCTGTTCTTTTCCGTTCTTTTCCGTTCTGTTTATGCAAATTTTCACCACTTTTTGGAGCGGATGACAATGGATGGAGCCACCTCTGAAATTTTGCTTGTCCGCTGTGTCCTTTATGCATACGTTTTGCTTCTGTTGGCCAGTGGGACCGGGCCTTTAATCTTATTTGTGACCTGGATTTTCAAAACATCCGCCAATTCTTCCTTTTGTCTTGATAACATATTCTCCATCAGAATCTTTGTTTTGTCTTTATTTATTTTCAAACTGGCCACCTTCCCATGTATCTCTATCTTTTCTGTCAATTTTAGTGCTGTTTTTTAGTGGATTTTCTAAGATGAAAACCAGGTCATCTGCAAATGCTTGCAATTTAAATTCTTCCTTTTTAATTTTCATCCCTTTTATATCCTTTTCTTTTCTAATATTTCTATTCAGCACTTCCAAGGTTAACACAAACAACAAAGGTGACAGTGGGCACCCTTGTCTTGTTCCTTTTCCAATATCAATAGAGTCTGTTAAATCTCTCTCTATCATTACCTTTGCCATTTGCTTATGATATATAGCTTCTGTTGCTTGGATATTTTTTTTTTACTAAAGCCCATCTGTTCCAGCTGTAATAACATAAATCACCAATTCACATTGTCAAATGCCTTCTGTGCATCTAAAAATATTAAAGCCATTTGTTTTTCAGGGTGTGCCTCGTCATATTCCAAAGTGTCCAAGATTACTCTCATATTATCTTTAATTTGTCTCTTTGGCAGAAATCCATTTTGATCAGGATGGATAAAGTTATTTAGGTATTTTTTGAGTCTTTCTGCCATTATTGAAACAAAAATTTTATAATCTGCATTTAGTAAGGAAATAGTTCTATAGTTCTTGATTTGTAATGGATCGGCCTCCTCTTTTGGGACAAGTGTAACATAAGCTTCCGACCATGATTTGGTTATCCTGTTCTTTAACATAACTTCATTCATGACTTCTAACAATGGAAGATTCAACAATTCTTATAGTGTTTTATAAAATTCTGCCGGAAGTCCATCTGGGCCTGGTGCCTATCCATTATTTTGCTTCTTAAATGCTTCAGTTAACTCCATCATCATTATATTGCTTTCTAACATTATTTCAGTCTCTTTAAGTATCTGGGGTAGTTTCGCATTCTGTAAATACTGTTTGACTTTTTCATCATCGATTTTCTCTTGTGCGTATAGTTTCCCATAATAATCTCATATGATTTTCTTCTTCTCTTTACTTCCATAGCAAGCTTGGCCTTGATCATCCATTAATTGCAATATTTTCTTTTAATTTCTCTCCTTTCTCAGTTTATATGCTAACCATCTTCCTTCAAAGTAGTTCTGTTTAGCACCTCTGATTTTCTGTGCTAATTCTTCTTTTTCCATTAATCCCATTATATGTTTAATTCTATCCATTTTTAACTTAATGTCCTTATTCTGTGGCATTTTCTGTAACACTTTTTCAATTCCTTTATACTCATCCTCTCATGTCTTAGAGGCTAGTCTTTTCATGATGTTTCTCTTCCTTGTATAGTCTATTATCAAGCCTCTGGCATATGCCTTCATTGTATCCCAAACATTCTGCGTTGATGTGTCTTCTTTTTTATTTTCTTCAAAGAAGAAAGCCAGTTGTTTCTCCATTCTCTGTATGAAGTCTTTTTCATCAATCTCTATATTCTAAACATCATTTCTTTTACAATAAATTCTATATTAGTAGTCATATTTGCAGTATTTAACATATTATATAATTCAAATAGCAATTCATAAATGCATGTTAATTTGTATTTTCTATTATTTATTTACTTTCTAGTTCTTGGTTCTGCCACCATTACACTTAAAACAAGGTTTCTTCCTCCTCTCAATTGTAATAAAACAAACAATATTCATCCTGTTAACATTGAACATACTGTACCATTCTAGTAACACTATACTCCCTTATATGCTAAATATAGCATATTTCACTGTCATATTTTTAAATCTGTCAGTTTCCACCTGTTATTTCTTTTCCTACCTCACAATATTATTACATATTTGTTGCAGTTCAATCATATATCCTTAATGCTAATCCTCTTGTGAGGTTAAACTGATGAAAAGACCACCAAAAGATTCATTGATCCAAGGAAAACAAGGTTTAATTACGCGTCTGCAGAGGAGGGTTCCCTCAGGCATTGAAGGAACCCAGAGCAAAATTCAGGCAGTATTTTTATACCCTAACTGTCTGCCCCCTCGTACGAGGGCTTGGCTCACATTCTTTCTGTTTTCAAATGGACACATATATTTTTCGAAGGTTTATGTGTTTCCCTATCTAGCAAAAGCAGTTACACAGTTTCTGACACATCAGCACTTTATTACAATTCCTCATTGTTCTAACATCATTCTGTTTTGTTTTTTTCTCTCTTGTGCACAAACTGGAACACTTCCCTATTTGGCAGAACTACTGTGTTTAAGACATTTCCTTATTTAATTCAATGGGCCATCCAACATGACTTTGGTTCTGCTCACAATCCCCCCTTTTTCTTTCTCCACTCTTGTCTCAAACTCAAGCAGCAGGTCCTCTGCTTCTTTTAGAGTGATTTCTCTCTGATACATCATCAGAGGTTCTGCTTCCTGCTTCTCAAATCTTGAACCCAAGGATTTCTCTATCTTCCCACACATTGTTTTTGCACCAGGGAGACACTGAACATAACAACACAACAATACACAGCATATAATGATCAATATAATTCCCATGATGGTAAATCTCAAAAAGTGGAACTGGGAAGCCAATACCATATTGCTCCCCACAGGTCTGGCAATGAGGAGTCACCTCTTTGTGATAATGGATTAGAATGAATACGTTCTTCCATTACTTTTACTGTCTTTGTAATATTGGGTTAGAAATCATGGATGTACACACAGCAATGTGAATGAATCAGAGCACACACACACCCTTTTGCAGCTAATACAATGTCTAAAGCATACCTAGTTTGTAGAGCAACCTGTCTTACTTCAGAAAGCTTGGTGTTGATCATTTTAATATTCTTTATTGTATCATTGAACATTGCTACCATGAAGTTATTTAGAATATGTATATCTCGGTAGTTCATGGCTACTCCTAATGGTGTTATTAGACCACGGAAAACTTGGGTCCAGAGACTCTGGGTAAGGCCAGATTCTGAGTCTCTTTTATTATGTATCCGGCCTTGGGAAAGGCCATCAAGTTTATATATCACCGGTATCATATACCCGATTGTACATGTGCCACTCCAGTGAGATGACATTTCCCTGTATGCATATTTCCCACACAATACCCACCTAACGTTTTCCATAGCACAGGTCTGATTTGATGTTCGGGTCCAATTAATCATATCTTCAAAATACATACACATCTGATACTGATCTTGATTAAAGTAATCTAATTTATGATAACTCTTGGTATAGCTATGATTACTACAAGATGATGGCATATCAAAAGTCTTATCACATTTTTCCCAATCTCCTAAATGGAGCCCTCTAGTTCCATTTCTCTTAAAACACACATATGCCGTTTCCCTTAAATGAACAAAAATCCTTCCTGTTATATTTCGTTCTACACCATATTTCTCTGTCCCGTCCCCCTGTGGTTTTAGTCTGTTCTGATCAAGTGGAATAGCATGTAGAATTAATTCTTCACCTGTTCTTCCTGGCATGTGCATGCATAACCAGGAATTGGTAATGTTCAAAGAATGTGAGACCTTCTTGAGATCCTGTATGAACACATTGCCATCCCACAAGTCTGTTCCCAAGTCACCCGCAGGTCCAACATATTGTGAACTTCTTTGATGTATTTATGTAAATATAGTTGTAACAAATAGTCCTCTCCAGAATTCAGCCGACACCTCCATGGTGGTTTCTGCTGGCTATTTCTTCAAAGTTACCTTTAGCGGCTGACCGTACACTGGGATTACTCTCCAAGGTTTCTCAGGTTCTGGTGCTTCCTTGACTCTGCTGTAATGCGTCCAGCCTCCTTCCTGAGTACGGACTGCAGTTTCAGTCGTCAGCAGCACCTGGTACGGACCTTCCCAGCTAGGTTGCAGTTTTTCACTTTTCCAAGTCTTTATCAGGACCCAGTCTCCAGGCTCATGTGGGTGTTGGCTACCAGCCAAAGGTGGTCATTGCACCAACAGTCCCTGTTTGTGAAGAGAAAGCAAAGACCGGGACAGTGCCAGCAAATATTTTCAAAGGAACAAGTCCCTGAACTCTGGTATGGGATTGCCTAGTTTGGCCAAATAGGGTCTCCCCATCAGCATTTCAAAGGGAGAGACCCCTGTGTCTTTCCTTGGACAAGTTCTGATCCTGAGCAGAGCTAAGGGAAGATTCTTTGTCCATGGCAAGCCATTTTCAAGTTGTAGTTTGGTCAAGTGTTTCTTCAATTCCACATTTGCCCTTTCAGTTTTCCCATTGGATTCAGGATGCCATGGCATGTGTAATTCCAATTTCACCCCCACCACCTCCATTACCCTTTGCAGAAGCTTTTGGGTGAAATGAGTTTCTCTGTCTGAATCTATTTCTGGGCTGACCAAGCAGCTGGGAGTGACCGTTTCTCTATTACCTCACCTTCCCCAGTTACTATTGCAAACCCAGATTTTTGCTTTCCATTTTTCACCCTGCTAGATCCACCTATAAACTCTCTCCCTCCTCCAATGGAGTCTCTTCCAAGTCCTCTCTAACCTTCATCATGAGATCCACTTGCAATAGACAATCATGGTCTTCCGGTTCCCACGCCTGCCTTCTCCCCTCCAAGAATTCTGTTCAATTCAGATTCTTGTCTTTCCCTATTACCACATCAGGACTGGTTCTCAAAATGGTTTCATTCTTCAATATCCTCCCTTCGGTCATCCAAGTGGTAGCCAGCTGACTCAACACTGAGTTGACTTGATGAGGCGAATGCACCACCAAAGCTCCCCCAAAAGTCAACTTTTTGCTGTCCACCAACAACATCACTGTTGCTGCCACCGCCTGAACACAAACTGGCCATTCTTTCACAACCAGCTCCAAACCCTTGCTTAGGAAGGCTACCGGCTGATACTGCCCCCCCCCTCTTCTGGGCAAGAACTCCAACTGCTGTTCCCTGAGCCACTGCCACATACAAATGAAACGGTACTTTCAGATTTGGCAAGGCTAAAACCGGAGCGGTTGACAAAGCCTTCTTCAGCTCTTCCCACCTTTCACTATCTCCCTCCTCCCATTCTATGTGCTCTCCCTTTCCAGGCAAATTTCTATGCAAAAACTGTGCCAACACTGAATTGGTCTACCCAGATTCTGCAGTACCCCAACAATCCCAATGCTTTCCACACTTCTGTCTTGTTCCTGGGAGGAGCCAAGCTGATGATCCCCTTCACCCTTTCAGGGTCCAAGGACCTAACCCCCTGCTGAATGTAATGTCCCAAATATTTCACCTTTTTTTCAACAAATTGAAGCTTCTCTTTTGAGACTTTCAGCCCCTGCTCCTTCAGCCAATTCAACAGACTCACAGAAGCTGCTCTCACTTTCTTCTCTTTCTCCCCAGTTAACAAGTCATCCACGTACTGAATTAGGGTGATTCCTTTCTCTCTCTCAAACAACACCAACTTTTCTTCCAACACCTGTCCAAACAACAAAAGGCTCTCGGTATATCCCTGAGGAAGTACCGTCCACCTCAACTGCTGTTTCCTTCCACTCTCAAGATCATTCCATTCAAAAGCAAACAAGTATCTACTCCCCTCCTCCAAGGGGCACGCCCAAAAGGCATCCTTCAGATCTATCACAGTAAACCATTTGTCTTTGGGAGGGATCCGCCCCAAGATGGTATAGGGATCAGGAACCACTGGGAATCTAGGAACCACAATCTCATTGATCCTCCTCAAATCATTAACTAATCTATACTTCCCATCCTTTTTTATGACTGCTAAGACCGGTGAATTGAACAGTGACATAGTAGGTTCCAACAGTCCCTGTTTCAATAATCTGTCAATCACTGGTTTCAACCCTTCCCTACCTCTCTTACTCAGAGAATATTGTGGAGTCCACAGTTTAGTTATCACTGGTTGTATCTTGATCTGAATGGGCTGTATTGCCATCCTACTAACCCCTTCACCTCCTGCCCACACATCTGATGATATCTTCTCCTCATCTTCCATTGTTAACATACACATGTGAACGTCTTTCCTTCTATCCCACAATTCTATTCCAAAAACATCCAACAAGTCTCTTCCTAGCAAGTTCACCCCTGAATCCGGAATATACAATATTTCGGTTTCAGTAACCACATCATTCAATTTTAATCTCACCTCTTCCAAAATCTTGACCTCTTGGGATTTCCCACTCACTCCAACCACTTTTAAAGTCTGCTTTGACCTGCATGCTCCCTCTACCGGATCGCATACAGATGTCCTGCTTGCACCAGTGTCAATCAGGAACAGCCGTTCCTGATGATCAGGACCCACTAACACATTTACCAGTGGCTCCCCTCGGGTCCCTCTTGGGGAGCCGGAACCTCCCTAATTGTATAGGGCATAGCTCTGTTCCTCCAGGGTTTTGGGACATTCGTGCGCAAAATGTCCCTCCTTCCCACATCTGAAGCAAGTTCTACTCTGGGACGGCTGTTGGAATCGACCACCTCGATTGCCCCCTGGACCTCCTCGCCTAACCAGGGGGTCTCCACTCTCTGCTAGGAGATCTTTCATCTCTCCACCTTGGCCTCGGATCTGACGTCTGGGTCTCCCTGTCTTTCCTAACTTCATTCTTGACTGCCGTCTACACAGCAGCTACCATCATCTCAGACTTCTGTTTGGTTTTAACTGAGTCTCGGTTCACAAAAACTTGTTGGGCTGCTCTCATCAAATTTGTCATGCCCAAATCAGTCCATCCCTCTATCTTCTGAATCTTTTTCTGGATATCTGGCCATGGTTTAGTGACAAATTGCATCTTCAGGAGAGTCTCGAAGGCAGGGGTTTCTGGCTCCACTCCGGAGTACTTGGTTAACCCTTCACGGAGCCGAGCACAGAAATCCCCCGGGGACTCATCCTTTCCTTGTGTTATTTCAAATGCTTTGGTCAAGTTTTTCCCTTGAGGGATGGCCAATTTAATTCCTTCAATGATCAGATGTTTCATGTCTCCCATTTGCTCCCTATGAGCATTGTCACTGATGTTCCAATTTGGATCGGCTATGGGGAACTTTGTGTCTGCAGCCATTGCTTCCTGTTGCCCTGCATGTCTCCTATCCCAGGCAGCCATTGCTGCCCTCCTAATAAGATTCCTCTCTTCGGGGATGAAAAGGTGTCCAAGAATATACATCAGTTCTTGGTATGTGTATTCATTGAGTCCCAGAAACAATTCCAACTGTTCCGCCACTTCATGGGCATTTTCATGGAGTTTCGGAATGGTCTTTTTCAGATCCCGT
Organism: Laticauda colubrina; assembly: GCA_015471245.1. NCBI lineage: Eukaryota > Metazoa > Chordata > Lepidosauria > Squamata > Elapidae > Laticauda > Laticauda colubrina. The sequence goes on along the minus strand of BLBF01000002.1, from coordinate 204,600 downwards.
AACTCGTCAGATTTTATGGGGACAGCCACGAAAACAGTGACTGGATTCCCCTGTGCATTCATGCCATTTGGGACTTCTCTGACTGGGAAGGCCGACATGGGATTGGCCGACCTTCCTCCTAGAGGCCAATTCTCTAGATCCTTGTTTAATTGAGCCAGTTCCCTTCTGAGCCCTGGATATGCAGGTGGAGGTGGAGCCTGGGCAACCAGAGCCGGCAGGGGCGGTGGTGCCGGGACTGCTGGAGCCGATGCCGGTGGACTCCTCATCCAGTCCTCAGTTTTGCTTTCCTCCACCTTGTTGACAAACTGTCCTACTTCTGTTTCTGGTGGAACTGGACCTTCAAAATGAACATGATACCATACCTCCGCATAGGGTATTTGCTCCTTCATCCGGTGTTTCACTATGTACTCTTTCAACTGAATTATCCAGTACGTGCTGGTATTCCCTTCGTGATCCCAGTGGTAAGGAAACTCAGGGTCTACTAGGGGATATTTTGGCCACCTATGTCGGCATAGGTAGATCATTTTCTTTTTCTCTGGACTCTGAGTGTAAGTCTTCAGATAGGGCAATGATCATTGTTGTAGTAGTTGACCCAACGGGGAGTTCGTCGGAATCGGCCTTCTCTGGGTCTTTTCTATCTCTATACCCGTTCCCTCTTGGAACATCTCACACTTGCTTTGTCCCTTTCCCATTCTCCACGCTACCTGCCAACAATCTCCCAGAGATTCCCAATTCAGGGATTTCTGCTGTCCTTCAGCAATCACTGGATTCCCGGAATTTAAGGACAGTATATCCCTTCTTCTATCCCAAAAGGCAACAAACTCACCTTTGGTCTCCTGGAGACAAAAGGAGTGTGGGTGTCTCTCTCTCTCTCTTGTTCTCTCTCTCTTGTTTCCAAGGAGAGTCTGCTGAGTGCAGTTACCCCAGGATCCAACTGAGACAAGGGAGGGGTCCCTCTACAATGGGAGGTGGTGGCACCACACTAACCCAGTCCCTTTTCTCCAGTCAAAATTCTGTCAGGCCCCACGTTGGGCGCCAAATTGTGAGGTTAAACTGATGAAAAGACCACCAAAAGATTCGTTGATCCAAGGAAAACAAGGTTTAATTACACGTCTGCAGAGGCGGGTTCCCTCAGGCATTGAAGGAACCCAGAGCAAAATTCAGGCAGTATTTTTATACCCTAACTGTCCGCCCCCTCGTACAAGGGCTTGGCTCACATTCTTTCTGTTTTCAAATTGACACATATATTTTTCGAAGGTTTATGCGTTTCCCTATCTAGCAAAAGCAGTTACACAGTTTCTGACACATCAGCACTTTATTACAATTCCCCATTGTTCTAACCTCATTCTGTTTTTTTTTCTCTCTTGTGCACACTCTCATAACATATGAACTTCATGCTTCGTAAAATTAACAGTTTTACATCTTAAATAAGAATACACACATTCATGTTGGAAGATAATGGACACTGCAAATACAGCTGAGCTGGGCGTTCTGGAGTAAGGAGGAGTGCTGAAGGAATAATACCTCTTTAAAAAACCTTGGTCCAACTGGCCTGGCTGGTAGCACCTCATAAGGGCCCAGGGTTACAGGAGAAGATGGTCAACAGAAGGCGGAAAAGGGCTTTATGCCCCAATGACAGATAAAATGGTAGAACCATCTTCTCGGACTGTGATGGCAAACCTATGGTATGTATGCCATAGGTGGCATGCAGAGCATTTCTGCAGGCACATGAACCCCAGGCAAACTTATCTCACTGCACATGCATGTGCCTCCCAGCTGATTTTCAGGTCTGCCAGAGGCTTGAGAGAAGCCTCTGCAGGCTTTGCAGGCCGAACAATAGGCCCATTTCATCACTTCCTGTATTTCCGGAAATACCAGAAGTGACAAAACGGGGCCATTTTTCGACCTGCAAAGCCTGAAGATGATTCCTTCAAGCCTCTGGCAGGCCAAAAAAGACCTCAAATGGGCCAAAAATCAGCCTGGAGGCACATTGCAGGTAAGGGGGTGGTAGCAGGAGGGGGTGGGGAATCGCACACGTGTAATTTTTGGCACAGGAGCCCTAAAAAGTTAGCCACCATTGTTCTAGGAGAAGGGAAATTCTGATTTTATACTTCCACTGCCTTGCGGCTATGTCTATTATCGGGAAAGGCTTCAGGAGTCAACCTTAAGGCAAAATACAGGTCCGGAGTCCAGGAAGCAGTTCATGACTGTGTACAATCACATTCTGGTAACTCCTGTGATGCAGCTGAAACTAATCGTATTGGTTCTGCTGTCCCATTAGACTATTTCAGTGACATGGAGAGGGGGGATTTGCTGCTTGGGTAACAGTTTATCCTCCATATTAAATTACCCAGACCTCGTGCTCTGGAGAGGACACTACAGCTTTGCATACATCATTGAAAGAAAATGGGAAGTGCCAGTTACCAGTTTCATAGCACGATACCACAGTCTCTTGAGACTGAAGGATGCCAATTCAAATGGAACTCTAATCTTTTCTTTTTCAGCCATCAACTCTTATTCTCATTAAAGCATTGATTCATCGCTTCCCAGCATGTCTCCTATTTTCTATTTTTCTTTTTATCAGGTGAATTAATGCTCTTGTCAATCTTGTTAGGCCTGGAAGACTCATGGTCTAGAAAAGTCTTACTCGAATAAAATCTAACAGTGTTGGCAGCTTAATGTCACAATGACCTTTTCTTACCTTTCTGAAATACTTAATTCCATCGCACAGGCGTTTCTGATTTTTTTAAAAATGTGTGTGTTATTTAAGAATGCATTACAATTCGTAATGATTTTTTTTTTGACAGATATTAAGTCTATTTTTCCTCCCTCTTGCCTGCCTGTTTTACCGGATGTGCTCCTTCTTCCTAATAAACAGGTGATTGTGAATAGTTTTCTGCAAATACGCACTTCGGGATGTATATTTTCTTAATGTGTACATTTTTTCTCTCTGCAGTTTCCTCTAACAGATGCATTTTTCTGTACTTCTCTGGTTAATCTATGAATGGCACTGCACAAGATGGAAAAATTGGAATTTTGGAAAGGATTGGTACTGGTGTGTTTGATTCATGCAAATTGCCCAGGTCTGAAAATGGAAAAAAAAATTCTCACCCATCCCTGCTCATAGCTTAGAGTTTCTATTGTGGGTTAATAACCATAATCCACTTCTTGAGAAGGATGTACTTGAGAAGATTTCCTGAACAGCTTCTTGTTCTGATGGATCAGACCTTCGACCAAGACTGATGACCGAAATGAATCATTTGCTTATCAGGGCCCTACTAAGAGGTCTTGCTGCGGAAAACAATAATAATATTTTTTTTTTTTAAAAAGGAAAGTCTTGGAAGAAGACACTGTTTCATAGAAGAAATATGTCTGCCTCTAGTGCAAAGAGACCTTCTCTGGGCTTGTATATTTCCGAAGACATAAATATCAGCTCTAGGTAACATAATAATGAATAATAAACCCATCCTCATGAATAGGTTATGAGAAAGAAATAAGATGTTTCGTACCACAATGAGACCCGAAGAAAATGAAAATGAGGAATGCAAACCCAGTCTGCCACAAGGTGTACCTTCCTTCTTACTAGCTCATAAAATTATTTATTTCTTTGGAGAATTGAGTTGATCGATAGAGAGATAGTAGTTAATAGATGTTACCAGGAGACAGACAAACAGACAGACAGACACACAAACATAGATGAAGGATGGATGGATGGATGGATGGATGGATGGATGGATGGATGGACGGACGGACAGATGATAGACAATAGATGATAGATAGATAGATAGATAGATAGATAGATAGATAGATAGATAGAT
>BLBF01000002.1:180773-193623 GCA_015471245.1 Laticauda colubrina | reverse complement strand
GAAGAAGAAGAAGAAGAAGAAGAAGAAGAAGAAGAAGAAGAAGAAGAAGAAGAAGAAGAAGAAGAAGAAGAAGAAGAAGAAGAAGAAGAAGAAGAAGCCACCTTCAGGTGCTTTGAAAAATAGTTTGACCCCTCTTTTTTGTGGCAGCCCCTGAAATATTGGAAGACTGCTATCAGTCACTACTAGTCCCAGCAATTGGAACAATTAATCAGTGGAACAATTTGCCTCCAGAAGTTATGAATGCTCAAACACTGGAAGTTTTTAAGAAGAGACTGGACAATTATTCATCTGAAATGGTATAGGGTTTCCTGTCTAAGTGGGGGGGGAGGGTTGGACTAGAAGACCTCCAAGGTCCCTTCCAACTCTGTTATTCTATTCTGTTCTATTCTATTCTATTCTATTCTATTCTATTCTATTCTATTCTATTCTATTCTATTCTATTCTATTCTAAGAAGAGCATACAATGAAACTTCTGGTGGTAGAACAAAGCTATTTCTGTATCCCAGGTGTTTGGGGGAAAATATCTGGAAAGGGAGTGTCTTGACTTCATCATCTGTCTGCAGGATTTCAAAATCCCTCTGGCTAGCCGTCACCCAAAAAACAGAGAATAGTCAGATAGATGAGCAATTATAATTTCTTCCTTGCAGATGGGAAGTGAATCATAGCTGGACAGACAGCAATTACTCCATGCTAATTCTCAAATCTATATTTAGTTTATACTAAATCATAAATCATTTGGATTATACGATATCAAAAATATAGTAGTAATACTGATGCAACCCCACGAAAATAATTGAAAGTCTTCTCCGCTATGTTCACAAAGTCATTATCTCATATTTATTTTATTTTAATATGTTCTACTAATGGTTTCTTACTCTAACTGCCATGCAGAGCATAAAATTTAACAAACTAGCTGATCTAAACAATAATGAAACTCAACAAGACAACAGAATTCCAGGTAATTAAAATAATGTTTAAAACAGCAACCAATGTAACAAAAAAAATGGCAGCAAGTGAATATTTGCTAAAGAAAGTTACATCAAATGCAAATTTCATGCTGAAAATGGCACAAGAACTCACCATCTTCTGGTGATTGGCTCAAAGTCACCCAGCCAGGTTTCATGCCTAAGGTGAGACTAGAATTCACCATCTCTTAATGATTGGCCCAAAGTCACCCAGTTGGTTTTCATGTCTAAGGCAGGGCTAGCACTCATCGCCTCCTGGTAATTGGCCCAAAGCCACCTAGTCAATTTTCATGGCAAAGACAAGACTAGAACTCACCATCTCTTGGTGATTGACCCAGTGGTGGGATTCAATTTTTTTTTTACCACCAGTTCTGTGGCTTGGTGGGCGTGGTAGGGGAAAGATACTGTAAAATCTCCGGTCAGAGGTGGTATTTTCTGGTTCTCCGAACTACTCAAAATTTATGCTACCCGTTCTCCAGAACTGGTCAGAACCTGCTGAATACCACCTCTGGACTGACCTAAAGTCACCCAGCTAGCTTTTATGCCTAAGGATGAACTCACAGCCTCCTGATTTCTCGGCCAGCACCTTCACCATTGCCCCAAACTAACTGTCTTTAACCATCCTTCCTTCCTTCAACATTCCTTCCTTCTCTTTTCTCTTTTCTTTCCTTCTCACCTCTTACTCCTTTGTAAACAGCTTCACACTGCACTATTATCTCCAACCTTTCTCCGAAACTTCAACCAAAAACTGCAAAGAAGAGTAACTAAGATGATTAAAGGCCTGGAGACTAAAACATATGAAGAACGATTGCAGGATTTAGATTTGGCTTATCTCGAGGAAAGAAGGTCTAGGGGAAACATGATAGCAATATTCCAGTGTTTTTAGAGGCTGCCACAATGAGGATATGATCAACCTATTCTCCAAAGCATCAGAAAACAGGACAAGAAACAAGGGATGAAAACTAACAAGGAGAGAAGCAACCTGGAATTCAGGAGAAACTTCCTAACAGGGAGGACAATTAGCCAGTGGAACAGAAGTTGCCTCTAGAATCTTGTGGATCTTCATCACTGGAGTTTTTTTAAGAAAAGACTGGACAGTCACTTGTCTGAAATGGTAGAGGTTCTCCAGTTTGAACAGGGGGCTGGACTAGAAGACCTCCAAGGTCCCTTCCAGCTTTATTCTGATTCTGATTCATTAATTTTTCTTTTGCAGGAAGTACAAATGACTGTGCCACCAGCCAGCTCCATCTCCAGAAGAGCTTCTCCATCTTACCCCATCACTCATTCCTTCATTCCCTTTCAACATTTTGTACGTGGGCTGGGGAATTCTGGGAGTTGAGGTCCACACATCAGTTGCTGAGGTTGAAAGGCACTGGTGTGGACAGAGGTCCCAGTCACTTTAAAGTAAGTTGCTTGGAAAACTGTTGAAAACAACTTGTGAAGAGCTTATGACCTTTGGAGAACTTTGGCCATTGTAAAGCCTTTTCTTTAAATATCAGATGAGAAGTCAGATGGGACAACTTAGTGTTGTAGTGTCAATCTTTTAGCTATAACAAAGACATGGAGTCTCCATTTGCATTGCCCATACCTAATAATTCCATGTATTAGGTATGTAATTCAAGAGAATATTATTTTTTGGAAATGTTAGCTTTTGTTACTGAGTCATTTTTATACAGTCCTCTGCTTCCTCCCAAAACTTAACAAGTATAAGATATTGTAAAAATATTGCATTTTAAAGAAGCAATTGTCTTTATTACTTCTCCAGCAAAATGCTGGTTTTGACAGTCCTTTTCTGCACGAGCATAATGGAGTCTAATAAATTCTAAATGATGGCTTTTCATTGTATAAGTCATTTGAGGTCGATTAACCTTCGTTCGATAGAAGTTAATACACTCTCACATTGTCTAAGGAAGATAGGAACCTCTAATTCTTTATTCCGCTCACCTCTTATCATCTGCATATCAAACTGATTTATTGATAATAGAATGTTCTTTATTGGCCAAGTGTGATTGGACACAAGGAATTTGTCTCCAGTGCACAAATCTCAGTATGCATGCAAACAACAGATGCCAGTAGGAGATGGTAACAGGAAAGATGAGAAGACTATCAGCAATACAGAACTATTACATGAGGAAATATCTTTAGGCCTAAGGCAAAATGTTGAATCCCACCACTGGTGTTGCCACACTGAAGATGAGGGATAGGGAGGGGGGAAATAGAGATATCTGGGGCTTTGTAGCCAAAATAAAATATTTTCTCTTGGGAACCAAGGACCTTCTCACAGCTGGCCAGAGGAAGGCAGAGTGATGTCACCAGGCAACCAGACAGTGCCGTGATTGGACCATCTGACTGATTGTTTTGAGAAAGTGACAAACTGCGGGAATCTTCAGAATTGGTTTTCAACAGATCTGTGCCAATATGATATAACCAAATAAAGCTATTCTTTGAGGAATCCATCTGCCTGGGAGTTTTGCTTGGTATGGGTCTATTACTTGGAACCCTGACAGAGCTGAAGAAGCTTCTTAGATGAGAAGTGAAACATGTTCAAGGAAAAACCAGAAAGTCCAGTTGCCTCTTGAAAAAGGGACAACCATAACCTGGATGACTGAGAATCGCCATAGACACCTAAGGCAGAGCTGGTGGAATTTAGGTGTTCAGCAGAGTGATGGCACAGGGGAAAAACTGCCTTTGTGTCCAGTTGTTTTAGCATGCAAACCAGTGGTGGGATTCAAAATTTTTTACTACCAGTTCTGGGGTGTGGCTTGGTAGGTATGGTATGGCTTGGTGGGCATGGCAAGGGAAGGATACTGTGAAATCTCTATTCACCCCATTCCAAGGGAAGGTTCCTGCAAAATCCCATTCTCTCCACACCCCATTAACCTGCTTTCCAGTTCCCATTCTCCTGTGCAGGGCAACAAAAGAAGACCCAGCCAATCAGCTGGGATTCAATGGGAGGCAGGGAATAGAGGGTGGTGTGGCCCGTCAGAGGTAGCATTTTCCAGTTCTCCAAACTACTCAAAATTTCTGCTCCAAAACTGGTCAAAACCTGCTGAATACCACCTCTGATGCAATGCCCTGTAGCACCTTCCTGTGGGTAGGAGTTGAAACAGTTTATATCCAGGATGTGAGGAGTCTGTAAATATTTTTTCAGCCCTCTTTCTGGCTCATGCAGCATACAGGTCCTCAACGGAAGGCAGGCTGGTTGCATATATTTTTTTTCTGCAGTCATAACTATCCATTTAAGCCTGTTTGGTGGCTGTGCCAAACCAGACAGTTACAGAGGTGTAAATGACAGACTCGATAATTCCTTTGTAGAACTGTATCAACAGATTCTTGGGCAATCTGAGCTTTTTGAGTTGTTGTAGGAAGATATTGTTTGTTCTGCCTTTTTAATGATGATAAATCTATTGAAGCTAAGAGTCGTCTTCTTTTATCATTATTATTTTAATTTCAAAAGATTTAACCAAGTGTCTTAGAATCTGAAAAGGCTGCTCATCCAAACAATGTTTTTAATAGATATTGTTGCTGTAAATATTGCCACCGAGTTACATCTTTTTCCAATCTTTCTGATTAATGTTGATAGAAAGATCTTAACAGCAGCGCTGGCAAAGAGATTACAGCCAGCGCTATCATTTATTATTAAGAATGATCAAGCAAGGCTTATAACAACAAGGCAAGCAACAGACAGTATTAGGTTAGCTATAGATTTAATAGCCTTGAATAAAAATGAAGACCAATTTGTAATCCTATCGTTAAGGGCTGAAAGGGCTTTTGACAATATATTATACGTGTTTGCTGTCTTAAGCAGGCTTCGATTTCCTTTGAAATTCAAACAATTCATCAAGCTACTGATAGAAGAGAATATCTGTAGCTCAGGTAGAACTGTAGGGTCTTTGGTATCCTCTGAACTTGGTGGTTTTCTTGAAGATGTTGGATCAAGCTATTGTGTCAATCATTCACGTCCAAAGTGAAGATTCATAGGGTCATAGCATCGTAGAGCTGGAAGAGACCTTGGAGACCTTCTAGTCCAACCCTCCTTCTCAAAGCAGGTGACTGTGATGACCCAGGGTGTGGCCAAAAATAACAAAGGCACCAAAGTAGATAAATTCCCTTTAATGCCTCCAACTTGGCCCCCAATGTCCAACTATCCTTGGTGGGAGATCAAATTCTTCCAAAAACAGTCTACAAAGGAAAGAAATGTCATCTGAACCCAAAGTACAGAGAAAGTAGAAATAAATAAAAATAACCCAACATGAACCATGCTGAAATAATTAACACAACAGAGCAGGATAATAAATTGCAGAATTCCAAAAGATAACGAGACACACACAGTTGGGAGGATGCCAAAACCCAGTTAAACCTCGATAAAGAAAATGCACGCTTTACTTCCAGCAAGGCGCTGTGTGCAAACACGCTTCTTATATCCTGTTCTTCCAGCTGCAACTAATGAAAGGGATCAGGGCCCTTTCCTCTCCCATAAGCTACATTGCTCCCTTCTCTGTCCCTCTCTGCATGCCCTAGGATGAAGAGGGTCTGGGTCTTCCTCTGAATGCCCAGCCAGACTGTGCTCTTCCCCCATTTCTTCCACAGCCACCGGAACCACACTCCCACTCCCTGTCTGCTGCTGAATCTCCCCTTCAGAATCGGACTTCAACAAGGGCATGACAGGTGACCTTATACCATCCTAGACAAATGATCAAGATCACATGAAGTGTTAGCACCACTTTATAAGGCCTAGGTAAAACCACACTTGGAATATTTCATCTAGTTTTGGACGTCATGATACAAAACACATGTTGGGACTCTAGAAAGAGTGCAGAGAAGAGCAACAAAGATGATTAAGGGGCTGGAGGCTAAAACATATGAATAACACATGAAGGTTGCAGGAACTGGGTATGTCTAGTTTAATTTAAAAGACTGGGGGGACATTATAGCAGTCTTCCAGTATTTGAGGGGCTGCCACAAAGAAGAGGGGGTCAAATTATTCAACAAAGTACCTGAAGGCAAGACAAGAAACAAAGGATGGAAACTAATCAAGGAGAGAACAAAATTAGAAGTAAGGGGGAAAATTATTACCAACAGTTAGAACAATTAATCTATGGAAGGACTTTCCTCCAGAAGTTGTGTGAGCTCCATCACTGGAGGAGAGACTGGACAGGCCTTTGTCCAGAATGGCCAAGAGTTCTCCTGCTTGAGTAGGGGTTGGACTAGAAGAGCCTTCAAGATCCTTTCTAACTTTGTTATGCCTTTATTCTTGTTACCCAGTCTACTTTTGAAAAACTTCACCAATGAAGCACCCACAACTCCACGACACAAGCTGTTCATTCATTAATTGTTCTCACTGTTTAGGAAATTCCTCCTCAGTTCTAAGTTGGATCTCTCCTTACTGGTCTTCTACTCATTACTTCTTGTGCTGTCACCCTTGCCTTTTGATGTTTGTGTGGAATCCTGGCTTGTGCTTTAAGACAACACTGGGAGATTTATTTAAGGAGTAGGACCAGTGGTGGGATTTGATTTTTTTTTTTACTACTGGTTCTGTGTGCGTGGCTTGGTGATTGTGGCAGGGGAAGGATACTGTAAAATCCTCATTCCTTCCCCCCCCCCACTAACCTGCTTTCCAGTTCTGTTCTCCTGTGTAGGGCAACCAAAGAAGACCCAGCCGATCTGCTGGGACTCGAGAGGCAGAGAAGAGATGGAGTTGGTGGGGCCAGTCAGAGGTGTTATTTACTGGTTCTCTGAACTACTTAAAATTTCCACTACTGGTTCTCCAGAATTGGTCAGAACCTGCTAAATACCACCTCTGAGTAGTAGATTAAGCAAAAGTAGAACTGAAGGAAGAAATGGTATCAAATGAGAAATACAAGTCTATGGAAAAAACACCCACGTTTACTAATTGCTCCAATACCAAAGTTACAACCCAACTTCTTGCAAGAGGAACTGTGGAAGAACATGATTTGGATTAGCACAAACACACCACAGCAATTCAGCACACCAAAAAAAAGGAAACAGACCCTGTACAGCATCCTCCAATAACATGGACACGCTTACAACTTTATCAAAAAATGCCAATCAATCAATTACAGTGTAAATAACAAATATTATGGAAAGTATAATACCTGCCACACCCCAAAAATATCTCTGTGAGATCTAATTTAATCTAATTTCACAATAGAGATATACACAGAGAAACAAGCAAACACTTTTTTCTCTATTATAGCAAACTCATCTTCCTGTGTATTCATGGAAAATTATATTCACCATTTAATAGGGAGAGGTTGCTACTTTCACTCAGGAATCACAATTTTTGGAGAAGTTACCAAGGCCCTGAAAATGGTTCCTGTAGTCTGCAATTTTTCTGGAAATCTGTTCCTGCTCCTGCATCATTCAAAGAGTGTTCATCCCAAAGTGCATCGTGTAACGTCTATGGAGATTCTCAGTCATCCAGGTCATGGTTGTCCCAAAGATGCTTTTTCAGGAGGCAACTGGACTTTGTGGTTCTTCTTTAAAGTTGTTTTACTTCTCAACCAAGAAGCTTCTTCAGCTCTGACTGGATGGTGGTGAATAGAAGGATTGATACTCCTTGAAGATAGTTGGTCATTTGCATTCTTTTAGAGAGTCATTGAGGCCACCTGTAGAGTTATCTGTGTCCTCAGGGTCAGATGAGTACTGCAAATGGGTGTGGAGCCTTCTTGGAACTGCTGAAAGGATTATGTTGTTGACTGGAGATAAATGATGTCATATCCCTCCTCCTCAGTTGAGAGAGGGCTGTTCAATTTTGACATAGATGGCCTCTTTGACCCCTCTGTCAAACTTGGTAACCCTGAAAATTTCTATAGATACCTGGGCCCCGAAAGTTGTTCCTCAAGCTTCAAAAAAAATCTACCACTGCTTCTGAAGAAAAGTGAGGTTCTTCCCCATTGCTATTTTTATTAAAGTTCCAGCTAGCCAATCAGGAACAATGACAACTGATGCATTAATGGAATACGTATATAACCATTGATCTAAGTTCTGAATAAAACCAAGGGAAAGACCCAGCAATTTGGTTATACCCTTCCCGTGGACTCAAACAAATTGAATTTTAATCCAACTTGATGCATTATCTCCATCTCAATTATCATTCAGCCACTTCATTTGCATAAGTCAAGAGATCATAATGACTTACTCAACTAAGCATACCCATGCAGTTAATTACTTTTGGGTATTTTTTTTTCTTTTCCAAAAGAAATACTAAAATTATTTCCCAGCAAAGAAAGCAACCAGCTCACCCATGACAGTACGGGATGCCAGAAGCGTGTGTGTTATGTGTGTGTTTTAAACAACGAATAGGAAATTAATTTTTTTCAGCTCGTTGAACCATGCCCATGATCCACACAGAGGGGGAAAACTGCTTAAAGATGGCCCCAGTGCTTCCTACCTCTCTTTTTTTCCTGCTTCTATTATTTAGAAATTGTCTCTGGGTGACTTTGTCTCATGAGACAAAGAGAAGGAGAAATTTCTAATCCAATTTGAAAACGAAAAAGACATCCTGAAGCCAGGGACATTGGATCTCAGTACACAATGTCATAAAAAACTGTTGATCAGGAATCTGATAATTCTGATAATTGGTCAAAGGTTCTCATGTTGAAATGGCAGAAATAAAATTCAGCCCTAAGTAGGTTGTGATGACCCAGGACACGGCACAGAGATATCACAGGCAGATGGCAGTTCAAACTGCTCCATTATTGCTCCAAATTTCCCCAAACGCTCCCACATTTCTGGTAAGTCCCAGAGTAAAGTGATGACAAACCCTCACATGCACCTCAAGCAGCCTCTTGCTTCAAATAGTCCAGCCCAGCACTGTGTACACTAAGGTTGCATAGCAATAGATCCAGCAGGGCAAATCAAGGAGTTCAGGAAGCAAAGGATCCAGGTAATTAGTCCAGAAATTAGATTTGAAATTAGAAATTAGATCCGGGGTTTCCTGCATCAGCCCAGAATTCAAAAAGAGAACCAGCTCTGTGGCCCCACACTTCTGCAGGGTCATTTGCAAAAATGAATCAAGCAAACATAAATTCATTTATACTATAAATTCAGTTGCCAAAAGCAACACCAACCACAAGAACCTCCATTCTCGCCCTGACCTAACCATATAGCAATGTGCCCACTCCCGTGTACTCTGCACAGAACTCAAAAAACATCTAGACAATGGAGAGAAGGACCTGTACATTGACTACCGTGCTGACTGTATCAAAAGTAAGTCACACAAACTGCAACTCAGCTTGAACCTTCAACCACAACCCTACCTCAACCAATCCACCATCACCCAAGACTAGGCACTCATGCCCCTAACTACCTCAATTCCAACTGCAGTTGGCCTTCAATGCAAGCTACTCAATGCAAGAAGCCTTGTGAATAAAGTACCTGAATTTCTCCTCTTATTAAATATGGCTAAATTGGACATCGTATTTGTCTGTGAAACATGGCTCAATGCATCTCTCCCTGACTCCATTACCACAGTAAGAGACTATCATGTTTACCGATCAGATCATGAAATCCATAGAGGAGGTGATGTTGCTATCTTCTATAAAAAGTCCTTACATCTAAAAGACATCCAAGTGACCCCAAGAGCTTGCTCTTCCTGAGACCATCATATATGAACTATCTTTAAGTATCACAACTTGATTCTTTCTATGTTACAGAGCACCTGATTATGACATTGAACATGTAAACAAACTAAATTCACCACTAACATGGGCAACATCCTGCCCACACACTTTTATCTTTCTTGGTGACTTCAATCTACCTCATATTAACTGGACCCTGAACAAATGTTCAACTGAACCCAGACATGCAACCTTCTACAATGCTGTTACAAATCTGGGACTGGAACAATTAGTAACCAACAACACTAGACTAAACAATTGCCTCGATCTCATCTTCTGCAATAGTTTGAATTTAATTTACAGAACACAAACTGAAGAACCTTTTTCCAACAGTGACCACAATATGATTGACTTTTGTCTCAACATACGCCCACACAAAAATCATTACAATTATGTGATCCCCAATAATAACTTCAAAAAAGGCAACTATGATCTTATATACAATGATCTCTCATCCCTTGATTGGCAATCTCTATTCACTGGATGCAATACTGTTGAAGACCATCACAACATATTTTTACTTGAAGTCAAAAGAGTCATCAAACTATATGTGTGAATAACAACTCCACACCCCCCCCCAAAAAAAACAGATTACCCATAAAAATAAGGAAAATTCAATCCAAAAAAAGATCACTCTGGCAAAAAAAACAAATCTGGCCACGTTGCCAACTTCAAAAGCCAATACAAAAATTTATGCCACCAGATAAAGACTGAATGCACCAATTATCACATGAAACAAGAAGAAAACCTTCTACACACCAATTGCATCCATGCTTTTTACAATTTTGAAAACAACAAACTAAAAGACTCAAGGTCCACCCCACCCTTAATAGGACTTAATGGTAAAGATTGCAACGATTACACTATTAAAGCCAATATCTTTAACACATTCTTTGGCTTGGTATTTGTAAACAGCAATGGATCATGCCCAGTATTTCCGAGCCGAACCACAAACAACTACAATGATCTAATACATATCGATTTTACAGAAGACAATGTTGAAAAAGCACTGTGCAATCTAAAAACATTTCTATTTATTGGACCGGATGGAATATGTGCCAACTTATTAAAAAAGCTATCCACTGCCATAGCTGAACCTCTAAGCATAATCTTTGGAAAATCTTTCCCGACCAGCTCCTTGTTTAATCTATGGTCACAAGCCACGGTCATCCCCATCTTCAATAAGGGAGACCCCAGCCTAGTTGAAAATTACAGACCAATCTCCTTATGCTGCATCCCCTGTAAAGTCATGGAATCAATTATTAACCAATCCATTATCTTCCACTTAGAGACAAACAACCTACTCTCCAATAAACAATTTGGTTTCAGAAAAAAACTATCCTGTAATCTGCAACTCTTTCACTGCAAAAGCATATGGACTACACAACTCGATCAAGGCAAAGCAATAGACTCAATCTACATAGACTTCTGTAAAGCCTTTGATTCAGTGGTACATGACAAACTACTCCGAAAACTAAAATTTTATAGTATCTCTGGACACTTGCATTCCTGTCAAACAGACAACAAATGGTCAAAATTGGGAGTGTCCTATCAAATTCTGTACCTGTTAATAATGGTGTTCCCCATGGCAGTGTTTTAGGACTAACTCTTTTCATACTCTACATAAATGACCTGTGTGATCATATAAAGAGCAACTGTGTTCTCTTTGCTGATTATGTAAAGCTGACCAATACTACAGACAATACTACTACCCTTCAAAAAGACCTTGACTATGTATCACAATGGTCAAACAAATGGCAACTTCAAATCTCAACAAATAAATGCTCTGTCTTACATACTGGCAAAAAAAATCAGAAAATAAAATACAGGCTGAACAGTCAAGACCTTGTTGATGATCCAAGCTCTGTCAAGGACCTTGGAGTACTCATCTCTAATGATCTAAGTGCTAGAGCCCACTGTAACTACATAGCCAAAAAGGCATTAAGAGTTGTGAACCTAATCCTACATAGCTTTTTCTCTGGTAATATCACACTACTAACTAGAGCATACAAAACATTTGCTAGAACAATACTCGAATACAGCTCATCAGTCTGGAACCCATATTATGCATCTGATATTAGCACAGTTGGAAAAATCCAGAAATATTTCACAAGAAGAGTTCTCCACTCCTCTACTCGTTGCAGAATCTCTCATGCCACCAGACTTGAAATTCCAGACCTAAAAAACCTAGAACTACGCTGCCTTTGGCCCGATCTAAGTATTGTGTATAAAATCATACATTGCAATGTCCTGCCTGTCAATGAATACTTCAGCTTCAACCAAACCAATACAAGAGCACATAATAGATACAGACTCAAGGTTAATCACACCAAACTTGATTGCAGGAAATACGACTTCAGCAACAGAGTGGTCAATGTCTGGAGTACTGGACCTGACTCTGTGGTTTCTTCCCCAAACCCCAAAACTTTAAGCTTAGACTGTCTACTATTGACCTCACCCCTTTCCTAAGAGATTTGTAGGGGGCGTGCATAAGCACACCAACGTGCCTACTGTCCCTGTCCTATTGTTTCTTTTATTTTTCTTATATGTACCCATTTCATGTATTCATAACTATGTATATACCTATACCTATTATCTTGTAAGTGATTGACAAATCAAATAAATAAATAAATAAATAAATAAAGCTGGAAAGAATGCAAGGACTCTTGGAAAGTTCAAACATCAGCACTCAACACTTCAGGAACTCAGTGTTTGTTACCAACAAATGCCCCTCCCCACAGTGTCTCCTTAAGCCTCTTTCCCCAGGTGTGCCTTGTGAAGAGAGGCGGGACACTCTCTTCCTTAGTAACCTACTCAGTCTGCACTGTTCTTGACTTCTCTCCACTCTCCAAACTCTTGGATCAAGAGGGGGGTGGTCTGTACTCCTTTCCTGAGCTCTGTCTCTCATGGTCATCCTGCCCTTGTTCCTCCCTGTCTACAAGCTGTTGTAATCCTGAAAGGCCCTACCCTTCCCCATATTCCTCTGAAGCCAACAAAGCCATCCCCTCAATCTCTGTTGGCTCAGGTGCCAGCTCATTCCCCTGCAGATTCAATGGGGGAATGACATAGGTGTTGTGGAAAGTTCCATAAGAAATCATGAGCTAGTGAGCTGAGTGTGTGATAAAACCACAAGGTGCATGCACAAGTAGTTTTGTAACTTCTGCACCTTATCTACTGTATGCTGCTTCCTCTTAAGTAACCAAATAAAAATTACATACACGCACACACACACACACACACACA
>BLBF01000002.1:137076-173339 GCA_015471245.1 Laticauda colubrina | reverse complement strand
GAGCAAGCTGTAGCCTTGCTACTTTTATATGGTTTTCATAACCACACTCACAATTGCTATTTTACATTTAAAGCTGCATACATTAACTATGAATCATAGTTAGTATTTCACCTAAAACAGTTAGGGTGAACAATGTTATCCCTAACAGTGTTTCTACCATTACCTTAATTGTTCAGTTGCCTTGTGCTATTGGGCTAATAGAGCTAGCTCCACACTTTTTCTACTAGGCTTTTCAGCTGTTCAACAGAACTGACAATCTATAAGGAGTGAGGGGAGGACAAAGACCTCATCTTTCCCCCTTTTATCCTTATAAGTAGTTCTAGGAGACACACTTCTTTTTTTTTTTTTTTTTAGCCTTTAAGTTTAAACTTTATTTTTTTGTTACTGTGACTCAAATAATAATTCAAACATTTTCTTAAAAAACAAGTCCTTAAAAGCCAAGAACTCTTAAACATATGAACACTTCACTATTACAGAAATGCAGAAAAAGTACAAACCTTTCAAGTTTTGCTTTTAAAGTCAAGGGCACTCTTATATAATGAACTTTGCATACATTACTTGCCAGTAGGTATAATTGCATACTTATGGGAGCTTCCTATTGTGGCAAATACAAAACCATTTTCTCCCCCTACATTTAATTTAAAACAATGACTTTTTTAATGTAACAATCACTGAATGTGAAAGTCCAGAATTCTACAAGTACAGTACCACAATCTAAACACCACAAAGATCAATGTCGTTAATTATACTGTGAAAATTTTTGATAGTAACAGATAAGAATCTTGATCTTTACACACTCACAAACTTCTAAGTCAGGGTGTTAGTTTTTCCAGGATTGAATGCTGAGCTCTGAGTAACACCCTTAACAGAACGACAGAGTTGGAAGGGAACTTCCCAGAGTTGCGGGTTTTCCATCACTGGAGGTCAAGAAGTGTTGTGGTTCGCTGGAAGGAGGTGCAGATGGCTGAAGTCTTGGAGAGCGAGGACTCAGATGAGGGGCCTGTGTGTGATGCAGGGATGGGGCCAGGACCATCAGGGAGTGCTGCCTTTGGAGATTGTGGAGGCTGGCAGCAGTGATGAAGTGTCCCCCGAGGAGCCTGTGCCCAGTGCATATGCATATAGGGCTGCTTGAAGAAAAGAGCAGCAAGGTTTGGGTCAGAACAAGAGACTTGACAATTTTATAGGTGGCATTTGCCTCCGGCAAGATAAGCAAAAATGGTTAGCAATATGTCCGCCAAATGTTGGAAGTATAATTAAACCCAGGTACTTGTTGTCATATGTGGTGGACTTGCACCGAAGCAAGAAAATATTGGACAAAAATACATACTTGGATGGAAAGGATGATTAAACAACATATAGAACTGAAGCCAGAAATATTTTTGTTGGGTGTAATGCCAGAGGACTATGATATAGGGATTGTCTATTTAAGTTTTGCATGTACTGAAAGCTGCAAGGATTGTATTTGCACAATATTGGAAAAATGAGAACACTCCATCCAGGAGTGGGATCCGACTGGTGTAACAACCGGTTTGGTGATTTTACATTTTGCTTTCACTTACAATTTTAAAACTTGAAACTCAAGTTTTGTTATGGTCTGTTTTCTGTGGGTCTTGATTAAGTTTCTCTTTAAAATTTTGCTTTCTTGGTACAATTTGTTTTTTCAGTCGATGAAACTATGGTTGTTCTTGATGTATTGGTTTATAAACTGTGAGTATAACTATGCCGTAAACATGTGTCTCAGCACTGCGATATGGCTAAATCCACGTCCAGTTCCAGATCTTATTCCAGATCTATCATCCCTTACCTGCTTTTTGACTGCTCCTGTGCCTTCTTCAAATAGACCCCTGAAATATTTTTGAAGTTACGCCAAGCCTTTTCGAAAGGTATACAGCCTGAAAACTGCCATGGAACAAGCCATTGTTGTACGGTTAATGTTCCGTTGCAGTCAGAAGTACTCCAGTCTTCTGATTGGTGATTTTCCCAATCAAGTAACTATGGACTGCATCCAACTCAACTGATCTCCACCTTGGCAACTTGAAGATACATGGACTTCTTAAAGTCCCAAAATTCCCCAGCCAGCATGCTCTGGTCTTCTGTCCTGGACACATGACCAAGCCTTGTGAACATTCAACAGAGTTGAGGTCACCCTGAACTCCGAAGGGAGAATATTCCAGAAGGCAAGGGGCTACAGTAGATAAGGTGTATCCCTTAGTCCCTGCCAGCCAACATTCCTTGGTTGAGAAGACCTATATTATGTCCCACCTGGCAGACCAAACTAGAGGGAGAAATGACAGGGGGAAAACTAACCCTTGAGTAACCTGGCCCAAAACCACGAATGGCTTTTAAGGTGATAACCAGCACTCTTGAGTTGCACCTGTAAAAATATTAGTAACCAATACAGCTCAGCTTAAGCAGATGCTGGGGGAAGATTGACTTTGTCTGGAAAAATGTTTTGCTTTGGCACACACACACACACACAAAATTTGGAAAAACTCAAGCTTTGACTTGTGTTTCTGCCTGCACCTTGCCTCATGGTCTTACCCAGGGAGCTTACACCTTGTCTTTGGACTTCCTCTCTGATTTTTTTTGCAAATTGGTTGTGTTGCTTACTGTTTTTTGTTTGTGGGACTGTGAGCCTTCAGGGAAGTTTGGGGGGTGGAACCTTACCGGGCCATTTGTTGTGGAATTGAACAGAATAATAAAGGACTTTACAGAAGCATGCCTCTGTCGTAGTGACACACAGACACACACACACACACACACACACACACACACACCCTACACCTAGAGCCCATGATTGCCTTTGGGAATCATTTTAATGGTGTCCTATGGGGACATGATTGTGATTCTGTGGTTTCCAGCAAATAATAACAATAATAGTATAGTAACAACTACTGGGAACATCAGGTTGAGAAGGTCCTGGAGAATGAAAAAGTCAAGATCTTGTGGGACTTCAGAATTCAGATGGACAGGCAATTGGCCCACAACATGCCTGACATAACAATCGTTGAGAAGAAAAGGGTTTGGTTCATTGATATTGCAATGCCTGGTAATGCACGAATTGTAGACATGCAGCAAGAAAATTTCACAAAATATCGGGACTTACAAATTGAAGTTGAGCGACTTTGGGAAAATAAATCATGTTTTATCCCAATTGTGATTGTAGCCCTTGGAGCACTACCGAAAGGGCTGCCTCGCTATTTGGAAATCCTGAATTTATCAGACTTGAATACCTTGATTCTACAAAAAACCTCAAGTGATGGAGGTCTGCATAGATACTCAGTCATCCAGGTTATCCTTGTCCCAAAGATGATTTTTCCAGGAGGCAACTGAACTTTCTGGTTGTAAGATATCCTGGCTTGAGCAGAGGGTTGGACTAGAAGACCTCCAAGGTCCCTTCCATCCCTATGCCTTAATGTAATCATGTATCTGTTGATTTTTTTAGGGCTTCCTTGAGAACAGAGCACGCCAATAAAAGAATAATCAGCACCCTAAAAAAATTATCCTGAAAAATTGTAATTGTCAACTAAAAAATACTCCTTTGGTCTTTTTAGTTGCCAGTAGAAAGGGAGTGGGGGAAAGCAGTGCACTCCTCAAATGCCTTAGCAGCCCAAAGTTGTCGGGCTTGCAAGAATATTACTGGAGAGCATGATTGATGACTCTTGGCTATGGATGAGTCCCATTGGAGAATATACATCCAGGGAGTGGGGAGAAGACCAGGATCAAGGCTGAAATGAATGATATGTCTTAGAGTTGGCTGCACCCAGGTAATGCCAACATGGCCACTCCTAATAAATCTTTTTTTTCTCTGAGAGATGCGGCTAGAGACTTGTGATTTGAATGGGGGTGGATTTGTTGGAGCCCTGACAGTAATGGGACGAGGTAAGGAAAGGAAAGAGAAACGAGAAAGGGAGCTGTTATGAATCCAAGTGTTTATTCCATTGAAAAGGCTGACAGCAGCACCACACAATCGTGCTTAATGTAAAATGTAATATATTTTAATGGGTTCAAATGTTAACAGCGTGATTGTAACAGACAAAAATGCGTTTGCATAACAGACCTCCCATCCAAAGCTGTGTATCTTCTCACCCAAGCAAAAACATTTTAAGGCCTCTGAAATGATTTCAAACTTTGCCACAGCGGCATAGAGCAGTGTTTCTACATCTCATTGATGTTAAAATGTGTGGACTTCCATTCCCAGAAGTTCACACATCTTTAAAAAGTTCAATGGAGAACTTATGGCCCAAAGATTCTCTCTTTTTAGCTGTGCCTCCACCTCCCGACAACCCAAAGCGATGCTAGAAAACACAACACCACCACCCCACCCCCCGAAAAAAAAAGAATTTCCATAAACCTAATAAAATCTCAGATTAAAAAAGCAAAAAAGAGAATGGCATTCTCGAGACACAAATTTTCTGGACCTCGTTCGTCTGCTTGATGCAGCCAGAGGGATGCATCCCCACATCACAGCCTGGATCCAAAGAGATAGAAGAAACTTGCAAGCATAGCCAAGGCCAACACCAAGTGGTTGATTTGGATGCTGTTGGCCCCGCTGACATTGCACAAAAAGGAGGAACAGCAGTGGACCGATATGGCTGCGATGCCAATATCGACCCCGACGTTGGGGCAAACTGGCACACAGCCCTTGCTGATCGATTGAGTGGAATATCCACCTGTCAGGAAGGGGGGGGGGAAAGAAAGAAGGTTAAACTTTTGAGTGTTTATGAAAGAACAGAAGACATTTGTGGACTTTCTGCGAGTCACAGGCAACAACAGTGTTGTGGCCTGTCGGCTGCTGGCCCCTCAAACAACCGAATCAGAGGAGGTGTGGGAGTCAGGGTCGGCATCAGAGCAACCTGGGAGTTCTGAGGGGGAAGAGGGAATGGAGCAGGCAGAGAGAGTCAGAGGAAGAGCTTGGGCCATCCATCACCCCTCAGGTGGGGAGTCAACAGCCCCCACGTCTGGAAGTGGCTGATGAGGAAGAGGAAGAACAACTGGGTCCATTGCCTGATGCACAGATGCACAGAAGGCAGAGGAGAGGAGAGCAGTGGAAATCTGTAGGCCGGTCCTTGGGATGGAAAAGCCACTGCTGCTAGCGAAGCCCCACCCTAGCTCTGGGGATAAAAGGCAGGGGGCGGAGATGTGGCAGACAACTATTCATCTTCCGACCGGCTGTACTTGTTAGCCTGCAGTGAGAAAGAAACTTTTGCCGGGGCTCCTAATAATGGAATCTTTTGAATTAACTTCAGAGGGTTTGTAGTGTTTGGGTCAGAACAAGCAGTTCTGGGTCAGAACAAGCAGACTGTTAACTGGGTCAGAACAAGCAGACTGTTAACAGAGAGAGACTTCATGGTTGGAGCCAATAAGTAACCTCAACGTAAAACCACAATTAAGCCCAAAAGTTCCATTGCTCTAAGTGAGACAGGTATTAAGTAGGTTTTGCCCCATTTTACGACCTTCTTTGCTGCAGTTGTTAAACAAATCACTGCATTCCTAAATTGGTAACACTATAGTTAAGAGAACCTGGCTTCCCTGTTGACTTTGCATGTCAGAAGGTTGCAAAAGGGGACCAGGTGACAACGGGAGACATATATTTACAGTGAGAAGAGGAAAAAAAAAAAAACAGTTGGGAAGAAAACACGACATTCCTCAGTTCCAGGTTCTCCAAACTTTCTGGATTGCTGGCCCAGCGCGGGGGGCGGAGACTGGGGATGGTTTTGGGCCAGGGTTAGGCTCACCCACATGTGCACACACAGTGGAGCCTGAATCTGTGGAGGACAATGGAGTTGACAGAGATCGAGGGGGCAACTTCATTGGCTTCAGAGGAATGTGGGGAAGAGCAGGCCGAGGCAGCCCAGGGCCCCTCAGGATTGGGACAGCTTGTAGGCAGGGAGGAAAGGGGACAGGATGACCAAGAGAGGGCAAGCAGTGGACAGGAGGAGGAATGGAGCTCAGGTGATGAGCAAGGACCACCCCCTCCTAATCCATGAGCAGGGAGAGTAGAAAGAAGGTGGGAACAGCACAGGCTGACCCGACAACTTGGGAGGACTGGGAAGCAGCTAGAGGCTGCTGTGTGTCTGTGTGTGTGCCTTGCTTTGGGACTTGACAAACATCTGGGAGCGTTTGGGGGAAAATCTGGAGCATCAAAGGGGAGTTTGAACTCTCAGCAGTGTGTGTGACCTTTGTGCCTTGTCCTGGGTCATCACACCCAGCTTCATTTGTGTGAGCAACGGGTGCGCATGAGTAGAGCTGCAAGCACCAGCACCCCCGCTGTGTGAGACAGACTGCACATGCACACACACACACCACACACACCAGGCCCTCCACTCATGTGGCCCAGTTGTGAATAGGCCATGGCCTGGGAGTGGGCTGTGGCCTAAAGTTTTGGGACCCCTGATTTAGCAGGCCAACCCATGGAGGAAGTGATATGGTCCTCCTGCCATTTCAACATGCCACAGTAACATACCAATCCCACCACCACTATATGTGGTGGCGCAGTAATTGTCCTCATCAGAACAGATTTGCGTCCTCCAGCACTGCCAGTTCGATTCGACGCTGTCGCACGACCAACAGACCAGTGAGAAAACTAGGGGAGAAAAAAAGATTTAATAAAGATGAGATGTGCAGTGAAACTGTTTATTTATTTTTACTTTATTTTAATATACTTAGAAATAAATCAAGGTGATGATTCTCCCCACAATAATAACAACGCTGTGAGGTGGGCTAGGCTAAAAGAGACAGACTAGCCCAAAGTTATCCACCTTCCTTTCATGGTTAAGATAGGATAAGAACCCACAGTCACCTGGTGACTGTCACCCAGTCAGCTTTCATGCTTAAGGAGAGACTAGAACTCATTACCTCCTGGTGATTGGTTCAAAGTCCTCCCAGCTGTCTTTCATGTTTAAGGTGGGACTAGAACTCAACACCACCTGGTGATTGGCTCAAAATCATCCAGCTGGTCTTCATGTTTAAGGTGGGACTAGGGACGCAGTGGCTCAGTAGCTAAGATGCTGAGCTTGTTGATCAGAAAGATCAACAGTTCAAATCCCTAGCACCGTGTAACGGAGTGAGCTCCCATTACTGGTCCCAGCTTCTGCCAACCTAGCAGTTTGAAAGCACTTAAAAATGCAAGTAGAAAAATAGGGACCACTTTGGTGGGAAGGGAACAGCATTCCATGAGCCTTCGGTGTTTAGCCATGCTGGCCACATAACCATGGAGACGTCTTCGGACAGCGCTGGCTCTTTGGCTTTGTAACAGAGAAGAGCACTGCCCCTTAGAGCTGGAAATGAATAGCACGACTAGCACGTATGTGCATGGGGAACCTTTACCTAAGAACTCATTGTCTCCCAGTGATTGGTCCAGGACCCAACAACCTTTCATGCTTAAGGTGGGACTAGAACTCACCACCACCTGGTGATTGGTTCAAAGTCACCCAACTTTAATGGCTTTAATGTTTACGGTAGGACCAGAACTCACTGTCTCCTCTGGGACACAACTGGCTTTCATTTCAAGCATGAAAACCAACCAGAGGACTTTGGGACAGTCAAATTACAAATCAGTAATTTATTTAAAACATAATGATTTGTGAATAACAAATCTTCAATACAGCTTCATTCCCTGTTTTTCGGTGCATAATTCATCCATCTGCTCTTGCAACCCTTAATTTAATAGAGAGATAGAAGCAGTGCTTAGAGTGCAGTACTGCAAGCTACTTCTATAGCCAGCTACCTACAATTTGGCAGCTCAAATCCCACCAGGCTCAAGGTTGACTCAGCTTTCTGTCCTTCCGAGGTAGGTAAAATGAGGGCCCAGATTGTTGGCGGCAATATGCTCACTCTGTAAACCATTTAGAGGGGGCTATAAAGCACTATAAAACAGTATATAAGTGGTATTGCTGTTAGTACTGCTTTACAAAGACCACACTTGGAATACTGCATCCAGTTCTGGTCATCACAAGACAGAAAAGATGTTGAGACTCTAGAAAGAGTGCAGAGAAGAGCAACCAAGATGATTAGGAGACTGGAGGTTAAAACATATGAAGAATGGTTACAGGAACTGGGCATGGCTAGTTTGGAACCAGGAGAGACAGGATATCAGTCTTCCAAGATTTGAGGGGCTGCCACAGAGAGAAGGAAGGGATCAAGCTATTTTCTGAACAACAAAAGGTAAGATAAGAAGCAATGGATGGAAATTGGTCAAGAAAAGATTCAACCTACTGTAGAAATAAGGATAAATTTTCTGACAAGTGAGAGCAATCAACCAATGGAACAACTTGCCTTCAGAAGTTGTGGGTGTTTCATCACTGGTGGTTTTTAAGAAGAGACTGGACAGTCACTAGTCTCAAATGATATAGAATTTCCTGCTTAAGCAGGGGTTTGGACTCAAATACCTCCAAGGTTTCTTCCAACTCTATTATTCTTTGTTCCGTGTTCTCCCATTCCCTTAAAATACCCAGTAGAAGCAGTGCATTGCAAGTAATGCTGTAAGTAATACTCTGATTTTGCTTTTTTTGGTGTGGCATTTTTGGAGTGTATGGAAGTGGTGGTTTTCCCCACAAAATAGGTATATTAATCCTCCTTTAAAACTTTCACAATAATGATCCCACCTGAAGGTAGAAACATAGAAGAGATTCATACAGCATCCATGCAAAGCCAGAGATCGCCGCCTACTAGCCATCAGCTCACACTGCAGGAGATATTGCCACCAGTTGGCTATCAACTTTCACTGCAGATCTCCATAAGAGAAAATAGTGATAAAAAAAATCCAAAATTACTACTGTAGTTCCCCTTTACAGAATCAGGGAATTGGGCAATAATTTTGCCAGGTAATTAGACAGTCACCTATTAAGCTATAGTCTAAAAATTATAATCATTGCAGCTTTAAAAGTAAGAATTAACTGGCTGACAAACCATACTCAACAAATAATCCTTAATGGGTCAAAGTCTACATGGAGGGAAGTAAGCAGTGGGGTGCCACAAGGTTCCATCTTAGGCCCAGTTCTCTTCAATATCTTCATAAATGACAGATGAGGGAATAGAAGAGGAAATCACCAAATTTGCAGATGATACTAAGCTGGCAGGAATAGCTAACACCCAAGAAGATATGCTCAAGATCCAGATGGATCTCGACAGGCTAGAACACTGGGCCATATCTAACAAAATGAAATTCAACGTAGAGAAAAGTAAAATCCTATGTTTAGGCAAGAAAAACCAAAAGGACACATATAGATTGGGTGAAACCAGGCTCAATAGCAGTCACTGTGAGAAGGATCTTGGAGTCTTAGTAGACAATCAGCTAAACATGTGCCAGCAGTGTGCAGCAGCCGCCAAAAAAAGCCAATGCAATCCTAAATTGCATTAACAGAGGGATACAATCGAGATCAAGTGAGGTACTAATACCACTCTATAAAGCCTTAGTAAGACCACACTAGAATAGGGCATCAAATTTTGGTCACCGTGCTATAAAAAAGATGTTGAGGCTCTAGAAAAAGTACAAAGAGCAACCAAGATGATTAGAGGAACTGGAGACTAAAACATATGAAGAACGGTTATTGGAACTGGGCATGCCTAGTCTAGCGAAGAGAAGAACCTGAGGAGACAGGAGCCAAGCTATTCTCCAAGGCACTCAAAGGCCAGACGAGGAATAATGGATGGAAACTGAACAAGGAAATAAGAAGAAATTTTCTGAAAGTGAGGACAATCAACCTATGATGGAACAGAAGTTGCCTTTGGAAGTTGTGGGAGCTTCATCCCTGGAGGCTTTCAAGAAGAGATTGGACTGCCACCTGTCAAGAGATGGCGTAGGGCCTCCTGCTTGGGTGAGGGGTTGGGCTAGATGACCTACAAGGTCCCTTCCTACTCTGTTAATCTGTTCAAAGCCTTAGTAAGACCACACCTAGAGTACTGCATATAGTTAATTATAATTATTTAAGTTTTAAAAATTTAATCACCCATACTGAATTATCATTATTTTCATTTTGCCACTGTAACTCAAATGGTTGTCCAGACTCTTTTGGAAAAACTCAGCTTAGTTCAGGTGAACAGCTGAATATTCCAAGCAAACTCCTGACTCAAAATTGTTAATAGAATTGAACTTTTATTTTCATTTATATCTTCAGACACTGGAATTCAGGAACCGGTCATAAGTAGCTTTTACTTAGGCTTTTTAAAAGCAATTACTATAGCAGAATAATAGAATTGCAGAGTTAGAAGGGGCCTTGGAGGTTTTCTAGTCTAACGTCTTGCTCAAGCCAGAAATCCTATGTATCATTCTGGACAAATGATTGCAAAGTCAAATCCATTAAATTCTTTAAAAAAAAACACAGGTTAAAAAGTAAAGAAATTAAGCCTGGGAAGACACTCATGAAAACTTTACCCAGGCAACTTTCCACAAAACAGTAACACAACTTTGGTTGCCTACCCTGTTTTTGTTATATTTGGGTTTGTCCCCAATTGCATCCTTTGTTTGCCCTCCCCTCAAAAACAAAACAAAACAAAACCACAGCATAAAGAGAGTCTGCAAAATTGTCCCTCATTCCTGCTTTCTTTGCAGCTTTTAGCTTTCGATTTCCTAGCCTGGTTGTTCAAACAATATGCAAGGAACGTGTCTATTTTTTTTAAAAAAATGCAGATTTCTCTTTGTTCCTCATCCAGTTTTCATTTCAGTTTTTTTAGCTTTCGATTTCCTAGGCTGGCTTTGTTCAACAGCTTTAAAAATTACATAAGTTAAAATCGTGTGTTTCTCTTTCTTTTCCATCTCGCTTTCGGCCTTTTAACTTTCCATTTCCCAGTTTTGTTGAATCATTGACAAGGGCAGACTTTAAAAAAACAGGAAAGTTAAGGACATGAGGAAGGTCACTCTCTACAAGGGACAATGCATACCAGACTTTCCTGTCAGAAGACAAGGAGAATAACAGAGTAATAGAGTTGGTAGGGACCTTGGAGGTCTTCTAGTCCAACCTCAAGCAAGAGATCTTACACCATTTCAGATTTCAGACAAATGGCTATACAATCCCTTCTTCGGAGTAGCAGGAATAAGCCAACACTCCAGAAGATAGGCTTAAGATACAGAAGGATCTTGACAGATTTGAGCACTGGACGCTATGTAACAAAATGAAATTTAATGATTAAATTTTTTTTTACATGTAGTTAGTTAACTTTATTGTCATTGCACCTCGTACAGTGAAATTAAATACTATCTTCAGTGTACAATTTATGACTATGAAAATAAACAAACACACATCTCTCACACTCCACACATTGAATTGAAATTTAATTTAAATCTAGGCAAGAAAAACCAAAATGATACTTTGCTCAGTAGTAGTAATTGTGAGAGGGATCTTAAGAGTCCTATTGGACAATCCCTTAAATATGTGTAGCAGCTGCCAAAAAGGTTAACACAATCCTAGGCTGCATTGACAGAGGGATAAAATAAAGATCACACAAAGTGTTAATACAATTTACAATGCCTTGGTAAGGCCACACTTGCAATGTTACATCCAGCACTGACAAAAAGTGAGTTAGGACCAATTTTTTTGCACTTACGACCTTCCCTCTTCCCCCATCACGTAATCAAAATTCAAACGCTTGGCCACTGGTTCATACTTGTGACCATGGCTGGGTCCCAAGGTCACGTGCTACCCTTTTTGCGACCTTTCAACAAGTGAAGTCAACTGGGGGGAAGCCAGATTCACTTAACAACCGGGTTACTCACTCACCAGCTGCAGTGATTCACTTAACAACTGTGGCAAGAAAGGTTGTAAAATGGGACAAAGCTCACTTGACAAAGTATCTCACCTAGCAAGAGGTATTTTGGGCTCCATTGTGGTCATAGCTCAAGGACTATCTCTACTTGTACTCATCCTTAACCCCTATGCCCGCCCTGGACAGCTTCTTCTTCTTGGGATGACACCTTCTTCTCAAGATTGGCCAATAGGTGATCTTCAAAATGCTCCTGAACTGTAACTCCCAGCACCCTACTTAACAAGAGATATTTTGGGCTCTATTTCGGTCATAAGTAGAGACTGTCTCTACCTGTACTCATCTTAACTCCTATCTCCACCCTGGTCAGCTTCTTCTTCTTCTTGGGATGACACTTTCTTCTCAAGATTGGACAACAGGCGGTCTTCCAAATGCTCCTGAACTATAACTCCCAGTACCCTTCCCTACTCCTTTTCTGGATTGGGAGATGTTGTTCAATTACTTCTACACAGCGATCTCTGGCTCACTTTCTCTGGCTGTGAACTGGGAGACCAGGCTTTTATTTCTTGAAGGTCTGAAGCAGATACTTTCTCATCCTCTTGGGTTAACCCTCAAAGTCCACATTCTTCCCTCTTGAGATAAGTGTTCCTGGCACTGATTCTCCTCTCCCCTCCCTTCCCCTTCTTCTCGTGACTTCAACAACCAAGGTTGCAAAACTTCCCCTCCTGATTCATCAGGTATCTTTAGTTTAGCTTTAGTTTTACTTTATTGTCATTTCACCTCGTAGAACAAAATTAAATACCATCCAAAATTAAATACCAGACCCCGATATTGAATTAATATTGCAGTAGACAGTAAAATTCAAAAGAGCTACTGCCCTTTTGATCATGAAAATCAACTCACACATCCTTCACCCTCCACACATTGAACCAAACCCCCCCCCCCCCGACACCACACCAACACTGCACTGTACAGCAGAATTCAAAAGAGCTACTGCCCTGGAATAGAAACTGTCCTTGTTTTTATTATTCTCTACCTTCTGCCAGATGGTAATAGTTAAAAAAAGGGTTCCCAGGATGAGATGGATCTTTGAGAATGTTTTGAACTTTTTTAAGTTCAGCAGGAGCTCTAAAGCTCTTCCAAAGAAGGGAGAGAGCAACCAGTGATCCTCTGGGCAATGACATGAACCCTCTGGAGTGCTGTCCTATCTGCCTCTGTGCAATTGGCAAACCATATAGAGGTGCAGGAAGTTAAGATACTCTCCATGGTGCAGCGGTAGAAGGTCACCAGCAGTTTTACATTCAACTGTTGTTTTCTGAGTTTATTTGTTTTCTGAATCTATACATAGAGGCATTTTTAGACCTCCTGGATTCAACCATGTTATGATTGGGCTTCTATAGATGCCCCATGGAGGGTTTGAGAATTTGGAGGTGAGGAAAAGTTGGCAAGTTTTTTATTTAAAAAAAAAAAATGAAACAAGCCATAAATGACAACTTGGAAATTAAAAAAAAAAATGGTTCTGACAAATATGATTCTTCTGAGCAGAATCTGGTGTCCTTTTCAGCTGAGGAACTGAAAGCAGATGATCTATGGGTTTCTGCCCCATCTTCTGCTGGGAAGGAGTGGGCAAACCTGGATTCTTAAAGTTCATTCTATTTTTTTTTATTTTATATTCTTTGTACATGTCAATCAGAGGTGGTGTTCAGCAGGTTCTGACCAGTTCTGGAGAACCAGTAGTAGAAATTTTGAGTGGTTCAGAGAACTGGCAAATCCCACCTCTGACTGACCTTGTCCCCATCTCTTCTCTGCCTCCCACTGAGTCCCAGCTGATCAGTTGGGTCTTCTTTGGTTGCCCTTCACAGGAGAACAGAGCTGGAAAGCAGGTTAGTGGGGTGGGGAGGGAATGGGGATTTTGCAATGTCCTTTATCCTTCCCCTGCCACACCCACAGAACCGGTAGGAAAAAATTTTGAACCCCACCACTGATATCAATACATGAATGGTGTGATACCTCAGTATCATACATTTTAATACAAATAGAGTGTTATTACTCCCAATTATTACAATTCATTATTTCATATCATTAACACATATCTTAGACTTCCGCCCTTCATTTTCTGTTCCTCCCTCTTATTCGTATAGTAGTATATATGTACTATTATTCCCCTCTTATTTCTATCTCGATTTTAAATCCTCCCCAATATGTAATATTCAAAGATGTGTCTTTTTAATCATATTTCCTTTATTTATGTCTTCCCATTGATTTCTGTTAAAATGTCATCCTACTTTCTTCTTTTATAGACTGGGTGAAACCAAACTTAACACAGATCCCTGTGAGAGGGATCTTGGAGTCTTAGTGGACAACCAGCTAAATGTGACCCAGCCTTGTGCAGCCGCCGGCAAAAAAGCCAATACAATCCTAAGTTGCATTAACAGAGGGATACAGTCAAGATCAAGGGAAGTACTAATACCACTCTATAAAGCCTTAGTAAGGCCACTCCTAGAGTACTGCATCCAGTTTTGGTCACCACTATAAAAAAAATGTTGAGGCTCTAGAAAAAGTGCAGAGAAGAGCAACCAGGATGATAAGAGGACTGGAGACAAAGGCATATATGAAGAACAGTTACATGAACTGGGCATGGCTAGTTGAGTGAAGAGAAGGCTCAGGGGAGACATGATAGAGGTCTTCCAATATTTGAGGGGATTGCCACAGAGGAGAGGGGGTCAAGCTATTTTCGAAAGTACTTGTAGGCCAGACAAAGAATAATGGATGGAAACTGAACAAGGAGAGATTTAACCTGGAAATAAGGAGAAACTTTCTGACAGCGAGAGCAATCAACGAATGGAACAGTTTTGCCTTCAGAAGTTGTGGGAGCTTAAATCACTTGAGACTTTCAAGAAGAGACTGGACTGCCATCTGTCAGAAGTTTTATAGGGTCTCCTGCTTGGGCAGAGAGTTAGACTACATGACCTAAAAGGTCCCTTCCAACTCTGATTATCTGTTATTTCCTTCATTAACCAATATCACAATATACACTTCTAGCAGCAATCATAATCCTTTAAGCATTTAATATACATCTGTTCATATCTTACCTATCATCCAATTCATATATTTCTACTGTTAATATACACATTATCACATTACATACAAGATAATTATCCAACCTATATAAATCTAATATCTATACACCTAACCTGGACTTTCAAAGCTCATTCTGAGCAGAGTTCCTCAGGACTTGGCAGATGGGCTGAAATACTTTGCCTGGAATTCCTCCTGCCCTAGATCGTGCACAGACCACAACAGAACAATAGAGTGGGAAGGGACCTTAAGAGGTCTTCTAGTCCAACCCCCTTGCTGGAGCAGGAGACCTTGTACCATTTCAGACAAACGGGTTGTCCACAATCTTCTTAAAAACCTCCAGCGATGGAACCACCCGCAACTTTTGGAGGCAAGCCATTCCACTACTTAATTGGTTTCACTGTTAAGCAGTTTCTTCACCTTAATGCATAATTTTGTGTTTATTGTTTGTTTGTTTTTCTCATTTTTAGGTAGTGTATATTGGAGGCGGTAACATTTCATTTTAATGTATGCTGATTAGTGTACATTCAAAGTGGCAATAGATTATAGCTATTTCTTGTATATTTTGTTCTATTCTACTCTGGGAAATTTCCCTATCAGAAATTTTAGCCTCAGTTCTACAGGTTGTTTACTTCCCTTATCGCTCTTATCAAACCACCACATTTGTTGGAATTACACAGTTGGCTCCAAGCTGTCCCTCAATGATATTTTTAATCTCAATGAACCAGACTCTCTTAAACAGCTCAGCAAAATTGACAAGATTCCCATTTTTGGTAGAAAAAAACTGTCCACTTGTCTGAAAAATCTCAGAACAAAGCTCCATTCACCCCTCGGTGGACGAAAAAAAAAATCCTTCAGACAAGGAACAGCCAAACAAGCCAACAGTAAACAACCCATGGTCTCTCCCAGCAACACTGACAGGGCAAGCCATTAGAATAGGAGTGGGGAACGAGGGCCCTTTTATGACTTATGGGACTTCAATTCCCAGAATCCCTGAGCTAGCTATGCCGGCTCAGGAATTCTGGGAGTTGAAGTCCACAAATCATGAAGGGGCCCAAGTTCTTCACTTCTATACTAGAATATAAATTGAAAGCAAACCATACTCCCTCCAAACACTGATGATGTTACCTAGTTAGGTCGTGAAATATCTGCAAGCAAACAACAAGCTCAGAGAGCATCAAGAACCCCACATAGTCTCTTCTTCCTCCTCCTTGTCTCTACAAACTTCACTCGCTCACTTATAGCATTGATGATGCTACCCAGGAGGTAGTGAAATGTCTCCAAGCAAAAATAACCAAGCTCAGAGAACACTAAAGACCCCGTAGTCCTCCTCCTCCTCAACTCCACTCCCTTCTAGCGCTGATGATGTTCTCTAGTTTGGTAATGAAGCGTCTGCAAGAAAACAACCAAGCTTAAGAGGTCACAAAAGGCCCCACCATCCTCATCTTCCTCTTCTTCCTCCCCTCTGCAAACCCCACCTCCTCCTGGCACTGACAAGTTGTGTCATGAAAGGTCTGCAAGAAACCTACCAAGTTCAGAGAGAATCAAGGACCCCACAAATCAGCTACAAATATTATCCTTTATTGGTATTTTTTTAAAAAATCCTCCACCTGGAATTGATCCTGCAGAAGCAAATTTCCCTTGGCATAATCCAATTTTCCTAGGCTTTCTTTCCCCCACCCCACCCATTCCCCAAATTTCTTCTGGAGGCCACTCCAGACAATGAAGAACCATCTGAAATGGTATGGATTCTCCTGCTTGAGCAGGGGGTGGGACTAGATGACCTCCAAGGTCCCCCCCAACTCTGTTATTCTATGTGAGACCTTCTATGTGAGATTTAGACGCTCCCATCCACATAATTGCACAATTGACCAGAAATTGGTGGAATACTATCGGCTTTCAAGGTTGAAATTTCTACCCACTGGCTTTTCACAAGGAGAGAAGATCTTAAATTGACACAATAAACACTCTGCCAATAGGAGGCATGGGTCAGATTGACAGAGTTGGAAGGGACCTTGTAGGTCATCTAGTCCAACCCCCCCACCCAAGCAGGAGACCCTACATACACCATTTCTGACAAATGGTAGTCCAGCCTCTTCTTGAAAGCTTCCAGTGATGAAGCTCCCACAACTTCTGTTCCACTGGTTGATTGTTCTGTCAGAAAATTTATCCTTATTTCCAGGTTGAATTGTTCAGTTTCCATCCATTGTTCCTTGTCTGGCTTACAGGCACTTTATAAAATAGCTTGACCCCTTCCTCTCCCTGTGGCAGCCCCTCAAATCTTAGAAGACTGCTATCATGTCTCCCCTGGTCCTTCTCTTCACTAGACGTTTTCAAGAAAAGCTTGGACAACCATTTGTCTGAGATGATCTAAGACAAGGTCCCTTCTGGCCTTAGGATTGTTAAGATTCTGTGAAATATGAGGTCTCTGCACTCCATCATAGAATCAGTAAGCGTCTCTGTTTGTTAAACTGGTGCCGGACAATTTGGCACTTTTAACACTAGTGACACTTGTTGCATCCCAAGTAATAAATTAAAAATCTGACAACATTGACATTCCTCCTCATTCAGGGCAGATTCCAGCTCACTTAAGGACACGCAACACAAAGGAGAAAGAAAAACACAGGAAATCAGGATTAAAAGAAGATCATGGGTGTCTCCCCCAGCTAAAAAAATACCCCACAGTTGTGACCTTGAAAAGCCCTACTTTGTGGGCTAAAAACATGTCTCAAAGGACCAAGGTTGGAAATTGACCAATACACACACACACACACACACACACACACTCTTCAGGAGCCCAAGGAACTGAGATCAAATACGAAACAACAGAGTTGGAAGAGATCTTTGGAGGTCCATCTAGTCCAACCCAGCGTGCAGCAGCAGCCAAAAAAGCCAATGCAATCCTAAATTGCATTAACAGGGGGATACAATCAAGATCAAGGGAGGTACTAATACCACCCTATAAAGCCTTAGTAAGACCACACCTCGAGTACTGCATCCAGTTTTGGTCATCACACTATAAAAAAGAGGTTGAGACTCTAGAAAAAAATACAGAGAAGAGCAACCAAGACAATTAAGGGACTGGAGACCAAAACATGTGAAGAATGGTTACAAGAAGTGGCTTGTCTAAGAAAGAGGAGGACCATGAGACAGAATAGCATCTTCCAGTATCTGAGAGGCTACCACAGAGAGGAAGGGGTCAAGCTATTTTCCAAGGCACCCAAAGGCCAGAGAAGGAATAATGGATGGAAACTGAACAAGGAGAGCATAAGGAGAAACTTTCTGACAGTGAGAGCAATCAACAAATGGAACAGTTTTGCCTTCAGAAGTTGTGGGAGCTTCAACACTGGAGGCTTCCAAGAAGAGATTGGACTGCCATTTGTCAAAGTAGGGTCTCCTGCTTGGGTCAGGGGTTGGACTAGATGATCTACAAGGTCCCTTCCAACTCTGTTCATCTGTTAAAAACCCCTGCTGAAGCAGGAGGCCCTATACCATTTTAGACAAGTGGGTTGTCTAGTTTCTCTTCTTAAAAGCCTCCAGTGTTGGAGTACCCACAATGTCCAAAGGCAAACTATTTCCCTTTAAGGTTAAGAATGTATTTTTGCCATTTAAACCAGCAGATTTAATTTCTCATTAGAAATGAGAAATTATTTAATTTCTCATTTCGTGCAATGCGGGTAGTCCTCCACCCCGGGCCATACGTGAGCCCAACGTTCCCGTTGCTAAGCAAAATGGTCGCTGAATGAGTTTTGCCCCATTTTACAACTTTTCCTGCCAACGCTTATTTAGTAACTCGCTGCAGTGGTTAAAAGTCAGTAACATGGTTCTTAAGTGACTCTGGCTTAACGAACCATCATCCACCACCCTCTGAGTTTGTTTGTCAAAAGGCCACAAAAGGGGATCATGTAACCCTGGGACGCTGCAACTGTCATAAATACGAGTCAGTTGTCAAACGTCTGAATTCTGATCATGTGACCGCAGGGATGCGTGTTGAGTCCCTTACTCTACACTTTTTATGTGAATGACTTCATTCCTACTCACGCTAGTAATATTACTAAATTTGCAGAAGATACAAATTTGCAGATGGTGGGACTTATATGGGGGGGGGGGGGAGAGGGAATGAGTCTGCCTATTGAAATGAGGTGGACCAACGGTTGCTTTCATGGTGTGGAGACATTAACTTGGTCCTCAACACCAATAAGACCAAGGAGCTGATAGATAATAGATCAGCCATCCGGGCCCTTGCTTATCAATGGAGACTGAGTGGAGCAAGTGGCCACTTTTAAGTTTCTGGATGTTGTCCTAAATGAGGACCTGACCTGGGGTACACCCATTGCAGCAGTGGTCAAAAGGGCCCAGCAGAGATTATACTATCTGAGGCTTCTCAGGAAAGAACAACTGAATGGAAAACTGTTGGTGACCTTCTAACACTGCACAATAGAGAGTATCTTAACTTACTCCGTCTCTGTATGGTTTGCCAGTTGCACAATGGCAGATCGGACAGCGCTCCAGAGGGTTAGCATCATTGCCCAGAAGATCATGGGTTGCCCTCTCCCCTTTTTGGAAGAGCTTTATAGTTCCTGCTCCCTTAAAAAAAGTTCAAAACAATTTCACAGATCCATCTCATCCTGGGAACCCTTTTTTTAACTATTACCATCTGGCAGAAGGTAGAGAATAATAAAAACAAGGACAAATAAGCTGAAAAACAGCTTCTATCCCAGGACAGTAGCTCTTTTGAATTCTGCTGTATAGTCCAGTGTTAGTGTGGTGTGAGGATTTCCTGTTCAATGTGTAATGGGTGAAGGATGTGTCAGTTTATTTTCATAATCATGGTCATGATGTGCACTGAAGATGGTATTAGATTTTGTTGTATGAGGTGCAAATACAATAAAGTAAACTAAACTAAACAAGTGTGAAAAACTCTTTTTTCAGTGTCGCCATAATGTCAAATGGGCACTAAATGAATTTGTTGTGAGTTGAAGACTTCTTATAAAAAGGAATCCAAGCTGTGGTTTTTATGGTGCTTTAAAGGCTAAAGGAGTTGAAAACTAACTCGGTTTATCATTGCATCTTTTTTTTAAACCTTTGGTGGAACTGTAAGAAGGCTAAGAGATTTTTGGGATTGAACATGCGCTTGAATTCAGAGAATTCTTAAACCAAATGTACAATTAAAACTGGAGGTTTTTCTTTTAAGTTTGATGTATAAGCATTTGGGGGAAAATATATGGGATTTTGTTTCTGTAAGGCAGCAAGATTTTTTTATATGCAAAGAGATGGAAAGATCTCTAGATTCCCACAATGGATTAATTGAGAGTGAAGTGAATTAAACTGACCCAAATGGCAAAATTAACTACCCTGGTTAAAGAAAAGTCTTTATGTATTTTTCTTTCTATGTGGAAATCACTTTTGGATTTTGTGCTGGAAACCAAAAGAAATAGTCCAATGATTTTAGGGTTTGACAATTCAAAACATTTTTGATTATAGAAATGCTTGCAGTTATTTAATTTTAGATCCAAAGATTATTGTATTTTATCATGGTGAGCCTATTAAGGAAAGCTGGAAACTGTTTTTTTTCTCTTCTTTTCTTTATCCCTTCC
Source organism: Laticauda colubrina (assembly GCA_015471245.1). Classification (NCBI taxonomy): domain Eukaryota; kingdom Metazoa; phylum Chordata; class Lepidosauria; order Squamata; family Elapidae; genus Laticauda; species Laticauda colubrina. Next base: position 152,964 of record BLBF01000002.1, on the reverse strand, counting down.
CTTCTATTTTTTCTCCTTTTTAATAATTTTGGGTGTTTTCTGGAAGTTTTTCATATGCTTAATCAAATGTCTACAAAAGATGTCTACCCAAAAGATTTCATCTTTTGCAGATATTTAATGAAAGTATATGAAAAAAAACCCAATTCAGCTTAGTAAGTTTTATTAATTTTATGGGCAGTGAAATGACAACTGTACTGATAATCAATCCTGGGCAATTTTCAATTTTTCTTTCTAAACTCAGGAGAATGAAGTTTAGACTATTATGTAAAAGTAAAAAAGTTGAGATTTGATGTTAATATGTTATTCTTCTGCATCAAAGGGAGTTGGAAGTCAATGCCTTTTCTTTCTTTTTCCCCAAACTTTTCCCCTCCCCTATCTTTCCTACTGCTTTTGAATCTTACAGTATTGTGGGGGAAAAAAACCCTCCAGGCTGAGAATTAAATATTTCAGGAAATATTAAAAGAGGCAGAATGTTGTATTTCCCCAAAGGAGAAATGGAGAAACATGCTTTTAAAAAGGCAGAAAGGCAGTCTTCCTGCTATAAGAAACAGCTTTCAGCAGATGCCTGAAGTCTTTAGAAATGGATATTTTGTCTCTTAAGAAATCCAGGCCAATCTATTCATAAGCAAAAGGCCTTCAGCCATAGCTCCTACAAAAGGCTGGAGCTGATGGGATGAAGAATTTACATCCCCCCCACCCAAATTCTAAGGACAGGAACACCTTTAGGACATAAGAGGATTTACTCACCACCATCAGAATAACAAAAGGCACAAGGCTCACCGTATTGCACAACCCTCCTGGAGCATCTCAATCACAAAATCCCAAAGAATGTATAGAAGCCCACCCAAAGTGACAGTAAAGTTATTCTAAGTCTAAGTCTACCTATCCCTACCCCATTTTGTCAGCCACCCCAGAAACATGCTGCTGTCCCTGGAGTTTCTGGCATCCAAATAAACAAGAGGCATTCTTTCCTTCAGCCAGCCTCCATTATTCTTTCCAACGAGCCAGTCACCATTTTATTTCCAGCGTCTTTCTCCCAGCTTGGAACCATACCGGATATTTCTTCCGACAATATTAATGCATAAACAAACTAAATTTATTTTCCCCCAAAAAATTATGCAGTGAAATGTCACTTGCACCTAGGAATACATCTTGGCCAATTTTCATTTTTTCTTTCCAAGCTCAGCAGAATGAAGCTATTAAAAATGCACATCAAAATTGTAACTTCATAGTCCTATGCTCCTCCCCTACCCCTCAACCCCATACCCTCTGTAGTTTGATGAATAGGTAATAGATAATACTCCCTTTTAATAATGGAATTACCACCTTTCCTTTGGGCTAATGATGTAGGAAAAGGAGTGGCAGAACTTGGAGGCAGAGTTAAACAAGGAATCAGCCTAGAATCCCTATGTAGCCACAAGCAATCCAAGCCCAACCTCCTTGTCTATGGAGATTCTCAACCATGCAGATTGTGGTTGTCCCAAATGTGTGTGTGTGTTTTTTAAAGCCCACTGGATGTTTTTGATTTTTTTCTTGAAATTGTATCACTTCTCTTTCAAGAAGCTTCTTTAGTTCTAACCAACCAGTGGGGAATGGAAGCATTTGTATATCAGCAAAATATTTTCCAGGAAAACAACTTAACTAAGTCTAGTTAACATTTGGAAAGCATCTTTGGGACAACCACAATCTGGATGGTTGAGAATCTCCATACATACAAGGATCAATGGGACTCAAGGTGGCAATTATTCATTGAGAAGATTCCTGTGCATGGGCCTTTAGCAATAAATTATTTCAATTTTAACCTTAATGTGTGGACCTGGTTCTTCCATCCTGACCAGTATCACTAAAAGTTTGCATTTCCGACTTGTTCACCCACTGGGTTGCTTTCTGCCCCACGTCCAGTGTAATGTTCTCCAGATATGGGGGTTTCCAACTCGCAAATTCCCCAGTGCAAACATCTGGAGGGCTCCGAAATGGAGAGGGTGACAAAACCCAAACGAGAAAGTTTGTTCATTTCAGGTTTAAAATATATATGATAAAACTGAGATGGAAAAAGATGTTGTGGATCTAAAAATGGATTTAAAAATGTCAAGAGAGGTATGGGAAAAGAGGCCACAAATGAAATCAGCTGAGGTCTTAATAATGAAATGGAAAATACAAATTATAAATAAGAAGACCAACAATGGCTTCTTACGGTGCATTAAATTAATGAAGCTGTTCCCAAGAAGAGAACTACTTTATCTACATATAAAGAAAGGTTACAGGAACTGAATGTGTCTAGTCTAGAGAAAAGAATAACTAGCAGAAACATGATAGTGGTTCACATAGTTGAAGGGCTCCTAGAAAGACAAGAGGGTTAAACTATTCTCCAAAGCACCTGAGGGCAGGACAAGAAGCAATGGATGGAAATTAATCAAGGAGAGAAGCAACCTAGAACTAAGGAGAAACTTCCTAACAGTGTGAACAGTTAACCAGTGGAAGACCTTGCCACCAGAAGTTGTGGGTGCTCCATCACTGGAGGTTTTCAAGAAGAGAAATCATTTATCTGAAATGGTATAGAGTCTCCTGCTCCAGCAGGTTGGACTAGAACAAGGGTCTCCAACCTTGGCAACTTTAAGACTTGTGGACTGGAATTCTGGAAGTTGAAGTCCACAAGTCTTAAAGTTGCCAAGGTTGGAGACCCCTGGACCAGAAGGCCCCCAAGGTCCCTTCCAAACGTATTATTCTATTCTGTTCTGTTCTATTCTACTGAAGGAGGAGCTCTGCAGGCGAAATAAGCTTGAGGCACATTGTTTGATGGGATTAAAGGTTAAACTAAATTAAATTAAACTAAATTAAAGGTAAACAGAAGTATAAAAGGAAATTGCAACAACAAAATGGGGGCAGATTCCCTCCCCCCCCCACACACAGAGGGGCATCCACCCTCTCCTCCCCATGAGAGAAGCTCTCCAGATTGGGGAACCTAAGGATGGGAATCTCCTCCCCTGCCTTCTTCCATAACAGCAATCCCACTTGGTTCCCCTCCCTGCCTCAGCTCCCCAGACAGGGGCCCTTCTGCAGGCTGCCCTTGGATAAACAAGAAAGGCAACAAAACAGCCCCCTGTCCAGGACCTGTGCCAGTGTCCCCTGACCACGTGCAGAAAGCATTTCTCTTCCTGGCTTCCCAGGAGGGGCAACAGTTCCTCTTCTCTAGAGAGGAACTTAAAACACTCTGAAGCTCAACCCTGCCCAATGCATTAAGCACAGTTTAGAAGGCCAAGAAGCTTTGTTGGGGGAAAGGGAAAGAGAAAGGGAGAGAGGCAGGGGAGAAAAAGGAATGAATCAAGCGGGAAGAAAAAAAAGAAATGGGAGGGAGGGAGGAAGGAAGGAAGAATAAGTAAAGAAGGAAGAGAGGGAGGAAGAATTAAGTAAGGGAGGGAGGAAAAATAAGTAAAGGAAGGAAGGAAGGAAGGAAGGAAGGAAGGAAGGAAGGAAGGAAGGAAGGAAGGAAGGAAGGAAGGAAGGAAAATAAGTAAACGCGGAAAGAAGGAAAAAATAAACAAACAAGAGAGAGAGAGAGGAGGGAGGGAAAATAAGTAAATGAGGGAGGGAGGAAAGGAAAATATGTGAACGAAGGTGAGAGGGAGCGAGGAAGGAAAAAAATAAACAAGGGAGGCAGGAAGGAAGGAAAAATAAATAAATAAACAAACAAGGGAGGGAGGGAGGGAGGGAGAAAGGAAAACGTGCGCCACCCCGTCTTCCCCCTCCACCCCGTGATTCATTTGGGGAAAACTCCTGGATCCGGCTCCGCAAGCCCCGAGGCGCGCCCGCGCGCTCCACTTCCCCACCCGGCCGCAAGATGCGAACGTGGGTGGGTGGGCGCAGGAAAGGAAGGCAGGGAGACCCGCCCGGAGGAATAAGGGAGGGAGGCTCAAGGGGGCCGGGGCAGAGGCCTCACCGCCGTCCACGCAGAGGCAGGCGGCCAAGAGGATGGCCAAAGGCGCCTTCATGCTGGTTGGCATCTCCGCTGCTGTTGCTGCGCTCCGGGTCGAGAGGGAGAGACCGAGAGAAATGCGTCTCGGTCGCTGGGCTGCAATTCTCTCAGGTCGGGGGTGTGGGCGAGAAGCGAATGGTTGGGCTGGGGAGGGGGCTGAGGGCAGGCGACCACGTGCGGCACTAAGCGAATCCAGCCCGGGCTGGGCGTTGCGCAGCTAGATCCATCCTTCATCCGGTCCCGCCTAGGTGCGCCGCCGCGCTTTCGTTTCTCGCATGAGGCTGGTCAAGTGCCACCCACCCGGCCCGGGATTCCTACGGGTTTCAGAAGGGCTCGTTTAACGCGCGGAGATCGAGCGAACGGTCAAAAGAGAGCTGGAAGGTACCTTGGAGGTCTTCTAGTCCAACCCCCTGCTCAAATGTGCCATTTGAGACAAATGACTGGCCAGGCTCTTCTTAAAAACCTCCAGGGATGGAGCAGCCACAACCTCTGCAGTCAAGACGTTCCGCTGATTAATTAACAAAATAACACAGTTGGAAAGGACCTTGGAGGTCTTCTAGTCTAGCCCCCTGCCGAAGCAGGAGACCCGATGACATTTCAGAAAAATGATCGCCCAGTGTCTTCTTTAAAAACCTCCAGTGATGGAGCACCCACGAATTCTGGAGGCCAGCTGTTCCACTGGTTCATCGGTTTCACCATCAAGAAATTCCTCCTTAATTGCAGGTTGCTTCTCTCTTGGGTTAGTTTCCATCTGTTGCTGCTTGTCCTGCATTCAGGTGCTTTGGAGAATAATTTTTTCCCACTCTTTTTTTGTGGCAGCCCATCAAACATTGGAAGACTGCTATCGTGTCACCCCTAGGATAATTAACCAGTGGGACAGCTTGCCTCTAGAAATCGTGGGTGCTCCATCACTGGAGGTTTTTAAGAAGAGTCTCAAGCAGGGGTCTTCAAAGTTGACCACTTTCAGACTTGTGGACTTCCAACTCCCAGAATTCCTCCTCCAGTCATGCTAACTCAGGAATTCTGGGAGTTGAAGTCCACAAGTCTTAAACTTGCCAAGTTTGAAGACCCTTATCTATCTATCCTATTTCTCTCTCTCTGTCTATTCTACCTCTCTCTTTATCTACTCTATCTATTCTATCTATCTATTATATTTTTCTCTCTCTCCCCTCTAGATAGCTATTCTACCTCTCTTTATGTATCTATTCCAGGGGTCTTCGAACTTAGCAGCTTTTAAGACTTGCGGACTTCCAACTCCCAGAATTCCTCTTCCAGTCAGGTTAGCTCAGGAATTCTGGGAGTTGGAAGTCCACAAATCTTAAGCTTGCAATGTTTGAAGACCCTTGGTCTAGAATAGTCACTTACCGAAAATGGTACAGTTCTCCTGCTTGAGCAGAGGGATGGGCTAGATGACCTTCCAGTTCATTCGATTAAAGTCTTTTTTTTTTTCTAGACTTTCCCATTTCAGAGTAATGATTGTCCAATATCTTAAAAACATCCAGTGTAGGAGTACCTACAACTTTTGAAGGCAAGTTAATTGTTAATTGTTCTCACTGTCAAGAAATTTCTGCTTAGTTCTAGGTTGCTTCTCTCCTTGATTAGTTTCCATCCATTGTTCCTTGTCTGGTCTTCAGGTGCCTTGGAAGATAGATTGACCCCCTTCCTCCTCCTCTCTGGGGCAGCCCCTCAAATATTGGAAGATGCTCTCCTGTCTTCCCTGGTCCTTCTCTTCCCTAGACTAGCCAGACCCAATTCCTGCAAACAGTTCGTTGTATGTTTTAGCCTCCAGTCCCCTAACCATCCTGGTTGCTCTTCTCTGCACTCTTTCTACAATCGCCACATCTTTTTTATAGTGTGACCAAAACTAGATGCAGCATTCTAGGTGTGGCCTTATTTATAGAGTGGAATTAGTACCTCACTTGATCTGGATAGTCTCCCTCTGTTAATGCACTTTAGGATTGCATTAGCTATTTTGGCGGCAGCTGCACACGGCTGGCTCATATTTAGCTGGTTGTCCACTTAGACTCCATGAGCCCTTTCACAGTTAAACTTGGATTTAACCCATTCTGTATGTGTAGTTTTGGTTTTTCTTGCCGAAGTGTAAGACTTTACTTTTCTCTACATTGAATTTCATTTTGGTAGATAGGGCCCAGTGTTCAAGTCTGTCAAGATCCTTCTGGATCTGGAGCCTATATTTTAGGGTGTTAGCTATTCCTGACAGCTTAATATCACCAGAAAATTTGGTAAGATCCTCTTCTGTTCCCTCATCTAAGTCATTTATGAAGATATTGAAGAATATTGGGCCTCGGACAGAACCCTGTGGCACCCCACTGCTTACTTACCTCCATGTAGACTTAGACCCATTAAGGACTACTAGTTGAGTACAGTTTGTCAGCCAGTTGTGAAACCATCTGGTGGTGATGCTATCTACCCCACTTTTTTCTAGCTTACTAAGAAGTAGGTTGTGGTCTATTTTGTCAAATGCCTTGCTGAAGTCTTAAGTATATTATGTCGAGATCCATCTGGATCTTGAGCCTATCATCTCGGATGTTACCTATCCTGCCAGCTTAATATCATCTACAAATCTGATAAGTTGAATTGACCCAATTGGCCCAGGTCAGAGAACCCAAGAATCATGAAACAATTGAGTTGGATTCACACAACCAGCTAGACAAGTCAACAATGGGGCAGCAAGGTTTCTAGGTGCAGCGATGCAAGTCTTGCCTCCCATTGTCGAAAGAACTGTAAGAATGACTGTTTGTTTGGAGCACAGCCTAGGATACACAAACAGATGTTTATTTCCCACCCACCCGCAAGCCAAACATTAGAGAAATTAGCACGAGTCATCCAATGAGTCAATGCATTAATTTGTCAGAAGAATTTTCCTTCTGGGTTCAGTTCCAAGTGGGGAAAAAGACACTAGAAACATGATGGCTGTTTGGAAAGATGGTTTAATGGTGGAGAGGATCACATGGCTTGGAGCTCCAAAGAAGGAAGGCATGATCACATGCATCAAGATGAAAGAAAAGAAGGAAAGGCTGGTATGCTGAGCGTACCTGGGTTTTATACCCTCTGTTGGGATTTGAATTTGAGCTTGATTGAACTATGGAACCATGTGGGGGCAACTCTGTAGGCTGTCCTGAGTTCCAGGCTTGATTGAGCCTTGCTGGATGATGATGCACTGAAAGGGCTTTTGAGCAATTGCTACAGCTCTACCTGGAGATCTTTGTTATGTATAGTATTCTACACATTTTGCCTTAATGGCCCACCCATTAACAAAGATGGGGGTGAGCTTAACAAAGGTGGGTGAGCTTAACAAAGAGCTTCTGCTTTTGAGGTGAGTTTCTGCTTCTGAGTTTCTGCATAGTGGTGGGATTAAAAAAAAATGTTTTTCTATATTTATCTTTTTATTTTTTTTATTTTAAAAACAAATATAAACAAACACAAAACATACAACATTAAATAAAATCTTTCTTCCATTATACAGTTTGTCGGATGGTACATATCTCTTGTGCAAAATATCAACAGTCATTCCATCCTGTTTTTATATTACAATTCATAATGTGTAAAACTACTATCCGCTTAGCATCATACTATTGTCAAATCATTATCAATGATTAATAAATTCAATTTAATTTATAAATTCATCTCATCTTTTTTGAGCAAGAATCAATTATTATAAAGTCTAGTTTATGGTATCATTCACTTTCAAATAATCAAACATAGAATATCACATGATAATCCTTTCCATGGTATTTACTTATAGCTTATCATTACATTATTTTATCTTAACTATTATGTTTATATTGTTCTGTATAACTTGGAAGGTTCCAAGTAGTCTATGCTGATTGGCCAGGAAGGCCAGTAGTGGATTTGTTCATTAAGAAGCAATCCAAGGAGCCGCTCAAAGGCGGCAAAGTTAAAACAATGTCATTGGATACAAGCCGGCAGGCAAGTCTCTATAAAAAAGGGCTGCCGCGGCTTGAGCCAATGTTCCGTTATTATTGCTGTTAACTAATAAAGAGTTAATTGTTGGAACCTGGTCTACCACGCTTCTTTTCCGGACGGAACATATATTATGTTATATGTCTCTAATAATCCAGCCATTGATAAAATAAGTCCCATCTTTTATAATATTCTTTTTCTTCTTGCTCTCTCATAGCAAATATCAATCTACTCATTTCTGCACATTCCATTATTTTCTTTGTCACTTTGTCCTGTGAGCTTTTTCATTTTTCCAATTTTGCACAAATACAATTCTAGGTGCTATCAAAATATTAACAATCAAATATATCAATTCTTTAGGGATTCAAAATCTTTTAATATTGGTTCTCTGGGCGTGGCTTGATGGGCATGGTGTGGCTTGGTAGGTGTGGCAGGGAAGGGATACTGTACAATCTCCATTCCCTCCCCATCCCACTAACCCTCTTTCCAGGTCTGTTCACCTGTGCAGGGCAACAAAAGAAGACCCAAATCAGCTGGGACTCAATGGGAGGCAGAGAATAGATGGGGGCGGGGCCAGTCAGAGGTGGTATTTGCTGATTCTCCAAACTACTCAAAATTTCTACTACCAGTTCTCCAAAACTGGTCAGAACCTGCTGAATAGCACCTCTGCCTTGGAGGTCTTCTTCAGCTCCCTGCTCAAGGAAGATAACCTATACCAGTAGCTAACCTTTTCGATACCAAGTAAGGAAATGGGAGTGTGTGCGCATGCGCTGAAAATCAGAGGAGCAGCTCCCTAGTGCGTGCACGCGGCAGCGCCGGAAACTGGAAGCTGAGTTTCCTGGCACACGTATGCACGCTGGCTGACTGATCTTCCAGTTTCTAACGCACATGTGCATGCAAAGACCAGTTGGCCAGTAGAGCATGCGCTCCAGGGAGCTTTTTCTTTTGGTTTCCTGCACTTGCACACACACGACCAACTAGCCGGCATGCATGTGTGCACCAGAATCTGGAAGAGCAACAAACAGCGGCTGGTGTGCCTGGAGAGGTGGCTCTGCATGCCATTTTTGGCACAAGTGGCATAGGTTCGCCATCACAGTCCTATACCATTGAAGACAAATGGTTATCCAGTCTATTTTTGAAACTCTCCAGTGATAGAGCATCCACAACTTTTGGAGGCTTCCTATTCCATCGATTGATTGTCCTGATGTTAAGCCCATGTCACACTGGCCAACGGATGCAAAAAGGACACAGCGGACGAGCAAAATGTTCCATCCGTTGTTATCTGCTCTCAAAAGGGGTGAACATTTGCATAACCAGAGCGGATAACACGGACGCGGGGAGGACGCAGGGCGGATGCAAAGCGGATGCGGAACGGAAGCCCAGCGGATGGAAGCGGATGGAAGCGGATGGGAGTGGGTGGCACATCCGCAGGGCTTCCGGGGGGTCTCAGCGAAGTGGACGCAGAACGGAAAGAGTGGAAGCAGAGCGGACGCCAAACGGATGAAGCGGATGCAGAGCGGAAGCCTAGCGGATGCCTGGCATTCACTGCGCATGCGGGGAGGATGCATTGCGTCAGCCCCACGGATATAACGGAAGCAGCTCGGAAGCAGGTCGCCATTCAGAGGAAAGACCTGCTGCTGGACACATCGACTGCCTTGCCTGCCCTGCCTGCATGTCTGCCTGCCAGCCTTGCTACCAGCCTCGCTGCCAGCCTTGCTGCCAGCCTCCCTGCAAGCCTTCCTACCAGCCGGTCTGCCTGCCAGCCTTGCTGCCAGCCTTCCTGCCAGCCTTGGTTCATGTCTGCCTGCCTGCCTGCCAGCCTTCCTGCCAGCCTCCCTGCCAGCCTTTCTGCCAGCCTTGGTTCCTGCCAGCCTCCCTGCCAGCCAGCAACCCCACAACCATGCATAAGCACAGCAAGCCTCAGCCATCTGCTGCTAGCCCTGGCAAGAGGGACAGGGCTACCATCCCGCCTCCTGGCCCTCACTCTGGTTCTGCTGGGGCTTCTGCAGCACGGGCTCGCTCTTCTGGGGCTGGGGCTTCTGCTGCTTCTGCTGCTGGAGGAGCTGATGACAAGCACTCCAGCACCAGCCACCTCCACAGCACCTGCACCCTTCACCCCTGAGACTGAGCGACCAAGAGGAGTGCCAGAGACTCATTTTTGTCTTATAGCTTGTTGTTAATAAAGTCTATTTATGATTCACACACTTGCTTCATTTCTTTTTTTGTATAAAGTCTTGCTGGAAACTTTTAGAAATGGTTTAAGCCTTTGCATGCTTGTGAGATGGGTTAAGATAGCTGTGGGATGGGCAGGGATACCTTTGGGATGGGTAATAGCTGTGGGGATAGATAAACCTCCAGTGTAAGCATAGTGGGACTGAATGGTCCACCCTCCCAGGTGCCACACCTATGGCCCTTTTTTATCAATAACAATGTAAGCATTGATCCACACATTTGAACACAAACACAACTCTTTATTAAACACCCTGTTCATTGTAGGCCAACCAAACTTACATGGCCCAATCTCATCCGTGTGATGAGACAGGCTGAAGGAAGCATCCATTAAACATCTACCATCCTGTCTTGCCACTCCACTGCTCCAGCTGGGGAGTTGCACCAGTGTCTCAGGAGGTTGCGCTGCTTCTTCGCTTCATTTGAGGCTCTGTTGGGGCCTTGCACATCCTCAGTATCTATCAGGTTTCGCCCTTGCCTCCATTTCCCAGGCTCCATGACCCCATTGGCTTGCTGGAGGTCCACGAGCCTGTTCTGCAAGACTGGGTAGCGGGTGCGCATGAGATTGTGCAGGATGCAGCAAGCTTCCATGATCCTCCCCATGGTCTCTGGGCAATGCTGCACGGTGGTGAGAAGTACCTGGAACCTGTTGGCCAGGATCCAAATTGGGCCACGTGGAGACTCCTGAGAGGGACGAGGTGGGGTGAATGTGGGTGAGGCCAGCCAATCATTGCAACTACCAGTTCAATGAACCAGATGTAAAATTAACATCCGGTTCACCCAAATTGGTGCAAACCATTAGCAGCCCAGCCCTGTCCCTGTCCCAAAGCACCTAAAGGCAGGACAAGGATGGAAAATCATGTCTGACTTAACAAATATCTTACTTAACAACAGAAAATTTTGGGCTCAGTTGTCACAAATCAAACACTACCTGTATAATAATTTCATTGAAAGGCACAACTGCACACCTGTACTATAAAGACTTTCTGGGTAGGAAGAAACATAAGACAAAGATTTATTACCTTCTTTTAAAACAGCTTTATTCGTTTGTAAAAAAAAATGTTATTTTATTTTTATGTTCATATTGTTGCAATTTTTTTTATTTTTCCCCACCTTCATTAGCAGGTAAATAATAATAAAAGTTGTTGTGCAAAGTGCTAAGCCTATCTAATGTTAATCCAGGTTGAGCTTCTTGGAAGCTTAACTAGCCATCCATTTGGTTCATTTACATCCAGTGTTTAATTCAGCAAGTAGGTTAACACATTGTTTCTCAACCTCTCCAACTTTTAAAATGTGTGGACTTCAACTCCCAGAATTCTAAGCTGTTTGGACTTCAATTTGTAGAATTCTAAGATGTTTGTTTCAATTCACAGAATTCTAAGGTGTTTTGACTTCAACTCCCAAAATTCTAAGTCGTGCGGACTTCAATTTACACAATTTCCCAGCCAGCTTCAATTCTTTGGACTTGAAGTGCATACATCTTAAATTTGCCAAGGTTGAAAAACATTGGTTTCACCTGTTAACCTAGACTATAAATTTGTAAGCAAGATAAAGTAGTTAACAATAAAACTAATTTTCTATTTTTCCCTCCACAAATATCCCCAAGAGTCTGGATGATTTTTTTTTAATTCCTTCACTAGTCATCCTAATCTGTTCATTGTAAAATCAATCTGCATCAAACAAGGTGGTTATTTAAAGCTCAACAACAGGCCCCACCCCCACACAGACAAAAATACAAATTGCAAGGAAGGTTTAATTTCCTTTTTATTATTAACATTATTCAGTTTGGGAGCATTATGAAAAATACACACTTTACAAAGGTTTAAGGGAAAGAGAGAAAATGTTTGAACAGTGTTCTTATTTTCCCAATTTGGATTACTTTCCCCCTATGGAGCCATGGTGGCACAGTGGTTAAAGTGCGGTACTGCAGATTACTTCTGCTGCCTGCAATTTGGCAGTTCGAATCCTTCCTGGACTCAGCCTTCCATCCTTCCAAGGTGGGTAAAATGAGGACCCAGATTGTTGGGGACAATATGATGACTCTATAAACCTCTTAGAGAGGGCCATAAAAGCACTGTGAAGCGGTATATAAGTCTAAGTGTTATTGCGCTTCTGGATAGGGAAAAATATGGACATTTTAGAAAAAGAAGCTTCAACTTTAAAGGTGCAGCTCACCAGATATGTCTCAATGCTGAAAATACCTGAATTACTTCTAAGTAAATCTTGAGGGACTGCCTAATGTCACAAAATGGTCAAAATCCAAGGAATTATTCAGAGAATGTTGTACATAGAGTGAATGAAATCTGTACTGATTACTTCCCATGTGGGGGTCTACTTTCCTTATATAGATTCCACCTCTAGAAGGCAGTACCACTTGTGAAAATTAACCAATATCGCTAAGCCAAAATAACAATAGCACTTATATGCAGCTTTACAGTGCTTTACCTGTGCAATATGTGGCTTTTGCCAAATGATTTATATGCGGTCAACTGATTCAGGAAAAACATGGCACTGGCCACATCCCATACAGTTTGATACAGATATAGATATAAATATGTATAAATAAATATATTTATTTATTATATGCTGCCCATCTTAATACTGTATGATTCTGGGTGGTATCATTGAGAAAAGCTCCTTTTATCTTCTCTAAATAAAACAAACCCTTATTCAACCATGAACCCAACCAGTGGATAAAAAATACCCAATCCAGCATGGCTGAATGTTGCATGTAAACCCAATCCTTGTCAACTGTACGTTGCATTTTAGGGCTCAGCATATGGCATGAGTCCAGGCAATTTATTGTACAAACTTTGGATTGTGTGAAACTCGGCATCATTTTTACACAATGGATTACATGTAAAATATACTCCCTTGCAGTGGTGGGGTTCAAAAACTTTTGCCACTGTTTCAGTGGGCATGGCTTGGTGGGCGTGCTTTGTACATGCACACACACTTTGCATGTATGCACATGCCAAACACGCACTTTGCGCAGGCACAGAGGGGTTCCAACTCACCTCCTGCAAGCCTGCACTCTCCTGGTTGCTTCAGCAGCTGCCGCGTAGCACTCTTCTGTGCCGCATAAAGCAGCTACACTTCAAAAGCAGAGGGTAAAGGTGAGTATGGGAGCCTGGGTGGGCGGGCCCAACAACAGAACAGTAGAGAGAACCGGTTTGGTCTCCGCTGCTCATTGCCGCTACCGGCTTGGGAGAACCGGGCTGAACCGGTCAAATACCACCACTGCTCCCTTTGTGTTCGGAACAGCCAAGCTTAACAAAAGTTGATCTTACCAACCTCCAAGTATAAAGTAAGCAAGCTGGAATCATCAAACCCAACCCTCCCAAAAGTGAATTTCCTTGCAAGCAAGGTTGTTTCAAGCAAGAAGGAAGGCTTGAGGTTCTCCTCCCAGGAGGAGGGATAAACCATCAACCACAGGGCTATTTCTCAACTCTGTAATCGTGCATCTTGATATCCGCTGCCCGTAACTTTGGTCAACTCATGTGGGTTGGCGTTCGCAAGGAGCAATTGCAAAGAAATTACAAAACACCTGCAAAATCATGATTGGGGAGGAAAGGAGAATCAGGCCCTTGACCCAAGAAATAGTCCATGTAGATCGGACACAACTGAGGTGTACCAAGGACTAGGCTTGGATTATTAGTTGAAAGAATTGAAGGCAGAGCCAAGAAGCAAGAGGGAAATTTTTTTTAACCTACAATTTTCCAGGATAGGTTTGAGTCCTCCCTGGTGGAGCTGCCATAAGCTCATGTAGTCTCTCATCACAGATTGACTCCAATGATATAGAAGACACTGGCCAAGGTGCCCACCAACAGCAACAAGGAGCTCTTCTTCACACTGACAGCACCACTTGTGTTGCAGAAGGAATGTTTACAGCATTTCATTGAGAAAGCCATCACGCCAATATCAAACCCTACTTCAGGACAATTGGCAGAACATCCTTTGCTGATCAGTTCCTTGTGGTCTTCACCTACAGGAGAGGAAGAAAATTAACATGATTGTTTTGTCTCCATCATTTAAGTTTATTTTTTTGGTGTGGTGGCCTAGAGATGGAGCTCTCGGCTCACAATCAGGAGGCTGTGAATTCATTCCTAGGCAGAGGCAGATTTTTTTCTCTCTGGGCACATTGACAATATATATGCTGAACAAAACTCTGCATTGGTGACAGGAAGGGCATCTGGCCATTAAAATACTCTGTTTCATTCAGTTGCCCTGACTCCACCCCACAAGGGATTATGGGCTCATTAAAAGGAGATAATGATGATTTAATTTTATTTTTTTCAAGAGTAGCTAATTGAAATCATAAGTCTGGATGTTCTGGCTGCCAACTCTTTGGAAGAAGAACTCAACTACTTAAAAAAAAAACTATTATAACTAAAATGAGAAAAGGAAAGGATACAAAGTTGATTTATTTGATCAAGCTTAAAATAAAGACTATTTTCTATTCTATTTCATTCCATATTTTCTATATCCTATAACCTATCCTATTCTATTTTCTATTCTATTTTCTATTCCATTCCATTCCATATTTTCTATATCATATATCCTATCCTATTTTCTATTCCATTCATATTTTCTATGTCACATAACTTATATCCTATCCTATTCCATTCCATTGTAAAAGAAGTATTTGCTTGCAATTCTAGAGTGAAAAGCTCCCAGAGGGGTAAAAGTCACTTACCAGACCCTCTACCAAAATACTTTGTATAGCAGTAGCGATCAGTGTCATCACAGACCTTTAGGTCGATGCATTTGTTGTTATGGTCCACTTTGTCGCATGTGATGCATATGAGCGAAGACATTGCTAAGGGGCACACAGAAAGAAGCAAACAATTGCATTATAAAGTCACATCATGAAATGAACAGAGACACCTCGGCAATTTTGCAAAGTTTTACAAGAATCGTAAAATAAAAATAAATAGATAAATGGGAATGTAGGTAGTTCTCAAACATAGGAGGACAACTGAGCCCCAAATTTCCATTGCTAAGTGAGACATTTGTTAAGTGAGCCTTGCCCCATTCAGCAGCCATTCTTGCCCACAACCTTGAAGTCAAGTCACGGAAGTCATTAAGTGAATAACTTGGTTGTTAAATGTTTCCCCCTCCTCAATGACTTTGCTCATCGGAAGGTCACAAAAGGGGGGTCGCATTTGACCCTGGGATGTTGCAATCATCCTAAATACGAGTCACTGGTCGAGTGTCTGAATTTTCATCATGTAACCCTGGGGATATTGCAAGGATTGTTAAATGTGAAAGAAAGATCCTAGGAGTCATTGTAACTTCAAATGGTCACTAAATAAATGGTTGTCATTACTTTTTACAGATTACAGATTAACAGAGTTGGAAGGGACCTTGTAGGTCATCCAACCCCCTGCGCAAGCAGGAGATCCTACACTATTTCTGACAGATGGCAATCTAGTCTCTTCTTGAAAGCCTCCAGTGATGAAGCTCCCACCACTTCTGAAGGCAACTTTGGTTCCATGGGTTTGTTAGGGATAACATTGTTCACCCTAACTGTTTTAGGTGAAATACTAACTATAAATCATAGTTAGTGTATGCAGCTTTAAATGTAAAATGGCAATTGTGGGTGTGGTTATGAAAACCATATAAAAGTAGCAAGGCTACAGCTTGCTCTCTCTCTCTCTGGCTTTGATGATCCCTGATTACTGCTTGGAAGCGAGACTGCATTGCTCGAACGGGAGAGACAACAACGGACTGATTTATGT
>BLBF01000002.1:118167-132076 GCA_015471245.1 Laticauda colubrina | reverse complement strand
TGTTTAGCTTGTTTACCTAACCCTGGTTGGGGAACCCAGGCTTAACAGGGTTGATTGTTCTCACTGTCAGAAAATTTCTCCTTATTTCCAGGTTGAATCTCTCATTCCTCAGTTTCCATCCATTATTCCTTGTCTGGTCTACAGGTGCTTTTGAAAATAGCTTGACCCCGTCGTCACTGTGGCAGCCCCTCAAATACTAACATAAAAGTAAACATTCCCCTCACACATATGTGTTCGTCATTTCCGGCTCTAGGGGGCAGTGTTCATCTCCATTACAAAGCCGAAGAGCCAGCGCTGTCCGAAGACGTCTCCATGGTCATGTGACCAGCATCACTAAATGGTGAAGGTGCATGGAACACAGTTACCTTCCCACCAAAGAGGTCCCTATTTTTGTACTTGCATTTTTTATATGCTTTCAAACTGCTAGGTTGACAGAAGCTGGAACAAATAACAGGAGCTCACTCTGTTATGCAGTGCTAGGGATTCAAACCACCCAACTGCCGACCTTTCTGATCGACAAGCTCAGCCTCTTATCCACTGAGCCACTTTGTCCCTTCAAATAGTAAAACACTGCTATCATGTCTCCCCTGGTCCTTCTCTTCCCTAGACTAGCAAGGCTCAGTTCCTACAACCGTTCATCGTATGTTTGAGCCTCTAGCCGCCTAATCATCCTGGTTGCTCTTCTCTGCCCTCTAAAGTCTCAGCATCTTTTTTATAGTGTGGTGACCAAATCTGGATGCAGTGCTCTAGGTGTGGTCTTAGTAAAGGCCCTGTCACACTGGCCGACAGATGCAAAACGTTTGTAAAAAGGACACAGCGGATGAGAAAAATGTTCCATCCGTTGTTATCCGCTCTCAAAAGGGGCAAAAATTTGCATAACCAGAGCAGATAACACGGAAAGGAACGGACGGGGAGGACGCAGGGTGGATGGAAAGTGGATGCTCCACGGAAGCCTAGTGGATGGAAGCAGATGAGAGCGGATGGCACATCCGCAAGGCTTCCGGGGGAGCACAGCAAAACGGACGTGGAACGGATACAGCGGATGCAGAGCGGATGAAGCGGATGCACAGCGGATGAAGCGGATACAGAGCAGAAGCCTAGCGGATGCCAAGCAGAAGTCTAGTGGATGCCTAATGTTCACTGCACATGTAGGGAGGATGCATTGCGTCAGCCCCGCGGATATAAAGGGAAGCAGCTCCCAAGCAGGTCACCATTAAGAGGAAAGACCTGCTTCCAGACACATCAACTGCCTTGCCAGCCTGCCTGCCTTGCCAGCCTGCCTGCCTGCATGCCTGCCAGCCTTGCTGCCTGCCAGCCTTGCTGCCTGCCAGCCTTGCTGCCTGCCTTCCTGCCAGCCTTCCTGCCAGCCTTGCTGTCTGAGTGCCTGCCAGCCTTGCTTCCAGCCTGCCTGCCTGCCTGCCTTCCAGCCTCCCTGCCAGCCTCCCTGCCAGCCTTGCTGCCTGCTTGCCTGCCTGCCTGCCTGTCAGCCTGCCTTCCAGCCTCCCTGCCAGCCTTGCTGCCTGCCTGCCAGCCTTGCTGCCTGCCTGCCTGCAAGCCTTGCTGCCAGCCAGCAACCCCACAACCATGGGGAAGAAGAGAAAGCCTCAGCCATCTGCTGCCAGCCCTGGCATTAGGGACAGGGCCACCCTCCCACCCCCTGGCCCTCACTCTGCTTCTGCTGGGGCTACTGTAGCACGGGCTTGCTCTTCTGCGGCTGGGGCTTCTGCTGCTTCTGCTTCTGGAGGAGCTGATGCTGATGCTTATGGCGGTGGTGCTTCTGCTGGTGCTTACTCTGCTGAAGCTGCTTCTGGCAGTGGTGCTTCTGCTGGTGCTTACTCTGCTGAAGCTGCTCCTCGTCCTGCTGGTCCTGCTCATGCTCCTGGTCTTGCTTGTCCTGCTGGTCCTGCTCGTGCTCCTGGTCCTGCTCGTGCTCCTGGTCCTGCCGGCGCTCCTGGTCCTGCTAGAGCTGCTGGTGCTTACTCTGCTGCTGCTGATCCTTGTCCTGCTGGTGCTGGTGCTGCTGCTGCTGCTGCTGATGATGATCCTGCTGGTGCTGGTGCTGCTGGTGGTGTGGAGGAGCAGCCCCTATAACCTGGAAGCCCCTCTGATGAGGACTCATGTGGTCCTGCCAAAGGGAGGAAGAGGCATATGCGAGAACGGGAGAGGAGGCAATACTCCATCGAGGAGGAACATGAGGATGAGGTGCTGGAGTGGCTGAGAGAGAATGAGTATCTATGGCGGAAGGGACACAGGCTCTACAGGGACACCAAAAGGAAGCAGGCTGCTTGGAGAGAGAAGGCGGAGAGCCTGGGCTACACTTCGGAGGTGTTCCTCGGCTGGTGGAAACATATGCACACCTGGTACGGGAAGCTGCACCTCAAGAAATCTGGCCAGGCCGTGGTCAACCTGACGGATAGAGAGACCTACGTCATGGCCAAGTGCAGCTTCCTGGAGGGTGAGATCCACCACCGAGGAGCAGCCCCTCTCACAACCCTCTCTCTCAGGCAGCCTGCTGAGAGCCAGTCTTCTTCCGGCCGAGAGTCAGCTCCTGTCTCAAGACATGTTTCTGTGGGGCGTGCCATGGCGGAGAACCCGCAGACAGCAGTTTTAACCATGGCGGAGCGCGTGGAGGACTCCCTGGTGCAGTGGGAGAAAGGAGGTGGCACTTCCACCACAACCCTACCCGCATCCACCCCCAGCTCCACCTCCACAGAAAGGCAGAGAGCCAGACAGGAGGGAAAGAGCCACACTGTCCTGCTGGAGATAAGAGATACCCATCAGGAGCAGCATAGATATCCTCTCTCAGCTGGTACACACCAGTGCCCCATCCACCAATCGCAAGCCCTTCCTCACCTATGTGAACCAGACCCTCGTGGACATGGCGGAACCCCAGTACCAGGTGGTGAAGGACAGGATCACCGAGCTGCTTCACAGCCCTCCAGATCCAGATGAACCTGCTCCCACCCATTCCAGGTCTGCTCCTCCTCTCCAGGTGATGTCCCTCCCATTCCAAGGCTTTCCACAGGCCCTCACCTACCAGGGCTACGGCTACCAGGAGGTCCAGCAGCACAGGCAGCAGCCCTTCCCAGTCCAGGCACAGGCTCATTGGACACCACCGTTGCCACCGGTTCCAATGATGCCGGTGCCATCCATGCCACTGACGCCACCGATGCCACCCATGCCACAGATTCCACCTACGCCAGTCCTTACCCAGCTGCAGACCAGACAGCCCCACTACACTGCTCCTTCCTCCACCACACAGCCAAGCCCGGCCTCAGTACATCTGTCGTCGGTATTGGGACTGACACCTCATGGCATGGAGGAAGGAGCTCTCAACATCACGGGGCTGAGCCAGCTGTCTGAGAGCTTCCTCAACACACCGTCACGTGTTGTCCTCTCGGGGCCAGGCACCCCAATGACGCCACAGACCAGCACTCCAGCAGCAGCCACCTCCACAGCAACTGGACCCTTCACCCCTGAGACTGGGCACACCTCTGAGTGCCAGAGAAGAGTGCCAGAGAAGAGTGCCAGAGACTGGGTGGCTACCTGTTGACTTTATTTGGACACTTGACTTGGGTCATTTTTCTTTTACAGTTTGTGATTAGTAAAGTTTATCTTTGCTTCACACACTTGCTTCATTTATTTTTGTCAATAAAGTCTTGGTGGAAACTTTTAGAAATGGTTTAAGCCTTTGCATGCTTGTGGGATGGGTAAGGATAGCAGTGGGATGAGCAGGGATACCTTTGGGATGGGTAATAGCTGTGGGATGGGCAGGGATACCTTTGGGATGGGTAATAGCTGTGGGATGGGCAGGGATACCTTTGGGATGGGTAATAGCTGTGGGATAGATAAACCTCCAGTACAAGCATAGTGGGACTGTATGGTCCACCCTCCCCAGGTGCCACACTTATGGCCCTTCATTATCAATAACAATGTAAGCATTGATCCACACATGTCAACATAAACACAACTCTTTATTAAATGCCCTGTTCATTGTAAGCCCACCCAACATACATGGCCCAATCTCATCAGTGTGATGAGACAGGCTGAAGGAAGCATCCATTAAGCATCTATCATCCTGTCTTGCCACTCCATCGCTCCAGCTGGGGAGTTGCACCAGTGTTTCAGGAGGTTGCGCTGCTTCTTCCCTTCACGTGAAGCTCTGTTGGGGCCTTGCACATCCTCAGTGTCGATCAGGTTTTGCCCTTGCCTCCATTCCCCAGGCTCCATGTCCCCATTGCCTTGTTGCAGGTCCATGAGCCTGTTCTGCAAGACTGGGTAGCGGGTGCGCATGAGATTGTGCAGGATGCAGCAAGCTTCCACGATCCTCCTTACGGTCTCTGGGCGATGCTGCATGGTGGTGAGAAGTACCTGGAACCTGTTGGCCAGGATGCCAAAGGTGTTCTCCACCACCCACCTTGCCCTGGACAGCCTGTAGTTGAAGATCCTCTCTTCACGGGTGAGGAGTCTGGAAGTGTATGGCTTCATGAGGTAGGTTCTGAGGGAGAAGGCATCATCCCCCACGATGAAGTAGGGCACATCTTGCGTGTCGTTGGGCAGGGGGTCTGGATCTGGGAAGGCCATGATGAGGTTGTGTTCCAGCCCCTCCTTGAGGTCACTGGCGTTGTATACCTGGGCATCTGAACATACGCCATTGCCTGAAGTATCGATGTACATGAACTTGTAGTCAGCATCGACCATGGCGAAGAGGATGATGCTGAAGAAGCCCTTGTAGTTGAAATAATTGGACCCTGAGTTGGATGGAGCTTTGCAGGCCACGTGCTTGCCATCTATGGCTCCAACGGTGTGTGGGAAGTTCCACTTCTGATACCACTGCTCTGCAACTTTCTTCCAGCCTTCTTCAATGGAGGGACACTGGAGGAGCTCCTCCAGGTATTCTTCGATGATGGCCTGCACCACTTCTCTGACCACAATGCTGATGGTGTTGTGTGGCACCCTCCAGCCGTACTGCATGCTCCTGTAGGTGGTCCCTGAGGCCAGGTGGCGCAGAGTCAGTGCCACCTTGAGCCCAGGGTCCAGGCTGGGCCGGAAGTTGGTGCTCTGCTTGGTCAACCTGGGTGTCAGCCGCTCCACAACTTCATCAAACTTGGCTGGAGGCATCCTCATGAAGTTCTGGAATGCACGAGGGTCTTCGTTCCTGAGCTCCACCATCAGCTTGTTGTACAATCCGTACTCTGCTCTTCTCCCGATCCATCTTCGGACCCAGATGCTTCTTGGCCGCCTCCTTTACTTTGCATAGAACAAGAGAAAGAGCCTGTAGATGGCTTCGCACTGTTGCAGAACGATGATGGCTACCAAAAGGACTGTGTTATGATCCATGGTGGACATGACTGGATGCTGTGGAAGAGCAAGAGGCAGATGAAGGCTGCAGAGGTCTGCACAGCAGGGCTGCTGGTCTGAAAGTGAGATCCAGGTGAGTTGCTCCCCCTTTTTATAGGCAATATAGGTTTTCCCCTATGTGTCCTTTTGCATCTGCTAGGCATCCTCTAGACATCCTTAATATCCGAGATAGGTCCCCCCTGTGAACGTTTTTTCCATTTTAAATGCTTTCTTTGCGAGCTGCATCCGCTTTCATCCATTCTCCGTCCGTGCTACTAACGCTGCGCGTCTGTTCCACGTCCGTTCCGCTTCCTCCGTGTCTGCTTTCTGCTGGAGAGGATTTGAGTTGTGCAGATGCGCAGAGGATGCCTAGCGGATGTAGCAGACACGTAACGGATGACGACGGATGCAGAACGGATGTTTCCCGTATGCCTAGTGGATGCAGAATGGATGCGTTGGATACATTTTCTGCTCAAAAAGTTTTGAGCAGCTCAAAACTTTTTGAGCAGCTCAAAACTTTTTGAGCAGATGAAATGTCAGTCGACGGATGCTGGACAGATAGAGAGGAAGAAAAATGGACGCAGTGAGGACAAAATGGAAGCATCGCGTTAACCAACAGATGGCAAGTGTTTTTCTTCGTTTTACATCCTCTTTCCATCCATTGGTGCAGTGTGACATGGGCTTAAGGCTTTATAGCAAGGATCTTCAAACTTGGCAAGTTTAAGACTTGAGGATTTCAACTCCCAGAATTCCTGAGCTGGAGGATTATCATGACTGGAGGAGGAATTCTGGGAGTTGAAGTCCACAAGTCTTAAAGCTGTCAAGTTTGAAGATCCCTGCTTTATAGAGTCGTATTAGTACCTCACTTGATCTTGATTGTATCCTTCTGTTAATGCAATTTAGGATTATGTTGGCTTTATTGGCTGTCACTGCACACTGCTGGCTCCTATTTGGTTGTTATGGAGTAAGCAAGCAAGCCAACATGGTGTATGATTAGAGGACTGGAGGCTAAAGCATTTAAAGAAGAGTCAACTCTCAAAAGACCTCTAGCTGAAGCCATACTTTACTTTGCTTCATTTCTACCATGCTATGCATGTGGGTGGGAGTCGAATGTAGAATGTGTTCCTCTACAATGTCAGACATAACAGTGATAAGGCTCCTGAGACCCAAAGTCAGCTCAACATGCCCCAACAAAAGCAATTGAGAGTGATGAGAAGTTCATCGCCTGCTTGGTTGGTTAACATGACCTGTGACATGATGGGGGTGATGGACAATATCTATTCTTTAATTATACTAAAGCGTGAGAATTATTCAGAGTTGGTTTCACATTTGAACGTGCTGATATAATATGCATAATAAACAGGATCTTGGAGAAAAGCTATAGTCTCAAGAGTCTTCAATTGATCGAGAGCATTACTCAGAACCATGCCAGAACAGTTGCAGGAATTGGGTGTGTCTAGTTTAATGAAAAGAAGGACTGGGGAGGTGATATGATGGCAGTCTTCCAATATCTGAGGGGCTGCCACAAATAAGAGGGAAACAACTTTGTCTCCAAGGCACCTGAGGGCAAGACAAGAAGCAACAGATGGAAACTCATCAAGGAGAGAAGCAACTTAGAACTAAGGAGAAATTTCGTGCGGCTGTTGATAATAATAGGATGGCCAACATGATCGCCAACATCCGATGATGGATATGAAAAGAGGAGGAGGAGGTCTCTTGTCTGTCTAAATTCCAGTATTTGAGAGGCTGCCACAGAGAGGAGGGGGTCAATTTATTTTCCAAAGCACCTGAAAGCAAAACAAGAAACAATGGATGGAAACTAATCGAGGAGAGAAGCAACCTGGAATGAAGGAGAAATTTCCTGACAGTGGGAACAATTAACCAGTGGAATGGCTTCCCTCCAGTAGTTGTGGGTGCTCCATCACTGGAGGTTTTTAAGAAGAGATTGGACAACCATTTGTCTGAGCAGGGGGTTGGACTAGAAGACCTCCAAGGTCCCTTCTAACTCTGTTATTCCATAATTCTGACACTATCTAGTCTATGCTCTGGTTAGCACCTATCCCAATCCACACATTTGAATAAAAAGCGGATTCTTTCATACTACTGCATGATTCCTTTTTTTTTTTTAAACTGTAAAGGATAAAGTATATAGTCAGAAGTTCCCTTTAATCTGGAATGAAAGCTTCGCAGAGAATAAATTGTGAATTTTGCCTTCTACTCTCACTTGGGCTGAAGAGAGACTTGGGGAGAAACTTGGAAATTCGTCAACAGATCTGTGAACAAGGTTGAAGTCTCGACATGGATTGTTTGCAAGTGCTGTGGAATTCAACCACACGGTCTGAACCAAGGATCAGAATACAGCTGGAAGGGACCTTGGAGGTCTTCTAGTCCAATTCCCTGATCAGGTAGGAGACCCTATCCCATTTCAGACCAGTGACTGTCCAGTCTCTTCTTAAAAACCTCCAGTGATGGAGCACCCACAACTTCTGGTGGCCAGCTGTTCC
The DNA here is from genome assembly GCA_015471245.1 of Laticauda colubrina. Classification (NCBI taxonomy): domain Eukaryota; kingdom Metazoa; phylum Chordata; class Lepidosauria; order Squamata; family Elapidae; genus Laticauda; species Laticauda colubrina. The sequence goes on along the minus strand of BLBF01000002.1, from coordinate 124,232 downwards.
ACTGATCAATTGTCCTCCCTGTTAGGAAGTTTCTCCTTCATTCTAGGTTGCTTCTCTCCTCGATTAGTTTCCATCCATTGATTTTTGTCCTGCTTTCAGGTGTTTTGGAAAATAAATTGACCCCCTCCTCTTTGTGGCAGCCTCTCAAATACTGGAGTTTAGACAGACAAGAGACCTTCAGAAAGAGGAATTGATATTTAAACAGCCCTCATTCCTATCTCTCCTTGTTCTCCCTCATCACAAAGACTGTCACACTCACCTCTCAAGAATGTCTCTGAACTTTGTTCCTCCTGTCACAGAGTTAAAACAAACCACTATGGGTCAGATTGTTTTACAGCTTTGGAAAGTATGTGGTCAGCTAGTTTTTCTTCATGTAAATTATTCACATTTTACTTCATTATTTTGACCTTGAAGGGGGGGATTTCTTGGAGGTTTTATTTTACATACATCCTACCTGTTTTGGTCAAGTGGTATCTGTTTGGAAAGTAGGGGGAACCTGGAACCCCCATAGAGAGTATCCTTAGGTGGTGGATTGGGGAACCTCTACCCGTATGGTTTTTATGCTGTAATGGCGGGTTGGAAGGAATCAAATGCTTCCTGTGTGTTCTGACCTAGGCTTCACAAAATCACAAAGCAAACTCGTCCTGACAAAACCCCTTTTTATTAGACTAATGTGAATTCGTATTCACATCCAACAAAGTCCTGGCAAACAGTCTTTCAAGAGTGAATTGCAACCACAGACCTTATCAGGCTTGGAGAGCTGCCAGACCAGTAGCTTCCAAGCACAACACTATACAAGAAAATACTTGGCAAGGAGTCTCTGAGAGTCATGAAAAAATCTTCACACTAATTAAACAAACTAATTGTAAACACTACTCCCCTTTCGCTCTTTATTCCCTTTGAAAGGGGTCATTCACCTGAACCTTTACTCCCGAGTTGACCCTTGTTCCTCAGCTGTTCCCTTCTCCTGGCAGCTCTGTGCATGCGCACATCGGGAACAGGCTCCAGCTGTTCTTCTGCCCCACTGATCTCCTACTCCAAAGGCAGCTGATAACTGTCGGACAGCCCCGGCCCCATCTCTGCCTCTGACACAGAGTCTTCATCAGAGCCTTCCCCAGACTACAGGACTGACACATGTTCCTCCTCAACCTCCTCACTGTCCAGGCCACAACAGTGACAGTTGGCGGGGGGGCTACCCAGTATGGCTTTATGCTGTAATAGCAGGTTGAAAGGATTCAAATACCTTCCATAGACCAACAGGCCCGGTGAGGGGAAGCTGGCTCATCAATATTGACTGAAGGCAGAAGCCTTATTGGTCAGAACAGTTTCAGAAGAACAGCACACGATGTGGTGTCAGCCATTTGAGCAGTGTGTGCACAGCAGTGTAGAAAGCAAACCGAAGATGGCTACACTATATATTTCCCAGGAAAATCATGACAATGGTGGCAAAACCTAAATTAAATGGCTGCAAAGGAGGCCCAGGCAAGAAGAAGAACCTCATGGCTTCAAAATCTACGGGACTATTTTGAACAAAACTCAGCAATACTTTGTTGTGCAGCTGTTGATAACAATAGGATGGCCAACATGATCACCAACATCCAATGATGGATATGAAAGAAGGAGGAGGAGGAGGAGGAGGAGTATCTGTTTCCAATTGCCTGTTTGCCTTGCTTGGATATTCAGGTAATCCTCAACGTACGACTACAACTGAGCCCAAATTTTCTGTTATTAAGCAAGGGAGCTCTTTAATATGTTTTGGCCCATTTTATGAACTTTATAGTTGTTAAGAGAAACGTTACAGTTGTTAAGTTAGTGACACAGCTGTTAAGTGAATCTGGCTTGTAAGAAAGTCTCAAAAGGGGATCACGTGATTCCCCGGGACACTGTAACGGTCATAAATATGAGCCAGTTGCCAAGCATCGGAATTCTGATTACGTGACCATGGGGAAGCTGTAATGGATGTAAGTCAAGGACCAACCTATATTGTTTGATTTTAGAGTATTCTTGCTTAATAATCAGAATAGACAATTGGAAGGGACCTTGGAGGTCTTCTAGTCCAACCCCCTGCTTAGGCAGGAAATGTTGTATCAGACAAATGGCTATTCAATCTCTTTTCTAAAAACTTCCCTGTGTTGGAGCATTCACAATTTCTAGAGGCAAGTCATTCCACTGATCAATTGTTCTAATTTCAGGAAATATATTCTTAGTTCTAGGTTGGTTCTCTTCTTGGTTAATTTCCACCCATTGCTACTTGTCCTGATTGACCCCGTCTTCTTTGTGGTAGCCTCTCAAATACCAGAATACTGCTATGGTGTCCCCACTAGTCCTTCTGTTTTCTAGACTAGCTATATCCAAATCCTGTAATCGTTCTTCAGGTTTTAGTTTCCAGGCCTTTAATCATCTTTGTTGCTCTTCTCTGCAATTTTTCCCAAGTTTCAACATCTTTTTTGTAATGTGGCAACCAAACCTTGATGCAATACTCCAGGTGTGGCCTTACTAAGGCTTAATAAAGCAGTACTAAGACACGTCACGTGATTTTGATTCTATGCCAAGGACCTCTATTCGACAGATTAACAGAGTTGGAAGGGACCTTGTAGGTCATCTAGTCCAACCTTCCCTCCAGTGGTGGGCTGCAATTGTTTTTAACAACCGGTTCTCTGGTTGGGTAGGCATGGCCAGGTCATCTGACTGGGTGGGTGACATCATTCATCACACCCAGCCCCACTTCCCAGCCACTTGCCTCAAAGGAAGAGGTAGGATTCAGCTGGTGGGGCTAATCCCACTACTAGCTGGTCATTTTCAGGCTATTTTTGCTTCCCCCCCTGCAAATGGCTCAAAAAACCAGCTAAAAAATAAGCCAAAAATGGCCTGAAAAACTTCCTGAAAATGCCCCCAAAACAGGCCAAAAAATGGGTGGGGGTGGGGCCAGCCAATGGTGGGATTTGCTGGTTCACTGAACTATGCCTAATCTTAACTACCGGTTCACGAGAACTGGTGCGAATCAGCAGCATCCTACCTCTGAATCCCTCTCTCCACCACCACCCTATTAGGAGACCCTTCTGAGAGATGGCAGTCCAGTCTCTCCTTGAAAGCCTCCAGTGATGAAGTTCCCACAACTTCCCAAGGCAACTTCTTTTCCATCGGTTGATTGCTCTCACTGTCAGAAAATTTCTCCTTATTTCCAGGTTGAATCTCTCCTTGTTCAGTTTCCATCCATTGTTCCTTGTCTGCCCTTCAGGTGCTTTGGAACACCTATCGATTTGGATCTATCAGAACGCTGGCTTTCCACAGATTCCTTAGCATTGTTGGATGTGGCTTGTGGTTTGAACACAAGCACGAATAAGTTCCCAGTGGAATTTGTGGTTGGATTCATACATGTCCTATGAAACCAAAAAGTTTTCTCCTTTCGTTATTATCTTGCCTGTATGCCCATTATATTCATGGGCATGTGCTGCTCCAGGCAACCTTCTGGCCTCTTTTCGAAATGACCTCTTAGCAAAGATGTAGAACAAGATTGTTTTCCAAACGGTGTGCTTTGTTCAGCACTAGGGATGAATCAATCCCAACCTTTTCAAGGTTGTGCCTTCCGTGTTGAAGCCCCCTGGGCTGGTCTTGAAGAATGCCCTCACTACATTTGAGATGGGGGGAAGGGTTTGGATCTGCAGAAGAATGCCCTGGTTGGAAATTCATGGCAGTGGAGAAGGTTAGGGTGGAAATGTAACTGGGCAAATGGTGGGAAAAGAGGAGGAGGAGGAAGAGGAGGAGGAGGAAGAGGAGGAGGAGGAGGAGGAGGAGGAGGAGGAGGAGGAGGAGGAGGAGGAGGAGGAGGAGGAGAGGACTGTGGGGTCCTTAGTGTTTTCTGAGCTTGGTGGTTTTCTTGCAAACATTTCATTACCCAACGAGGTAACAACATCAGTGCTAAAGGGGAGAGGGAGGAGCAGGAGTATGTGATCCTTGATGCTCTCTGAGCTTGATTGTTTTCTTGCAGATGTTTCACAGCCCAATTAGGTAATGTCAGGAGTGCTACAAGGGAGTGGGGTTTGTGGAGGAGGAAGGGGAAGGAGAAGGAGATGAAGGTGAAGAAGAGGAAGAAAAAAAGGAGAGGGAGGAGGAGGAAGAAGAGGAGGAGACTTAGAATAACTTTATTATCACTTTAAAGTACACTAATCAGCATACATTAAAATGAAATTTCATTGCATACAGCTCTCAAAAGGTCAAAAGGTCAATATATACTACATAAACATGACTAAATAAATAAATGCAAATTTATGCATAAATCTGAAGTCCTGCTAGAAATACTTGGAAATCTTCTCCCATGGGGAGCAACAGAAACACACCCTGAAGTGAGTGTGTGGGCTCTGTGCAAATGAAGAAAGAAGAAGGAAAAGGAGGAAGAAGGAGGAGAAGAACCAGGAAGAGAGAGGAAGAGAAGGAAACCAAACCCTCTCTCATTCAGCAATTCAAACTCCCAGAAACTTCTCCCAAGCAGTTGCTGCTTCTTTATCTGTTCTGAAGAAAGGCATTTTGAGTGGGAGGGACCAGCATGAGACAACAGGGGTGAGTTTGTGTTTGTGTATGTTTGCTTATAGGTGTGGCAGGATTTGCAATGACTTCATCCTGTTGCTGTTTGCTACTAGGTGGTAGTTGCTGGCAGATTCTTTCCAAAATCCCTAATTAAGTCCCATCCCATCTGGAGTGGTGATATTAGAGTTTACACATTGCTCAAAACCCCAGGCAGGCAGCAAAGGTGAGGGTTTTTGGTTCTCCTTTTCACACACACACACACACACCAAACCTAGCGGTGGAGAGATATTTGGCCATGGTCTGGAAAAAAAAAAAACTCTAATTTTTCCCTATCTGTCTGTTGCTAAGTGAGACAGTTGTTAAGAGAGACAAATGTCCCACTTAACAACCTTTCTCCCCATAGTTGCTAAGTGAATCACTTAGCAAACATGAGTTTATTTTGTGTTAACTTTGCTTATCTGTGTTCCTGGCATCTTCCCAACTGTATTATTGCCATGCCTTCACATCTGGAATTCTTGTTCCTGCCCTGCCGAAGAAATTCCTTGATTTTGCCTTGATTGGACTTTTAGTTACAGCTTTTGTTGACCACATTTTGGACTTGATTCTCTGCAGCCAAAGGTTGTTCCTGGGAGATTTTTTCTCCAGCCCAGAAGGTAACCTGGACATTGGGGGCAAAGTTGGAGGTAATAAAGGGACTCCTACTGATTATCTGACTGGGTTGCCTTTGTGCCGTGTCATCACAAGGTCTTTTTGAAGGGTAGCGGCATTGTCGGTGGTTTTGAATAGTTTTACTTCATCTGCGAAAAGAACACAGTTGCTTTTTTTGGGAATTCTAGGAATGGCCATCTTCACATCTGAATGGTGGTACCCAAGCCGGGGAAGGTAGCTGGCAGCATTGAGAAATTGGCAAAAAAAATTGAGGTAGGTCAGCAAAGAGATGTTTTCCCCCCAAATGGAAGTTGACTAAGTGTGTTGTGACTTACAAAAGCTGACTCAAGCATTTGTGCAGACTTCAGGGTGACATAGGATGCCGGGCTGCCCTGCTTCTCTTTATTCCTCCAACCCACCCCTTAAGCTCTTTTACAGGGAGGGGTGGAAAATAAGGCAGGTGTCCCATGCCCTGCCCTGGCTGGAATGCTCTTTATTGCCAGCCTGTTTGGAGGTCTGCTGCAATTAAGACAAAATGATAGAGAGTCTCAAAGGAGGGGCGGCTTTGAAACCCCGGAAGGCCAGATGCTGACCTGTTCCATGCCATGCCCTGTCTGTTTCACCGTCGCATGCAAACACCTGCACGTAAATAGCTACAGGAATACTTGGAAGTCAAGATGGAATTAGCAAAGATGGCTAAATTGACGGTTTTGTTCAAGGGAAAAAAAAATACGAATATTTTTGTTCCTGCCTGGAAACCACTTCTGGACTTTGTACTTGGAAAAAACATGAAAGTTTGATTTTGGGCTTTAGCAATTTGATAGCTTATAGCAGGGGTCTTCAAACTTGACAGCTTTAAGATTTGTGGACTTCAACTCCCAGAATTCATCCTC
>BLBF01000002.1:106832-118157 GCA_015471245.1 Laticauda colubrina | reverse complement strand
ATTCTGGGAGTTGAAGTCCATAAGTTGCCAAGTTTGAAGACCCTTGGCTTATAGAAATGGCTAGTTAATATGATCATGTGATAAGTAAAAAAAAAGTTGAGGTTTGATGTTAAGGCTTTATTCTACTGCACCAAAGGGAGCCGGAAGTCAATTGCTTTTTCTTCTTTCTTTTTCCCTTTTTCTTTCCCTCACTTTTCTTTTCCCTTTTCCCTTCCTTGTTTTACTTTTGAAATTTCTTTGAATGTTACATTAACTCAGGAATAATGATAATAATTATGCTTCATTCATAACATCAAGCCAATGGTAAAACCAGGATTTCTGTTTGTCCATCTGAAGATAAGACATACCAGCTATATTCAGAAAATGTTGAATTAATGGGCATTTGCAGCCTTTCAGAGTTTCCGCAAAGGGTGCTCAATTCTGGATTTTATCTATAGGCGGTCCTCAAATTACAACCACTAGAGAACCCCCGATTTCTCTTGCTAAGTAAAAGATTTGCTAAGTCAAATTTGCCCCATTTTATGACCTTTTCTTGCCACCATTGCTAAGCGAGTCACAGCCATTGTTGGATTAGTACCATGGTTGTTAAGTGAGTCTGGTTTTCCCATCGACTTGGCTTATCAAGAAGATTGTGAGAAAAACGGTCATAAGTCACTTTTTTCAACGCCAACTTCAAACGGTCATTAAGTGAACCATTGTAAGTTGAGGACTTACATTGTAAGTTGAGGACTGCGCTTATCTGTCCGTCCCTCCATCCCTCCATCCAATTTATCCATTTTACTGAAAGATAACTCTGGGCAGGTCAAAAATGTTTTTTAAAAATGGAAAAAAATAAATAAAACTATAATAAATAAAATACTACAAAACTATAGAAATACAAAAGTTGGACAAACTTCCCCTTGCCAGCAGTACTGAGGGGCCAAAAAAAAAGCATCGTCTCAAAGGAGCATCACGCCAACCCTTCTGTCTGCAAAGCAGGAAGAGGGATGGACAAGATGAGCTCCGATATCCCATCCCTTCTACAAATCTGTGTCCACAAAGGCTGGTTTTTCCTTCCTTCCTGAAACCAAAGCCATGAATTCACATGACACGCCTGCCCGGTGACCCCACTATAGTTTTCCTAGCTGATCCAAGATGGGGTTAAACCACCAACCCTCTAACTAACCCCAATGGTTTAGGTTTATGCCCAGTGTTAGGTGAAAGGATGATTGCTTGTTTTTAAACCATGGATCTCAACTGCCCAGCTGTATTTTAACTTTTTCAATCCGGTAGATGGATTTAGTTTTGGGGTCAGGCTATCCTTGGCACCAAGACAATGAGGGTCATTGAAGAAACCATAGTTGGCTTAAATCAGGCTAAATCAGGATGCTAAAGAGCCATTTGTAAAGACAGGTCTGGTTTTGTTTTTTAAACAAAGATGTTGGGACTCTAGAAAAAGTACAGAGAAGAGCAACCAAGATGATGAGTGGACTGGAGGCTAAAACACTCGAAGAATGGTTGCAGGAACTGGGCTTGGCTAGTCCAGTAAAGAGAAGGACCAGTGGAGACATGGTCACAGTCTTCCAATATTTGAGGGGTTGCCACAGAGAGGAAGGGGTCAAACTCTTTTTCAAGGCACCCAAAGGCCAGACAAGAAATAATGGATGAAAATTGAACAAGGAGAGATTCAACCTGGAAATAAGGAGGAATTTTCTGACAGAACAATCAAGCAAATGGAACAGAAGTTGCTTTCAGATCTTCATCCTTGGAAACTTTCAAGAAGACACTGGACTGCCCTCTGTCAGAAACGGTGTAGGATCTCCTGCTCGGCCGGGGGGGGGGGGGTTGGTTGGACTAGATGACCTACAAGGTCCCTTCCCACTCCGTTAATCTGTTCTTTCAATATTTCCCCCATCCAAAATAACAATTTGCGGGTTGAGACCAGATCCCGACAACCATGCGGAATAACTGGACGGCTTCTTGGCGAGCCAACGTTTTACCAAACCTGGCATTGCAGGCGGTCCAGATCTTTGAATCCCACCGGGGGGGGGGGGGGGGGGGGAGGGCTTCAGCTCCCTTGGCACCTTAGGACACCGGCCCGGCTGGGATGGTGTCCGATCCCCCTTCCCCGCCCCGAGCCACGAATTGCAGCATCGCGATGCACTTCCTAGGACGCAGCCACAAACCAGGTGGGTTTCGACCTTCCCACCGGGGGAGGCGGAGAGCCTTACCTGTCTGCATGCAGAGGAGGCCGGCTAGCAACGCGGCGAAGAGCGGCTTCATGGTGAGCGGCCAGTGGCGGTTGAACGGACCGGGGGAGGAAGAGGAGGAAGAAGAAGCGGCGGCGGCGCCTGCATCGCTCCAGCATTTAAGGAACGCGCGGCGAGGGCGGGGTGAGCAGCCGGTGACTCCTCCCCCTGCCCTGCGGAACGGCCGGAGACTAGCCTCTGCGGCGTCCTGCTTGATCCCTGCGTCAGAGACACAGCTGCAGGGAGTCTAAACGGCTCCCTTAGCCCCTGCGCGGCTAAGCCGTGGGTCGCGTCTCCTAACCTTAGTCTTTCCGCCCTCCCACCTCCGCCCTTCCACTCTCCAGTCGAAGTTTCCCTGGATTTGCCCAGAGAAACCAAAACTGGGGCACCCCGCGCTTGGTTAGCAGGAGGCAGGGGGCTGGCTGACCCTCGGGCGTGGGGAGAGTGGCTGAGCCGGGAGGTGTGTGTGGCATACCTTCTAACCCCAGCCTTTCCACTTTCCCAGCCCAGTTCTTCTACTCTCCAGTTGGAATCCCTTATCCAGCCAGTTGGCCAAAATTGGAAACACACACACACACACACACACACACCTTGACTAACGAGAGGCAGGGGGCAGGGGCTGACATCCCAGGGGTACCAAAAGTACTTTCCCAAAAGGCAGCTGGACTTCCTTGGATTTTTTTTTCCTCCTTGAGAACGTTGTACTTCTCGTCAAGAAGATTTGAAGAAGTTCCTTGGATGAGAAGTGAAACGTTTTCAAGGGGGAAAACACACACACAAACACACACACACACACACCAGAATGTCCAGTTGTCTTTTGGAAAAGCAACCTTGGGGCAACCATGACCTGGATGATGGAGCATCTCCATAGACATGACAGTCCAATGGTCCTCTCTCTTCCAGCCACAACACCAGGTCAACTGTGGGGGTGACCCTCAAGAATGCTCCATTCCATCAGTGGGACAGGGTCCTTCTCCCCACCTTCCATGGAGACTTTGGGGTACCAAAACTGGGAGGGGCTACAGGCTCCATTCCTGGAAGTGGCAGCTGCTCTCCTGCCCAGATCTCCAATGGATCATTCTGGTTCTCCTGGTTTGTGATGGAGGCTTTGTTTTCTCTTCTCTTCCCTGTGTTTTCCTTTCATTTACTGCTCTTTAAAGACGATGGCCCCTTTTCCTGCTGCTGTGCATTTCCTCTTGCAGGGATTACATCACGTCTTGCCCAGCTCAATGACAGAGGTTGCTTCTCCGCATCCTGAGGCCAAGGTGGCCTTCGAATCATCTCTGCCCTTGGGCAGAAAAAGGAGGAAGAGAAGCAAGGAAGGATAAGAAAACAAAAAGAAAAAAAGAAGCATTGACTTCCAACTCTCTCTGTTGCAATAAAATAAGACATCAGTATCAGATCACTACTTTTTGCATTTGCATAATAATATAAAATGGCCATTTTTTATAAAAATATGTCAATCTATTCAGTAAAACCCAAAGTCAGAGTTTCATTCTTCTCCACATCAAGCACAAAGTTCAGAAGCAGTTTACAAGTGGAAACAAAAGTACTTATATTCTTTTCTTTAATCAAAGAGGTCAGTTTTGCCATTTCAGCCAACTCCATCAGCTTCTGCAATCCTTCATCTATGGTAGGAATCAAAGTGCATACAATATACCATTTTTGTGCGTACAATATAGTCTTGCTGTTCTCAACATAGAAAGCTCCAATTTTTTTTCTCCAGTTCCCTTTTTCATTAGGCCTTTGCTTCTCTTCTCCTTCTGTCACGCCACGTCTTTTCAAATTTACTTTTGTATTTTGCATCTTATCATATTTTATTACTCAGTAAAAATGCTAAAACTTGAATCATCTCCATCATTGAAGCCGTGCCTGTATGACACCCCAAACCATAAATCGGTTTTGAAAAACCCAGGATATTTCTGTAAGCAATGGACTTTTCCCCTTCAACTGAAAAGAATGAACTTCTGAAATTTAGGTCCTTCAAAAGGAATTCTTTATTGAAAAGAAGTGATCCTGGTACTAGTCAAAGCAGAATCTAAAGCCCCTGTCACACTGCACCAACGGATGCAAAGAAGATGTAAAACGGACAAAAAAGCTTGCCATCCGTTGGTTAACGCGATGTATCCATTCTGTACTCACTGCCTCCGTTTTGCTTCCTCTCTATCCGTCCAGCATCTGTTTATGGACGTTTCATCCGCTCAGAAAGTTTTGAGCTGCTTTTGCGCGGAAAATGTATCCAATTCGTCCGTTCTGCATCCTCTAGGCATCCACTAGGCATCCGTTCTGCATCCATTACGCATCCGCTATTCCCGCTAGGCATCTGTTCCGCATCCGCGCAACTCGCATCCGCTCGAACGCAGGGAGGAAGCGGAACGGACGCAGAACGGATGCAGAACGGATGCCTAGCGGATGCAGCATGGAAACAAAGCATTTAAAACGGAAAAAATGTTCGCAGAGGGGACCTATCTCGGATATTAAGGATGTCTAGAGGATGCCTAGAGGATGCCTAGAGGATGCAAAGGGACACCTATACTGCCTATAAAAAGGGGGAGCAACTCACCTGCATCTCACTTTCAGACCAGCAGCCCAGCTGTGCAGACCTTTGCAGCCTTCATCTGATTCTTCCTCTTCCACAGCATCCAGTCATGTCAACCGTGGATCGTAACACAGTCCTTTTGGCAGCCACCATCTTTCTGCAACAGTGCGAAGCCATCTACAGGCTCTGTGAACTCTACTACGGGAAGAAAAAGAGGCAGCCAAGAAGCGTCTGAGTCCGAAGATGGATTGCCAGAAGAGCAGAGGACGGACTGTACAACAAGCTGATGATGGAGCTCAGGAACGAAGACACTCGGGCGTTCCAGAACTTCATGAGGATGCCTCCAACCATGTTTGACGAAGTTGTGGAGTGGCTGAGACCCAGGTTGACCAAGCAGAGCACCAGCTTCCGGCCCAGCCTGGAACCTGGTCTCAAGGTGGCACTCATTCTGTGCCACCTGGCCTCCGGGACCACCTACAGGAGCATGCAGTACAGCTGGAGGGTGCCACACAACACCATCAGCATTGTGGTCAGAGAAGTGGTGCAGGCCATCATCGAAGAATACCTGGAGGAGCTCCTCCAGTGCCCCTCCACTGAAGAAGGATGGAAGAAAGTTGCAGAGCAGTGGTATCAGAGGTGGAACTTCCCACACACCGTTGGAGCCATCGATGGCAAGCACGTGGCCTGCAAAGCGCCAGCCAACTCAGGGTCCTCTTATCACAACTACAAGGGCTTCTTCAGCATCATCCTCTTCGCCATGGTCGATGCTGACTACAAGTTCATGTACATCGATGCTTCAGGCAACGGCTCATCTTCAGATGCCCAGGCATTCAACGCCAGTGACCTCAAGGAGGGGCTGGAACGCAACCTCATCGTGGGCTTCCCAGATCCAGACCCCCTGCCCAACGACATGCAAGATGATGCCTTCTCCCTCACAACCTACCTCATGAAGCCCTACACCTCCAAATACCTTACCCGTGAAGAGAGGATCTTCAAGTACAGGCTGTCCAGGGCAAGGCGGGTGGTGGAGAACGCCTTTGACATCCTGGCCAACAGGTTCCAGGTACTTTTCACCACCATGCAGCATCGCCTAGAGACCATGAGGAGGATCATGGAAGCTTGCTGCATCCTGCACAATCTCATGCGCACCCTCTACCCAGTCTTGCAGAACAGGCTTGTGGACCTCCAGCAAGGCAATGGGGACATGGAGCCTGGGGAATGGAGGCAAGGGCGAAACCTGATAGACACTCAGGATGTGCAAGGCCCCAACAGAGCCTCACGTGAAGGGAAGAAGCAGCGCAACCTCCTGAAACACTGGTGCAACTCCCCAGCTGGAGCAGTGGAGTGGCAAGACAGGATGGTAGATGCTTAATGGATGTTTCCTTCAGCCTGTCTCATCACACTGATGAGATTGGGCCATGTATGTTGGGTGGGCCTACAATGAACAGGGCATTTAATAAAGAGTTCTGTTTATGTTGACATGTGTGGATCAATGAATAAATTGTTATTGATAATAAAGGGCCAAAGGTGTGGCACCTGGGAGGGTGGGCCATACAGTCCCACTATGCTTGCACTGGAGGTTTATCTATCCCACAGCTATTACCCATTCCAAAGGTATCCCTGCCCAACCCACTTCTATCTTAACCCATCCCACAAGCATGCAAAGGCTTAAACCATTTCTAAAAGTTTACACCAATACTTTATTAAAAAAAAGAAATGAAGCAAGTGTGTGAATCAAAAATAGACTATTAACAAGAACCTATAAGACAAAAATGAGTCTCTGGCACTCCTCTTGGTCGCTCAGTCTCAGGGGTGAAGGGTGCAGGTGCTGTGGAGGTGGCTGGTGCTGGAGTGCTTGTCATCAGCTCCTCCAGCAGCAGAAGCAGCAGAAGCCCCAGCCCCAGAAGAGCGAGCCCGTGCTGCAGAAGCCCCAGGAGAACCAGAGTGAGGGCCAGGGGGCGGGATGGTAGCCCTGTCCCTCTTGCCAGGGCTGGCAGCAGATGGCTGAGGCTTGCTGTGCTTCAGCATGGTTGTGGGGTTGCTGGCTGGCAGGGAGGCTGGCAGGAACCAAGGCAGGCAGGAAGGCTGGCAGGGAGGCTGGCAGGAAGGCTGGCAGGCAGGCTGGCAGGCAGGCAGGCAGACATGAACCAAGGCTGGCAGGAAGGCTGGCAGGCAGACATGAACCAAGGCTGGCAGTGAGGCAGGCAGCAAGGCTGGCAGTGAGGCAGGCAGCAAGGCTGGCAGGCAGGCACCAAGGCTTGCAGGCAGGCTGGCAGGCACCAAGGCTGGCAGGAAGGCTGGCAGGCAGGCAGGCAGGCAGGGAGGCAGGCAGGCACCAAGGTTGGCAGGCAGGCATGAACCAAGGCTTGCAGGCAGGCAGGCACCAAGGCTTGCAGGCAGGCATGAACCAAGGCTGGCAGGCAGGCAGGCACCAAGGCTGGCAGGCAGGCATGAACCAAGGCTGGCAGGCAGGCACCAAGGCTGGCAGGCAGACTGGCTGGCAGCAAGGCTGGCAGGCAGGCAGGCAGCAAGGCTGGCAGGCAGGCAGCCAGCAAGGCTGGCAGGGAGGCTGGCAGCAAGGCTTGCAGGCAGACATGCAGGCAGGGCAGGCAAGGCAGTCAATCCGTCCGGCAGCAGGTCTTTCCTCTGAATGGCGACCTGCTTCTGAGATTCTTCCGTTATATCCGCGGGGCTGACGCAATGCATCCTCCCTGCATGCGCAATTAACGCTCGGCATCCGCTAGGCTTCCACTGTGCATCCGCTTCATCCGTTCTGCATCCGCTGTATCCGTTCCGTGTCCGCTTTGCTGAGGTCCCCTGGAAGCCTAGTGGATGCGCCATCCGCTCTCATCCGCTTCCATCCGCTGGGCTTCCATTCCGCATCCGCTTTCCATCCGCCCTGCGTCCTCCCCGCGTCCATTCCTTTCCGTGTTATCCGCTCCGGTTATGCAAATTTTTGCCCCTTCTGAGAGCGGATAACAATGGATGGAACATTTTTCTCGTCCGTTGTTAACGTTTTGCATCTGTTGGGCAGTGTGACAGGGCCTTAAGATGCTTCCAGGCATACAGTAATAGATAAAGAGAGTTAGAACCCCTCCCCTTATTCTGATGTGGATTTAGTCAAACAAAGAACCAACATATTAATTCCCTCCCCCCCCCCCTTTCTTTTTTCCTGGGAACATATCTTAGAAGAGTTCCCAGGGAGTATCTTTCAGAGCTGGAATTTTTATGGTCCCTTCTCCTCCTGCTATCTCTCCAAGAGGTGACAAGTAACTAGACATCTGGCTCCAGTCCTCCAGTTGTATATCATGTGCAAATTATACAGAATCAATATAAGATTTAACATATTCAGGTTACATCAAAAAGGATTACTTGTACCAATCCCCCCCGCACTTCTTCTTCCTTTGAAGAATGGCAGATACATGGATCTGACAATTTCTTTCCCCAACTCACACTAAGGATTGCCTCTTTCCCCTTAACAATGACTTGGCTAACCAGGATAGGAAGGCAGGTTATATAGAATACAAAACACAGAATAATAGAACACTGTTATTACACTGATTAACTGTCCTCACTGTTGTACATTTCTCCTTCATTTTAGGTATGTCCTCTTTATTAGTTTCCATCCATTTCTTCATGTCTTGCCTTCAGGTGCTTTGCAATAAACATCTATTCTTGGTTAGTCTTCATCAAAGTCTGTATGCCTTCCAACAACGCTTTGACGAGTGGAAGTACAAGATCCTTCTCTATTCTGAAATAATCATGACAAATTTTATTGAAATTACAGGGTCCCATTGGTTATACATTCCACTGATTAATTGTCCCAACTGTCAAGAAATTTCTACTTGGTTCTAGGTTAGCTCTTTCTTTAATGATCATCCATTTGTTACTTCTTGTGTTGCCCTCAGTTGCTTTGGAGAATAAGTTGACTATTTTTCTCTCGGAGAGCCAGGGATTGGTTTCTACCGGTTCTGTCCACCTCTGTAGAACTGGCAGCTCTGAAGAGCAGCAGACATAGAACTGGTTCTATGTCTGCTGATGTTTTTGCCCACCTGCCCACCCAAGCTCTTACCTGATCTTTATTTCCTGATTTTTCAACTTCAGCTGCCAAATGAGACACAGCTGCAGTTGAAAAAACAAGAAAAGAGAGCTCTTTCAGAGGCTGGTTCTCAGCAGGCAGCGTGCTAATGACTTGCTAATAACGATTTATGACAATTTACAAACAATTTACAGATGCAGGGCTCACAGTGGGCAGGGAAGCTCGTAAATCCCAAACTGGTAGCTAACCCTTTCATATCCCACCCCTGCGGAGAGCTTCTCAAATATGGGAAGACATTAGGTACTAATAATGATAATAATAATGTTTATTTATAATAATAATTTTCTGTCCTTTACTTTCACATAATGGTGATTTTTCATCTTCTAATGTCTACCTCTTTTATCTAACCACTGATAAAACATATCCTATGTTGAAAAATGTTTTGTTTCTTCCTTGTCTTTTATTTTTAATGTCAGTCTATTCACCTCCTCCCAGTCTGGTATTTTAAAATTATTATCAATTATTAATTAGACCACTCGGTGGTGCGGTGGTTAGAGTGCAGTACTGCAGGCTACTTCTGCTGATTGCCAGCTGACTGGAATTTGGCAGTTCAAATCCCACCAGGCTCAAGTTTGACTCAGCCTTCCATCCTTCCAAATGGGTAAAATGGGGAACCAAATTGTTGGGGGCAACATGCTGACTGTAAACCACTAAGAGAGGACTAGAAAGCACTGTGAAGTGGTATATAAGTCTCAGTTATTGCTAGGAAGAAAGGAAGGAAGGAAGGAAGGGCTGTGGTTGCATAGTGGTTAAAATGCAGCATTGCAGTCTGGCTCTGCTTATTGCCAGCAGTTCAATCCTGATGGGCTCAAGATTGACTCAGCCTTCCGTCTTTCCGAGGTTGGTAAAATGAGGACCCAGGTTGTCGGGGAAACAGGTTGTCTCTGTAAAACTGCTTAGAGAGGTCTATGAAGCACAATAAAACTGTATATAAATCTATTGCTATTGCTATAATGTTTCTATAGGGGTAGATTTCTGTTGCTAAGTGACTTTTGCCATATTTTAGGATCTTTTGTGCTCCGGTTGTTAAGTGAATCACTGCGGTTGTTAAGTTAGGAAACATGGTTGTTAAGTGAATCTAGTTTGCTCATCGACTTTGCTGATCAGAAATGTTGGTAAAAGGGGAATCCCATGATGCTGGGACTCTGCCAGTGGTGAGATTCACCCAGAGGTGGTATATTCAGACAGTTCTAACCGGTTCTGGAGAACCGGTAGTGGAAATTTTGAGTAGTTCGGAGAACCAGTAAATACCACCTCTGACTGACCTTACCCCCATCTATTCTCTGCCTCTCAAGTCCCAGCTGATTGGCTGGGTCTTCTTTGGTTGCCCTGAACAAGGGGAACAGAGCTGGAAAGCAGGTGAGTTGGATAGGGAGGGGAATGGGGATTTTGCAGTAACCTTCCCCTGCCATGCTCACCAAGCCACATCCACCAAGCCATGCCCATAGAACTGCTAGTAAAAAATGTTTGAATCCCACCACTGGATTCACCCCTTTTTATGGTTCTATGAGAGAGAGCATCTCCATAAATCACTGATTTTAAGCTTCAAAATTCACCTTGTACAGAATTCGGTCATCACTCGATTTGCTTGTCACCGGAAGTGCATGCACGTAAAAACAAAAATGGTATGGGCATGTAAGGGCAAATCAGCATGGAAGGGCAAATAGCCACCTGTGGGACACCACCTGAACACCCATTCACGACTGGAAATAAGAATTTTTCGTCACCCGATTTGGTCATGAATGGAAGTGTTTGCAACCAGAGGTTCTGCTGTATTCAACATATTCAGAAGTAACAAAATCATTTTATGTTGTCTGCTTAGAACTGCTTAATTGAAATCACCCCCCTCCTGCTTTCTCAGACTAAGTGGCAGCATGGAATATGGCTTCCAAAGCTGACTGTGTGTGTGTGTGTGTATATACACACACACACACACACACTGAATACATATACACAATTATTCATCCTTAATTACATCCTTATTTTTCCCTTCCTCTTTTCCTACTTTTCCATGGTTTTTTTTTCTTTGCATCTGATACTTCAATAAACTAATAAAAAAGTTTTTTTTAAAGAAAAAATTATAATCCTTCCCAGGTTTGAAATCGTTTTAAAAGTTGCTGGTCTGACCTCAACTTATTACTGCTTGTTTAGTAACCATTCAAAGTTATGACAACATTGAAAAAAATGACTTACAGCCATTTTTCACTCCTGGCATCCCCAGGGGTCACGTGAACAGAATTCATATGCTCAGCAACTGGCATGGACTTATAAGGGTTGCAGTGATCCCCTTTTTGTGACCGCCTGACCAGTGAAGTTGATGGGTGTTAGGGATAACATTGTTCACCCTAACTGTTTTAGGTGAAATACTAACTATAAATCATAGTTAGTGTATGCAGCTTTAAATGTAAAATGGCAATTGTGGGTGTGGTTATGAAAACCATATAAAAGTAGCAAGGCTA
>BLBF01000002.1:75571-96832 GCA_015471245.1 Laticauda colubrina | reverse complement strand
ATATCCCTGAATGGACTGACTACATGGTAAATGAATATTGGACTGTTATTTGACTATGCTATTAACTTATAATGGAATAAACTATATTCTTGATAGCACAAGCGTATCTGTTATTTTTACTGTATGTTAATAAACATACAAGCTAAGCTCACTCATTTATCTGTGTGCCTATCTGACTAACGCTGCACATTCTGTTTAGCTTGTCTACCTAACCCTGGTTGGGGAACCCAGGTTTAACAATATTTCTCTGTGAAACATGGCTCAATGCATCTCTCCCTGACTCCATCACCACAGTAAGAGACTATCATGTTTACCAATAAGATCGTGAAATCCGTAAAGGAGGTGGTGTTGCTATCTTCTATAAAAAATCCTTACATCTTAAAAACATCCAAGTTATGCAAGAGTTTGCTCTTCCTGAGACCATCATCTGTGAACTGTCCTTAAATATCACATTTAGATTCTTACTATGTTACAGAACCCCTGATTATTACATCAATCATGTAAACAAGCTAAATTCACCACTAACATGGGCAACATCCTGTCCACATGCTTTTATCTTTCTTGGTGACTTCAATCTATCTCAAATTGACTGGATCTGAAATGAATGTACAACTGAATTCATACATGCAACCTTCTGCAATGCTGTAACAAATCTGGGACTGGAACAACTCGTAACCAACAATACTAGACTTAACAACTGCCTCAATCTCATCTTCTGCAATAGTTTGAATTCAATTTATGGAATACAAATTAAATAACCCTTTTCCAACAGTGACCACAGCATGATTGACTTTTGTCTCAACATACGTCCACACAAAAATCAACACAATGATGTGATCCCCAATTATAACTTCAAAAAAGGCAACTATGATCTTACAGACAACAATCTCTCATCCCTTGATTGGCAATTTCTCTTCACTGGATGCAGTACTGTTGAAGACCATTACAATATATTTTTACTTGAAGTCAAAAGAATCATCAAACTATATGTACCAATAACAACTCCAAAAACCAGAAAAAACAGATTACCCATAACAATAAGGAAGCTTCAATCCAAGAAGAGATCACTTTGATCTTAGAAAAACAAATGTGGTCACGTTGCCAACTTCAAAAGCCAATACAAAAATTTATGCCACCAGATAAAGACTGAATACACCAATTATCACATTAAACAAGAGGAAAATCTTCTACACACCAGTTCCACCCGTGCTTTCTACAATTTTGTAAACAACAAACTAAAAGGCTCAAGGTCCATCCCACCCCTGAAAGGACCTAATGGTAAAGACTGCAACAACAACACCATTAAAGCCAACATCTTTAACACATTCTTTGGCTCAATATTTGTAAACAGCAATGGATCATGCCCAGTATTTCCTAGCCGAACCACAGACAACTACAATGATCTAATACATATCAATTTTACAGAAGACAATGTTGAAAAAGCACTATGCAATCTAAAACCATCTCTATCTATTGGACCGGATGAAATATGTGCCTACTTCTTAAAATAGCTATCCACTGCCGTAGCCGAACCTCTAAGCATAATCTTTGAAAAATCTTTCAGGACCAGATACTTGCCTAAGCTATGGTCACAAGCCATGGTCATCCCAATCTTCAAAAAGGGAGACCCCAGCCTAGTTGAAAATTACAGACCAATCTCTTTATGCTGTATCACCTGTAAAGTCATGGAATCCATTATTAACCAATCCATCATCCTCTACTTAGAGACAAACAACTTACTCTCTAATAAACAATTTGGTTTCAGAAAAAAGCTATCCTGCAATCTGCAACTCTTGCAAAAACATATGGACTACATGACTTGATCAGGGCAAAGCAATAGATGCAATCTATATAGCCTTCTGTAAAGCCTTTGATTCACACAACAAACTACTCCTAAAACTAAATTCTTATGGTATCTCTGGACACCTGCATAACTGGATAGAAGCATTCCTGTCAAATAGACAACAAATGGACAAAATTGGGAGTTTCCTATCAAATTCTGTACCTGTCAATAGTGGTATCCCCCAAGGCAGTGTTCTGTGACCAACTCTCTTCATACTCTACATAAATGATCTCTGTGATCATATTAAGAGGAACTGCATTCTTTTTGCTGATGATATAAAGCTATTCAACACCACAAACAATACTGCTACCCTTCAAAAAGATCTTGACTATGTATCAGAATGGTCAAACAAATGTCAACTTCAAATCTCAACAAATAAATGCTCTGTCTTACATATTGGGAAAAAGAAAATCAGAAAATAAAATACAAGCTGAATAGTCAAGACCTTGTTGATGATCCAAACTCTGTCAAGGACCTTGGAGTACTCATCTCTAATGATCTAAGTGCTAGAGCCCACTGTAGCTACATAGCCAAAAAGGCATTAAGAGTTGTTAACCTAATCTTACATAGCTTTTTCTCTGGTAATATTACACTACTAACTAGAGAATACAAAACATTTGCTAGACCAATACTCGAATACAGCTCATCAGTCTGGAACCCACATTATGTATCTAATATTAACACAGTTGAGAAAGTCCAGAAATATTTCACAAGAAGAGTTCTCCGCTCCTCTACTCGTTGCAGAATACCTTATGCCACCAGACTCAAAATGCTAGACCTAGAAAACCTAGAACTATGCCGCCTTCGGTCCGATCTAAGTATCGTGTATAAAATCATACCTTGCAATGTCCTACCTGTTAATGAATACTTCAGCTTCAACCAAACCAATGCAAGAGCAAACAATAGATACAAACTCAAGGTTAACTCCACCAAACTTGATTGCAGGATATACGACTTCAGCAACAGAGTGGTCAATGTCTGGAATACTCTACCTGACTTTGTGGTTTTTTCCCCAAATCCCAAAAACTTTAACCTTAGACTGTCTACTATTGACCTCATCCCTTTCCTAAGAGGTCTGTAGGGGATGTGGATAAGTGCACCAACTTGCCTGCCGTTCCTGTCCTGTTGTTTCTTTTATTTTTCTTATATGTATCCATGTATTCATAACTATTGTACCTATTATCTTATAAGCAATTGACAAACCAAATAAAATAAAATAAATAAATAAAAGAATAAATAACCAGTGGAACAATTTGCCTCTAGAAGTTGTAGATGTCCCAACACTGGAAGTTTTTAAAAAAGAGATTGGACAACCATTTTTCTGAAGTGGTGTAGGTTTTCCTGCCTGATCAGAGGGTTGGAGTAGAAGACCTCCAAGGTCCCTTCCAACGCTGTTATTCTATTTCCAGGTGGTCCTCAATGTACGACCACAACTGAGCTCAAAATTTCTGTTGCTAAATGATACAGTTGTTCAGTGAATTTTGCCCCATTTCATGACCTCTTTGGTCACAGTTGTTATGTGAATCACTTCAGTTGCTACGTTAGTAACATAGTTAAGAGAATCTGGCTGCCCTGTTGACTTGGCCCATCAGAAGGTTGTAAAAGGTGATCCCATAATCCCAGGACCATCATAAATATGAGTCAATTTTCAAGAGTCTGAATTTGGATCATACGATCATAGGGATGCAGCAATTGTCCTAAGTGTGAAAAATAGTCATAAGTCTTTTTTTTTTCAGTGCTATTGTAACTGTCAACATTCCAGAAAACCTCCACTCCAAACAATAACTCCGAGGCAGACATCTTCTAAAAATTTCTGTTTATTTGGAAAAATTCTGTTTATTTGGAAAAATTCTGTTTATTTGAAATCCCAAATCTGAAAGTTCTGGGTTTCCTTGCAATAAGTAAAAAATTACAAATCTACCCCCTGCACCCATCATCGCATCACATGCCTCAATCACCATCTGTCCCAATCACCATCTTCCCCTCACCCAGGTGCAGAAATAACATCACCTTGACTTAGAAGAAGAATGCTATTTTGCATAACCACATACATTCCAAGAAATTTCTCCCTCCCATTTTTCAGGCTCAAGAAAGTGGCAGTGTGGAAGCGTTCAGTGTCAATATGGCTTCCAAAGCTGACAGTAACTTTGAATGGTCTTCAAATGAACTGTTGTAAGTCGAGGTCTATCTGTATGTCAGGAAGTGGAGCAGAAGCCTGGACAGATATTGGATTAAAATCCATAAAATCATCTTGCTCTAAGGATGCTATTGCTAAATGCTGTTATTATGCTGATGGCATTTCATTCAGGTAATGTCTCGGCCATATTCTGCCTGACTAATGAACACAATGCCATGCTTTCTTTACTGTTGATGTATTGCAAAGCAAGCATTCTGGCATTCTGAATACAGTTGTGAAATTCAAGTCCATTGCAATTTGCTGATGGCGAAGATGTCAGGAGGTACTTGGTTCATTTCATCTTTCTTTGCATTTAACTTTCCTACATTCAGTGTTTCTTCCTGGTCTCATAATAAGAGTGCAGAAAAGAGCAACAAGGATGATTAGGAGACTTGAGGCTAAAACATATGAAAAATGGTTGTAGGAATTGGGTATATTCAATTTAGTGAAAAGAAGGACTAGGGGTGACCTGATAGCAATGTTCCAATATTTGAGGGGATGCCACAAAGAAGAGGAGAGTCAAGCTATTCTCCAAAGCACCAGAAGGCAGGACAAAAATCAATGGATTCAAACTAATCACGGAGAGAAGCAACCTAGAATTAAGGAGAAATTTCCTGACAGTGAGAACAATTAAGCAGTGGAATGGCTTGCCTTCAGAAGTTGTGGGTGCTCCATCACTGAAGTATTTAAGAAGAGACAGGGCAGCCACTTGTCTGAAATGTTATACAGTTTCCTGCCTGAATAGTGGGATGGACGAGAAGACCTCCAAAGTCTCTTGTTACAAAAAAGAAACCAGGGGTCATATCAGAAACATTTGTGGTTAGTATGATATCTCAGCACTTTAGTGTTGTGTTTAGATGAATGTGCTGTTGGAAGAAATGTCCATCTGGGTTCAGTTGCAAGTGGGGAGAAAGACACTAGAAACATGGAGGCTGCTTGGAAGGATGGTTTAATCGTGAAGCAGAACTACCAAGCACATGTGATTCTGGGTAGCTGACCACATGGAGTGGAAAGTGAGTATTATTTATACCCTCTCTTGAGCTTTGACCTTGAACTTCCTGTCCCTGGAGCAAGGGCATTTATCCTATTGGTTGCAGACTCCCATGTGGAGTCTGAATTAAGTCTGAATTGTTTGTCTGAATTAAGCTTGGTCTGATGAACCTTGGGCTGATGTAATATCCCCAGGTGCCATGTGGTGAGTTCTGTTGCTAGATGAGTAGAGGGCTAACCTATTATGTTCTGAGGGTCATGTCTTAATCCCATCAGCCTGGAGCTGAAGGTCTAATTAGCTTGTGGATAGGCTGACTCAGTCTTTTGTCTTGTAGATAAGCTGGAACCAAAATATTTGCTGGGGGCAGGGAGTTAGGGCTGAGATTCTGTCTCCAAGAGCATGTTTCTCAATTTCTCCTCCAGGGAAATATAATATTCTGCCTTTTTAATATTTCCTAAAATATTTAAGTCTTCTAGGAGGGGTGGGTACTAACTTTCTTAAGTGCATAGAAGAGAACACTTGTAGCTCAGGGTTGAACTGAGGAATCCTTGGTGCTCTTGGAACTTGGTTACAAACGTTACAAACCATTTAGAACTGATTATGTTATCTGGTTGGGTAATGAAAAATCTGCAAGAAATTACCAACTCCAAAAGCACAGTTTAAACCCCACAGTTTAAATGTATCATCGTCTTTCTCCTAAGTTACGTATCTTCTACTTAGAGAGAGTGGACCAAGATAAATCTAAATATTTCAAGGTTATACACACTATTTCTGTGAATTTTTTAGCCTAAAGGAAGAGGTCTGTTTCTGTTTCTCCTTTAATATCTGTGATGGTTCATGTTTCCTATTTGACACAGTTTTATGGGTTTTGACTCTGGTTTTTCTTTTTTTCATATTAAGCAACACACAATTTTTGCATTCTTTTCTTACGCCTTGAACAAGAAATTCCTTTTCTCTCTTTTTGGGTAATTTACAAAAACAGAAGAACATTTGTGTTGCTTCCTTTAAGCCCCAAATATCTTGGGCTAGCTGTGTTAAGTGAGAAATGATTGAGCCCCTCAGTCAGGTTTTAGTGCTGGAATTTTGACCAGGTATATATGAAGTAATGATTTAAAAGAAAGGAATGCTACTAGGTATGTATGGAAAGCTTTCTCCTCATTTTGGAAGATTATCTTCCACCATGTAGCCTCACAATAAACCTAGTTTTAAACTTCACTTCACTACTCTCCCTCTGGGGTTTTTCTCTTCCAAAGGATAGCTAAACCATGGAACTTTTTCCCACTGGACATTGTGGGAGTAGATGGAAGCTGCCAAACTTAAAAACTAAGTTTTATTCAGTTTTATTCAATGTTATTCCACTGTTCCAATATTTCAGAGGCTGTCACAGAGAAGAGGGGGTCGAACTATTCTCCAAAGCACTCTGAAGGTAGGGCAAGAAGCAATGGATGGAAACTATTCAAGGAAAAAACTAAGGAGGAATTTCTTGACAGTGAGAACAGCTGACCAATGGAACAGCTTGCCTTCAGAGTTGTGGGTTCTCCATCACTGAAGATTTTCAAGAAGAGATCGGACAGCCTTTGGTCTGAAATGGTATAGGGTCTCCTGCTTGATCAGGGAGTTGGACTAGAAGATTTCCAAGGTCCCTTCCAATTCTGTCATTCTGTTTGAGTGCAGAGAAGAGCAGCCAAGAAGATAAGGAGTCTGGAGGCTAAACCATAAAAAGAACAGCTGAGGAAACTAGATATGTCTGATTTAATGGCTAGGGGTAACATGATAGCAGTCTTCCAGTACTTGATGGGATATCACAGAGAAGAATGGGTCAACCTATTCTCCAAAGCACTTCAGGCCAGGACAAAAAGTAAAAGAAGGAAGCTTCTTAGAGTCAGATTGGGTTTAGAACTTAGAAGAAAATTCCTGACAGTAAGAACAATGAGCAGTGGAACAGCTTGTCTTCTGAAGTTGTAGGTCCCTCCACCCCTGGAGGTTTCCAAGAAGAAACTGGACAATTATTAGTTCAGCGTAGGGTTGGACTAGAACACCTCCAATATTTGTTGGGTTTTTGCAAAGTGTTTTCATCAATCTTATTTCTCCACAGATATAATCTTTGGGTCAGGCCACCAAGACCGTTGTGACCTCCTCCTGCTGATTTATTTTTATGTGGTTGTGGCTGCTTTAAATTCACATTTTCTGCAGGATGGTTTAGAGAAGACTCTGCTCTTTTGCATAAAAGCTAATTCTGTTTTTGCTGTCTTGTTTGGCTCCATTGTGTAATCTGTTTAGCCAGCTCCCCCAAAACCAGAAATGTGATCATGAGACAATCAAGCTCAACACCTAGGAACATGTTTGTGGCTTTCTGATGTGCCTTTAGGTGATGTGTAAAGATCTGTGAATCACAACCCTGAACATGGAAGCCTAATTTTCCCGAGGTTGCAATAGTTTTTTCACCACCGAAATCCCCAAATATCTGGATTGGTATTTATACTTAGCTCAGCTGGGTTTTTCTTTACAGCCTAGTTGCACAAGCCATGTGACTCATCTGAGAAGCTGATGGTTTGGGGATTGCAAAAATAGGAAAAGAGAAATATAACATGAGAGGGAACCCTGTGGGAAGGCTGTATGGTTTATAATTAAGCAGGCTGACTTGGAAAACATGTTGAGTTTATCTTCAAGGAGAGGAAGAAGATAGAAGAAAAGGTCCAATGAAACCAGCAGCTGAAACAAACTTTCTGGAAAACTAGGAAAGTTATCTCTGAATGAAAAAAAAAATGTCCGGTTGTTTTTCAGCTGGGAATGGAATGAAGGCCATCAGTCAGGCTTGAAGAATGGACCATAAGAAGTTCTATTTAAGGACTTCTGGTGACAAGATATGGGCGAACGGAGGTGCTAAAGCTTGCTCTGGGTTTCACGCTATCTCCTCTTGCTGTTGGAGTGACCCTTAGGGGTGCACACATCTTGTAGAGAAGTGTGCCAGTGTGGGGAGACTCAAGTCACAGTGTGGAAAAGGCGATTCTCATCGCGACGTAGAGAAACCCTGTGGAGACTGACAACAAGAGACTGTCAGTTATGGCGGTCCTAAAGTCTTGATCGTTGCATACAAGAGGAAGCGAGTGAGTGACAGACTGTGGTGAATGAAGAATGCGAGTGAAAGAATTTGCGATCCTGATTGAGCATTGAATATCAGAGAATCTTAGCCGGAGTGAAGCCCAAAAATAGCAGCCAAAGTAGATACGAGCAGCAGTGAAAGTAAAAGGGCTCATGAGACAGAAGAGGGTAAGGATGCTAGCGAATGGACAGAAAAGATAAGAGTATCAGAGGGATCTGAGAGACTGACAATAACTGGGGGAGAGGAAAAAAGAAGAAGAAAGAAAGAACAACAAATTAATTTAAGGGAACTTTGAAGGACTTGAATTGTGGACTTTGGGGAAGGACGAACTTGAGATGGGGGAGACTTGAAGTAAGGAATTAAACTACAACTTTAAATATTCCACAAACAAAACTGAATAATTTACTGGTCTCTCTTTGGATTATTGGACTGGAGCTATAGTAAGTGGAGAAGGTTTATAAAAGAAAGACTCTATTTGAATCTAAAAATTGACGTGTAAAACTTTTAAACAAAAGGAGAAATGGCTACAGCAGAAAGTGAGGTGAGACAATGGAATCAGAGACATTACTCAGCAACTCTGTGCTTCTGGTAAACTCAGTAAAGGAATTTCGAAGAACTGAACAATCATATTAAAGCCCCTGTCACACTGCACCAACGAATGGAAAAAGGATGTAAAACGGAGAAAAAAAATTGCCATCCATTAGTTAACGCGATGCTTCCATTTTGTACTCACTGCGTCCGTTTTGCTTCCTCTCTATCCATCCAGCATCTGTCTATTGACATTTCATCCGTTCAAAAAGTTTTGAGCTGCTCAAAACTTTCTGAGCGGAGAATGTATCCAACGTGTCCATTCTGCATCTGCTAGGCATACGGGGAACATCCATTCTGCATCCGTCGGCATCCGTTACGCGTCCACTACATCCGCTAGGCATCCGCTGCGCATCCGCGCAACTCAAATCTGCTCCAGCGGAAAACAGACACAGGGAGGAAGCGAAACGGATGGGGAACGGACGTGCAGCGTTAGTAGCACGGACGGAGAAAGGATGAAAGCGGAAGCAGCTCGCAAACAAAGCATTAAAACGGAAAAAACGTTTGCAGAGGGGACCTATCTCGGACATTAAGGATGTCTAGAGGATGCCTAGAGGATGCAAAAGGAAACATAGGGGAAAACCTATATTGCCTATAAAAAGGGGGAGCAACTCACCTGGATCTCACTTTCAGTCCAGCAGCCCTGCTGTGCAGACCTCTGCAGCCTTCATCTTCCTCTTGCTCTTCCACAGCATCCAGTCATGTCCACCATGGATCGTAACACAGTCCTTTTGGTAGCCATCATCATTCTGCAACAGTGCGAAGCCATCGACAGGCTCTTTCAACTCTTCTACGGGAAGAAAAGGAGGCGGCCAAGAAGCATCTGGGTCCGAAGATGGATCGGGAGAAGAGCAGAGTACGGACTGTACAACAAGCTGATGGTGGAGCTCAGGAACGAAGACCCTTGTGCATTCTAGAACTTCATGAGGATGACTCCAGCAATGTTTCACGAAGTTGTGCAGTGGCTAACACCCAGGTTGACCAAGCAGAGCACCAACTTCCATCCTAGCCTGGACCCTGGGCTCAAGGTGGCACTGACTCTGCACCACCTGGCCTCAGGGACCACCTACAGGAGCATGCAGTATGGCTGGAGGGTGCCACACAACACCATCAGCATTGTGGTCAGAGAAGTGGTGCAGGCCATCATCGAAGAATACCTGGAGGAGCTCCTCCAGTGCCCCTCCACTGAAGAAGGATGGAAGAAAGTTGCAGAGCAGTGGTATCAGAGGTGGTACTTCCCCCACACTGTTGGAACCATAGATGGGAAGCACGTGGCCTGCAAAGCTCCAGCCAAGTCGGGGTCCACTTATTTCAACTACAAGGGCTTCTTCAGCATCATCCTCTTTACCATGGTCAATGCTGACTACAAGTTCATGTACATCGATGCTTCAGGCAACGGGTCAGCTTCAGATGCCCAGGTATACAACGCCAGTCACCTCAAGGAGGGGCTAGAACGCAACCTCATCATGGGCTTCCCAGATCCAGACCTCCTGCCCAATGACACACAAGATGTGCCCTACTTCATCATGGGGGATGACGCCTTCTCCCTCAGAACCTACCTCATGAAGCCCTACACCTCCAGGCTGTCCAGGGCAAGGCGGGTGGTGGAGAACGCCTTTGGCATCCTAGCCAACAGGTTCCAGGTACTTCTCACCACCATGCAGCATCGCCCAGAGACTGTGAGGAGGATCGTGGAAGCTTGCTGCATCCTGCACAATCTCATGCGCACCCGCTACCCAGTCTTCCAGAACAGGCTCGTGGACCTCCAACAAGGCAATGGGGACATGGAGCCTGGGGAATGGAGGCAAGGGCAAAACCTGATAGACACTGTGGATGTGCAAGGCCCCAACAGAGCCCCACATGAAGGGAAGAAGCAACGCAACCTCCTGAAACACTGGTACAACTCCCCAGCTGGAGCAGTGGAGTGCCAAGACAGGATGATAGATGATTAATGGATGCTTCCTTCAGCCTGTCTCATCACACTGATGAGATTGGGCCATGTATGTTGGGTGGGCCTACAATGAACAGGGCATTTGATAAAGAGTTGTGTTTATGTTGACATGTGTGGATGAATGCTTACATTGTTATTGATAATGAAGGGCCATAGGTGTGGCACCTGGGAAGGGTGGACCATAGAGTCCCACTATGCTTGCACTGGAGGTTTATCTATCCCACAGCTATTACCCATCCCAAAGGTATCCCTGCCCATCCCACAGCTATCTTAACCCATCCCACAGGTATCCCTGCCCATCCCACAGCTATCTTAACCCACTCCACAGGTATCCCTGCCCATCCCACAGCTATTACCCATCCCAAAGGTATCCCTGCCCATCCCACTGCTATCTTAACCCATCCCACAAGCATGCAAAGGCTTAAACCATTTCTAAAAGTTTCCACCAAGACTTTATTGACAAAAATAAATGAAGGGGGAGAAGGCGGAGCTTCGTCTCGGTGCTACAGCTGAGATCTCGGGGCTCTGAGATCTCAGCTGATATTTTCACCCCTGGTCGGTCCTAACGGACCTAAACCATCCCGTAGAGACGGGGATTGTGAAGGGCACAGTCCCAGGATCCCAGAGATATCGCAAATCTCTGGTTTGATCCGGGAGAAGCCCTTTTGCTGGCGGTGGAAAGGCAGCCTCCAAAGCTGCTGAAGTCGGGACAGCTCCGAAAAGAAAGTGGCTGGAGAGAGGGTGTGTAGGCTGGGTGAGAAACTTCTTTTGTATTGCAAATTGGCTGAGACCTGAAAGGATATCCTGAACAAAGAAGAAACCTGTGGCTTTATTTTTGTCTGACTGGAATCTGGTTGAGCGGCGTTTTTTAAGTGATGTCAAATTGAGGCTTGGATTCTTTCCTTACTATTTTTTTTTTCTGAGGACTTTAATGTGACTTTGTAGGTAACCAGATTGAATTTTTTCTTATATATATTTTTATGCTTCTTTTGATTTTTTAATTTTCTTTAGGATAGAGGCCCCCTTTGTTTCTTCTGAGTTTTGTATACATTACTCTTTTTTCTGGCTGAGGGGGGAAAAAGTATTAAGAGACCTTGCAACACTGCCAACTAGAGGCTTGAAAGTACTTTATTTGAATTGGGGAGAAATGTATAAACACTCCTTCTCAAGGACATTTTAATGTGATAAGATGGAGGGAGAGCACAGAAAAATATTATTACAGGTGTTTTCCTGGACTCTTATCAATATCTCAACACTTGAGGCTTGGCTTTGAAGCTGCTGGAGAAGAGAGTCATAATAAGAGCCTTGAATAAATAAATAAAGTGCAGTGTGCAGTCCATATATATCCTTTTTCTTCTTTGGTTTTTTGGGCCTTTTTATTATTGGATTTTTCCATTTTGGATCATAATTGACTACTCTATCAGATGGATTGAAGGTCAAAAAGAATTTGAAGTTTTTTGAAGCATTAAAATGAAAAAAAAAGTGAGAAAAAGAAGAAAGTGTTAAATGAAATAGACTGTGTGTATTTGGATTGCTTGGTGACTTTGGGACTTTTGGAAATTCTTATTTGAATGATTAAAATCATTTGGGTCGTTTAAATTTTTTCTTTTTTTTACAATGGCATTACTTATGGATGAACTGAAAATGGAATTTATAAAATATAATCAAGAGAAACAAGAAGGGAAGGATTCTTTTGGCTCTATTTTTCATTTTTTAGAAATGGCAATTTCTACATATGAGAAACTACAAGAACAAGAAGATTGGGATGAAGAAGAAACCATCCTTAATGAACAAGCAACTTTATTTGGGGAAGAAAGGGGAAAGAGGAGAAAGAGAATGGAGAATTTAAGACTTAAAAAAACAACCAAAAAAGGGAAAAACAAGGTGAAAAGTGGACACAATATCAGAAAGCAACAGAAAAGAGGAATACACAAGAGGGTGGAGATTAAGAGACAAGGGGGTAAAAAGGGTAGAGGGGAGAAACAAGGGAGGAAAGAAGGGAAGAGAAGCTACAAAGGTTTGAAACTAGATGTAAAGAAACAGATTTTATTTAGAGATAATGGGTAAACATATAACTGAAAAAGAGATTCTGCAAAGGTACATAAGATTGTGTTGTTGTATCTGTATTTGAAATAATGTTAGAAAATTGGAATAATATATGATTATAAAATGGGACAAAATATTTAATGTAACTTAGCGAAATTTTTTTTAAAAATAAAATAAAATAAATGAAATTAAATATGAGAGAATTGAATTAAAGAAAGTAACTAAGCAAAATCTATAAGTGTTCCCATAGAAGTATGATATTTATTTAGAAAGGATTGTGTAAAATGTTTAAGACTTAAATGAATATTAATTTTAATGATATAATTTCAATTGCTATGGATTGTTGTTTTAATTATATTATATATCAAAAAAAAAAAACTTTTTTCTTTCTGTTTTAAAATATTGAGTTTATTTTTAGAATGTACCACGCAGAATCCGAATGAAAATTATGTGTTATGTTAAGCTTTAAAATTAGGGGAAGGATAAGTATGACAAGGCATTATACTCCAATCAGTCATTACAGAAGAAATTTTGTGTTAATGAGAAAAAATAATAGACAGCTGAAATAGGACAGACAAAAGATATAAGTATAATGATTTAAATTGAGATGAAATAAATATAATAGAACTAAGAGAGTGAAAAGAGGGGAGAAGCTATATAGAAAATGTGAAATAGTAAAAAAGAAATGGAATTGCTATATAAAAGTAAGCATGAACTTGAATTTATGTCTGTACAAAAAGATGTAACTCGGGATCAAACTGCCGTCCAAAAAGATATTTTATGTTTTCTATGTTTTGTGTTTTGTTGGTATATGTTTGTTTGTTAAAAAAGTAATAAAAAAAATTTCAAAAAAAATAAAAATAAATGAAGCAAGTGTTTGAAGCAAAGATAATCTTTATTAATAACAAGCTGTAAAAGAAAAATGACCCAAGTCAAGTGTCCAAATAAAGTCTACAGGTAGCCACCCAGTCTCTGGCACTCTTCTTTGTCACTCAGAGGTGTGCCCAGTCTCAGGGGTGAAGGGTCCAGGTGCTATGGAATTGGCTGCTGCTGGAGTGCTGGTCTCCGGCGTCATTGGGGTGCCTGGCTCCGAGAGGACCACAGGTGATGGTGTGTTGAGGAAGCTCTCGGACAGCTGGCTCAGCCCCGTGATGTTGAGAGCTCCTTCCTCCATGCCATGAGGTGTCAGTCCCAATACTGATGACAGATGTACTGAGGCCGGGTTTGGCTGTGGGGTGGAGGAAGGAGCAGTGTAGTGGGGCTGTCTGGTTTTCAGCTGGGTGAGGACTGACGTGGGTGGCATCGGTGACGTGGGTGACATCGGTGGCATCAGTGGTGTCGGTGGCATCAGTGGCGTGGGTGGCATCGGTGGCATCAGTGGAACCGGTGGCAACGGTGGCATCCAATGAGACTGTGCCTGGACTGGGAAGGGCTGCTGCCTGTGCTGCTGGACCTCCTGTTAGCCGTAGCCCTGGTAGGTGAGGGCCTGTGGAAAGCCTTGGAGTGGGAGGGACATCACCTGGGGTGGAGGAGCAGACCTGGTCTGGGTGGGAGCAGGTTCCTCTGGATCTCGAGGGTTGTGAAGCAGATCGGTGATCCGGTCCTTCACCACCTGGTACTGGGGTTCCGCCATGTCCATGAGGGTCTGGTTGACATAAGTGAGGAAGGGCTTGCGGTTGAAGGATGAGGTGTCGGTGTGGACCAGCTGAGAGAGGAGATCTATGCTGCTCCGGATGGTGTCCCTGATCTCCAGCAGGACAGTGTGGCTCTGCCCCTCCTGTCTGGCTCTCTGCCTTTCTGTGGAGGTGGATCTGGGGGTGAATGCGGGTAGGGCTGTGGTGGAAGTGCCGTCTCCTTTCTCCCACTGCACCAGGGAGTCCTCGACGCGCTCCGCCACGGTTAAAACCGCTGTCGGGGGGTTCTCCACCATGGCACGCCCCACAGAAACCTGCCTTGAGACAGGAGCTGACTCCCGGCCGAAAGAGGACTGGCTCTCAGCAGGCTGCCGGAGAGAGAGGGTTGTGAGAGGGCCTGCCCCTTGGTGGCGGATCTCACCCTCCAGGAAGCTGCACCTCGCCATCGCGTAGGTCTCTCTGTCTGTCAGCTTGACCGTGGCCTGGCCAGATTTCTGAGGTGCAGCTTCCCGTACCAGGTGTGCATATGTTTCCACCAGCCGAGGAGCACCTCTGATGTGTAGCCCAGACTCTCCGCCTTCTCTCTCGAAGCAGCCTGCTTCCTTTTGGTGTCCCTGTAGAGCCTGTGTCCCTTCCGCCATAGATAGTCATTCTCTCTCAGCCACTCCAGCACCTCATCCTCGTGTTCCTCCTCAATGGAGTATTGCCTCCTCTCCCGTTCTCGCATATGCCTCTTCCTCCCTTTGGCAGGACCAGATGGGCCCTCATCAGAGGGGCTTCCAGGTTGTAGGGACTGCTCCTCCACACCACTACCAGCAGCACTAGCAGCAGCAGTACCAGCAGGATCATCATCATCAGCAGCAGCAGCAGCAGCAGGACAAGGATCAGCAGCAGCAGCAGTGCCAGCAGCACCAGCAGGACCAGGATCATCAGCAGCAGCACCAGCAGGATCAGCAGCAGCAGCAGCAGAGTAAGCACCAGCAGCACCAGCAGGACCAGGAGCACGAGCAGGACCAGCAGGACGAGAAAGACCAGGAGCACGAGCAGGACGAGCAGGACGAGCAAGACCAGGAGCATGAGCAAGACCAGGAGCACGAGCAGGACCAGGAGCACGAGCAGGACCAGGAGCACGAGGAGCAGCTTCAGCAAAGTAAGCACGAGCAGAAGCACCACCACCATAAGCAGCATCAGCAGCTCCTCCAGAAGCAGCATCAGCAGAAGCACCACTGCCAGAAGTAGCATCAGCAGAGTAAGCACGAGCAGAAGCACCACCTCCAGGAGCAGCATCAGCAGAGTAAGAAGCAGAAGCACCACGAGCAGAAGCACCACTGCCATAAGCAGCAGCATCAGCTCCTCCAGAAGCAGAAGTAGCAGAAGCCCCAGCCACAGAAGAACGAGCCAGTGCTACAGTAGCCCCAGCAGAAGCAGAGTGAGGGCCAAGGGGGTGGTAGGGTGGCCCTGTCCCTCTTGCCAGGGCTGGCAGCAGATGGCTGAGGCTTTTCTCTTTTTCCCCATGGTTGTGGGGTTGCTGGCTGGCAGCAACCCTGGCAGGCAGGAAGGCTGGCAGGAAGGCTGGCAGGAAGGCTGGCAGGCAGGCAAGCACCAAGGCTGGCAGGCAGACTGGCAGGCAGGCTGGCAGGTAGGCAGCAAGGTTGGCAATCAGGCTGGCAGGGAGGCTGGCAGGGAGGCTGGCAGCAAGGCTGGCAGGCAGGCATGCAGGGCAGGCTGGCAAGGCACTTGATGTGTCTGGAAGCAGGTCTTTCCTCTGAATGGTGACCTGCTTGGGAGCAGCTTCCCTTTATATCCGCGGGGCTGACACAATGCATCCTCCCCGCATGCGCAGTGAACGCTAGGCATCCGCTAGGCTTCCGCTAGGCATCCGCTAGGCTTCCTTCTGCATCCGCTTCATCCGCTCGGCTTCCGCTCTGCATCCGCTTCATTCGCTCTGCGTCCGCTCTGCATCCGCTGTATCCGTTCCGCGTCTGCTTTGCTGCAGCCCCCCGGAAGCCTTGCGGATGTGCCATCCGCTCCCATCTGCTTCCATCCTCTAGGCTTCCGTTCTGCATCCGCTTTCCATCCACCCTGCATCCTCCCCCCGTCCATTCCTTTCCGTGTTATCCGCTCTCGTTATGCAAATTTTTGCCCCTTTTGAGAGCGGATAACAACGGATGGAACATTTTTCTCATCTGCTGTGTCCTTTTTACAAACGTTTTGCATCCATCAGGCAGTGTGACAGGGCCTTAAGACACTGTAAGTATTTAAATTTTGCGGATTGAAATAATTATTTCTTGACATCAACTCAACTGATTTTTTAATGTTCTAAATGCAATTTATATATGATTTAATTGATACATTAGTAAATATTGAAGTTTATACTTGGTTATAACATACATAAAAAAGGGAGGTGATAATTATTTGGGTTTAGATATTTGACTATAGGCATTGATTAGATTGAATTAAATAATTATTTGTGATTAATTATGATTACTGCAGATTAACTAATTAACTATTGTATAGCAAGGTTGATATATCCTTATTTAGTTCTGTAAGTATTTGAAATATTATTTCATAACACTATTTTGAGATTTGGGATTCTATAGCACTTATAGACATACAGGATAATAGTATTTAAATTTAAATAGAGGAATTTGATATATTATTAAGATCTTTAAATATCTGATTTAGAAATTAATTGTAAAAGTGTTCTGGAGAATATATATATTGATAAGAGAGGTTAATCCTGTAACATATCATACCAATTAGTGTATAGTTGATACTTCCCATGAGTGAATGTTAATTTGGGGCAATATATTTAATATAATACAAAAACAAAAATAAATTTTACAAGAAATGACTTCTGCCACTAACACAAAGTTTAAAACTGGAAAGAAGACTTCTTCAATACAAATAACTCCAGTGCCATCAACCTCAGTGATGGCACAAAAGACAATTGAAGAAACTCTACCCAGAGAAAAACAACCTACCATCACAAATGCCAATATTCAATCGACCCTTCTTACTCTACAAGAGTTTATGCTGAAGCTTCAGGAAATAATGGTGAAAAATCATACCGAAACAAGAGCTGACACAAAGGAACTAAAAGAAGAGATGGGAAGCTAAAAGGCAGAAATGAAATTAGACATTTTAAAGTTGGATCAAAAACATTGAAACAATACAGCAAGTACTAGAAAGGAATGAATCAACAATAAAGGAGGTTGAGAAAAGGATGGAACAAACAGAAAAGAAGCTGGAAATGGTTGGTGAGCAATTAAGAAATGTGAGTAAAAAAATGGACGACTCCTTGGTATATCTGGAAATGGACAAGGCCTCAGCATATCTGAGATTCCAAAATATAATGGAATATAAAGAAGAGGACTTAGAACAAATGATGGCAGGAATATTAGCAGACCTATTGGAAAAAGATAAGAACAATATTCTGAAAGAGTTAGATGAAGTATATAGAGTGAGCACAAATTACGCAAAATGACATAAATATCCAAAAGAGGTCCATGTGAGATTTGCCAGAAGGAAAGTTTGAGATATTATGTACAAAATTTATAGAGAAGTAACAATTACATATAAAAGAAAAGAAATCTTGGTGCTTAAACAAATCCCAAGAAGAGTGAGAGAGTAGGGACGAGATTATAAATTTTTGATGAACCAATTAAACCAAAAAGGTATCATATTCAGATGGCTAATCCCAGAGGGAATGCTAATCACTTGGGAAGAAAGAAAAATTAAAGTAGACTCTGTGGAAAAAGCCCAAGAATTCTATGAACGATTGATAGGCCACGAAGAATCGAGTAGTAGAGACAAATCAGAAATGAATTTGCAAGACGACCAAGACTATCAAAAAAATAGATGTGGGAATCATATGAATTCGAAAAATAAACAACATCAAGAGAGAAAAGAATCGAAGATGCACAATCAGCCACAAAGAGAGACAGGAGTAACTACAAGACAAAGAGCAAGAGTCAATTAGGTGATGGATGAAGAAAAGAAAATACTATCAATTAACAAAAATGGCCTAAACTCTAAGATAAAAAGGAAAAAAATATTAACCAAATTAATTAAACAAAATGCAGATATAATATGTTTACAGAAAACTCATATAAGGAAGGAAGAAGAAAAATATCTAGAATGCCCCAAGCTAGGGTATTTGTACACGTCGCCAGCAGATTTCAGGAGAAAGAAAGGGATAGCAGTATATGTAAAAGACGATATGAAAGCAGAGCCAATTTGGATAGACCCCAGTGGAAGAACTCTGGTGTTACAAATTTGGATTCAATCAATTCCAATTTACTAGTGGTAATTTATGTCCCTAACAACAACCAAAAGGAATTTTTTAAACAATTACATGGGAAATTTGTGGAATTAGATAAAAGGAATATTTGTATCTTGGGGGATTTCAATGCCATTGTAGACCACCAGAAAGATCATTGTACTGGGGGGGAAAAGAAGAAAAAAAGAGAACTACCGAAAACATGTGAAGAAATGATGATTGAACTAAATTTGATAGACAGGTAGAGGAAATTAAATCTCGAGAAGAAGGAATTTACATTTTACTCCAACCCTCACCAATCATGGACACGAATCGATATGGTGTGGATGAATGGTGAGTTAGTAAATGAATTAAAAGAGATTGAAATTTTACCAAATGAATGGGCAGATCACAACCCGATTCAGATAGTGTGGAAAGGCAGGAAGAAACCAAGGAAAAGGTGGACCCTAAATACACAGCTAATTAAAGAGAAAGAATTTATAAATAAACTTGACGAGGAATTAAACTATTTTTTAAAAGAAAATAATAATGAGGCAACTATGAAACAGAACAGGTGGGATACAATGAAGGCAATAATAAGAGGCACAATGATATCATACACTGCTAAAAGAAATAAAGAAAAATATGCCCAACAAAATAAATTCGAACAAAGAATCAAAGAATTAGAAATTCAGCTGCAAAACACCCCAAAAGATTGTAAAATGAAAAAACAAATGATAATAACTAAACATAAATTAAATTTAATCGAACAAGAAGGAATGGTCTCAAAGTTGAATACCGCCAGACAGATATTTTTTGAATAGGCCAATAAACCAGGAAGGTGGTTGGCCTATAAACTTAAAAAAGAAAAACAAAAAAGACTGATCTATCAATTAATAGATGAGAACAGGGATGCCCAACAAGGGATAGAACAGAAAAAAGAAATTGCATGTAAATTCTTTGAAGACCTTTATAAAAAGAAGGAGGTAAATGAGGATATGACAAGAACCTCTTTGGGTATTACTAAAGATAAAATAATCAAGGAGGAGATGAAGGAAATGTTAACTGGAGACATCACGTGGCCCGAGTTAAAAGTAGCAACAGAAAACCAAAAGAACAATAAAACCCCAGGACCTGATGGGATATCAAGGGAACTTTATAACTAAATAGGAGAATAGGACCTCTCATGGTGGAAGTATACAACAAGGTCCTATGAGCAGCAAGAATGCCAGATTCATGGAAAGAGACACTGATATCACTGATTCCAAAAGAAGATTCAGATTTACGACTTATACAAAATTATAGACCAAATTTCCGTTAAATACTGATTATAAAATATTTACAACAATTATAGGAAATAGATTAAAAAAATATTGAATGAATATATACATAAAGATCAGAATGGATTTCTTCCCAATAGACAAATTAGGAATAATTTAAGAATAGTATTAAATGTTTTGGAATACTATGAAGCCCATTTGGAAAAACAAATAGCCCTTGTATTCTTGGATGCACAGAAGGCCTTTGACAATCTAAATTGGCAATTCCTAATCCAACAAATTTCCAATATGAATTTAGGCACTAAATTTGAAAACATCGTGACTACAATTTATGATTCACAAAAGGCGAATATTATAATTAATGGAGAGTACACGCACTCAATAAAAATAGAGAAAGGGGTCAGGCAAGGATGTCCATTATCTCCCCTGCTCTTCATATTATCTTTGGAAACATTGCTTACACGAATTAGGCAGAACCCAGGAATAAAAGGACTAAAAATTAAAAAAGAAGAATATAAATTCCAGTCATTTGCGGATGATATGGTATTTTTTATAGAGGAACAAATTGAAACAGGTCAAGAACTATTGAAAGAGTTAGATTAATTTGGGGAAGTTGTAGACTTAAACAAAATCAATAACTAAAAATTTAACAGAAAAACAAAAACTAAAATTGGAAAGGATAATGGTATTACAAATAGTAAAAAAAGGTAAATATTTAGGAATTTGATTGAAAGCTCACTGCAAAACTCTAATGGAAAATAATTATAATAAATTATTACAGCAAGTCAAAAAAGATTTAGAGATATGGGTTAAACTGAAATCTCTTTATTAGGGAGGATTGCCACTATAAAAATGAACATTCTGCCCAAATTCATTTACTTATTCCAAACAATACCAACATAAATAAATAAAAATTACTTCGTGGAACTTAATAAGATAATTACCAAATTTATTTGGCAAGGGAAAAAACCTAGGATAAACCTAAAGGCAATGAAAGATTTGAAGAGCAGGGGAAGTCTGGCACTCCCAAACTGGGAATTATATTATAGTGCAGCCTCCTTACTTTGGTTGAAAGAGTGGGTAAATCTGTTGAATTTTTTTCTTATTTTAAGATTTGAAAGGACATCCAAAAGGAAAGAAGGAATCTGTAAAAGTGTTTGATAGAAATGATCAAGCGGCAATTTTAAACGGAAAGGTTTTTTTTGTTTTTTGTTTTGTATTGCTGGATTTTTGATCTTGTATTTTGAAACTGGACTGGTTATATATATATAACCAACACACACCCCAAAATCAAGTTCACCATGGAAACGGAAATAAACAAACAACTACCATTCCTAGATGTACTAATCTACAAAAGAACAGATGGCACACTGGGACACACCATATAC
>BLBF01000002.1:54355-65571 GCA_015471245.1 Laticauda colubrina | reverse complement strand
CGCTGCACATTCTGTTTAGCTTGCCTACCTAACCCTGGTTGGGGAACTCAGGCTTAACACAAGGAAAATAAATGCCATGAAAAGATTAGCCTCTAAGGCATAAGAGGATGAGTATAAAAGACTTGAAAAAGAGTAACAGAAAGTGCCACAGAAAAAAAGATATTCAGTTAAAAATGGACATAATTAAACACAAAATGGGTCAAATAGAAAAAGAAGAATTAGCACAGAAAATTAAAGGTGCTAAGCAGAACTATTTTGAAGATGCAAACAAACCAGGTAGATGGTTAGCATATAAACTGAGAAAGGAGAAAGAAGCAAGGAAAATAATGCAAAAAAGAAGCAAGGAAAATTAATAGATGACCAGGGTCAAATTTGTTATGGCAGTAAAGAGAAGAAGGAAATCATTTGAGATTTCTATGGGAAATTACATA
Organism: Laticauda colubrina; assembly: GCA_015471245.1. Classification (NCBI taxonomy): domain Eukaryota; kingdom Metazoa; phylum Chordata; class Lepidosauria; order Squamata; family Elapidae; genus Laticauda; species Laticauda colubrina. The sequence goes on along the minus strand of BLBF01000002.1, from coordinate 65,140 downwards.
AACAAGAAAATATTGATGAGGAAAGAGTTAAGCAATATTTACAGAATGCTAAAGATCTGTTTTGCCAGAAAATTTATTCAAGCAAGGAATAAGACAAGGGTGCTCACTGTCACCTTTGTTGTTCGTGTCAACTCTGGAAGCACTAAACAGAAATATTAGAGATGAAAAGAGTATAAAAGGAATGAAAATTAAAAAGGAAGAATTTAAGGTGCAAGCTTTTGTGGATGACTTGGTTTTTATATGAGAAGACTCTTTAGAGACAGCACCAAAATTGTTGGAAAAGATAGAGACATATGGCAAGGTAGTTGGTTTGAAAATAAACAAAGACAAGACAAAGATTTTGACAAAAAATATGTTATTAAGACAAAAGGAAGAATTGGCAGATCTATTGAAAATTCAAGTTACGAATAAGATTAAGTATCTCGGGATATATTTAACAGCAAGATGTAGTACAATTACATCAAACTTAAACAGCAGATAGCATAAGACTTGGCAAAATGGGAAAATTTGCAACTGTCACTAATAGGGAGAATTTCAACAATCAAGATGAATATACCACCCAGAATCTTATATTTGTTTCAAACAATTCCAATTAGGCTTGGAAAAGACTATTTTGAAAAATTAAATAAAATTGTGGCGAAATATATATGTCAAGGTAAGAAAGCGAGAATAAAGTTAAAACTGTTACAAGATGCTAGAATTAGAGGAGGTTTTAGCTTGCCTAATTGGGAGTTGTACGACCAAGCTACAAATTTGATGTGGGTCAAAGAATGGATAACATTAAGAAATTCTAGATTGTTGACACCAGAAGGACATGATTTGTTGTTGGGGTGGCATGCTTTTTTTATGGTATAAAGGAACTAAAACACAAGGATATTTTAGAAGACATATACAGGAGTCTTTGTGGTTAAATTGGGAGAAGATTAAAAGACAATGTTATTTGAAAATACCAGTCTGGTTATCGACTGTTGGAGCATTTTCTTATCCTATAATATATAAGAAGGAAAAAATAGATATGGTAAAATACTGAATATAAAGGGTGAACTTAAATCTATTCAAAAACTAGAGGAACAAGGTATAAAGATGAATTAGTTTTCATATGCTCAAATGCACTCAAGGTATGTTGAAGATTTTAAAAAAGGTTTCTTTGATAAATTGATTGATTTAGATAAGATTTTGACAGGTACTGATGAAAAGGTGATAAAAAAAATTGTATGAATATCTACTAGAAATTAAATTAGAAGAAGAACAAATTAAGGACCAGTCCCACTGGCCGATGGATGCAAAACGTATGCATAAAGCGGACGAGCAAAATTTTGGGGGTGGCTCCATCCGTTGTCATCCACTTCAAAAAGTGGCAAAAATTTGCATAAACAGAACGGAAAAGAACGGAAAAGAACGGAAAAGAACGGACATGGGTAGTATGTAGCAGAGATGTTAAACAGATGTTCATAGGAAGCCTAGTGGATGAAAGCGGATGGAAGCGGATGACACCTCCGAAGGAGTTCCGGGGGAGAATTTTGAAGCGGATGCATAGCAGATGAAGCGGATGCATCACGGATGCCTATAGGAAACAAAAGGGATGCCGCGTGGATGTATATCGGATGCAAAGCGTTCACTGCGCATGCGGGGAGTATGAATTGTGTCAGCTCTATGGATAAAAAAGGATGCAGCACGCATGCAGAATAGTCTATTCTGACTCAGAATAGTCTCAGGGACTGAGTTGTTTACTTGTTCAATAAAGTTTATCTTTGCTTAAGACACTTAATAAAGTTTACTTGGTTCATTTTGTTTACTTAATAAAGTGTTGGTAAAAACTTTGAAAAAATGGGTTAGCCTTTGCACGCTTGTGGGGCAAATAAGGATAGTTGTGGGATAGATAAACCTCCAGTGCAACCATAGTGGGACTGTATGGTCCACCATCCTAGCTGCCACACATATGGACCTTTATTATCAATAACAATTTATTCATTGATCAACACATTTTAAAATAAACAAAGCTCTTTATTAATGCCATATTCATTGTAGGGCCACTCAACATACATGGCACAATCTCATCAGTGTTATGCGACAGGCTCAAGGAAGCATCCATTAATCAGCTATCATCCTGTCTTGCCATTCCACTGCTCCAGCTGGGGAGTTGCACCAGTGTCTCAGTAGGTTACGCTGCTTCTTCCCTTCACGTGAAGCTCTGTTGGGGCCTTGTATATCCACAGTGTCCATCAGGTTACGTCCTTGTCTCCATTCACCAGGCTCCATGTTCCCATTCCCTTGTTGACAGTCCACAAGCCTGTTCTGCAACACTGGGTAGCGGGTGCGTATGAGATTGTGCAGGATGCAGCAAGCTTCCACGATGCTCCTCACAGTCTCTGGGTCATGCTGCATGGTGGTGAGAAGTATCTGGAACCTGTTGGCCAGGATGCCAAAGGCATTCTCCACCACCCGTCTTGCCCTGGACAGCCTGTAGTTGAAGATCCTCTCTTCACAGGTGAGGTATCTTGAACTACACAGCTTTGTGAGGTAGGTTCTGAGGGAGAACGCGTCATCACCAACGATGAAGTAGGGCACATCTTGTGTGTCATTGGGTAGGGGGTCTGGACCTGGAAAACCCATGATGAAGTTGCGTTCCAGCCCATCCTTTAGGTCACTTGTGTTGTATACCTGGCCATCTGAAGCTGATCCGTTGCCTGAAGCATCGATGTAGATGAATTTGTAGTGAGCATCAACCATGGCAAAGAGGATGATACTGAAGAAGCCCTTGTAGTTGTAAAAAAGTGGACCCTGAGTTGGGTGGAGCTTTGCAGGCCACGTGCTTCCCATCTATGGCTCCAATGGTGTGGGGAAAGCTCCACCTCTGATACCACTCTTCTGCAAGTTTTCTCCAGCCTTGTTCAATGGTGGGGCACCTGAGGAGCTCCTCCACGTATTCTTCAATCATGGCCTGTACCACTTCTCTGACCACTTTGCTGATGCTGTTGTGTGGCACCCTCCAGGCATACTGCATGTTTCTGTATGTGGTTCCAGAGGCCAGGAGCCGCAGAGTCAGTGCCACCTTCAGTCCAGGGTCCAGGTTGGGACAGGTCGGAAGTTGGTGCTAGGCTTGGTCAACCTGGGTCTCAGACGTTCTACAAGTTCATCAAACATGGCTGGTGGCATCCTCATGAAGTGCTGGAATGCACAAGGGTCTTTATTCCTCAGCTCCACCATCAACTGGTCATACAGTCCAAACCCCATTCTTCTCACGATCCATCCTCGGACCCACATAGCTCTTGGACATCTCCTTCTTCTCCTTCTGTGTAAACTTGATACAGTCTGAACAGGTTTTGGTTCTGGTGATGAATGAGCGCAGCTATCATATGGACTGTGTCATCATCCATGGTGGAGAACAATTGATGATGTTGAAGACCAAGACCAAGGGTGATGAGATCTGTACACCACGACTTCTGGACTCATACTGAGATCCAGAAGATTTTCTCCCCCTTTTTATAGAAGATATCGGTTGTCCACTAGGTGTCCTTCTACATACTCTAGACATACTCCAGACATCCTAAATATACGAGATACATCCCAGATACAAACATTTTGTCCATTTTTAATACTTTATATACGAGATGCATACTCTTACATCCTTTCTATTTCCATGCTACTAATGCTGTGTAGACGTTCCATGTACCTTTTGTTCCCTCCCTCTTTCCATTTTCAGCTGCAGCGGATGTGATTTGAGGGGACGGCCAGAGGATGCAGAGAGGATACAGTGGATGTTTAATGGATGATAACGGAGATAGAATGTTTGTTGCCCATATATGTCACGGATTTACATCGTACGCAGCAGAAAGTTCATCCGTTCACAAAGTTTTGTTCAGCTCAAAATTTCTTGTGCGAATGAAATTGCAGTGGACGGATGCTCGACGGATAGAGCATATGAAACACGTATGCAGTGAATACACAACGGATGCATAGCGTTTTCCAATGGGTGGCAAGCTTTTTTTAACGTTTTACATCCTCTTTGCATCCGTAAGTGCAGTGCAACCTGGCCTTTAAAGAAACAATGATTGCTTGGGAGAAGAATTTTGGTTTTGGGATTGATTTAGAGAAGTGGCAAAAACTGTGGTCTCAAAATTATAAAATGACAATGTCAACAGCTTATAAAGAAAATTTGTATAAGATGTTTTATAGGTGGCATTTTCCCCAGACAAGGATAGCAAGAATGTTCAATAATAAATCCGAAAAATGTTGGAAATGCCATCAGACACCTGGCTATATTACCATATGTGGTAGACTTGTGCGGACGCTAAAAAATATTGGACTAAAATCCACACGTGGTTGGAAAAAATGACAAAAAAACATATAGATTTGAAACCAGAGATATTTTTATTGGGAATTTTACCTGAAACATACAGCAAAGATTTGAAATACTTGATTGTAAATGTGTTAACAGCGGGTAGGATTGTATTTGCTAAAAACTGGAAAAATGAGAAAATACCATTGCAGGAGGAAATTATTTAGAAAATATTGGAATGTGCTGAAATGAGTAGATTGACATTTGAAATTAGAGAGCAAGAGGATAAACAATTTTATGAAATTTGAGATCTTTTTTATCAATGGTTAGATAATAAAATACAGTAATGTAATATGTAGATTTTTAGAAACTAACAAATATATTAAGATGTACTTCTTTTTATGTCTACAAAATGTTTTTAGCATAGATTTGGGATGATAATATGAAGTGTTACAAAATAAATTAAGTAAATTATGGTTACCTCATAAAATATGAATTAATAAAATTATAGTCAAATGTTGGATCGATAATGATACTAAGGTACTTAATTCTTGATTGATAACATGAGTTTTTATGCAATCTAATTGTAATTGAAGACTACGAAATGGATGCACAAAATAATTTGTAAACCAATCGGCACACTGTTTGTATACCTATGGAAGAAAGTTTGATATTTTTATGTTTTGTTTGTTTAAAAAATAATAATAATTAATAAAATTTGGAAAAAAAAATCTCAATCTGGATCTCCACAATGGAGGTGATGATACATCCAAATAATCTAGATCTTAATAAAATGATAAAATGCAAAGAGCTTCTTGATGCGCAAGGAACTTTAAAATCATGGCAAGAGCTCCAAGAACAAGAGCTTCAAGTAGACTGGTGGACTTATTTGCAAAGTCAAAATAGATAAAGCCAGGGCAAGAAACATTTTGGAATTTATACTAAGGCATAACAATTAGATAAAATCCTATTAGCTCCAGATAAAAAAAATATAACTAAATTTTATAATTACTTATTAGAGATGGAATTAGAAGAGGAAGTAGTCAAAGGCAACATGATAGTTTGGAGTAGAAACATAGGACGTAGCATGACATTATTAGAATGGGAAAAGTTCTGGACAAGGAATAATAAAATTACAAAATCATCAGCATATAAATGCCTATGAAATGTTTTATAGATGGCATCTTTTGCCCTCGAGAATAGCAAAAATGTCTCCTAACATGAATCCAAATTGCTGGAATGTAAAAAGAAACACAGAACATTCTTTCACATGTGGTGGTCCTGCACTGAAGCCCAAAGATACTGGCATAGAATAAAAAAAAATGGTTAGAGGAAATAATGGTGGAGCAAACTGAATTAAAACCAGACTTCTTCTAATTGGGGATATTTAATAGACAAATTCCCAAAAAAGTAAAATATATCATACTGCACATTCTCACATTCTTACTGCAGCCAGAATAACCTTTGCACAATATTGGAAACAAGCAGATATTCCAACAGAGGAAATGGTTATTCAGAAGATAACAGCCTGTGCAGAGATGGATAAGTTAACCTTAGCACTTAAGGAAAAAGAAACATCAGAATATTATAGAAGCTGGGAAGGCTGGTATGACTGGATAGAACAAATATAGGAAATATATTAGGAAACAACGTAAAATGTAAAAGAGGTAGTAATTATATATTCACAATAAGATGTATTTATAAATATATCACTAATATTGATAACAAACAAGGAATCATAGACTGTCGATAGAATTGTTAGTTTTTAATCATTTTCTTTTTTCCTTTTTCTTTTCTTTTTGTGTGTGTTGTGTATGTGTTTGATATTTTAGTTCTATAATTAATAAAGTTTATTTTTTAAAAAAAGAAGTTCTAGTTAATATGACTTATTACTCAGGCTTGTACACAAGAAACTGGCCAACCAACAGTCAACAGTAAATGGGCATTATATAAGTGTCAGGGAATTAATTGCGCAGCCAGTGTCCAAATAGAGTTGGAGATGCTGACCTGAACTTGTGGTTTTTGAAAAATAAATATATTTTACAACTACAGGAAATCCCTCAGGAGACCATCTGCCACCTCATCAGGAGCATGCCCAGGCACTGTCGGGAGGTCATACAGGCACATGGAGGCCACACACACTAATGAGCCTCATTTTGACTTGTTTTAAGGACATTCCATCAGAGTTGGATCAGCCTGTAGTGTTTTTCTCCACTTTAATTTTGAGTGTAACTCCACATCCAGACCTCCATGGGTTGCTAAATTTGATTTCCATTGATAATTTTTGCGTGATTTTGTTGCCAGCACATTCGACTATATAATGAACAAAGTATTTAATGAGAATATTTCATTTATTCAGATCTAGGATGTCTTATTTTTGTGTTCCCTTTATTTTTTTGAGCAGTATATATACATAGCAAACTAGATAGTCAGGCAAACAGGAGCACCATGATCTAAATCACCACAGCAGGAACATCATGAGGTCTTACACACAGGGCATTCTGTAAAAAAAAAAAAAAAAAGGCGGGAAACAAGGAAACTCCCCCTTTTCACTCACAGCAACCAATCACAGCTTAGATTGCTTCATACAATGGCCAGTTGTCTTCAACTAATTAGCTATAACTGTGTGTTCTTATTCATTGTCCAACCCTTCACTGCTCCAGCTATTAAATATCTCAACAATAAGGGTCATGGGAATTCAAGAAGGGCTGGATTTGGATCACTCATGAGAACGTAATGACTCTTGTTTGGTCCACATTCTGGACAGAGAGGACCATTGGTTTGGAAGAGGTATCTATGTTAAGATTGAACAGTTCTCTCTCAACAAAGCAGGAGGGATACGACACCACCTATCTCATGTTTACAACACAGTCCTTTCAGCAGTTTCAAGAAGGCTCCACATCCATTTGTAGTATTCAGGTGATCCTGAAGGCACAGATAAACCCCCAAGGGTCCTTAGTTCTCAGGGAGAGTGCTAACGACCAGATGACTTCAAGGAATATAAAATGTTTCATCCTCCTCTAGAACTGAAGAATGGATGGGAAGCAAAACGTCCTCAAGAAAAAAACAAAGAAAGTCCAGTTGCCTTTTGAAAAAACAACTTTGGAACAACTATGACCTGGATGACTGAGAGTCTCCATAGACATTTGACTCTAGGCTGATTCTTCTCTTGACTCTGTCCTCAGGCTCTGCTCTTCTTCTACATCATCTCCAGGTCTCCAAAACATGGATATGACACCCAAGAAGACTTTTGTGCTACAAATGCTTGTGAATTTTGAACTGGAAAACTTGACATGATCCCAGTTTTGAAAAGCATCTTGTGAGAATGAATGGACATAGTTTAGTTCTGTCCTGCAGGTCACTGAGATGAAGGAAAACATGTAGAAAAAGAATACAGGTAGTCCTTGACTCACAACCATTCTTTAGGGACTATTGGAAGTTACAAAATGGCATTGAAAAAAAGTGACAATTTTTTACACTTACAACCTTTGCATCATCTCCATGGTCATGTGATCAAAATTTGAACACTGGGCAACTGGCTCATGTTTATCCTTTCCTGACAGTTAGAACAATTCATCAGTTGCTTCCAGAAATTGTGAATGCTCCAACACTGGAAATTTTAAAGAAGGGATTGCACAAGCATTTGTCTGAAATGGGGTTTCCTGCCTGAGCAGGGAGTTGGACTAGAAGATTTCCAAGCCCACAAGCTCCATTTTCACCTGCAACGGACTCCTGCAGCCCTCTGCCAGCAAAAATGGAGCTCAGAAAGGCTGCCCGCAGCCCTTGTGAGCTCTGTTGCTGGCAGAGGCACTTGTCTGTCTCTGTTTTCAGGGTGGCCCTTTGGGCCAGATCTAAGCACCCTGAGGCTGGATCAGCTCCCTGGACCTTGAGTTTGACATTCCTGAACTAAATGTACTCTGGGAACACGAATCGAGATCCAGAATTATGAGATTGTATGCTAATGACATGTTAGATACCTCTCATAAGTAAATAAATTACAGTGTTTTGCACCAGAGCTTCCTGGGCAAAACCAGAGGCGTAATTGTGCTTTGTCAAGAGTGATTTGTCATTTTGGAAGCAAGGACCTCACACACTGCAGGAGCAAATGCTGAAGATTTGCTGCAACTAAAGGCCCTGTCACACTGCCCAATGGATGCAAAACGCTTGTAAAAAGGACACAGCGGACGAGAAAAATATTCCATCCATTGTTATCCGCTCTCAAAAGGGGCAAAAATTTGCATAACCAGAGCAGATAACATGGAAAGGAACGGACGGGGGGAGGACGCAGGGCGGATGGAAAGCGGATGCTCCACGGAAGCCTAGCAGATGCAGAGCGGATGCAGAGCGGATGCAGAGCGGATGCATAGAGGATGCATAGAGGATGCAGAGCGGATGCAGAGCGGGTGCGTAGCGGGTGCGTAGCGGATGATGCAGATGCGATTTGCATCTGCTTTCATCCTTTCTCCGTCCGTGCTACTAACGCTGCGTGTCCATTCCGCTTCCTCCCTGTGTCCGTTTACCACTGGAACGGATTTGAGTTGCGCGGATGCGCAGTGGATGCCTAGCGGATATAGCAGATGTGTAATGGATGCAGAATGGATGTCCCCCGTATTCCTAGAGGATGCAAAATGGATGCATTGGATACATTTTCCACTCAAAAGTTTTGAGCAGCTCAAAACCTTCTGAGTGGATGAAATGTCAACAGACGGATGCTGGACGGATAGAGTGGAAAAAAAACGGAGGCAGTGAGTACAGAACGGAAGCATCGCATTAACCAACAGATGGCAAGTGTTTTTCTCCATTTTACATCCTCTTTCCATCTGTTGTTGCAGTGTGACAGGGGCTTTAAGAAATGTTTTGGAGTGAGAGGCAATGACTCATGCATGAAGAACTAATTTATCTCTCTGCAAAACAGTGTTTAGCCAGTGTGTAGACAATTTGTTTGGAACATTCCTGGATAAACAGGATTCCCTTTCCCCAAGGGAGAGAACCTGGAAAAAATGGATTTAATTTGCATTTATAGCTAGGTGAAGAACTTCAGAGTCAAAGTTGATTGGTGGAGAAATGGTGGAAAGGATGTCTGCTTTGGAGTTATTTGTTGGAGTGGAGGTTTTCTGGAATGCAGGCACATCTGTCTTGTTATGTTATAAGTATGAAAGCATCTGGCAATATGTGAGCATAGACATAGAAAAGAGGATTGTGTTAAAAGTATTGTGGAAAGCCTGCCCCCCTCCTAGAGCATGACATATATTGGGGGATATTAAAAGAGGCAGAATGTGATGACCCAAAGGGGCATGGCACAAAGGCAACATAGTCAGATAATCAATAAGAGTCCCTTTATTATCTCCAACTTTGTCCCCAATGTCCAGGTTACCTTCTGGCTTGAGGAAAATTCTCCAGGCTTTCTGCAGCCTTTGACTGCAGAAAATTAAGTCCAAAACATGATCAACACAAACTAACTTAAAGTCCAATCAAGCCAAACTGAAGTAATTAGTTTGGCATGGCAAGAGCAAGAATTTTTGACTTGAAGGCACGGCAAAACTCACACAGTTGAGAAGACACCAGGAACACAGATAACCAAAATCAATACAAGATAAACTCACATTTGCTCCCAGCAGCTGCTGCACTCAGCATGCATTTCTCTTAAACTCGCTTCCCAACTGTGGCTAATGAAGGGAATCAAGGCCCTTTCCTCCCCCTAAGCCATGCAACCCACTGTTGCTCTCTTCTCCCTTCCTCCCTGCATGCCCTAGGATGAAGAGGGGGTGGGCCTGGGTCTTCCTCGGAACTTCCTCTCCCTTGTTCTACCTCTTCGCTGCTCTGCCCAGCCAGACTTTGCCCTTCCCCAGTTTCCTCCACAGCCAACGGAGCCACACTCCCGTTCCCTGTCAGCTGTTTGGCTTCCTCCTCAGATTCAGACTCCAACAGAGGCATGACACAGAATATCATATTTCCTCAAAAGAGAAATGGAGAAAAATATTAAGGCTAGGTCACACTGGCCGACGGATGCAAAACGTATGCAAAAAGGACACAGTGGACAAGCAAAATTTCAGGGGTGGCTCCATCTGTTGTTATCCGCTCTCAAAAGTGTCCCAAATTTGCATAAACAGAATGGAAAACAACATAAAGGAACGGATGTGGGGAGGATGTAGCGGGGATGTAAAGTGGATGTTCGTAGGAAGCCTAACGGATGGAAGTGGATGGAAGTGGATGACACATCCACAGGGCTTCCGGGGGAGAATCGTGAAGCAGATGTGTAGTGGAAGGAGCGGATGCATAGCGGATGATGCAGATGCATCACGGACGCCAATAGGATGCATAGGGGATGCATAGCAGATGCATAGTGGATGCAAAGCATTCACTGCGCATGCGGGGAGGATGAATTGCATAAGCTCCGCGGATATAAAAGGATGCAGCTCGCAAGCAGCCAGCATTCAGAGGAAAGACCTGCTGCCAGAAACATCTTGAGAGAACACCATGGGGAAGAAGAGGAAGCCTGTGCCTAC
>BLBF01000002.1:39522-54345 GCA_015471245.1 Laticauda colubrina | reverse complement strand
TGCTGGTGCTTCTCCTGCTGCTGCTGGTGCTTCTCCTGCTGCTGCTGCTGCTTCTGTGATGGACCAGCCCCAAAACCCTCAAAACCTTGCTGCTGAAGTCCCTGAAGCCCCTGCCAGAGGGAGGAAGAGGCAAGGGAAGGAGAAGGGAGAGAGGAAACAGTACTCCATTTCCGAAAACCATGAGGAGGAGGTGCTGGAATGGCTGAGGGAGAATGAGTACCTGTGGAGGAAGGGCCACAGGCTCTATCGCGACAAGAAGAGAAAGCAGGCAGCTTGGAGAGAGAAGGCGGAGAGCCTGGGCTACACTTCAGATGTCCTCCTGGGGTGGTGGAAGCATATGCACACCTGGTATGGCAAGCTGCACCTGAAGAAATCCAGGCAGGCCGCTGTCAAGTTCACTGACCAGAAGACCTATGTCATAGCCAGGTGCAGCTTCCTGGAGGGTGAGATCTGCCACCGAGGAGCAGCTCCTCTGTCAACCCTCTCCCTCAGACAGCCCACAGACAGCCACTCCTCTTCCAGCCAGGAGACAGCTACCATGTCCAGGCAGGTGTCTTTGGAGGGCCCCAGGACAGAGACCCCCCCGACAGCTGCACTCCCCATGCCAGAGGACGTGGAGGATCCCCTGTCTCAGATGGAGCAAGAAGAAGCAGCCACCAGAGACCAACCCACACCCACACCCAGCTCCACCTCCACAGAAAGCAGGCAGAGAGGCAGACCGGAGGGACAGAGCCACACTGTCCTCTTGAAGATCAGGGACACAATCAAAGCCAGCACAGATCTCCTCTCCCAGCTGGTCAAATTTGACATACCATCCTCGAACCACAAGCCCTTCATCACCTACGTGAGCCAGACCTTCAGGACATGCCCGAGGCCCAGTACCAGGCGATGAAGGAGAGGATCACAGCTCTTCTGCACCACCCTCCAGGCCCAGCTGAACCTGCTCCTACCCACTCCAGGTCTGCTCCTCCACCCCAGGCAATGTCACAGCCCTTCTACGGATTTCAACAGCCCCTCACCGACCAAGCCTACCACTACCAGGACTTCCCACAGCAGAGGCAGGCCTTCCCAGTCCAGGCCCAGGTTCCTCGGATGCCAGAGAAGCCACAGATGCCTCACCTGACCCAGCTGCAGACCAGACAACCCCACTACACTCCTCTTTCCTCCACCCCACAGGCAAGCCCTTTCTCAGAACATCTGTCATCAGTCTTGGGCCTCACATCCCAGGTACTTGATGAAGGACCTCTCAACCTCATGGGACTGAGTCAGCTCTCTGAGAGCTTCCTGCACACACCATCTCCTGTTGTACTCTCGGGGCCAGGCACCCCAAGGGTGCCTCAGACCAGCACTTCAGCAACAGCTACCTCCACAGTCCCTGGCCCCTTTACATCTGAGACCATGGGCACGCCTCAGAGTGACTGAGAAGAGTGCCAAAGACTGAGTTGTTACCTGTTCACTTTATTTTGCTTAAGACACTTTACTTGGGTCATTTTGCTTTTTAATAAAGTCATACAGTTTGTTATTAATAAAGGTTATCTTTGCTTCACACATTGGTTCATTTTTTTTACTTAATAAAGTGTTGGTGAAAACTTTGAAAAAAGGGTCAAGCCTTTGTATGCTTGTGGGATGGGTAAGGATAGTTGTGGGATGGATAGCTGTAATGATAGCTGTGGGATTGGGAAAGATAGCTGTGAGATGGATTGCTGTGGGATGGATAGCTGTGGGATGGGTAAGGATAGCTGTGGGGTGGATAGCTGTGGGATGGGTAATGATAGCTGTGGGATGGGTAAGGATAGCTGTGGGATGGGTAGCTGTGGGATGGGTAAGGATAGCTGTGGGATGGGTAGCTGTGGGATGGGTAAGGATAGCTGTGGGATGGGTAAGGATAGCTGTGGGATGGGTAAGGATAGTTGTGGGATAGATAAACCTCCAATGCAAGCATAGTGGGACTGTATGATCCACCCTCCCAGCTGCCACACATATGGCCTTTTATTATCAATAACAATTTATTCATTGATCAACACATTTCAAAATAAACAAAACTATTTATTAATGCCCTATTCATTGTAGGGCCACTCAACATACATGGCCCAATCTCCTCAGTGTGATGAGACAGGCTCAAGGAAGCATCCATTTAGCATCTACCATCCTGTCTTGCCACTCCACTGCTCGAGCTGGGGAGGTGCACCAGTGTTTCAGGAGGTTGTGCTGCTTCTTCCCTTCACGTGAAGCTCTGTTGGGGCTTTGCACATCCACAGTGTCTATCAGGTTTTGTCCTTGCCTCCATTCACCAGGCTCCATGTTCCCATTGCCTTGTTGATGGTCCACAAGCCTGTGCTGCAAGACTGGGTAGCGGGTGCGCATGAGATTGTGCAGGATGCAGCAAGCTTCCACGATGCTCCTCACAGTCTGTGGGCAATGCTGCATGGTGGTGAGAAGTACCTGGAACCTGTTGGCCAGGATGCCAAAGGCGTTCTCCACCACCCGTCTTGCCCTGGACAGCCTGTAGTTGAAGATCCTCTCTTCACGGGTGAGGTATCTTGAACTTTAGGGTAGGGCTTCATGAGGTAGGTTCTGAGGGAGAAGGCGTCATTACCCACAATGAAGTAGGGCACATCTTATGTTTCGTTGGATAGGGGGTCTGGATCTGGAGAACCCATGATGAGGTTCCAGCTCATTCTTGAGGTCACTGGCGTTGTATATCTGGGCATCTGAAGCTGACCCGTAGCCTGAAGCATCGATGTACATGAACTTGTAGTCAGCATCAACCATGGCAAAGAGGATGATGCTGAAAAAGCCCTTGTAGTTGTAATAATTGGACCCTGAGTTGGCTGGAGCTTTGCAGGCCACGTGCTTCCCATCTATGGCTCCAACGGTGTGTGGAAAGTTCCACCTCTGATACCACTGCTCTGCAACTTTCCTCCAGCCTTCTTCAGTGGTGGGACACTGGAGGAGCTCTTATCTTATTCTCCGATGATGGCCTGCACCACTTCTCTGACCACAATGCTGATGGTGTGTGGCACCCTCCAGGCATACTGCATGTTTCTGTATGTGGTCCCAGAGGCCAGGTGGCGCAGAGTCAGTGCCACCTTCAATCCAGGGTCCAGGCTGGGACGGAAGTTGGTGTTTGCCTTGGTCAACCTGGATCTCAGATGCTCCACAACTTTGTCAAACATGGCTGGTGGCATCCTCATGAAGTGCTGGAATGCACGAGGGTCTTCATTCCTCAGCTTCACCATCCACTTTTCATAGAGTCCAAACTCCGCTCTTCTCCCGATCCATCTTCGGACCCAGACAGCTCTTGGACGTCTCCTTCTTCTCCTTGCGTAGAAAAGGTGAAACAGTCAGAAGAGGGCTTGGTTCTGGTGTTGAATGATGGCGGCTACCAAAAGGAGTGTGCGATGATCCTTGGTGGACATCAATGGATGACGTGGAAGAGCAAGAGCAAGGCTGAAGAGGTTTGCACACCAGGGCTGCTGGACTGAAAGTGAGATCCAGGTGATTTCCTCCCCCTTTTTATAGGAAATATCGGTTTTCTGCTAGGTGTCCTTCCACATACTCTAGGCATCCTCCAGACATCCTAAATATCAGAGATACGTCCCATATACAAAAGTTTTGTCCGTTTTAATGCTTTATATACGAGCTGCATCCACTTTCATCCTTTCTATGTCTATGCTACTAACGCTGTTTGGACGTTCCGTGTACCTTTCGCTTCCTCCCACTTTCCGCTTTCTGCTGGAGAGGATGTGAGTTGCACAGATGCTCAGAGGATGCTGAGAGGATACATCGGACGTGTAATGGATGACAATGGATGTAGAACGTTTGTTGCCTGTATGTGTCATGAATGTAGATCGTACGCGGCGGAAAGTTCATCCACTCAAAAAGTTTTGTGCAGCTCAAAACTTTTTGAGCGGATGAAATAGCAGTAGATGGATGTTTCATGGATAGAGAGTATGAAAGACGTACGCAGTGAGTACACAACAGATGCATCGCATTTTCCAATGGATGGCAAGCGTTTTTCTCCATTTTACATCCTCTTTGCATCTGTTGGTGCAGTGTGACATGGGCTTTAACAAAGTCAGAAAGCATCCCCGGTTTTCCTGCCATAGCCTGAAGCAGAAGCCTCAGGTCTTTAGAGATGGATATTTTTTACCTATTAAGAAAGACCTGGACAATTTATTTAATAAACAAAACACCTTCAGCCACAGCTCCCTCAGAAGGGTGGTGTCAGCGATCCGAAGAATGTACCCATTGAAAGGAATGCACCCATCAAGGAAGATAGATTCCTCTAAGAACAGGTTTATTGGATCTATCATAATCAGCACAGCCGGTGGAAACCAACTCTGAAAGTTCTCACAATTTTCACCCTGATTAAAAGAATGAAACTTTCTCCACTCCCTAGTGGCATCAGTCACATAGTCTAATGAATACAACTAGCAGATTCCTGTCCTCCTTTACCTGTTACGATTACCTTGGTTCCCACAGGAAAACTTTTTATTTTGACTGTAAGCTGGGCTATCTATTTCCTCCCCTCCCTTCTTTCTCAGGCTTCATGGCAACTGTGAGTCAGATGGCTTCAGACACTTTTGCTTCAGAGTTGACAGGAGGAGCTAATGGGATTAAGAATTTATATTCCCACACCTAAATTCCAAGGACAGGACAGGACTTTTAAGACATAATATAATTAAAAGTAAAAGTAAAGGTTCCCCACTTCGTACATATGTGCTAGTCATTTCTGGCTCTGTGGGGCAGTGCTCATCTCTGTTACAAAGCCGAAGAGCCAGCACTGTCCAAAGATGTCTCTGTGGTCATGTGGCCGGCATGACTAAATGCCGAAGGCACACAGAACATTGTTATCTTCCCACCAAAGGTGGTCCCTATTTTTCTATTTGCATCTTTTACATGCTTTCGAACTGCTAGGTTGGCAGGAGGCGGGACAAGTAACGGGAGCTCACTCTTTACCCACCAACATTAGAATAGGAAAAGACCCAAGGCTCACTACATTCCACAACCCCCTAGAGCATCTCAATCTCCAAACCCCAAGACCCTATAAAAATCCATCCACTCACTCAGCCATTTTGGTCAGCCAACCCAGAAACGTTCTGCTGTTGCTGAGGTTTCTAGAAAGCAAATAAACAGAGACCTTTCCTTATAGCCAGCCTCCAGTTTATTTCCAGCATCTTTCTCCCAGCTTGAACCAGACTGGATTTTTCTTCCAATAGTTTTTTTTTTTTTTTTAAGTAAAACATTAGCAGGGGAAAAGATATTGTGAGACATTGTACAAAGATACAATTTTAGCTAAGTTGAAACTTCTTAATGCACACAGTTGGGGGGGAAAGCCTTTTTTAATTCAACCTGTTATGTCTTATCCTGCAGTTAATTAGAGCAAGTTGGTTGCTAATGGAAAAAATTCAGCCCTCTATTCTTACAAGGTTATGTGGAAAATGTGAGCTAAATTAAAAAAGGTAATGTTAGTTTGACTTTGCAAAGCACTACAAAACCAAGTATTATAAAGTCCATCCTATGTGCTGGTCCCACCTAAGTGTGTCCACTGCTAAATTCACACTTTCTCATCCACTTTTAAACAAAATAATGCAAATTTCAACCCTAAGCAGAAGATCCACAGGGATCTATGACCTTGTGACTTCATATCATTTCCAGAATCACTTGTGCCCTTGGTGTGACTCCTTGCACTGAAATCACCACCTTGCTTGTTCAGGGAGATCCACAAAAACCACAAAAAGAACACCTATTTCATAACAAGGGCATGCTTGCAACTTGATCGTGTCCCACATATGAATAATTGCTTCCAACTATTAAAAGTGTGGGAACTCAAAGGGAAGGTGAACTAGATTGGAGGACATTGAGGCAAGTTGAACTTAACATCAAATGTTCTAGGAGGTTTTCAGTAGAATAAGTTGGGTTGATTGGTGGGATTCAATTTTTTTTTACTACTGGTTCTGTGAGTGTGGCTTGGTGGGTGTGGCAGGGGGAGGATACTGTAAAATCTCCATTCCCTCTCCACTCTTGGCAAAAGGTTACGACAAAACCCCATTCCCTCCCCACCTCAGTAACTTGCTTTCCAGCTCCATTCTCCTGTGCATGGCAACAAAAGATGACCCAGCCGATCAGATGGGATTCAAGAGGCAGAAAATAATGGGGGTGGGCCCAGTCAAGAGGTGGGATTTGTCAGTTTTCCAAACTACTCAAAATTCCTGCTTCCAGTTCTACAAAACTGGTCAGAGCCTGCTGAATACCACCTCTGATCTTAACATCCCAAAAGTTAACAGTAATTCATCATGGATCAAATAACTTAAAACAACAGAGTTGAAAGGGACCTTGTAGATCACCTAGTTCAACCACCTCCTCAAGAAGTGACTCTACATCAGTGTTGGTGAACCAGTGGAACCAAGTGCTGAAACAGGAGTGCACATGCATGTAGAACTGCCAGAAACCAGAAGAGCAGCTCCCTGGCACGCATGTGCATGAGCACTGGCCACCTGGTCTTCCATTTTCTGATGTGCATGCATGCATAAAGACCACCACACCAGAAACCGGAAGTTCAGCTTCCCGGCATGTGCATATGTGCCAGGGAGTTGTTCTTCTGGTTTCCAGGGCTCGCACGTTGCAGCTGGCTGGTGTGCATGCCATTTCTGGCATGCGTGCCATAGGTTCACCATTATAACCCTATACCATTTCTGACAAGTGGCTGTCCAATCACTTCTTAAAAACCTCTAGTGATGACGCTCCTACAACTTTTGAAGACAACTTCTATTCCATTGGTTCATTTTTTTCACTCTCAGAAAATATCTCCTTATTCTAGGTTACATCTTTCCTTGACCAGTTTCCATCCATTCATTCCAGGTTTGTTTTGTTAATGCCATCTCTTATCAACCCGATATTTCATTTTGGAAGCAGCAAATAAACCATGGTGGTGCTGGTGAGAACAGCAACTAATAGAATCCATGAAACTGGGAGGCACATAGATTACAATCGTCCGTTTCTTGAAGTGGCTGTTGATACCTGTTGAGATTGACAAAGCTGTTTCTGAATTATGGAGCTGAGAGAATATAATAATAACTTTTGGTAGTTGTCTAGTGGAAGACTGCTGAAACTCATTATGGATTCTAGGGATGAGTTGGTGTATAAAACTGCATAATGAATATGTACACATTACTAGATGCCAGAAACTGATGGACTTCTATATGTGCCTGCAGCTTCCTGCTAGAACATATTATCAAATGTTGGGCTGACATCATCAGAGAAATCAACTAACACATTTGAATGTGAAAATTTTCAACTTCTCATACTACATAAAGATTTTTTTTAAAAGGACCACTATATTACTATT
This sequence comes from Laticauda colubrina, assembly GCA_015471245.1. Taxonomy (NCBI): domain Eukaryota; kingdom Metazoa; phylum Chordata; class Lepidosauria; order Squamata; family Elapidae; genus Laticauda; species Laticauda colubrina. The sequence continues at coordinate 46,994 of BLBF01000002.1, read as the reverse complement.
CATACTACTATTTAGGGACAATATATAGCAGGGGTCTTCAAACTTAACAGCTTTAAGACCTGTGGACTCCCAGAATTCCTCCTCCACTCATGTTAGCTCAGGAATTCTGGCAGTTGAAGTCTGCAAGTCTTAAACGTGCCAAGTTTAAAGACCCTTGATCTACAGGTAGTCAAAGTAATAGAATGACAAGAGTTCAATATCCTGTTCAAGCAGGAGGCATTTATATATAGAATTTATATATAATATATATATAGCATTTCAGACAAAGGGCTGAAATATAGCAAATATAGCATTTCAAACAAAGGGCTATCCAGTTAAAACCCCAGTGTTGGAGACCCACAAAACTTCTGAAGGCAAGCTGTTCCACTGGTTGATTGTTCTGTCCGGAAATTTCCCCTTAGTTCTAGGTTGGTTCTCTCCTTGATGAGTTTCTATCCATTGCTTCTTCTCCCAACCTTCAAATGCTTTGGGGAATAGGTTGACCGCGTCTTCTCCTCCTCTGAAGAACCCCTACTCCTTCTTTTCACTAGACTAGACATACTCAATTCCTGCAACTGTCCTTCAAGTTGTAGCTTCAAACATCATTTTTGTTGTGCTTCTGTGCACTCTTTCTAGAGTCTCAACATGTATATATATATATAAAATGGAAAAAGTGCAGCTCTTTTGCTCGGCCAACTAAGATAAACCTCTCCAGATGTTCAACTCTTCCTCTAGAATTGAAGAAAAAAAAAACCTCATGAGCACCACAAACCCTAAGCAATTCTTAATTTGAAGCATACGGTTCCTTGCCCTTCTGCCATATTCCATCTGTTGTAAAACCACACCTAGACAGAAGGCATGTGCTCCCTGTGTCATAATGGAAGCAGACAGGCCTCTTTGACATGGTTGAATCACTGCAGGCCCAATAATTTGCTTGTAATAACAGAGCAACAGAGCAGGAAGTATGAAATGTGTAGGTGGCAGATTCAAGGTAGGCAGAGGTGGTGTTCAGCCGGTTCTGATCAGTTCTGGAGAAATGGTAGTGGAAATTTTGAGTAGGTTGGAGAACCAGCAAATCCTACCTCTGACTGGACCCACCTCCCTCTCTTCTCTGCCTCCCATTGAGTCCCAGCTGGTTGGCGGGGTCTTCTTTGGTTGCCCTGCACAAGAAAACAGAGCTGGAAAGCAAGTTAATGGGATGGAGAGGGAATGGAGATTTTGCAGTATTCTTCCCCTGCCATGCCCACCAAGCCACGCCCACCAAGCCATGCTCATAGAAACAGTCATAAAATTTTTTTGAATCCCACTACCAATTAAGATGCCCTGGAATTTTTTCTTCACATATAGTCCTCAGCTTTCAACAGTTCCGTTACGTTGTTCAAAGTTACAATGGCACTGAAAAAAGTGACTTATGACCTTTTTTTCACATTTATGCCCACTGTAGCATCTCCATGGTGCTCCATGATCAAAATTCAGATACTTAACACCTGACTCATGTTTATGATGCTTGCTCTGTCCCGGCCTCTTGGGATTCTCCTTTGCAACCTGATCAGCAAAGTCAGTGGGGAAGCCAAATTCACTGAATAACTGAATTATTGACTTATCAACTGTGGTGATTCACTTAACAACCATGGGCACAGAGGGGGTCGTAAAATGGAGAAAACTCAGTTAACAAACATTTCACTTAGCACCATACATTTTGGGCTGAATTGGGGTCATAACTCAAGGACTACCTATATAGATGACAGCAGGGGTAGGATTCAAATTTTTTAACAATCGGTTCTGTGACTGTGTGGTTTAGGTGGTGGGTGTGAATTGGTGGTCATGTGACTGGGTGAACATGGCTTGGTGGTCCTGTGACTGGCTGGGTGTGGCCAACTCAATATCACTCACATTGAGGCACACATCTCCTTGCCTGTCCTGTCCTGACTGTGGGGATGCTGCAACAGTCGTAAGTGTAAAAAATGGTCATAAGTCACTTTTTTCACTGCCATTGTAACTATGAATGGTCACTCCACACAAGTAAAGTACCAGCAAAGGAGGGGGAAAAAAACTCCAGAGACATTCCTGAGACAGAAAGTCTAGTCCTGCCAAGAATGTAATAAGGGTTAACAGAGAGGCAGTTTCTGTAAGCAACACCAGAATGTTTCCTTCCTGCCCTCCTTACAGAATTAGGCCAGTAAAAATTTCTTCGAACAACTGGTTCTCCGAACTGCTTAGAATGTTAACAACCGGTTCTAGCGAATAGGTGCAAAATCCACCCCTGGATGACAGGTCAGTAATATGCAAATATGTTTGGTAGTTTAAAAATATTTTCAGCCTGTTTCTCAAGGCATGGGAACCTAATATTTTAGTAATATATTAATCAGTATTCAACTAAATGTATGTACATAAGTGTGAGGAGGCTTTTTTAATGCATTTTTTCATGCCTTGTTTGTTGTGTGCTTCTTTTCGGCTTGATTTTGTTTTTCTTGTCTTTTGGAGTGTTGTACTATATCCTTGTTTTGGATAAAATAAAAATAAGGGTAAATAAATTTAGGGGAACTTTGAGATTGAAGTGAAGATAGGCTTAAGATACAGAAGTATCTTAACAGATTTGAACACTGGGCACTGTTTAACAAATGGTGAAAATAGTCATGTTCTACATTTAGGCAAGAAAAAACAAATGCACAGGTAAAGTATAGGTGGTATCTCACTCAACAGTAGTAACTGTGAGATGCATCTTGGAGTCCCAGTGGGCAACCATTTAATTATGAGCCAGCAGTGTGCAGCAGCCGCCAAAAAAGCCAACACAGTTCTAGGCTGCATAAACAGAGGGATAGAATCAAGACCATGTAAAGTGCTAATAACACTTTATAAGGCCTTGATAAGGCCACACTTGGAATCCTGCATCCAGTTTTGGTCGCCACAATATAAAAAAAAGATGTTGAGACTCTACTAAGAGTACAGAGAAGAGCAACAAAGATAATTAGGGGGCTGGACGCTAAAACATATGAAGAACGGTTGCAGGAACTGGGTATGTCTAGTCTGATTAAAGAAGGACTGGGGAGACATGATATCAGTCTTCCAATATCCCAAGGGCTTCCACAAAGAAGAGGGAGTCAAGCTATCATCCAAAGCACCAGAAAGCAGGACAAGAAACAATGGGTGGAAACTAATCCAAGAGAGAAGCAACTTAGAACTGAAGAGAAATTTCCTGACAATCAGAACAATTAATCAGTGGAACAACTTGCTTCCAGAAGTTGTGGATAGTCCAACACTGGAGGTTTAAAAAATATATTGGATAACCATTTGTCTGAAGTGGTGTAGGGTTTCTTGCCTAGGCATGGGGTTGGACTAGAAAACCTCTAAGGTCCCTCCCAACTCTGTTATTCTATTCCAAATCCATGCTCAAGCAGGAAACCCTGTAACATTTCAGACAAATGGTTGTCCAATCTCTTCTTAAAATCTTCCACAACTTATGGAGGCTAGTCATTCCACTGATTAATCAATATTCCTTCTGGTCTTCGCATCTTCTTCCTGTCTTTTTTGGCACAGAGATGTAGATGGTGGAGTTTAGAGCATGGACAATAATATTGAAATGCATCTTAACAGAAAGGCCTTTGAAACAGGTCAGCCAGATTAAAGTCAGTAAATTCAGTAAACTGCTTAGTCAGTCTGCTTAAGGATGTACCTTTAATAATTTGTTAATAATCTGCTTCTCTGAGACACCAATTGCAAAGGTGCCTCCAGCTAGCTTCGACAGGCATGAAAGCAGGAAGTTAAAGCTCTAGATAGGTTTGAAGGAAGGAAGTCAAACATATATTTGACATACAATCAAGTCCATAATTTAATGGTGTCAAAATACACATGACATGCTTCAAAAGAGTCTCATGCAATTAAGGAACAAGGCCTAAAGGCTTAGATGAAACTGGGAGGCTTGGTGGATTTGCCAGAAGTCCATTGCTAAACTTTATAATAATTTCCATTTTATGGAACATAGAATAATAGAATTGGAAGGGACCTTGGAGGTCTTCTCATCCAACCTCTTGCTGGAGCAGACTATTTCAGACAACTGGTTATCTATTATCTTCTAGAAAGCATCCAGTGTTGGAGCACCCACAACTTCTGGAGGGAAGATGTTCCACTGATGAATTAAAATAAGAGCGTTGGAAGGGACCTTGAAGGTATTCTAGTCCAACCCCCTGCTGGAGCATGAGATGCTATATTGGATGTCTATTCTCTTCTTAAATACCTCCAGGGATGGAGCACCCACAACTTCTACTGGCAAGCTGTTCCATTGATCAATTGTTCTTACTACCAGGAAGTTTCTCCATAGTTCAAGGTTGCTTCTCTCCTTGATTACTTCCCATCCATTGTTTCTTGTCTTACGTTCTGGTGCTTTGGAAAATAAGTTGACCCCCCCTCTTCTCAAATACTGAAATAGTGCTATCATGTCCCCGCTACTCCTTCTTTTCTCTACATTGGTTGTACCCAGTTTCAGCAACTGTACTTCCTATGTTTTAGTCTCCAATCCCTTAATCATCTTAATTGCTCTTCTCTTCAATTTTTTCCAAAGTCTCAACGTCTTTTTTGTAATCTGGTGAACAAAACTGGATGCAGTATTCCAGGTGAGGTCTTAGATAGGAAAGAATTTGTGAAAAAGGCCAGTGGTGCCCTTAAATTATACCCTCTCAGCTAGCTAAATTGCTGGAGAGCTTTCCATTTTAGCTCCAGGCTAATGTGTAAAGAGATAATGCCCTGATCTACATCATATGTTGAAAAAACACCTTTCCTTTCCTTTTCTTTTTCCCCCCTTCTTTTTTTCTTTTTCATCTTCTAATTGTGGTTTTTTGTTTGCATTCTATTTATTTTATTTTTATTTATTTATTTGTCAAGCAAATATTAGATAAGAGGTATAAGTATAAACATGGTTATGAATACATGAAATGGATACGAATAAAAAAAGAAACAATAGGACAGGGATGGTTGGCACGTTGGTGCACTTATGCACGCCCCCTACAGACCTCTTAGGAAAGGGATGAGGTCAGTAGTAGACTGTCTAAGGTTAAAATTTTGGGGGTTTGGGGAAGAAACTCTCTACAAGCTCACATCCCTGATGATCAATAACTACAGGTTGCTCGAGATGCAACTAGCAGTGACATTAGTCCAGAAGAATTAACTGTCCCCCCACTGCCAAGGAATGTAGAGTTATCTAGCATTGACTTGCACAAATCCAACTTTTAACAAAAGGTGTGGCCACCATTTTTTTACAAGGGTAGGAAGCATCAAAATGCACAAAATGAGCTTAAATAAAGGTTCTTGGAAATATAGATTTTATAGGTACTTGCTAATGAAATCAACCTTAATGTCAAAATCCCTTCCTTGCAGTCCAGATTGGAAACAGTTAATACAAGGAAGAAGAATTGAGGAGCTCAGACTGACTACTTATTAAGAGTGAAATTAAGTAATTCTATTTTCTATTCTATTCTATTCCATTCTATTCCATTCTATTCTAAATAACCATTTAAATATGAGACAGCAGTGTGCTGCAATTGCAAAAAAGCCAACACAATTCTAGGCTTCAACAACAGAAGGAGATTATCAAGATCACATGAAATGTCAATGTTGCTTTATACTGCTTTAATAAGACCACACTTGGAATTCTGTATCCAGTTCTGATCATCATGACACCAAAAAGATGTTGAGACCCTGGAAAGTGTGAAGAGAAGACATACGAAGAACAGTTCGAGGAATTGGGTATGTCTCGCTTAATAAAAAGATGGACCAGGAGTACCATGGTAGGAGTCTTTGAATATCTCAGGGGCTGCTATAAAGAAGAGGCGGTAAAACTATTCCCCCTGTTGGAAGTTAAAACCCACCCCTCTCCTAGAGAAATGAAATATTTTAGGAAATATTAAAAAGGCAGAATATTTTCACATTTCCAATTTTGGGCAAAGGCAAGCCTTGCTGCAGTTAATATATGAAGTATAATATACTGTATAATGATTTCCGGAGTTACATCACGATGGTTCGGACATAGGAATGGCGGCTCTGCTCTGAATGTCTGATTTTTCCACGTCTGGATGCCAAACAAAGTAACAGAGGACCTTGGAGAGATCTGTGATAGAGAGGGAAATGCAAAAAAACTCCCCCCAACTTTATGATTATAAAGAAAACTTTGGAATGTGGAGAAATGATTAGGCTGTCAATGGAACTTAAAAACAAAGAGGAGTCAGAGTACTATGAGATCTCGAATTTATGGTACAGTTCTTTGGAAGGTAGACATGAAATGAACAAAACAATAAAAATAAATTAAAAAGGTATGATGGAAATTAGTAACATTACATGCAATTATGTTCAAAATATACTACTAGACGAAACCCTGCGATATATATTAATGTAACAAGTGTGAATGATTATTCTACATAAGTTGAGAGATGTCAAAGGGAGTGAACACTGTCTTACTCACGTTGCAATGAGCAGAATGTTTGGTTTTATTGTATTTGTATAAATTTGTTTCATAAAGTATTTTTCTAATTTAAAAAAGGCAGAATATTTCCCTTAAAAGAGAAGTAGAAATTCAGAGAGATAGAAAGTCAGCCCCCCCCCCCCTTTGTTATGGGACATTAAGACCTGGGCCAGTCTATTCTACAAAACAAAGATCTACCTCCTTCAGGCATGGGAATCCCAAAGCCCTTTCATTACATCATCACCCAGCAAGTGTCAGCCAAGCCTGGGATTCAAAAGACAACCTACAGAATTGCCCTTGCATGGCCCCATGGAAGTCTGACAACTAATCAGAATACAAGCTCCAATTCAAATCCCAACAGAAGGCATAAAACTCTCAGCATCTCTTCTCTTTTTTCGCTCAGGCGCTCCAAGGTCATGTGATCCTGTCCACCATTAAACCATCTTTCCAAGCAGTCACCATGTTTCCAGTGTCTTTCTTCTCCACTTGGCACTGCACCCAGAAGGATATTTCTTCCAACCCTCCAAAGCACCTGAAGGCAGGACAAGAAGCAACGAATGGAAACTAATCAAGGGTTAGGGTTAACAACCTAGACCTTAAGAGGAATTTCCTGACAGTGAGAACAATTAACCAATGGAATTGCCTTCAGAAGTTGGGAGTATCCAACACTGGAGGTTTTTAAGAAGAGACAACCATTTGCCTGAAATGGTATAGGGTTGGTTGCCTGCTTGAGCAGTGGGTTGGGCTAGAAAATCTCCAAGGTCTCTTCTAACTCTGTTATTCTATCATTTAGTTAGGATGGTGGGAAGAGAAACCAGAAGTTTCTAACTCTTACCAAACATTGTGTCCTTATCTGCTTCCTTGCTAACCCAGGTTTATAGTAAAAGATTCTGCAATCCGCACTTTTGGCTTTGACCACTAGAGGACACTCTTGCACTAAGAAAAACTTCAAAGCTGGATATTCTCTCTCTCTCTCTCTCTCTCTCTCTCTCTCTCTCTCTCTCTCTCTCTCTCTCTCTCTCTCTCTCTCTCTCTCTCTCTC
>BLBF01000002.1:13430-39512 GCA_015471245.1 Laticauda colubrina | reverse complement strand
CTCTCTCTCTCTCTCTCTCTCTCTCTCTCTCTCTCTCTCTCTCTCTCCCTCCCTCCCTCCCTCCTGATTGCATTCCAAATTAGAGCTTTGTTCGGACAACTAACGCTTAGACACCTGGACAAACAGTCTTTATTCTACCAAAGCTTTGCTCCACTTTGGAAAGAGACTTTAGAAATCCCCTACTTCAGCAGTGGCTTCATCAGGCACCAGCGGCTGTGAAGGATCCATATTGATTTAGAAACATAGAATAGAACATAGAATAACAGAGTTGGAAGGGACCTTGGAGGTCTTCTAGTCCAACCCCCTGCTCGAGCAGGAGACCCTATACCATTCCAGACAAATGGTTGTCCAGTCTCTTTTTGAAAGCCTCCAGTGATGGAGCATCCACAACATCTACAGGCAAGCTTATCTACTAGATACTGTTGTTTCTCCTTAATTCCAGGTTGTTCCTCTCCTTGATTAGTTCTATCTATCAATCAAACAGAATAGAGCTGGAAGGGATCTTGGAGGTCTTCTAGTCCAACCCCCTGCTTGAGCAGGAGACCCTATACCATTCCAGACAAATGGTTGTCCAGTCTTTTTTTTTTTGAAAACCTCCAGTAATGGAACACCCATGATTTCTGAAGGAAACTTTTGTTCCACTGGTTGATTGTCCTTACTGTTAGGAAGGTTCTCCTTAACTCCTTGATTAGTTTCCATCTTTTGATTCTTGTCTTGACTTTTTGTGCTTTGGAAAATAGCTTGACTCCCTCTTCTTTGTGGCAACCCCTGAGATATGTTTCTCCATTCCTACTTTAGGGAAATATAATATTCTGCCTTTTTAATATTTCTCAAAATATTTCACTCTTCTAGGAGAGGGGGTGTCTTTCCTCACTAGCCAAAGGAACCATGGGAATGTCATTCGAGAAATCTAGAGATCTGAAGACCCATCCCAGGCCTCTCTTCTCCTCCTGTCCTCCCCGTATCACAACTCTTTCTGGAAGATGTAGAAGCAGCTGACGAGGGTGGCTCCCATCACAAGGACACAGCTGCTTGTGCCCTGATAGCCCCACCATTGTTGCAGTAATCACTTTGGCAGCATTGTGAAGAGATGTTCAATTCTTTGATTTCCAGGCTGAATCTGGAGCATTTCGGGGAGCACCATTTGCTAATCACCAGTTCCTCCCCTAAACAGAGAAGAGCAACAAACAAGCATTGGAATGTGCCTGTGTGTGTGTGAGAGAGAGAGGGAGGGGGGTATTTCTGTATGACAGAGCACTGTATATTTTTAGCATGGGAAACATGTATAAATTTATCTATCTGTGTTAGAAATATGGTAAAAGGAATCCTCTGTTAACTGGCCCAGGTCTCCACAAAGTTATGGATTAACAACCTCCAAAATCCTTTAAACTTACACAAATATAATAATTAATTAAGTACTTATTTCAAGTTGTAAACCCACACAAGCCAACACAGAGAGATCAGTGAACACAATGTGAACATAATGATAACGCTCACAGTTCAAATGAAGAGTCCCAATCCACATCCTTTGATTTAATCAACCCTGGGGTCAACACATATACACACACATACACCTCTCAAGTGTCACCCTAGACCCAGCATGCACAAACATCCACACACTTCAAGACTCACAGCAAGGACAAGTTCCTTTATAAATCAGCCCTTCTATACCCCATTTTCTCTGTTGCTATCCCCGTGGACAAACCTCTTTGCTTTTGGTAATACATAAAAAACTTCTTTCCTCACATTTTCTGGATTTCATTTCCACTCAGAAGGATGGAAGGCTGGGTCAACCTTGAGCCACTCAGGATTGAACTCCTGGCTGTGGTCAGAGTCAGCTTGCAATACCGTGCATTCTACTCTACACAAAAGGTGCCAGGTTTTGACCTTCCTTGCCAGCATTGGTCAACCCTGAACAGAATCCGTACCCAGTATGGTGTCTGCCAGGATTCATTGTTTAAGTGGGGTCTTGTCTCTACCCCTTAGTATGACTGTGATGCTCCTTGACAAAATATCCATCATCTTGTGTCCGAATGTCCATCAAGAGCTTGCACCGGTGCAATGTCTGAATTTTTTTCAACATAGATTGCACGAGATATGGAATAAGAAGTCCTCTCCCATAATCTTGTGCAGACTGTTAAATCAGGGGTAGGCTTCAAATTTTTTAGCAAGGGGCTCTCTGCCCTAATGACCAGCTGGGTGGGCATGGCTGGGTGGGCCTGTGACTGGGTGTGTGTGGCCAACTCGACATTGCTTCTTTGCCTAATTACCTAAAAAAAAGATATATACCAAAAAGTTGTTTATTATTTCATGCATTTAATACTAAAATAAAAGACTGGGTGAAACCAGGCTTCACAGCAGTGACTGTGAGAGGGATCTTGGAGTCTTAATGAAGTTTCTAGTGAGTTGTGTGATTCTTACTATTTGGGAATTAATCCCCTCAGAGGCTAGTGGCTATGTTATCTGATTTTCTCTATGGCTCTTCCTCGCAAGCACTGAGTGGATAGTTTATCGAGCTTGCAACACTTTTAGGAGGTGTGAAATGCACTTGGCTGAATGCCTAGAAGTTTAATTAAGCCTATTAAGAGTTTTCCCTTGCTGCTTGTCTTTCTGAGGTTATTGGGGGTACTCCGAGGCCCGCAGAGTCTTAACTAGGGACTCTCTCAAGCAACTGCAAGCCCCCAGCAGCCCACCCCTGTGTTAAATCTATTCCATTGTGACCACTGCCTACCTATTTAAGTAGCAGTTACCATCAGAAGCAGCTACTACTCCACTCGACTTCACAATGCCACTTGCCCTATTCTCAACTCCATTGATTCCTTTGAATTTTCTTCAAAGGACAAATTCTTGTTCAATTTTTTGACTCTCTTTTGGATTCTTGGTATTTTTCTTTCTTAAGCCCATGTCACACTGAACCAACGGATGCAAAGAGGATGTAAAACGGACAAAAAAGCTTGCCATCCGTTGGAAAACGTGATGCATCCGTTGTGTACTCACTGCGTGCGTCTTTCATACGCTCTATCCGTCAAACTGTTATTTCTATCCTCTATCCGTCTACTGTTATTTCATCTGCTCAAAAAGTTTTGAGCTGCACAAAACTTTCTGAGCGGATGAACTTTCCGCCGCGTATGATCTACATCCGCGACACATACGGGCAACAAACGTTCTACGTCCGTTGTCATCCATTACACGTCTGATGTATCCTCTCGGCATCCTCTGGGCATCCCTGCAACTCACATCCGCTGCAGCGGAAAGAGGAAAGAGGGAGGAAGTGAAAGGTACACAGAACATCCACACAGCATTAGTAGCACGGACATAGAAAGGATGAAAGCGGATGCATCTCATATATAAAGCATTAAAATGGACAAAACGTTCATATATGGGATGTATCTCGGATATGTAGGATGTCTGGAGGATGTCTAGAGTATGCAGAAGGACACCTAGCGGAAAACCGACATTTCCTATAAAAAGGGGGAGGAAATCACCTGGATCTCACTATCAGTCCAGCAGCCGTGGTGTGCAGACCTCTTCAGCCTTGCTCTTGCTCTTTCACATCACCATTGATCTCCACCATGGATCATCGCATACTCCTTTTGGTAGCCGCGATCATTCAACACCAGAATCAAGCCCTCTTCAGACTGTTTCATCATTTCTACGCAAGGGGAAGAAGGAGACGTTCAAGAGCTGTCTGGGTCTGAAGATGGATCGGTAGAAGAGTGGAGTTTGGACTCTATGACAAGCTGATGGTAGAGATGAGGAATGAAGACCCTCGTGCATTCCAGCACTTCATGAGGATGCCACCAGCCAAGTTTGACGAAGTTGTGGAGCATCTGAGACCCAAGTTGACCAAGCCAAGCACCAACTTCTGTCCCAGCCTGGAACCTGGGCTCAAGGTGGCACTGACTCTGCACCACCTGGCCTCCGGGACCACCTACAGGAGCATGCAGTATGCCTGGAGGGTGCCACACAACACCATCAGCATTGTGGTCAGAGAAGTGATGCAGGCCATCATCAAAGAATACGTGGAGGAGCTCCTCCAGTGCCCCACCACTGAAGAAGGCTGGAGGAAAGTTGCAGAGCAGTGGTATCAGAGGTGGAACTTTCCCCACACCGTTGGAGCCATAGATGGGAAGCACGTGGCCTGAAAAGCTCCACCCAACTCAGGGTCCAATTATTTCAACTACAAGGGCTTCTTCAGCATCATCCTCTTTGCCATGGTTGATGCTGACTACAAGTTCATGTACATCGATGCTTCAGGCAACGGGTCAGCTTCAGATGCCCAGATATACAATGCCAGTGACCTCAAGGGTGGGCTGGAATGCAACTTCATCATGGGTTTTCCAGATCCAGACCCCCTACCCAATGACACACAAGATGTGCCCCACTTCATCGTGGGTGATGACACCTTCTCCCTCAGAACCTACCTCATGAAGCCCTAAAGTTCAAGATACCTCACCCATGAAGAGAGGATCTTCAACTACAGGCTGTCCAGGACAAGACGGGTGGTGGAGTACGCCTTTGGCATCCTGGCCAACAGGTTCCAGGTACTTCTCACCACCATGCAGCATCACCCAGAGATTGTGAGGAGCATCGTGGAAGCTTGCTGCATCCCGCACAATCTCATTCACGCCTTCACATGAAGGGAAGAAGCAGCGCAACCTCCTGAAACACGAGTGCAACTCCCCAGCTGGATCAGTGGAGTGGCAAGACAGGATGGTAGATGCTTAATGGATGCTTCAGCCTGTCTCATCACACTGATGAGATTGTGCCATGTATGTTGAGTGGCCTTACAATGAATAGGGCATTAATAAAGAGTTTTGTTTATGTTGAAATGTGTTGATCAATGACTAAATTTTTATTGATAATAAAGGGCCATATGTGTGGCAGCTGGGAGGGTGGACCATAGAGTCCCACAATGGTTGCACTGGAGGTTTATCTATCCCACTGCTATCCTTATCCCACAGCTATCCTTACCCATCCCACAGCTATCCTTACCCATCCCACAGCTATCCATCCCACAGCTATCCTTACCCATCCCACAAGCATACAAAGGCTTAACCCTTTTTTCAAAGTTTTCCCCAACACTTTATTAAGTAAAAAAAATGAACCAAGTGTGTGAAGCAAAGATAACCTTTATTACTAACAAACTTTATGACTTTATTAAAAAGCAAAATGACTCAAGTAAAGTGTCTTTAAGCAAATATAAGGTGAGCAGGTAAGAACCCAGTCTCTGGCACTCTTCCAAGTCACTCTGAGGCGTGCCCATGGTCTCAGATGTAAAGGGGCCAGGGATTGTGGAGGTGGCTGTTGCTGGAGTGCTGGTCTGAGGCGCCATTGGGGTGCCTGGCCCCGAGAGTACAACAGGAGATGGTGTGTGCAGGAAGCTCTCAGAGAGCTAACTCAATCCCGTGAGGTTGAGAGGCCCTTCCTCAAGGACCTGGGATGTGAGGCCCAAGACTGATGACAGATGTTCTGAGGAAGGGCTTGGCTGTGGGGTAGAGGAAAGAGGAGTATAGTGGGGCTGTCCAGTCTGCAGTTGGGTCAGGTGAGGCATCTATGGCATCTGTGGCATCCGAGGAACCTGGGCCTGGACTGGGAAGGGCTGCCTCTGCTGTGGGAAGTCCTGGTAGTGGTAGGCTTGGTAGGCGAGGGGCTGTTGAAATCCATGGAAGGGCTGTGACATCGCCTGGGTTGGAGGAGCAGACCTGGAGTGGGTAGGAGCAGGTTCAGCTGGGCCTGGAGGGTGGTGTAGGAGAGCTGTGTTCTTCTCCTTCATCACCTGGTACTGGGCCTCGGGCATGTTCATGAGGGTCTGGGTCACGTAGGTGATGAAGGGCTTGCGGTTCGAGGATGGTATGTCAAATTTGACCAGCTGGGAGAGGAGATCTGTGGTGGCTTTGATTGTGTCCCTGATCTCCAAGAGGACAGTGTTTCCCTCTGATCTGCCTCTCTGCCTGCTTTCTGTGGAGGTGGAGCTGGGTGTGGGTGTGGGTTGGTCTCTGGTGGCTGCTTCTTCTTGCTCCATCTGAGGCAGGGGATCCTCCATGTCCTCTGGCATGGTGAGTGCCGCTGTCAGGGCGGTCTCTGTCCTGGGGCCCTCCAAAGACACCTGCCTGGACACTGTAGCTGTCTCCTGGCTGGAAGAGGAGTGGCTCTCTGTGGGCTGTCTGAGGGAGAGGGTTGACAGAGGAGCTACTCCTCGGTGGCGGATCTCACTCTCCAGGAAGCTGTACCTGGCCATGACATCGGTCTCCCGGTCAGTGAGCTTGACAGCGGCCTGCCCGGATTTCTTCAGGTGCAGCTTGCCATACCAGGTGTGAATATGCTTCCACCACCCCAGGAGGACATCTGAAGTGTAGCCCAGGCTCTCCGCCTTCTCTCTCTATGCTGCCTGCTTCTGCTTGGTGTCACGATAGAGCCTGTGGCCCTTCCTCCATAGGTATTCGTTCTCCTTCAGCCATTCCAGCACCTCCTCCTCATGGTCTTCGCAAATGGAATACTGTTTCCTCTCCCCCTTCTCCTTGCCTTGCCTCTTCCTCCCTCTGGCAGGGCCTTCAGGGCCTTCAGTAGCAGGGCTTTGATGAGCTTGGGGCTAGTCTACAGCAGCAGCAGCAGCAGGAGAAGGAGCAGCAGCAGGAGAAGCACCAGCAGCAGCAGCAGCAGGAGAAGCACCAGCAGCAGCAGCAGCAGGAGAAGCACCACCACCAGCAGCAGCAGGAGAAGCGCCAGCAGCACCAGCAGCACCAGCAGCACCAGCAGCACCAGCAGCACCAGCAACACCAGCAGCAGCACCAGCAGGAGCACCAACAGCAACACCAGGAGCACCAGCAGCTTCAGAGTCAGTGCCAGGGGGTGGGATGGTGGTTCTGTCCTTCTTGCCAGGGCTGACAGGAGTGGGCACAGGCTTCCTCTTCTTCCCCATGGTGTTCTCTCAAGATGTCTCTGGTAGCAGGTCTTTCCTCTGAATGATGACCTGCTTGCGAGCTGCATCCTTTTATATCCACGGAGCTTACACAATTCATCCTCCCCGCATGCACAATGAATGCTTTGCATCCGCTACGCATCCGCTATGCATCCTATAGGCGTCCAAGATGCATCTGTTTCATCCGCTATGCATCCGCTCCTTCCGCTATGCCTCCACTTCGCTGTTCTTCCCCAGAAGCCCTGCAGATTTGTCATCCACTTCCATACGCTTTCATCCGCTAGGCTTCCTACGAACAACCACTTTACATCCCCGCTACATCCTCCCCATGTCCGTTCTTTTCCGTTGTTGTCTGCTCTGTTTATGCAAATTTGGGGCACTTTTGAGAGCGGAGAACAACGGATGGAACATTTGCTCGTCCGCTGTGTCCTTTTTACATACGTTTTGCATCCGTCAGCCAGTGTGACCTAGCCTTAAGGAACAAGGCTAGACTTGGAAGTAAAGCCACAGGTAGATGATAAATGGCCCCTCCTAAAGGGAATAAAGAAGAGTGAAAGGGAAGTGGTGTTTGCAGGAGACAATTAGTTTGATCTTCACACTAATTAGTTTAATTAGTGTGTAGATCCATGACTCTCAGAGACTCCTTGCCAAGTATTTTCTTGTACAGCGTTGTGCTTGGGAGCTGTTGTCTGGCAGCTCTCCAAGTCTGATAAGGTCTGTGGTTCTAAATCACTCTTGAAATACTGTTTGCCGGGGCTTTGCTGGATGTGAATGATAAGGAATTCACATTAGCCTAATAAAAAGGGGTTTTGTCAGGACAAGGAGTCTGCTTTGTTATTTTGTGAGCAGTGCTTTTATACATTCAAAAAAATATCTCTTGAGATATATATACCAATGGAATACACTCAGATTTTATTGATCATTTCTATCATCATCATGTTTTGAGTTTCCACCTATCCTTGTTCTTGTTTCTCGGGTACAGATTGTGGTGGGTGGTTAAGTTATATATTTTTCATTTTGGTGGCAGCTCGAGTGTGATAATTAAAATCTCCTTTTCAAAGCAGAGCAACTGGAGGATGGATGAGAACATTTTAAGTCACATTTCAATATTAATTTCTGTGTTTGTGTTGCCCAGATCCGCAGATGAAATATAATTTGATTCATCATCAGTGTTAACACTTTTCCAACGCTGACGCAGGTAGCCAAACAAAATTGGCATTCACATATGTGCAGAAGACAATGTGAGAATGCGTATATTGAGCGAAAGGGTGCAGGAATGTACGCTGCAGTTTTAGAACTGCAAGCTGAAATCAAGTCCCAAAGGTGCTTTTTTTTTTTCAGGAGGCAATTGGATTTCCTTGTTTTTCTTTGAAGAGATTTCACTTCAGACAATGATTGCTTGGAGGAAGAATTTTGGATATGGGATTGATGTTGAGAAATGGCAAAAATTGTGGCCTCAAAATTATAAAGTGACAATGTCAACAGCATATAAAGAAAATGTGTATAAGATGGTTTACAGGTGGCATTTTCCCCCAACAGGAATAGCAAGAAAGTTCAAGAATAAATCTGAAAAATGTTGGAAAGGTCATCAGATACCTGGCTCATATTACCATATGTAGTGGACATGCACGGATGCTAAAAAAATATTGCACTAAAATACACACATGGTTGGAAAAATGACAAGAAAGCATATAGACTTGAAACCAGATATATTTTTTATTGGGAATTTTAACTGAAATATACAGTAAGGAATTGAAATAATTGATTGTAAATGTATTAACAGCAGCTAGGATTGTATTTGCCAAAAACTGGAAAAATGAGAAAATACCAACACAGGAGGAAGTTATTCAGAAAATATTGGAATGTGCTGAAATGAGTAGATTGACTTTTGAAATTAGAGAACAAGAAGATAAACAATTTTATAAGATTTGGGATCTATTCTATCAATGGATAGACAATAAAACATGGTAATGAAATACGTAGATTTTTAGAATATAATGAATATATAAAGATGTATTATTTTTATTAAATCTGAAAAATGATTATATGATAGATTTGAGATGATAATATGAACTGCTATAAAACAAATGAAGTAAATTATGGATTACCCTGTAAAACATGTGTTCCGTCCGGAAAGAAGCTCGTGAGACCGGGTTCCAAACAACAACTCTTTATTCACTAAAAATGCAATAGATACAGGACATAGCCCAAGCTGCGGCAGACCTTTTTATAGTGGCTTGCCTTCGGCTTGTGGCCAATGACAGTTATTTAAGTATTCCCGCCATTTGGCGGCTTCCCAGATTGGTTCTCAATGAACCAATCAGCAAGTGGCCCTTTTGGCCAATCAGGACGAGGGACTTGGAACCTACCAAGTTCCATACAGAACACCCCTCCCCTTTTAGTTTAAGCCCCTGTCACACTGCACCAACGGATGGAAAGAGGATGTAAAACAGAGAAAAACACTTGCCATCCGTTGGT
Organism: Laticauda colubrina; assembly: GCA_015471245.1. NCBI lineage: Eukaryota > Metazoa > Chordata > Lepidosauria > Squamata > Elapidae > Laticauda > Laticauda colubrina. The sequence goes on along the minus strand of BLBF01000002.1, from coordinate 30,112 downwards.
TAACGCGGTGCATCTGTTCTGTACTCACTGCCTCCGTTTTGCATCCTCTCTATCCGTCCACCATCCGTCTATGGACGTTTCATCCGCTCAGAAGGTTTTGAGCTGCTCAAAACTTTTGAGCAGAAAATGTATCTAATGCATCCATTCTGCATCCTCTAGGGATACGGGGGACATCCATTCTGCATCCATTATGCATCCGCTATATCCGCTAGGCATCCGCTGTGTATCCGCGCAACTCAATCCGTTCCAGCGGTAAATGGACGCAGGGAGGAAGTGGAATGGACACGGAATGGATGCGCAACGTTAGTATCACGGACGGAGAAAGGATGAAAGCGGATGCAGCACGCAAAGAAAGCATTTAAAATGGAAAAAACGTTCACAGAGGGGACCTATCTCGGATATTAAGGATGTTTAGAGGATGCCTAGAGGATGCAAAGGGACACATAGTGGAAAACTTATATTGCCTATAAAAAGGGGGAGCAACTCACCTGGATCTCACTTTCAGACTAGCAGCCCAGCTGTGCAGACCTCTGCAGCCTTCATCTGCCTCTTGCTCTTCCACAGCATCCAGTCATGTCCACTATGGATCATAACAAACTCCTTTTGGTAGCCACCATCGTTCTGCAACAGTGCGAACCCATCTACAGGCTCTGTGAATTATACTAGGGGAAGAAAAGGAGGCGGCCAAGAAGCATCTGGGTCCAAAGATGGATCAGGAGAAGAGCAGAGTATGGACTTTACAACAAGCTGATGGTGGAGCTCAGGAACGAAGACACCCGTGCATTCCAGAACTTCATGAGGATGCCTCCAGCCATGTTTGATGAAGTTGTGCAGCGGCTGATACCCAGGTTGACCAAACTAAGCACCAACTTCCGCCACCCAGTCTCTGGCACTCTTCTTGGTCACTCGGAGGTGTGCCCAGTCTCAGGGGTGAAGGGTCCAGGTGATGTGGAGGTGGCTGCTGCCTGGAGTGCTGGTCTGAAGCACCACTAGGGTGCCTGGCCCCGAGAGGACAACAGGGGACAGTGTGTTGAGGAAGCTCTCAGACAGCTGGCTCAGCCCCATGATGTTGAGAGCTCCTTCCTCCATGCCATGGGGTGTCAGCCCCAGTACCAACGACAGATGTACTGAGGCCGGGCTTGGCTGTGGGGTGGAGGAAGGAGCAGTGTAGTGGGGCTGTTTGGTCTGCAGCTGTGTGAGGACTGGTGTGGGTGGCATCTGTATTGTGGGTGGCATCTGTATCGTGGGTAGCATCGGTGGCATCGGTGGCAGCAGTGTCATGGGTGGCATCGGTGGCATCAGTGGAACCGGTGGCAACGGTGTTGTCCGATGACTCTGTGCCTGGACTGGGAAGGGCTGCTGCCTGTGCTTCTGGACCTCCTGGTAGGCATAGCCCTGGTAGGTGAGGGCCTGTAGAAAGCCTTGGAATGGGAGGGACATCACCTGGGATGGAGGAGAAGACCTGGACTGGTGGGAGCAGGTTCCTCTGGGTCTGGAGGGTTGTGAAGCAGCTCGGTGATCCGGTCCTTCACCACCTGGGGTTCCGCCATGTCCGTGAGGGTCTGGTTCACATAGGTGAGGAAGGGCCTGCGGTTGGGGGATGAGGAGTCGGTGTGGAACAGCTGAGAGAGGATATCTATGCTGCTCCGGATGGTGTCCCTGATCTCCAGCAGGACAGTGTGGCTCTGCCCCTCCTGTCTGGCTCTCTGCCTTTCTGTGGAGGTGGAGCTGGGGGCGGATACAAGTAGGGCTGTGGTGGACGTGCTGTCTCCTTTCTCCCACTGCACCAGGGAGTCCTCCACGTGCTCCACCACGGTTAAAACAGCTGTCCACGGGTTCTCCGCCGTGGGACGCTCCACAGAAACCTGCCTGGACACAGGAGCTGACTCTTGGCCAGAAAAGGACTGGCTCCCTGTGGGCTGCCAGAGAGAGAGGGTTGTGAGAGGGGCTGCTCCTCAGTGGCCCTGTAGAGCCGGTGTCCCTTCCGCCACAGATAGTCATTCTCTCTCAGCCACTCCAGCACCTCATCCTCGTGTTCCGCCTCAATAGAGTATTGCCTCCTCTCCTGTTCCCACATATGCCTCTTCCTCCCTTTTGCAGGACCAGATGGGCCCTCATCAGAGAGGCTTCCAGTTTGTAGGGGCTGCTCCTCCACACCATTTCTAAAAGTTTCCAGCAAGACTTTATTAAAAAAAAGAAATGAAGCAAGTGTGTGAATCAAAAATAGACTTTATTAACAACAAGCTATAAAACAAAAATGAGTCTCTGGCACTCCTCTTGGTCGCTCAGTCTCAGGGGTGAAGGGTGCCGGTGCTGTGGAGGTGGCTGGTGCTGGAGTGCTTGTCATCAGCTCCTCCAGCAGCAGAAGCAGCAGAAGCCCCAGCCCCAGAAGAATGAGCCTGTGCTGCAGAAGCCCCAGCAGAACCAGAGTGAGGGCCAGGGGGCGGGATGGTAGCCCTGTCCCTCTTGCCAGGGCTGGCAGCAGATGGCTGAGACTTGCTGTGCTTCCGCATGGTTGTGGGGTTGTTGGTTGGTAGGGAGGCTGGCAGGAACCAAGGCTGGCAGGAAGGCTGGCAGGGAGGCTGGCACCAAGGCAGGCACCAAGGCTGGCAGGGAGGCAGGCACCAAGGCTGGCAGGAATGCATGCAGGCAGGCACCAAGGCTGGCAGGAAGGCTGGCACCAAGGCAGGCACCAAGGCTGGCAGGGAGGCAGGCACCAAGGCTGGCAGGAAGGCTGGCAGGCAGGCAGGCACCAAGGCTGGCAGGCAGACATGAACCAAGGCTAGCAGGAAGGCAGGCAGCAAGGCTGGCAGGGAGGCTGGCAGAAAGGCTGGTAGCAAGGCTGGCAGCAAGGCTGGCAGGCAGACAAGCAGGCAGGGCTGGCAAGGCAGTCGATGTGTCTGGAAGCAGGTCTTTCCTCTGAATGGTGACCTGCTTGGGAGCTGCCTCCCTTTACATCTGCGGGGCTGACACAATGCATCCTCCCCGCATGCGCAGTGAACGCTAGGCATCTGCTAGGCATCCGCTAGGCTTCCGCTGTGCATCCACTTCATCCGCTCAACTTCCGCTGTGCATCCGCTTCATCCGCTCGGCATCCGCTCTGCATCCGCTCTTTCTGTTCCGCATCCGCTTCGCCGAGGCCCCCCGGAAGCCCAGCGGTTGCGCCATCCGCTCCCATCCGCTCCCATCCGCTGGGCTTCTGTTCCGCATCCGCTTTGCATCCGCCCTGCGTCCTCCCCGCGTCCGTGTTATCCGCTCCGGTTATGCAAATTTTTGCCCCTTTTGAGAGCGGATAACAATGGATGGAACATTTTGCTCGTCCACTGTGTTCTTTTTGCATCCGTTAGGCAGTGTGACATGGGCTGTACAACATGTGTACAATGAGATTGGCTGAAACCTCTCTTAGTGCACCCAACTCCCCAATACAATGCAACTTACAGTGAAAGACAGAAAATCCCTGTTTTGTTTTATTTTATTATTTCATGTTAATATTTTATGTTTTATTTTATTTTAATTTTATATTTTATTTTATTATTTTATTTTAAATTTATATTTTATTTTTATATTTTATTATTTTATTTTAATTTTAATATTTTATTTTATTGTTTTATATTATTAATTGTATATAATGCCATCAAGAATGTAAAAGAATGAAATGGAAATGGTCACATAGAAAGAAGAACTGATGGTGGCTGGATCAAGGCCGTCTGAGACTGAATCCCGCTTGATCAAAGGCTTCAACAAAAGAGATCTAAAACAAGATGGATCACCAACATCAGCAAGAATTGCGGGTCTAATTGTTAAGAGAAAGCTCAAGACCATAGCAATGGAAATTTGGAGATCAATTGTGGCCAGGTGTGAAGGACTTCCTATATTCCCAGTTGGTTTTCCTTCCCCTCTGTTTTTCCCTGCAGTGGATACCAATTTGGGAAGCAAAGCAAATTCATTTGCTACCTTCCTTCCTCAAAATCAATTTCCACAGAGTAGTAATTAGAGTTGTATATTTAACTGAGCTTAAATCTTCTTAGATTGATGTCCCTGTGACAGCTTGTTATTGTAAATGGTATTTCGTTGCTAGCAAAAAATTTTGGAGGGTCTTTTAATTTTCCTTCTTCGGACTATCTTCTTAACCAACTTTATTATCCAAAACCTCTTTGGTGGGGCATAATACATTGGCGGGGATCACTTTTTTCTCTTTCGCATGAGGAGTTACTGCAATTATGTTTTAAGGAGATTAGTTTGGTTTTCCTCAAAAAGTCCTTTCTCATTTTATCTTGCCAAAGGCAAGAGGGTCTTCTTTAGAAGGTTTGACAAGGGATGAAAATCTGAGCATCATGTACATCTGGAGAGGGTGGGCAAAAAAGTCACAATGGCAGCCATCTTTGAAAATGCATATTGCATGTTGAGAGCCAGTCTGGCATGGTGGTTAAGGTGCTGGCTGAGAAACCTGGAGATGGTGAGTTCTAGTTCTACTTTAGCCATGAAAGCTGACTGAGTGACTTTGGGCCAATCACCAGGAGTCTGTGAGTTCTAGTCCCACTTTAGGGATGAAAGCTAGATGGATGACCTTTGGCCAATCACCAGGAGACTGAGTTTAAGTCCCAGCTTAGGCAGAAAGCCAGCCAGATGAATGGGCTAGTCCCTCTCTGTCAGCCATCTCACCTCACAGGGTTGTTGATATGTTCCCATCTTGAGTGATTTAAAAATAAATATAAAAATCAAATAAATAAATACATATCAAAAGAGACACAGTTTTGATCATGTTTGCGGCTGCCATTTTGATTTTGTGGAGATCTCTGGAGTAGCATTCTCCAACAGGAGCTTTTGAAGAACATCTGTTCTTGTTCTTGTTGTACATCAATTTCAATTCATCATTTGTTCCAGCTATCATTTAGGCTCTGTTTAGATGTGATAAAATCCAGAGTGTTTTCTTGCAGGGGTCAAGATAATTTTCCCCATTTATTCTATTTCAACCATGATTTTCCTCATTCTCTGTCAATTCTTTCAGTGCTAGATTAATTGATGTTCCTCTTATACCATGCTCCCACCCCGACTCTTTAATTGCATAGTCTGGTCTAGTGGTGTTGATTTTGTTATCTTTTGATCTGCACTTTTTGATCAACAAAGGCCTGGAATATGGTTGCAATTATACTCCTTTTGAATGCGGACCAGGAGATTTTGAAAAGGCAATGTGGTTTAAAATTGTTTTTGAAAAATTAACTGCAAAGGAGGCAGCCCACTTTGACTTCAAAGCTAATTGCAAAGATAGCAATTGCAAACTTTCATCTCGGAGGTTGATTGTTTCTTTTCAAAAGTTTAAAGAGATTTCAACCTGGGGCTTTCCAGATGCGCCTAGCGACAATGGATCTTCTCCGATCTTCCCAAATTGCCTTTTCAGGGTGAAAAAAGGAATGCTTTTGTGTTTATGAATTCTGAACTGTGTTTCTTCTTCCCCTCTGCTCTTCCTCTTTAATGCCCTGGCTTTTGCAAGTGCACTTAGTAACAATAAAAATAATAAGACCTTGGTTGCACATGCAAATTGAATTGGCATGGAATTTCAAGCAAATATTTACACAACAGCTGGGCATTTGCGGCGTTCCCCTCCTGGAGTTGCGAGAGTGTGACTTATAATAAGAGCAACCTGTTTGTGCAGATTGAAATTGCAGTGGTTTTTATGGCCTCCTGATCTTAATAAATAGGCCAATTATGATCCACTTAAAGGAAGGCTTTGTTCTTGATGCTTGGAGGATCTTTTGTTGGGATTGTGGTTGAGTCTTTTAAGTGTTTCTTGTATAAACTGGGAGGCTGCGACGCCATCCGTGGAGCTGTTTCCCCACCTAGCAATGAGACAACCAGCAAGGCCTTACAAAATTCCACTTAATTCCCCCTGAGTTGAACTTCAGTGTCTATACCTAGTACAGATTTGCTTTTCAGGGAAGTGAATATTTAATGGTTACAATGGATTATTCACTGGAGTCAACTGGAATCTCGGTGGTTTACAAGTATATACACTTCAGTGCCAATTTTCTTTTCTGAAACCTAAAAGTATACAATTATAATTGAGGAATTCCTTGAGTATCTAGCCTTTTTTAATATATAGAGGATAGGACGAGCCACAAGTGTGTAAACTGAAAGCAAACCCCACTCTCTTCCAGCACTGATAATGTTATTTAATTTGGTAATGAAATGTCTTCAAGAAAAAAGTCAAGCTCAGAGAGCACCAATAATTCCACAGACCTCCTCCTCCTCTCTACAATTCCCATTCTCCTCTACCACTAATGATGTTGCTAGTTGGGCCATGAGACATCTTCAAGAAAAGAACCATGCTCAGGGAGCACCAATGACCCCCTCAGTCCTCCTTCTCCTCCTCCTCCTCCTCCTCTCCACAATTCCCATTCCCTTCTAGCACTGATGATGTTGCCTAGTTGGACCATGAGACATCTGCAAGAAAATAACCAAGCTCAGAGAGCATTATGCATCTTACAAATCTTTGATTTTAAGCTACTCAGTTTTCAGCTTTCTTTGTAACATATTCATTTATCTTTTGCAGACGTCACAAGAATTTAATTGTTTTTCATTCTGCTGACCTTCTGGAGCCTCTACACAGCTCCATCTACAATTGTTCAGGTCTTTACTATGTCTCATTTACATAAAAATGAAGATCAGCATGTCTTGTTTTGACTTCTCACATCCCCAAAGTCTACAAATTGGTCTGGCACAAAAGCCCTGGAAGTTTGAAAAATGGCCAAACTTAGAAGAGATTAACTGTTCTTGCAAACTAAAACTTAGCTGTGCAAAAACATTTTTTTTAAAAGGAAGAACTTAAAAAACAAACAAGTGAGATTAAAATATCCCGTATGTATTTGTCAGAGGTTTGGACCAGGTTCCCATCAAAGATACAGCTGAAAATGTAATTTAGTTCTGTTCTGCAACAGAAAAATCAATTTTTTATTGGTTTTCTTTTTTTGATTTTCCTTTTCGCTGATTCTATTTTTTATCTTACTCATTGTAGCTTTTCTCATTTTTTCTAATTGCCATCTTTAATAAATAGACATAATAAATAGATATAATTATGCCATCTTTAATAAATAGCACTATTATTCCTCAGGGTATCTTCTTCAACACTATTAACAGACTGATAACCTTGCCCAGTGAAAAAGTGCCCCAGTTATCATTGCAGTTTCACTTATCTTCCAATTAAAAAGTTTCCTCAGCTTCAGGCCCTCTTTCTGACAGTCAACCACTCTTGAATTGGGTTCTTCTGTACTTAGTCCCAACTGCAGAATTTTGACATCAAGTATCACAGAACCATTGAACCATGGAATCATAGAACCATAGAATCATGGAATCATAAAACCATTGAACCATTGAATCATGGTTTAAAAAACATAGAATCATGGACACATGGAATCATAGAACCATAGAATTATGGAATCATGGAATCACAGAACCATGGAATTATAGAATCATGGAATAAAAACTATAGAATCATGGAATCATGGATTCATAGAATCATGGAATCAAAACCATAGAATCATAGAACTATAGAATCATGGAATCAAACCATAGAATCATGGAACCACGGAACCATAGAATCATGTAATCATAGAACCATAGAATCATGGAATCATAGAACCATAGAATCATGGAACCATGGGATCACAGAACCATAAAATTGTGGAATCAAAACCACAGAATCATGGAATCAAAACCATAAAATCATGGAACCATAGAATCATGGAATCATGGATTCATAGAAACATGGAATCATGGAATCATGGATTCATAGAATCATGGAACAAAAACCATAGAATCATGAAATCATAGAACCATAGAATAATGAACCAGTGGGAGTGAAATCAGAAGGGCAACAAATGAAGATGGATGAAATTTGTACCTTGGCAAATAAGGAGGACCCACAATCCCACACTCACAAAAAATAATAATAATAAAATAGGACAAGGAAAGGTCAGCATTAGCTGGGAGAGAGCTTGCATTTGGTGGTTGGAAAAAGTAAAGATATAGTCATCATGTCAGAAGCTGTCTCAGTTTTCAAGGAGGCCTTTAACCTCCTCATAGACTCAGAGTTTTCAATATCCTTGGAGGTGATTTGTACTTATCAGTGATTTGATTTCATTCCTGCTTTATAATTAATTCAAAGCAGCAAACATATCCTTCTCCCTCCTCTTATTTTCCTCAACAACAACTCTGTGAAGTGGGTTAGCCTGAGAGACCTGGACAGACCCAAAATTTCACAGAGGGATTTTATGCCTAAGGTAGAACTAGAACTCGTTATTGCTGAGTAATTCGTCCTAGGTCACCAAGTTAGCTTTCATGTTCAAGATGGACTAGAGCTCATAGTTTACTGATGATTGGCTCAAAGTCACCCAGCAAACTTTCATGCCTAAAGGCTAGGACATACCATCCTCTAACCGCAAGCCTTTCATCACGTACGTGAGCCAGACCTTCATGGACATGCCTGAGGCCCAGTACCAGGCGATGAAGGAGAGGATCACAGCTCTTCTGCACCACCTTCCAGGCCCAGCTGAACCTGCTCCTACCCACTTCAGGCCTGCTCCTCTACTCCAAGCGATGTCACAGCCTTTCCACGAATTTCAACAGCCCCTCGCCTACCAAGCTTCCACTAACAGGACTTCCCACAGCAGAGGCAGCCCTTCCCAGTCCAGACCCAGGTTCCACGGACGCCACAGATTGTCACAGATGCCTCACCTGACCCAGCTGCAGACCAGACAGCCCCACTACACTCCTCCTTCCTCCACCCCACAGTCAAGCCCTTCCTCAGAACATCTGTCATCAATCTTGGGCCTCACATCCCAGGTCCCTGAGGAAGGGCCTCTCAACCTCACGGGACTGAGTCAGCTCTCTGAGAACTTCTTGCACACACCATCACCTATTGTACTCTCAGGGCCAGGTACCCCAATGGCGCCTCAGACCAGCACTCCAGCAACAGCAACAGCCACCTCCACAGTCCCTGGCCCCTTTACATCTTGGACCATGGGCATGCCTCAGAGTGACTGAGAAGAGTGCCAGAGACTGAGTTGTTACCTGTTAACTTTATCTTTGCTTAAGACACTTTACTTGGGTCATTTTGCTTTTTTAATAAAGTCATACAGTTTGTTATTAATAAAGGTTATCTTTGCTTCAAACACTTGGTTCATTTTTTTTACTTAATAAAGTGTTGGGGAAAACTTTGAAAAAAGGGTTTCGCATGCTTGTGGGATTGGTAAGGATAGCTGTGGGATGGGTAAGGATAGCTGTGGGATGGATAGCTGTGGGATGGGTAAGGATAGCTGTGGGATTGGTAAGGCTAGCTGTGGGATAAGGATAGCTGTGGGATAGATAAACCTCCAGTGCAAGCATAGTGGGACTGTATGCTCCACCCTCCCAGCTGCCACACATATGGCCCTTTATTATCAATAAAAATTTAATCATTGATCAACACATTTCAACTTAAACAGAACTCTTTATTAATGCCCTGTTCATTGTAGGGCCACTCAACATACATGGCACAATCTCATCAGTGTGATGAGACAGGCTGAAGGAAGCATCCATTAAGCATCTACCATCCTGTCTTGCCACTCCACTGCTCCAGCTGGGAAGTTGCACCAGTGTTTCAGGAGGTTGTGCTGCTTCTTCCCTTCATGTGAACCTCTGTTGGGGCTTTGCACATCCACAGCATCTATCAGGTTTTGTCCTTGCCTCCATTCACCAGGCTCCATGTCCCCATTCCCTTGTTGGTGGTCCCAAGCCTGTTCTACAACACTGGGTAGCGGGTGCGCATGAGATTGTGCAGGATGAAGCAAGCTTCCATGATGCTCCTCGCAGTCTGTGGGTAATGCTGCATGGTGGTGAGAAGTACCTGGAACCTGTTGGCCAGGATGTCAAAGGCATTCTCCACCACCCGTCTTGCCCTGGACAGCCTGTAGTTGAAGATCCTCTCTTCACGGGTGAGGTATCTGGAAGTGTAGGGCTTCATGTGGTAGGTTCTGAGGGAGAAGGCGTCATCACCCACGATGAAGTAGGGCACATCTTGTGTGTCATTGGGTAGGGGGTCTGGATCTGGAAAACACATGATGAGGTTGCATTCCAGCCCATCCTTGAGGTCACTGGCATTGTATATCTGGGCATCTGAAACTAACCCATTGCCTGAAGCATCGATGTACATGAACTTGTAGTCAGCATCAACCATAGCAAAGAGGATGATGCTGAAGGAGCCCTTGTAGTTGAAATACTTGGACCCTGAGTTGGTTGGAGCTTTGCAGGCCACATGCTTCCCATCTATGGCTCCAATGGTGTGGGGAAAGTTCCACCTCTGATACCACTGCTCTGCAACTTTGCTCCAGCCTTCTTCAGTGGTGGGACACTGGAGGAGCTCCTCCACGTATTCTTTGATGATGGCCTGCACCATTTCTCTGACCACAATGCTGATGGTGTTGTGTGGCACCCTCCAGGCATACTGCATGTTTCTGTATGTGGTCCCAGAGGCCAGGTGGCGCAGAGTCAGTGCCACCTTCAGTCCAGGGTCCAGGCTGGGATGGAAGTTGGTGCTTGCCTTGGTCAACCTGGGTCTCAGACACTCCACAACTTCATCAAACATGGCTGGTGGCATCCTCATGAAGTGCTGGAATGCACGAGGGTCTTCATTCCTCAGCTCCACCATCAGCTTGTCATACAGTCCAAACTCCACTCTTCTCCCGATCCATCTTCGGACCCAGACAGCTCTTGGGCGTCTCCTTCTCCTTGTGTAGAAAAGGTGAAACAGTCTGAAGAGGGCTTGGTTCTGGTGTTGAATGATGGCGGCTACCAAAAGGAGTGTGCGATGATCCATGGTGGAGATCAATGGATGATGTGGAAGAGCAAGAGCAAGGCTGAAGAGGTCTGTACACCAGGGCTGCTGGACTGATAGTGAGATCCAGGTGATTTCCTCCCCCTTTTTATTGGAAATGTCGGTTTTCCACTAGATGTCCTTCCACATACTCTAGACATCCTCCAGACATCCTAAATATCTGAGATACATCCCATATGCGAATGTTTTGTCCATTTTTATGCTTTATATCCGAGCTGCATCCACTTTCATCCTTTCTATGTCCATGCTACTAATGCTGTGTGGACGTCCCGCGTACCTTTCGCTTCCTCCTTTCCGCTTTCCACTGGAGCGGATGTGAGTTGCGCGGATGGCCTGAGGATGCCGAGAGGATACAGTGGACGTTTAACGGATGACAACGGACGTAGAATGTTTGTTGCCCGTATTTGTCATAGATGTAGATAGTACGCGGCGGAAATTTCATCCGCTCAAAAAGTTTTGTGCAGCTCAAAACTTTTTGAGTGGATGAAATAACAGTAGATGGATGTTTGATGGATAGAGCGTATGAAAGACGTACGCAGTGAGTACACAACAGATGCATCGTGTTTTCCAATGGATGGGAAGCTTTTTTTGTCCGTTTTACATCCTCTTTGCATACGTTGATGCAGTGTGACATGGGCTTAGATCTTATTATCACCTAATGATTTGTCCTAAATTAGGATTCATGCCCAAAATGCTCATAGTTTACTAATAATTGGCCCAAAGTCACTGAACAGTCTTCCATGCCTCATGCAGAACTAGAATTCACTATCATCTGAAGAGCCAGCACTGTCTCCTTGGTCATGTGGTCAGCATGACTAAACACAGAAGGTGCACAGAACACTGTTACTGTTCTGTTTGGAAAGAAGCATGTGAGACCGGGTTCCAAACAACAACTCATTATTTGTTAAATAGCAATAGAATACGGAACATAGTCCAAACCACAGCAACCCTTTATATAGAGGCTTGCCTCCGGCTTGTGGCCAATGACAGTTATTCATGTTTCCCACCATGTTTGGCGGCTTCCTGGATTGATTCTTACTGAACCAATCCGTAAGTGGCCTTTTTGGCCAATCAGGGCGAGGGACTTGGAACCTACCAAGTTCCATACAGAACACCCCTCCCTCTTTAGTTGAGTCCAATATGTGTGATGTAGTCATGCAGGTAGGTGGGGCTTTTTCTTGTTCTACCTGACCTGCATGGTTCAGTCCTGTGCTGGTCTTCGAGCAGTTTGGTTGGGATCACTGTTTCTCCTGGGCTTCTCCATGGAACCTCCTGGAAGGGTGAGTCAGCCCTGCCGGTCCCGCCTGAGTCTCTCGGGCTGGTTGAGATAGCTCTGCTGCTCCCTCCTGGTTCAACCGGGTTGGTTGAGCTGGTCTGGCTACCTCCTTCCAGGAAGGCCTCACTTCATTCTCCTGCTTCCGGTCTTCTTCCTTGGGGTTCATCTAACCATGAGTGCTCTTTTTGTTTGGTTAGATTGTCATTTTGCAGAGTTTTTTGTCTTGTTATGGGAGGTTCGTCTCTCCCTTTTTTATTTATTTTTGCTTCCCCCCCCCTTTCGTTGTTTTCTCGCCATTTTTTATTTTTGTTAAGTCCGGGTCGGATTCACACTCGAGATTGTGGGAACGAAGCTGGTCTATGTGCAGCTTCCATTCCCTCCCGTCGTTCAGGGTTAGACGGTAGGATTTTGGGCTTGTGATTTGCGTGATAGTGGCTGGGAGGCATAGGGGTTCCCTGGTTAGATTTTTGGCGTATATCAGGTCGCCAATTTCGAATATGCGGTACTTGCTGGAGGAGTCGGGGGGGGGGGTTCCCAAGTGTAAGTATGGTGCAACCTGTCTAGATAGGATCGTAGTTTTCTACCCATCAGGAGTTTGGCTGGACTTTTATTTGTGGTACTACTAGGGGTGATATGTTGTAAAGTTAGTAATCGGTTTAGTTTGTCTTGTATATCCCCCTTGTCCATTTTTTCTAGGCCCTCTTTAGTATACGAACCATGCGTTCAGCTTGGCCATTCGCAGCCACATGGGCCAGCGCAGTTAAGGCATGTCGGATTCTTGGCTAGCTAGGTATTGTTCAAATTGCAAGGCTGTAAACTGGGGCCCATTATCGGAGATTAGGAGGTCAGGCAACTCGTGCGTCATAAACAGTTTATCGAGCTGTTTTGTGACAGCCTCGGTGGTGGTGGAAGCCATAAGGATGACTTCCAGCCAGTTAGAATATGCATCAACCACAATTGAAAAAGTGTTCCCCTTTGTTGGCCCCGCGAAGTCAATGTGAATTCTGGACCCCGGACCCCGGGGGGTTTCCCAGTCCTGTATGGGTGCCTGTGGGGGAGTAGGCCTCATTGCCTGACACTTGTGGCATGTTGCAAACCAGCGTTCAATGTCTCTGTCCATTCCTGGCCACCAGACATAACTCCTGGCCAAAGCCTTCATTTTGACGATGCCCGGGTGGCCTTTATGTAACATGCCCAGGACATCTTCTGCAAGGTTTTTGGGAATTACCACCCTGTCACCCCATAAAATGCACCCTTTTTCGCTAGACAGTTCCATCTGTCTGGCCCGGAATGGTTTAAAGTGTTCAAGTTTGTTTTCTGCCAGCCAGCCCTTGCATACTCAGTTCAATATGCGCCCTGTCAGCGGGTCTTTGGCTGTGGCTTTTGCGACATTGGCTGCAGTCAATAGTATCTCTGGGCAGGTCTCCAGTTGAAAAGTGGAGACAGTTGGAGCGGGGTCGTCTTCTGTGATAGGCAATGGGGAATGGCTCAGGGCGTCGGCGTGCGGAATGGCTTTGCTTGATCGGTGAAGTAGTGTGTAGGAGTAGGCAGCGAGGAACTCCGACCACCGTGTCATTCTAGGTGAGAGAATGTTTGGGGTTGGCTTGTTCCATGCCAAGATTCCCAGGAGAGGCTTGTGGTTGGTCACGATGGAAAAAGGTCTACTGTAAAGGTACTCATGAAACCGTTTGACTCCGGCGATGATCGCGAGGGCCTCTCGATCGAGCTGGCTGTAGTTTCATTCTGCTTTAGAAAGCGTCTTGGAGTAAAAGGCAACCGGTGCTTCTCTGCCGTCTGGGAGTTGGTGACTCAGGATGGCACCGACTCCAAAAGGTGAAGCATCTCAGGTCACCGTCTGTGGCAGGATATTGCTAAACTGGATGATAATGGTTTCTGAGGTTAATAAGTCCTTAATACCCTGGAAAGCTTTCTGTTCCCAGTGGCCCCACATCCAAATGCATTTTTTAATTGAGTAGTCAATGTAGGGGTTCTGCTATCATCGCTTTATGGGGTAGGAACACATTGTAGAAATTTATTAGGCCTAGGAAAGCTTGCAGGTCAGTCTTGTTCTTGGGCCTGGGGGCATCTTTGATGGCCTTCACTTTCTTTTCAGTGGGGTGAATGCCCTGTTCCTCAATTAGATACCCCAAGAACTCGACTCAGTTAGTGGCCAGTTCACATTTTTCTTTTTTAACTTTGAGGCCGGCTTCCCTGAATCTTTGCAAAACCTCTCTCAATTTGGTTTCTAGCTGGCTAGAATTTTTTGCTGCGACCAGTACATCATCGAAATATGGTACGACCCCTTTTATGCCATTTAATAGGCATTCCATGAGACTTTGGAAAATGCCTGGGGCCACGTTAACACTGAATTGCAAGCAGTTGCATTTAAATGCTCCCCTAGTGTTACTGTGCCTTGGCTGTTGTGGCGTCGATGGGTAGTTGCTGATAGGCCTGTGCTAGGTCGAGTTTTGCAAATATTTTTCCTCCCCCAGTGAGTGCAGTAGATGTTGGACGACCGGCACAGGGTATGCACTTTGTTGGAGCGCGTGGTTAAGGGTTGCCTTATAGTCCCCGCAGATTCGCACTGTCCCATCTGGCTTCACTGGTGTGACAATAGGAGTTTCTCACCGAGCATGATCAGTAGGTTCTAAAACCACTTGCACTATTAGTTTGTTTAGTTGTTTGTCAATTTTTGGCTTGAGTATGAATGGGATGTGTCTGGCCTTCAAACGGATGGGGGCTATTTTCAGGTCTAGGCTGAATGATATAGGGGTCCCCTTGTACTTGCCTAGAGTGCCGTCGAAGACATCATGGAATTCATAAAGTAGGTTCTCCTCCCAGTTGGATGTGGTGATGCGATTGATCCTGGTCATCCCAATTCCCAGAGGCACGAACCACTCGATCCCTAAAAGGCTAGGGCAATAGCGGTCGACTATGGTCAGAGGCAAGATTTCAGCGTGATGTTTGAATTCGACTAGGAAATGTCCAAGGCCTATTACTCGTATTCGTTTCCCTTGATAGTCTTTTAGCACTAATTTTTGTTTCTGTAGTTGTTTCTGTGTAATGTTCGGTATTAAGTGTCGTATGGTATCCCAGGATACCATTGATAGGAATGACCCTGAATCAACTTCCATCTTGCAGGGTCTCCCTTCGATCCTTACTTCGATCCGAACCTTCTTTTGGTTCTCTGACCTGACATTCCCGATTGTGACTGTTTGATGTGTTTCTTCTCTGTCAATGTTTCTTTTACTGTGGTTCCATCTGCTGCCATCTTGTCTGTCATCGCCTCTGGGGGGTGCTGCCACATCTTTTGGGACTATAGCTCTTTTTGTTGCAGCAGACACTTTCGATGTGCCCCGTCTTCTATGCAAACTCAGCATATTACGTCGAGGAACCTGCACTCAGCCCACGGGTGGTTGCCTCCACAACCCGCACATTGGAATTCCCACTTATTCCTTCTTTTTTCACACCATTTTTGTCAGAGTGCAATCTATGGACATCTTCCTCATCTTCAGTGTCATTCTATGTTTCAATGTCCTCATGGTGGGTTGTTGTTGAGGATTGTTTCTTTCCTCCCTCCATTTTCTTCTCTCTGGGTTGCATTGAGAGATCTGGAACTGCGTTCATTTTCCGCATAGTGGCTGCTGACTTCTTGGCTGCTTCGGCTGCAGTTGCCTCAGCAATAGCTCCGACTACAGTGATATTCGGCCTATTTAGAAGTTGGCTTTGGAGGGTAGAGTCCTTCAAGCCGAGGACTATGCGGTCTCTCATCATCTCGTCCATATTTTGGAACTTGCAGTCTCCTCCGATGTGTCTCATTGCTGCAACGAAATCTGCAATGGTCTCGTCTTCCATCTGGTCTCTTTTGTAGAATTTGTGCCGTTTGATTAGATTGGAGACCAACGGTGCATAGTGTGCTTGGAGCATACGGTTTAAGTCAGACCAGGTCATTTGATTGACATCTTTGGGTTTCGCCATCACCTTCATCATTTTGAATACAGCCGGTCCACAATGTGTGAGGAAGACAGCTCTCTTTCTTTGGTCTGAGATTTCCTCCATCTCGTTGCTTTCCAGAAACATCAGGAAACGATCGATATACGATTCCCAATCTTCTTCTTCAGGGTTGAAGGGTGCGGGTGGCGCGTTGTTATTACCAGACATCTCTCTCGCTCGGTTCAATTCATCGCCTGCTTCGATCTCACCGTTCTACAACAATCCCACCTTCGTCGCCAGTGTTCCGTTTGAAAAGAAGCTCCTGGGACCGGGTTCCAAACAACAACTATTTATTTGCTAAACAGCAACCGAATGCGGAACATGGCCCAAGCCATGGCAACCCTTTATATAGAGGCTTGCCTCTGGCTTGTGGCCAATGACAGTAGTTTATGTTTCCCACCGTTTGGTGGGAACCAATCAGTAAGTGGCCTTTTTGGCCAATCAGGGCGAGGGACTTGGAACCTACCAAGTTCCGTACAGAAGAAAATGAAAGGAAACCTGTTAAGCCTGGGTTCCCCAACCAGGGTTAGGTAGACAAGCTAAACA
>BLBF01000002.1:0-13420 GCA_015471245.1 Laticauda colubrina | reverse complement strand
TTGCTACTTTTATATGGTTTTCATAACCACACCCACAATTGCTATTTTACATTTAAAGCTGCATACACTAACTATGATTCATAGTTAGTATTTCACCTAAAACAGTTAGGGTGAACAATGTTATCCCTAACAAAACCCTTATGTGTTTCAATCACTGACCACCACTGAGCCAACAGATTGTGGACTGAATTTCTCCTACATAGCCCAATCACATCATTTCTTCTTGAAGCACGGCTATCCAGCTTGTGTCATGTAAAAAGAAAATATTTTAATAAAACTTATTTTTTTAAAATGATGTAGTCCTTCCTCGTGTTTGTGTGTATGTTTTTATACACTTCCTCATGTATGTTTGTGTGTATGTGTGAGAGAGTGCATTTCTGTGTGTGGAAGTAAGAAGCATTACAGCACAGAGAAGATAAGAGACAGAGGAAGAGATTTGGGATAACCACTCCCTGAAATCTCCCAGGATATACCAACGAGGAGGAGGGAATGAAAGGTTTCATCTGGCAGGAACCTCTGTGTTGTGTGTTTGCAAATAAACAACTGAGCTCTGGCTGACTTGCTCTTGTCTGTCCTGAGTTTTAGCATGAAAATTGAAAGCTCCTCCAGTCATCTTATGATTGTGTGGCAAAATGATTATAAAGGAGTGATATTGAAAAGAGGGATAGAAGTGACAATACTTCAGAAAATCTTGCCAGATTGAACTGTTCTATAGGTTGGACACCATGGCAGAAAGGTCCAGTCTCCGGGGTCCCACCAGATGTAGCTCCTCAGCAGACTGCACCCACAGCTTGCCTCTTCTGCTGGATCTGATGGGAGGGGAAGATTTAATTGAGAAAAGGCAGTCCCACAAATTACACAAACTCCATGCCAGGAAAGGCTTTACAGGACACAATCAGTTCTTTGGAGCCAGAGGCAAACTAATAACCAATGCAGCTTCTGGATCAGAGGGATATTGTGTGAACTTTAGGGCTCCCCGTGATTGCTTGTGCACCCGTGGTGGTATTCAGCAGGTTCTGACCAGTTCTGGAGAAAAGGTTGTGGAAATTTTGAATAGTTCGGAGAATTGGCAAACACTATCTCTGATTGGCACCACTCCATTCTGCTGATTAATTGTTCTCACTGTCAGGACATTTCTTCCTAGTTCTAGGCTGCTTCTCTCCTTGGTCAGTTTCCATCCATTGCTTCTTGTCCTGCCTTCAGGTGCATTTAATATTACATATTATCACAGCAGCTAGGATAGCTTTTGCCCAAAACTGGAAATCAACAATGGTACCCACAAATCTGGCACTCATCAGTAACATTCAACAAAGTGCTGAAATGATAAGATTAACCATGTTACTAAAAAATAAGGAAGGAGATTTTTTTACAATATGGAATATATGGTGCAAATGGCTGAGTAAAAAGAAAGTAAAGATGTTTTGTGAAATTCTAAGGAAAAGCAGAAACAAGGACAAATATGTATATAGTTATGTATATATGTAAAGTAATGTAAATAAATGTAATATTGCAATGCAATAATAAGTAGGGATTTAATAAATAAGTTATAAATATATTTGTAGTAAATGAGCTTAATTGACATTAATAGATATGTACACTGTTATGATAATGCTGAAAAATGTGAGAACATATATCTCTTTTATATTTTTTTTTGAAATCTTGAATAATAATATTAATAAAAAAGAACATTTAAAAAAAGATTTGGACTGGATTACAGACTTCTATCCTCACTGTGACTCATGTTGTGAGTGTTTGTGTGCATGAAGGGAGGCTGAGCCAATATCATTCAACACATGTAGTACTCTGACCATAATGCCCACTCTGCCCACTCTCCCTACCCCGCATAGTCACTCCTCAGCTTCGTGGCATAGCACACCGTGTAGTTCTTCACATCGACCAAACAGTCTCTGCTCTACAGCTTGTCTGCCTTCCAACATGGTACCTGTGGCCCAACTGAACGCCCCTGATCTGCCTGCCTGGGTAAGTAAGCCTGCAATCACACTAAACCCTCTGTCTCTGGCCTCCAGCTTGCCTGGCTTGCTTCGCCACAGTGGCTGCATCCCACGCAGCACTGGGAATCTGCATGGCCGCACTGGCTGGGAGAACGCTCTCCCCATGGGTGGGAAGCCACATGGCTGTGCTGGCAAGGAGAACAAATTCTCCAAGGATTTCTTTGCCAACCTGATTTCCAACTCCTTCGCATTTCTCACCACCATGTGTAGAGAAATGAAAGTTGGGGGGGGGGGGGCTAAAAAAATCCACTCAATCAATTCCAAATTCTCGGAGAGGAAAAAGATCTCACAAAGTTTAATTGAATTCAAAGATTTTCTGTTGCACAGGTTAATACAGTGGTTCCCAAACTTTTTCAGTCCACAACCCCCTTGGAGCTACAAACTTATCCTCAGTGTCCAACACCAGGGGTGGGATTCAAATTTCTGTGGGTGTGGCCTAATTTGGGGGTGTGGCTTGCTGATCACATGACTGGGTGGGTGTGTCTTGCTGGTCACATGATTGGGTAGATGTGGCTTGCTGGTCACATGTCTGGCTGACATGGCTTTCTGGCTGGGCATGGCTTGCTGGTCACATGACTGGGTAGGTGTGGCTTGCTGGTCATCAGACTGAGTGGGCATGGCCAAGTGACTGGCAAATCAAATACAAGTGGTCCTCACTTAATGGCCAGTTGTTTAGCAAGTGTTCTAATTTATGATTGGCTTCCCCAGAGCTATTTGACCTGTTTTTGGAGTTTTGACAGCCATGCACAAACATACACCCACACTCCCTTCTAACCCTGCTGGACCAGGTCATTGGACTAGATTCAGAAAAGCATCTCTGATTAGATTCTAGTAGTGAATTGTGATTCTTTGTAGCAAAAATTACCGACCTCTGGCTATGCTCTACTTTTCAAACATGCTGCCATTGCTCTGTTGTATGGGCCGGCCCCATAGGTCCACCCCATTGAGCCCACTGAACCGGAATTCACTTGCCCAGGCAAGTCCGAGCATAGAGGTACACCAAGTCAATGGGTGAGCCTGAGAGAGGGAAAGAGAGAGAGAGAAAAGAAAGAGACAGAGAAGGAAGAAAAAATAGAATAAAAGGAAAGAAAGAAAAAGGGACAGACAAAGAAAGAGAGGGGGATGGAAGGAAGGGACAGAAAGAAAAAGAAATAAAGAAGGAGAGTGTGAGAGAGGAGAAAGATAATGAGATATACAAAAATTTATGCCACCAGATAGACTGAATTCACCAATTATCACATTAAAGAAGAGGAAAACCTTCGACGCATCAATTCCACCCGTGCTTTTTACAATTTTGTAAACAACAAACTAAAAGCCTCAAGTCCATCCCACCCCTGATAGGACCTAATGGAAAAGACTGCAACAATGACACCATTAAAGCCAACCTCTTTAACACATTCTTTGGCTCAGTATTTGAAAACAGCAATGGATCATGCCCAGTATTTCCTATCCAAACCACAGAAAACTACAATGATCTGATACATAGATCGATTTTACGTAAGACAATGTTGAAAAAGCATAACGCAATCTAAAACCTTCTCTATCTATTGAACCAGACGGAATATGTGCCTACTTCTTAAAAAAGCTATCCACTGCCATAGCCGAACCTCTAAGCATAATCTTTGAAAAATCTTTCAGGACCAGCTCCTTGCCTAACCTATGGTCACAAGCCACAGTCATTCCCATCTTCAGAAAGGGAATTTGCAGCATAAACAATTTGGTTTCAGAAAAAAACTATTCTGTAATATGCAAATCTTACACTGCAAAAACATGGATTACACAACTCAATTAGGACAGAACAATAGATGCAATTTACATAGAGTTCTGTAAAGCCTTTGATTCTGTGGTGCACAACAAACTATTCCTAAAACTAAAATCTGAGGGATCTCCGGACAACTGCACAACTGGAAAGAAGCATTCCTGTCAAACAGACAACAAATGATCAATACTGGGAGTGTCCTATCAAATACCTGTCAATAGTGGTATCCCCCAAGGCAGTGTTCTAGGACCAACTCTCTTCATACTCTATATAAATGACCTCTGTGATCGTATTAAGAGCAACTGCATTCTCTTCGATGATGATGTAAAGCTGTTCAATACCACAGACAATACTGCTACCCTTCAAAAAGATCTTGACAATGTATCAAAATGGTCAAACAAATGGCAACTGCAAATCTCAACAAATAAATACTCTGTCTTACATATTGAGAAAATAATTTTAGAAAATAAAATACATAATCAAGACCTTGTTGATGAAACAAACTTTGTCAAGGATCTTGGAGTACTGATCTCTAATGTTCTAAGTGCTAGGGCCCACTGTAATTACATAACCAAAAAGGCATTAAGAGTTGTTAACCTAATCAATGTAGCATTTTCTCTGATAATATCACACTACTAACTACAGCATACAAAACATTTGCCAGACCAATACTCGATTACAGCTCATCAGTCTGGAACCCACATTACGTATCTGATATTAACACAATTGAGAACGTCTAGAAATATTTCACAAGAAGAGTTCTCCACTCCTCTACTCGTTGTAGAATAACTTATGCCACCAGACTTGAAATTCTACATCTAGAAAACCTTGAATTACACCGTCTTTGGTCTGATCTAAGTATGGTATATAAAATCATACATTGCAATGACTTACCTGTCAATGAATACTTCAGCTTCAACCATAACAACACAAGAGCACACAACAGATACAAACTCAAGGTTAACTGCACCAAACTTGATTGTAGGAAATACAACTTCAGCAAAAGAGTGGTCAATGTCTAGAATACTCTACTTGACTCTGTGGTTTCTTCCCCAAACCCCAAAAACTTTAACCTTAAACTGTCTACTATTGACCTCACCCCTTTCCTAAGAGGTCTGTAAGGGGCATGCCAAAAGCGCACCAATGTGCCTACTGTCCCAGTCCTATTGTTTCTTTTATTTTTCTTATATTCATAACTATGTATATACTTATACCTATTATCTTGTAAGCGATTGGCAAATCAAATTTGTTCTGCTAACTAGCACAGCTTTGTGGCTTCCCAGCCAGAGGGAGAGAGTTCTCCCAGCCAGCACAACCATGAGGATTTCCTGTGCTGCATGGGATGCAGCTGCTGCAGCGAAGCAAAGCAAGCAACCTGGAGACCGGGAAGACTGGGAGTGGTCTCTTGCTCGGCCATGAGTTTCATGGCCTGTATGGAGCTGCGGTGGTGAAGCAAGCCAAGCAAGCTGGAGGCCGGAGACAGAGGGGCTAGTGAGATTTGCAGGCTTACTTTCCCTGGCAGGCAGATTAGGGGCGTTCAGGTGGGTCATAGGCACCATGTTGGGAAGCAGGTGGGCCTCAGAGGAGAGACTGTTTGGTCGATGTGAGGAGCCACACAGTTTGCTATGCCGGAGAGGTAACATTGCAGGACAGGGAGAGTGGGCAGCATGGGAGGGTCAAGTGTTTACCGGGCAGGCAGGGGTGGGGCCAGTGAGAGATGGCATCTGCTGTTTCTCCGAGTTACTCAA
Organism: Laticauda colubrina; assembly: GCA_015471245.1. NCBI lineage: Eukaryota > Metazoa > Chordata > Lepidosauria > Squamata > Elapidae > Laticauda > Laticauda colubrina. The sequence continues at coordinate 7,901 of BLBF01000002.1, read as the reverse complement.
AATGTCTGTAACTGTTTCACTGAACTGGTTTGAACTGGCCAAATGCCACCTCTAGATGTATATGAAGGAACAGAAGGGGAACTAACTAACTTTGCAGATGGCACTTAGCTGGCAGAAATAGCCAGCACTCCAGAAGATAGGCTCAAGATCTAGATGAATTTCAACAGACTTGCACTCTGGGATCCCCTAACAAAATGAAATTCAATGCTGAAAAAAAAAAAAAGCAAGGTTTTACAGTCAGGCAACAAAAATAAAATTTACAGATACAGATTAGGTGAAACCTGGCTCCATTCAGGAACTGCACAAGGGATCTTGGAGTCCTAGTGGACATTTACCTAAACTTGAGCCAGCTATGTGCTGCAGCTGCCAAATAAACCAACAAAATCCTAGACTGCATAAACAGAGGTTAGAATCAAGATCATGTGAAGTATTGTTAAGACTTTATAAAGCCTTAATAAGACTTCACTTAGAATATTGCATGCAGTTTTTAAATTTGCCATGTTGAGACTCTGGAAAGAAGAGACAAAAGTATGATCATGGGGCTGGAGGCTAAAGCATCTGAAGAATGATTGCTGAAACTGGGTATATCTAATTTAATGAAAAGGACAACGGGTGGTATGATGACAGTCTTCCAATATTTGATGGGCTCCAACAAAGAAGACAGGATTAACCTTTTGTCCAAAGCACCAGAAAGCGGGACAAGAAACAATGGATGGAAACTCATTTAGGAGAGAACCAACCTAGAACTAAGGGGAAATTTCTTGACAGCTGGAACAATTAATCAGTGGGATGGATTGTCTTCCAAAGTTAGGGGTGCTCTATTGCTGGAAGTTTCTAAGAAAAGGTTGGAGAACCATTTATCTAAAATATTACAGGGCCTCATGCTTGGGCAGTGCGTTGGAGTAGAAGTCCTCTAAAATTCCCTTCCAACTCTGTTATTCTACAATTGTGAAACACCTGGTGTTTCCATCATCAGATTCAATAGTTAAATTCCTCCTTCCCCCTCATGTTTGAGGCAGCTTCAGAAAAAAGCTATATCTGTTAAATCAAGGAAAAGTTTGAATAGTTTTGTCATAGGCACCATGTTGGAAAGTAGGCAAGCTGCATAGCAAAGACTGTTTGGTCAACGTTAGGAGCCACACAGTATGCTATGCCCAGGAGGTTACATTGCAAGATAGGGAGAGTGGGCAGCATGGGCAGGTCAAGCGGCGACCGGGTAGGCGGGGGTGGGGCCAGCGAGAGGTGGTATCTGCCGGTTCTCCGAATTACTCAAAATGTCTGTAACCTGTTAGGAAAATAAATCACCTAACAGGTATTTGGGTTAGAAATATATAAACCAGGATAAACATTTTAAAACTGTATCTTTAAGAAAATGCAAAACTGTAATTAGGTATGGCTTCTCAAACGGCCATAAGATGAAGCCAGAAACCTGGTTTGTCTTGGTCCGAGTCTCAGAAGAGAGTGTGAGTGTATCTCTGTTTCCTTCTGTTGAAAAGAATTGCCATTCCTCCATTTTTCCTAATTGACGGATGTTCATGAATTTGATATAAGTTTGATACTGAACTGTTTTTGATTCTGGACTTTGATATTGGAATTATCCCTGAAATAATAACTGACTCATTTAACTGTGAATGACTTTGGACTGCCTATTTTGGACTTTGCTTAACGTTTCTGGAAGTAAAAACCTACATTTACTGTACAGTGTATCTGTGTGCTATTTTTGTATTATTTAATGCTACTCTCAAATACGTCTCCTTGTATCATTCTCCTAACGGGGAATTACCTCAACACTGGTTATGGGCCCAGGCCATACCAGGATCAGATAAGTGAGAGTTGGTGTGAATACACAATACTGTATACAGACTGCTGTTTACTGTTTAATTGTGGGTTACTATCCTGGTAAAGATGGCACAAGTCACTTCAACAAGTCTATCACCCATAACCTGGTTGGATGGAACAAACTATGTTTCCTGGTCTTTGAAGTGCAGTCTACTTCTACGTAGAGAAGGTTTATGGAATGTAGTTCGAGACCACTGGATGTAAATGCTTGGGTCCAGATAATGAGGATGATGCCAAGAAGCTTTCTGTCTTTAAACAGAACAATGAACGAGCTCTTTGCATAATTGGACTAACACTGAGTGACCAGCAGCTAGTCCATATTCGTGGAGAAGACTCTGCTGCTAGGTGTTGGGAGAATTTGAAGAGGATTTATGTTCGTGACAGTGTAGGTGCACACATACATCTTACACGTAAACTGTTTAGAGAATGTCTTCCAAAAGGTGGAGATATGTTAGCTCATTTAAACTTCATGAAAATAACTTTTCAAGAGCTACATGAAAAAGAACTAATATTTTCAGAGCTGCATCAAGTTTACATCATTCTTTCCTCATTGGATGAAAGTTATGATGACTATGTATCTTCACTGGAAGTACTGCCCAGAGATAAACTGACATTGACTGACATAACTGGAAGATTGTTAGAAGAAGAAAGAAGATGGCTGGATAGGGACCAACTGAGGAAGGAACAACCACAAGAAGAGAATTTGTCTTCAACTGCCTATAATGTCACGAAATGTTTTTCTTGTGGGGCGAAGGGACATATAGCTAGATTCTGTAAGAAGGAAAAATAACAGCATTCTAGTAATCACCAGAAGGCTAAGAAGAATGTTAGTTTTGCTATGTCTAGCAATTCAACTGTAAACCATGATTTGTGGGTTTTTGATAGTAGAGCATCAAAATCCATTACTAAAGATAGAAAAAGGTTTGTCAAGATGTCAACGAGTAAACAACATGTATCATTGACAAATGGATGGAAGATTAAAGCATCAGGTTTATATTGGTTATGTAGTAACCTTTAGGGGAGAAAACTGTATTGTAGAGAAAGAGGGTAAAAGTGTTACTGCTACTTTAAAAAATGATTTATATGTGATACATGATGACCAGTTGAAGATGGCTAACTCACTTTATAACAACGTATACAATGAACTTATACATTTGTTACAAAAGCACATTAATTTCAAAATGCTCAAACAAACTGTTGAATTGGCAGAGGGAGTAAAATTGAAACCATGTAGCAAGTATTTAAACTGTAATGCTTGTAGTCAAAAAAAGAGTAAGGTTACTCCAGCAAATAGACTAAATGGGTTTAAGACCAAAGAACCTTTAGAAGTTGTTTTTGCTGACATAATTGGTCCTACGAAACCAAGTTTAGGAGGTGCCTGCTATATTTTGAGTATCATGGATCATTACTCACGATAAGGTTTCTTCTATCTTATGACGAACAAAACAGAAACATTCCAACATTTCTTTAACTGGCTAAGGTTTGCTGAGAGAAAAATGAAAAGTAAAGTAATTACTTTAGTAACTGATAATGGGACTGAATTTGTTAACAAAAGATTCCAAACTACACTGAAATTGGCTGATGCTGAGCAAAAACGTTCTGCACCTTACAGACCACAACATAACTCCTTTGTAGAACGAAGAGGGCAAACATTACAAACCATGGCTGACACTATGTTATCTGATTCAGGTTTACCTGAAACACTGTGGGGTGAGGCCATAATGTGTAGCAACCATGTTTTGAACAATGTAGTAAATACACAACAACTGGAGAATTGCCATTCACTAATTGGCATGGCAAAAAGCCAAATTTAAGTTACTTACATACATTTGGAGCTCCAGCATGGGTGCATATTCCCTCACAAGTAAGACTGAAAGGGCAACATAGGTCTAAGAAGTTATTTTTTCTGGGTTATGAGGCCAACCATAGATCATTTAGATTCTGGGATCAAGGCACAGCCCAAGTTTATTGTAGTGCTAGTACAAAATTTCTCGAGCATGTTGGGTGGGATAAACTGGAAAAGGAATACAGCAATGATATTATTATTGACACCCAAATAGTCACTAAAGATGATATCAGTAAACAACAAATAGCCATTAAAGAGGAAGAACAGGAGGAAGAAGGAGAACAGACACAGTAGGAGGTAGAAGAACAGGAGCAGGTGGCACAGGAAAGTCCACCAGTAAGTCCTGTTTTACCAAGATGTTCAACCCGAGTAACACAACCACCTGATAGATATCAGGCTACAGTTGTATGCCAAGTGAATACAGTTCCAAGTGATTATAGTGAATTAAAACTGCTTCCTGCTAAGGATCAGGCTCTTTGGCAGAAAGCAATGGATAAGGAACTAGAATCATTAAAAAGACTGGAGGTATATGAAAATGTTAAATTACCACCAGGTAAACATGCCATAGGATGTAAATGGATATATAAACTGAAGACAGGTGTAGATGGGACTGTTACCCATAAAGCCAGGTTAGTAGCACAAGGGTTCAGTCAGACAGCAAATGACTATGATGAGGTGTTTCCATCTAGTCTGAAGGCTAGTACGTTAACGGCAGCATTAGTGTGGGCAGCTAAGGAGAAATATGTTGTAAATTATTTGTATGTAGAGAAAGCTTTTCTGCATGCACCATTGCAACACACTATATATTTAAAGAAACCTTTAGGAATCAAAGATGATAATACAACTGATTTCTGGAAATTGAAAAAGAGTCTTGATGGCTTAAAGCAATCAGGATATGAGTGGAACCAATGTATTGTTAAAGAATTAACTAAAATAGGTTTTGTAGCCGGCATGGCTGATCCATGTTTGTTTAAAAAGGAAAGTAATGGTATAGTGTCATTATTGTTATTATTTACTGATGACATAGCATTAATCACCAAAACTGAACAAGAAGCTGCTGAGATAATTTCACGATTGGAAAATAAATTTAAGATAAAACAGTTAGGAAAAATCAAACAATATCTTGGTTTAAAGATAGATAGAACTAGGGGAGGATACAAGATCTCACAGGCAGATAAAATTAACCAATTACTAAAAAGTTATAAAATGGAAGTTTGTAAGCTGGCTAAATCACCGATGAGCCAGGAGTTTAGCCATAGTGATGTTCAAAGTCCTATCTTTGATAAGAACATTTATCAGTCCTTGATTGGTAGTTTATCTTATCTCAGTAATTTGTCAAAGCCAGACATTGCATACTGTGTTAATCAATTAGTGAGTTTTAATGCTGAGACAACTGAAAGGCACTGGCAAGCTGCTAAACGTGTGTTAAGATATCTCAAATAAGCAATGCATTATGCATTATATTTGGAGCCAAAAGATGAACTGAGCTTTACCACAAGTTTGGCTATAGACATAAATACACAAAAATCTACATCGGGTACTGCTGTATTATTGGGAAAACCATTGATTGGATGGAGGCCTATTAGACAGAAACTTCTAAGTTTGTCAACAATGGAGGCTGAATTCTCATGTTTGTCCTTAGGTTGTACAGATTTAGTTTTGTATAAACAATTATTAATTGACATGGGAATTGATGTAAAAGATCCTATTGTTGTTAATAAGAGAACCAATCAGCAATACAGATGGCTTCAAATATTGCTGTTAAAACAAGAACGAAACACACAGATTTAAGATATTTAAATGTGAGACAATCTGTGCAAAGTAAAATGATTAAGCTAGAATAGTGTATGTCAGAAAACAATATAGCAGATCATTTTACAAAGGCCCAAGGCTCTATAAAGCAAAAGGCTAGCTGTGAAGAGTATGGACTTAGAATGGAAGGTTATATATATTATCTTACACAAAAGGGGATGATGTTAGGAATATAAGTCACCAAACAGGTATTGGGTTAGAAATATATAAACCAGGATAAACATTTTAAAACTGTATCTTTAAGAAAATGAAAAACTGTAATCAGGTGTGGTTTCTGAAATGGCCATAAGATGGAGGCAGAAACCTGGTTTGTCTTAGTTCGAGTCTCAGAGGAGTGTGTGAGTGTATCTCTGTTTCCTTCTGTTGGAAAGAGTTGCCATTTCCGCCATTTTTCCTAATTGACTGATATTCATGGATTTGTTGTAAGTCTGATACTGAACTGTTTTTGATTCTGGACTTTGATATTGGAATTATCCCTGAAATAATAACTGACTCATTTAATACAGATGAGGCAAAACCTGACTCCATTTCAGTAACTGCGACAAGGATCTTCCAGTCCAAGTATACAGTTACCTAAACCTGAGCCAGCTGTGTGCTGCAGCTGCCAAAAAAACCAAAACAATCCTAGACTGCAGAAACAGAAGGATACAATCCAGATCATGTGAAGTATTGATCAGACTTGATTAAAGCCTTAATAAGATGTCACTTAGAATATGGCATCCAGTTTTTAAATTTGCCATGTTGAGACTCCGGAAAGAAGAGCAAAAAGAATCATCAAGGGGCTGGAGGCTAAAACATCTGAAGAATGATTGCTGGAACTGGGTATTTCTAATTTAATGAAAAGAAGGTCTAGGGGTGACATGATAGTAGTCTTCCAATAATGGAGGGGCTCCAACAAAGAAGAGAGGGTGTCCTTCTCCAGATCTTTCCAACCAACCCCCACTGACCATCTGGGCTTCACAGCTGGATCCTCTTCCAGACTGAGCAATGCTAGCGATTGGGCTTCCTGCACCAGCAAAGAATCTTGCCCTCCAATGGCTCCATGATGTCCAGGCCCCCTCAGAAGAAAATTGAGTATTCTCTCCGGGTGGGCTAGTAGCAGAGATTCAGAATAATGTCAGGCGGAGCTCCATTCAAAATCCAGGAAAGAAATACTTAGACTCTTTAATTTAGAGAAAAGATATCTTTTACTGAAAATGAAGTGGTAGCAACCAAAGAATTCTGAATCTGAGAAATTAGGCGCGCAATTCACATATACAAAGTCATGGAAGTGTTCCCACCCCCAATAGTTCAGATGACACTTCCAATTAGAAGTTGTGAATATGATCATGTGGGCATCTTCAGGTGGTGATGAGGCCTCTGTCTGTTGACCCTGGCATATTTTGATAACGGGTTGCAGTTTCGCAGAGAAAAGAAAGCTAAGCGAGAAATAGAAACCTAACTGTATTGTATGCTTCCCCCCCTCATTTAGACAACAGAAGAATGTAACACCTCCAGTTCACTTCCCAGACTTATCCCTACCTCCCCCTCCCCCCGTTACTTATGGCAGCCGAAAGATGCAAAGCGATAGTAGAAGATCTTGAAGGCTGACAGAGGGTTAACCTATCCTCCAAAGCACCAGACAGCAGGACAAGAAGAAGGATGGAAAATCATTAAGGAGAGAACCAACCTAGAACTAAGGAGAAATTTCTTGATACTTGAAACAATTAATCAGTGGGATGGATTATCTTCCGAAGTTATGGGTTCTCTATTCCTGAAATCCATAAGAAGAGATTGGATAACCATTTACCTAAAATATTACAGAGTCTCATGCTTGGGCAGGGGGTTGGAGCAGAAATACTCTAAAATTCCCTTCCAACTATGTTATTTTATTGTTGTGAAACATAGGTGTTTCCATCCCCAGATTACATGTACACATAGTTAAAATCCTTCTTCCCCCTCAAGTTTGAGGGAGCTTCTTAAAAAAGCTGTATCTGTTAAATCAATGCAAAGTTTGCACATCTTGGACAACAATTCTTTCCAATTATCCCAATACCTCAAGTGAGGTTGAGATGCACAGAATTATATGCTCTCTCCATCAACTAAAATTCCACGACATCCCCCATATATACACTGATTGTGGGTATTTTAATACTTCCAGTTGACTGATTGAAATATACAGATAGTTACATTCTTTCTTCCTCCTCACTTTTGATGGAGCTTAAGACCTCAGTTTAAAATTAATCTTGTTGGATTTCCAAAGTCAAAAGACATTAAGAGAGATCTTTACCTATCTTTGCTCATGCAAAACAAACATCGTGCACTGTGCAATATTATCATACTATCCACATTGTCTCTCACAGAGGACCTACAGGAACAAGGAATAAGAACTGGCATTCATTCATTTGGCTCCTGGTTAAAAAAA